>OY986967.1:21452878-22052878 GCA_963920575.1 Narthecium ossifragum
AAAAAAGAAAATTAAAAAGAGAAAATTAAGGAGAGAAATTTGAAAAGAAAAAATTAACAAATAGAAAATTGAAAATCAAGAACTACAACAGCTGCATACATGAAGTACAATTAAATTGTGATACATCATACGAAAGAATTCTCTTTTTCATTTTTCTCTTTTTAATTTTTCTCTTTTCATTTTTCTCTTTTTCATTTTTCTCTTTTCATTTTTCACTTTTCCGTTTTAAGAGTTGGTTAGCGAATTTTTGCATTCCCAAATTAAAGAGAGAAAATTAAAATAAGGAAATCATCTTATTTTTATTAAAAAAATAGAAAATTAAAAAGGGAAAAGAGAAAAGAGAAAAATGAAAAATGAAAAATAAAAAATGAAAAATGAAAAATGAAAAATGAAAAATGAAGTTGGGAGCTCGTTGTCATTTAAAACAAGTATAAGAGGGATAGTATGGACATCATGGAATGATTATGGTGATTGATCGACAAGAATCACGGCGAAGACGGGGATCGAAAGAGAATAGAGAAAAGAGAAAATTGAAAAAGAGAAAATTGACAGCGAATCTGAGTTCGCTGGATTCTAAAATCGACATAAGAGTGATCTTAGGGATATGATAAAAGAGAAAAATGAAAAATAAAAAAGAGAAAAGTGAAAAACAAAAAATACGAAAAAGAAAATTATAAAAAGAAAAGAGAACATTGGTGATGAGCTGCTCCCCTTCATCACCAACCCATCAATTGGGTTCTCTCCTCCCCTTCATCCTCTCTCAGCGACCCCGACAAAGCCCACTTCACGGGGCTCCGCCGCCTCTCCACTCGCGCAGCCGCCTTCTCCGTCGCGGGCAGCGCGTCCGCCCCTCCCCCACCGCTCCGGCCTTCTTCCTCTCGCTCCAATGGCGGAGTCCCTCGTCTCTCTCCTCCGTGCCGCAGGCGTGTGTTCCCGGGTCTTTCCGTTGCTGAGCTCGTCCGTGCTGTGGCCAAGCTCACCTTCTCCTTCCCTCCCGACCTCCGTGCTCTCCTCTCCCTCGCCCTTCCCTCTGCCCGCCCCGGGATTTCCCGACTGGCGTCGCATGCCCCTCCTCCGCCTCCCCTGCCCCTTGTCTGCCATCGCTTCCCAATCAGCCAGCGCGACCACTCCGATCGGCTTCGACTTGGAGGTACCCGTGGCGGTGACGATGCCGAAGCTAGCGGAGCCGAAGTCGGCGGCATAGGCGACGGCTTCGAAGCCGGAGAAGAAAGGCACGTCAGAGACAAAGGGTAAGCGGCAGAGGCGACGGCTTCGGAGCCGGAGAAGAAAGGCACGTCGGAGACAAAGGGCAAGCAACGGGCCTTGGAGGTGTGTACAGCCGCGACTTGTGCGGCGGGAAGGCGTTGCAGTGGACGATGGCGACTCCACCGATCGCCGCCATGGACGCCTCTGAGAAGGTGGCCGTGGCGACCACTCCGAGCGGCTTCGACTTGGAGGTACCCGTGGCGGTGACGATGCCGAAGTCGGCGACAGAGGCGACGGCTTCGGAGCCGGAGAAGAAAGGCAGCGGGCCTTGGCGGCGTGTACAGCCGCGGCCTGTGCGGCGGGGAAGGCGTTGCATACGCCTCGAAAACGGTGTCTGCGATCATAACAACGGATTACACCAAAAAATGGAAATAAAATAACCCATAATTACCATAAATTAAATACATATATATATAATACCTCAAATATACAATATATATGAAGTACGGGTAAGAGTGTCCTCCAAAATACCTAACCTCCCATAACTGTCTTAACATGGTGCTTATATATTAAAACACCAGATGGTGGTGTACCAGTTAATAAGTTTGCTTGTTTTGGTGTAATCTATAATTATCTAATAAATTAACATATGTGGTAAAAATAGTTAAGGGGAATAAATTAATGATTTCCTCCAACTAATATTTGTTTTCATATTATAAAAACTCATTCAATACTTAGAATGTATTTAATATTCATTTTTTAATAGTTTAAACTCACCACTCCTAGTCGGGTGACTATATGTTCACTCTCGGCACCGACCAAACACTAAAAAATCCAAAAGTCTATCAATTCAGCCTCTACTCTTGCATCAACTAAACAATAGAAAGTTCAGAAGTCGGTCAACTCAACCTCCATTCCAACACCAATCAAACAACAAAAACTCACAAAATTTCACTTTGTAAAAACCTGCACCCCAGAAAATGACTCTAATCCACAAAGTCCTAGCAACCAAACACGCCCTTAGGACCTACAATGACCGGTTTTGTAAAGTGGTGAACCTGTTTTCTAGTTATAAAAGTGAGGGATCATTTTGACACGACTCATACAGATGCTACTAAACTGACTGTTACTGAATTCTCTTCATTTCTTCTTTTAAGTTTCTAAATAAGCATATAGTTTGATCCATGCCGATCTAGATTTGTCACGTAAGTTGATAGACTACAATGCAGCCACATGATGATACTTGATAAGAAGCATTCTTTCTTTGAAACCCTACCGCTCTTCTCAAAAGGAATGAATGGCCTGTTTAGCTTTGATTAGAGAAGCACCAATCCGAGCTAAACGTTTTTATTCAAGCAAAAGAATGCTAGAAATTGAAGAAATTCTGATGAGTAGCAAATGCCTTTCATTATGAGGACTACACCAAATCTAACAAATTGCATAGGAGCTAAGAACTTAACTCATGTGCTCCGACAGACACACTGCATCCAGAACTGGTATTTACACCAAGAAGACTACAGTGATACCGCAAATCCAACAACATTGACTGTATACGGATTTACGAAGAGAATAGCTAAGCATTAACAAACACCAGGTTTGATCTATCAAGGGAGAAAGAGACCCTAATGGTAGTGGCAAATATGAAGATACTGAAACTAAATATGAGATATTGTGAAGACTGAAGAGCATCTTACGCATCAAATTTCGATAACCATCTTAAACTCAAAATACAAAAGCTGCTTCCTTGTAATTTCTGCTGGGATAATAAGGTGCATTTCTTGACCAACAGCAAGCGCCATCAGCACTTGGAAGTTGCTTTGCTCTCCAGGAGAAATTGGAGCAAGGAAAGCAAAAGTTAATACAACTCATCACTGGCCAGGGCACTGTAATGTACAGTTATAACTTGAAAATATGCAAGAATACAGGTCAAATCTTCCAAAAGCAGTATGTATTGAATGAAATATCATTTACACCCAAAAAGCTGCTTGTTTCCCACCAGAAAGCAGTGTGATTGGTCTAAGCACTAGATACTATGTTGCATACTCACATGATTTCGTTTCAAAACTTGGATCGAAATATACCTGACAACTCTTGTTGTCTTTGGTTCAATTGAGGTCCAATACTGAGCCATGTCTAGACCAGGTGTGAAATAGATACTGAATCCAGATAGGGAGTTTCTTGCTTCTATTTTTGCCATGTTGCATCACATACTTTGAAGTACATGGTCTACATAGTGATCATGTTCAATAATAGAGTATACTCTTCTCTGTGCTGAATCTGCTCTCATAGAGCAGGCATGAATTTGAAAGCTTTCTATGGTTGATGCATAAGTGAGGCACTCCAACAGACCTGTTCATAGAAAAGCTGAGGCAAACATCTGTAGAGAAACAAGGGGACTTGGATGCAGTACTAATGAACTGCATCTTATAACATGCTTGATTGTCAACACATCCGTCCCCATATAGATAATGGAGGTATGCCGAAGAGCATACCAATAAAATCTTTCAACAGAAGAGTAAATAGGATATCAATCATGCATGCCTTCTTCACATACAACATCAACCAAGTATTAGGATATTTATGGAACAAATAGGGCCAATTATCCATGCCTTTCAGCGGATTGCCTACTGGAACTGGTAGGCGTACATTGGGAAGGGTGTTCTATCAAGCTAGGGGGATAACACGATAAATTCCCGTTAGTATGAGATCTAGAAAGTGCCAGTTGATAAAGTGGCATAAATACCTTTCCTCCAGTGGAAACCAAGATATTAATCTGGATTTTATGTATAAGATGGTCCAACAGCTTGTACACAAACACGATGACATGAGAAAGCCAGAACTGGAATTTGAATTCCAATAAAATTATTTATTGCTCAGAAACCAATAAAACTCGCAATCTCTGATACTTCGAAGGTATAATTCCTGTACCCGATAATTTGTCAAATTTCCACAATGGCAAAGGCCTGCAATACTGGAATTTAGAATTTTTTAAGAAATGTTATTTGATGATCTTAGAGGATCTAATGATCCTTAGAATCATGAAATTGAGTATTCAGAATTTGTCTTACAATCTCTACCCTTTCTCTTCTTTTTCTTATCATGCTATGAGTGGCAATAACCACAAAAAAAGATATGATCACGGAAATTGTCTGTGTTTCTAACCAAACAAAGGCAATGATCACATTCTACAATAAAAAATACTGATACAAAACCTGACAAACAACATCAACTAGCCATGGGACTGCTTAATGACTAGAACAACAGTCACATGGCTTTGCTTCCTTGAAGAAAAATAATTACTTATTTTGGGATAATTCGTCCTTCCCAAGAATAAAGTATCATAAAGAACATACGAAAGATATCAAACCATGTTCCTTAATTTTGTATAGATAATTGTGATGAAAACGACTACATTTTATACAGCTTGTGAAATAGGAAAACACACAGTATCCAGATGATCCACACACGCATCAGGAAGAGCAGCACTATGATGCTGCTGTAAATAGGTATGTGTTGATCATGTAAAGATCTCAGTTATTATCTGGCCCAACAATTTGAGAAAAAATATAGCAGATTTATAACACCTTGAGGGCGACGAACCATGAAAATAAAGGCATATATCACATGTTCACATGTTATTTGGACCCTGAATAACACATCAATGACCAATCATCTAAGTTCTTAACAATTAGACCTACAATACAAACTTTGTTCCTCCACTATTTCTTAAGAAAGAACTGCTAGCATGAATTTTGAGATTCAGAAGTAATAAACTTAATATGCAGGACTTGTTATCTTCAAGTATGTAACTGGCAGCTACAAGAGCAAAGACTACAATTCATACCTGTCTACAAAGATCACTCTTAGCCCTCTTACAGAGTCCCAATATATATGATACAGATGATATAGTCCAATTTCAGTGTTAATAGTTCCAAATATCCTGTGCGCACCAGCAAATATATCCAGCAATAACCACATACTGCACATGTTTAAGCAGAAACCAACATAAAGCAGCCCAGCTCTGCTCATTAAAAGTTTCGACGCAAACATGACCAAATTTATCTTCATCTCAAGTGGCAGGAATTTCATAAAGCGCCATTATTGTCAATAATTTTAGCAAACTTGATCAAATGCCACAAAAGCTTGAAGGTGGATTGTAGTGCAACAATCTGCATCTGCACTTGGAAGTATGGAAATATACTGCTAGAAGCAGCAGTAGCAATTCGCAAAATGAACTTCATCTCAAGCAGTTAGGATGGAGAAAGAATGCATTTTCTGAAAGCATCCTTTAAGTTACTAATTCAATAACGTAATTTCTTGTGAATAAAACGATTCACAAGCTCAGTCCATCTCTGGTAACATTTCGGGTTAATCAGTCCTCTCAATAATCTTAGATGCAAACCATCTTAAAAGACCCTTCAATTCAGCATCTTCATGTCATGAGTGATTTCCAACCAAATCCTTCATGGATTCCACCTGAATAGTTATGTCCTTGATGCCAGCATCGCGTAAAAGGCTAATAGCTCTCTTCTTAGCAGATAACTTATCAGTATCTGCTGACACATGAACTTGAAGAGATGCGACAATTTCAGTGTTTGTAAAGTTCCATATATGCAAATTCTGAATACCATGAACACCTTTAATCTTCATGATATCATCCAAAGCTGCTTTCAGATCCTCTTCATGAGCCCTAGGAACCCTTTGTAGCAAAACTTCAGCAGAGTTTCTCAGCAGTGGAATAACAGAGGCTATAATCATTACCGAAATAAATATTGAGCATGCTGGATCTGCTACCATCCACCCCTTATATTTGATAAGGAGGGTTGAGATGACCACCCCAACACTCCCCATTGTGTCAGCTAGGACATGCAAGAAGATACCTTCCATGTTGTGGTCGATGTGACGGTGCTTCCTTGACTCACTATGGTGTTTTTCCTCGTATGACGTTTCTTTTACATGGAGAGTGTGGCAATGATCATGGTTTGAATTGTGAGAACAGTTTGGAGGTTCTTGACTATAACTTTCTTTTTCATGGTCACCATCTTTGTGTGCACAACTTCCAGGACTATGACTGTGAGAAGTTTCTAAAGAGATGTCCACTCTTTGGTGCTCATAAGATTTTGTGTGGATATTAACATCAGCCTGCTGGGGATGGTGATGAGGATCATAGTCGCCGTGTCCCTGCCAGTGATCACCATGCTTATCTTCTAGCTTCCCTTCTCTGGAATCACTCTTATATCCGTTGTTCTGGTGCTCATGATCAACACCATGATTGCAGCAGTGATGATTGTGGGCACTATCAGAAACGCCATCAGACGATCCACGAAAAACAACATCATGCTGAAGATTCTCGGTATTAGGTTCTCCAGCATCTAAAACAGCATTGTCTTTTGTATGCACGTGGTGATCGTGGTCATGGCGGTCATGGTGTTGGTGGTGTGAATGTGAATGGGAGTGCGAATGAGAACACACACCACCACCACCATGAGCATGATGATGCTCCTCATGGAAAAAAATCAGTCCCACCACATTCACCACGAGTCCTCCAATCGAAACAGCTAACAAGCTATTCGTTGAGATCTCCTGAGGATCAAGAATCCTCTCGAACGACTCCAAAACAATAAGTGCCCCAACAAGAACCAAAAACACCGCATTAACGTAACCAGAAAGGACCTCAAACCTCCCTCGACCATAGTTGAACTGATTGTTGGCCGGCAGTCGAGAAATGTACGAAGCATAAAGCCCAATTGCCAATGCAGCACAATCAAATAGCATGTGACAAGCATCGGATATCAAACCAAGACTGTTGCTCATGAAACCTGCCACAAACTCCACCACCATATAAGCTGTGTTTATCAATAAGAAAAGAGCAATCTTGCGCGACTTCCTTTCACTAAGAATATGCCCAATTGGCTTCATTATTAGGGAATGCAATGACTCTGTAGGATCAGAGCTGCCCAATTCAACATAATTCAATGATGACGAAGGAACCAATGTTCGAACTGAAATCCACAACAAGATGCCGCAAAAGAGAAATCCCTGCAATGACAACTTGGGAAAATAGAAAAGCTCGAGACCAAGAGTGCCGAAGAACGTCACCAGGAACTCCGCGTGGAAATCCTTTGCGCTTGGCACCACCTTCTCGTCTGCATAGTTCTCGCTCAGAATCACACCGAAGATAACGGTGTTCACCAAAGGCCACCAAAAGTTCCCAATGGATACATCGATCTCATCTCCGCCATTGTTCACTAAAAAGCTAATCAACGCAGGAACAAAGAGCATGGCCGTCGCTAGGGTGAGCGAGGCCACACGGGCTCGCTTCCGACCCAATTGCCGCAGGGAAACCCAATTGGTGGAAGCGCGCTCGTAGAATCCAAGAAAACCCGAGACGAAAGGGAGCAGCATTGGGAGGACTCGGAGGCATCCCTCTGCGGGCGGAGGGGAGGAGGAGAGGTAGAAGCATCCGACACGATCCCAGCTAAGGGAGAGGAGAGAGATGCAGAGGGCGAGGGAGGCGAAGCCAGGGAGGAGGCGGCGGGGGGAGAGAAGGGGGGAGGAGCGGGAGAGTGCTGCAGCTAGGAGGGCGCCAGAGAAATCGGCCAGGATGGTGGCGGAGGCGCCGCAATAGCGGAGGGCCTGGAAGCGTAGGAGGAGGACGAGGGCGAGGAGGGAGGATTTGGCCGCGAGCGGACGGAGGAGATGCGGAGGAGGAGAAAAGAAGGATGAGAGTGAGAGAGATAGGGATCCGGGGTGATGGGGGGAGGGGAGGAGGAGGAGGAGGAGGAGAGAGAGGAGGGAGACGAGGAAGGAGAAGGGGAAGAGGGAGAAGGAGGAGGGAGTGGAGCGGAGGAAGGGGAGGAGGGAGTAGAGAGAGCGGAGGGAGAAGAGGAGGAGGAGGGGAGAGGAAAGAGAGGAGTTGGAGTTCGAGATGGAGGAGTGGCGGCGCTTGGAAGGGGTGGAGACGGAGGAGGGGGAGGAGTAGAGCCTTGAGATGGGGATGGGAGGAGGCGGGGCGGCGGATTGACGAAGAGGACGGTGGTGCTGTTGGTGGTGGTGGGAGCCGTTGGTGGTGCTCATGGTGTCGACTGGTCAGATGGATCGCCTGTCCTCGTGTCTACTAATCTTTTGGTTCAAGTAGGAGCTTCGTATCCCGTCAGCTCAGCTCCACAAATCCGAAGGAAAAAGTTTCGTGTACATGGGATGTACACATCCCATGTACACGAAACTCCACCGTTGGATTGAACCGGGATGTGTGCCCGGTTCAATCCAACGGTGGAGATTTGGGTATATGCCTACGTGGCATGTATTCAAATCAGATTTCAATCCGAATCATCTACCTTGTTAGGTCATTAAAGAAATTTTCATAAGTTTTTCATCTACCTCGTTTAGTACGGGTTTAACTTTATTTTAGATTAAAAATTTTTATTTTAGATTTTAAAAATAATTTTATAATAATTATTGAATAAGAGAAAAGTAGAACGGTGAATGAGAATAACGTTGTAATGATACTTGAAATAAGAGAAATGGTGTTTTGAATTAAGGGATGGAATAAGTAATGGATTCAAAAATATTTCATTAATATTCCTCCCTTAAATCGAATTAAGAGTTATTTTTAAAATTTATTCCCGTATTAAATAGGTTCGTAGAATTGGATATCAATTCACGTTAAAAAACGAGAAATTAAAATAGGTCAAAAGTTCGATTAAAATTGAGTTCTAAATTGGAACGGAAAATGAGGGACAACATGAAACCGTGTGACGGGTCCGGGCTATCAGTTTAGCTTGTTGTCCACAATGTATTCACGTTCAATTCAATATTTAGCTCGAGCTTGAGTTCGTTCCATAAATTAGCTGAGCATGAGTCAGAATTTTGGGAGTGAAATAGAAATGAGCCAAGAAACTAATATGGGCCTGTGTCACTTGACACGTTTTCACTTGTCCATGTTTTTCTTCAGTTGTATCTATAATGTTTTTTTTAGTTCTCCGGATCTTAAATTAAATGAACATTTATACTTAGATTAAGATTTATTCTCTAATTTGACTGACTAGTGTGGGCTGTGCGTGCCCCTCAAGACGGTTTTAATTGCGTCAGTTGTGTTCACGTTTTCTAGGGCGGATGTTTTTCAACCCGTTTGATACGGAAATATCAAATGAGAATAGCTTTTAATCTAAATTAAAGGAGAAAATATTTCTGAATTTATTATTTATTTAATATTTTATTTTAAAATATTTTTTTATTTTAAATAATTATTATAAAGTTATTCGACTCCTCACTCTATTTTTTTTCTTTATTTTAAATAATTATTATAAAATTATTTTTAAAATCAAGAATAAAATCTCTTAACCTAAATAAAATTATCTCTTATCAAACGAGTCCTTCAGTTCTCATGGTATGTTATGTATTGATGGTAGTAACACATAATTAACCCTACACTAATTAACTCGCCCCCACTCTTAAATCTTTCTCACTCCTCCGAGCCCCCAAACCCCCCTCCTCATCTTCTCCTTCCTCGCTCCAATTGCCGACCACTTTCCGATCCCTTTCCACCTAAACCGGTGTTCCAGCACCACTGCCACCTCCTTCTCTGATCCCGCTGGCCATCACCAATTCTCCTTTGGGGCTCCTCTCTAGGATATGTCGATGATAAATACTTGTGTATACGATAAGTGTCATTTAAGAATTTGGAAGAATGATCTCGGTGAGTTAAGATCGTCCAGTAGATGCAGTGGGTTACTCCCAAAGGTTAATACAACGACCATTTCTTGATCTATGTTGTTAGGAAGCTTCATTTCCAGTGAAAAAATTGCATTTTTGATGGTAGAACGGGTGGAGGGGATGGAATGCGAGGAAGTTCACGTGCTCAATACTTCGAGTGAAAGCTCAGGCCTCCAAGACATCGGACAACGTTGTTAACATTGGGGTTTTGGGGGCCAGTGGCTACACTGGGTCTGAGGTATTGCAATGCTTGGGATTAAGGGTATTATCTGGGGTTTATGCTTGATGGGCAAGTCTTTTCATGTTAGCTTGCTTATAATTTTTTTTTGCTTGGAAGATTGTTCGGCTTGGTGCGAGCCATCCGTTCTTTAATATAAAATTGATGACTGCTGATAGAAAAGCTGGTCAATCGATGGCATCAGTGTTTCCTCATTTGATCACACAGGTATTGTTTGAGAAAAGCTCTGCTTCTTGAGTTTTGATAGCTGAAGCACCTTAGCTCTGCTGTATTTTATTTGTTCATGACTTATGAATTATTGATATCAAAGTGGTGAATCGAACTGAAAACTTGAGTGGAATTGCTAATCCTGGACATACAATTGTCATGATTCTAGAGGATTTCTGGTATTAAATGTCAGTGTAGGCCACGGGTCATTTGTGCTTAAAAGGTAATAATACCAATTCAAGACATGTACATTGTTGTCTACATAACTTTGTTGTCACATAATGGATGGATTAGTGAATTATTAAAACTGTAGGTGGCATGCTATAATTTCTGATTTCTGCTATTACCAGACAATAAAAGAAATCTTCTGATTGACCCATGGCTTGATAGATTTTTGCATAAACAATATACTGGGAATGATAGAATAGCCTCAGCATGGTACTTGTATGATGCGGGGATGGATAGTGATGTAAGAGAAGGATCTTGAAAGTTGATGATATCCACAAGCAGTTGTCAAAGTTACATAAAGATGGCGTGAGTGAAAAGTACCATTCTATCAATAAGGAGACAATGTAGCTCAAGTACAAATATCCTCAAACTTGAGCTTTACTCTTGTTTGTCAAATAAGATGCTGGAAAGCAGAGGGGAAACATCCTTACTGGAAGGGAGGGGTCTTGGGGAGGGCAAACCATCCCCTGATGATTTTGAGTAAGCAATTAATCTTTGTTATCTGCTGCTTACACCATAAGTATCTATTTCAGTGGCGATTAGCAGCACAACCTTTTGTCTGCTCTCCTGTGTATTCGATTTTTCTTGCAAATCTTGCATGCTTGACTTTATGTTAAAAGTGTGCACCAAATCAAAGGATTATCGACAGACTTCTGTCGTCCCTCACGATTCACTAGTGCTATTAGCTAATTAATTAGCATGTTTATGTGATCTATACACGGTTTCTACATGCTAATAAACTTAAATTGGCACTCTTCTTCAAGATATTGTTGGTTTGGTTGCGCTAAGAATTTTTTTTTTGGAGCTAAGCATTATCTGGTTATTTGCAGGACTTGCCTAATATGGTTGCTGTGAGTGATGCAGACTTTTCAGACATTGCTGCTGTATTTTGCTGTCTGCCACATGGAACTACACAGGTTTCTTCAAGTCACACTATTCATAATTTCATACCTCTGTTTGTCTCCTAAAAGGATTAGCAAAAAAGATACATATCTGCTAACCACAACAAAAATTTCTTCCTATCACTTGATCTGCTTAAAGCTGAAGAATTATGGTCACATTATTCTGAATAAACAAGTAAGATTATATTTATGAAGATGAAGGTCAAGAATCTGATTGTATATCAAAAGGTTTTGCCCAAAATCTTCACTTGGCCTGGCTAGGTTGTGCCTACACCAGTACTGATTCTGGACTTGCCATTTTTATATCTGTCCTTCTTGCAGGAGATAATAAAAGGTCTTCCGAAGGGGCTAAAGATTGTCGATCTTTCTGCTGTAAGTTCTTTTGTGTACTATAGCGTTTTGCAAATGCTCAAGGTGGTGAACATACAAGAGTTTTCTTTGCTGCCACTCATAAAAGCAATTAACTCTTCTACAGGACTTTCGGCTCCGCAATGTTGATGAGTATGAAAAATGGTATGGCCAGCCTCATAGAGCACCAGAGTTGCAGGTATGGATCATCTTTTGAACTTCACTTTGCTTTGCATTTGCAAAGTGCAGCACATTTTGTTCCTTTCTGTTCTTTCGTCATACATCAGCTTGAAATATGCACACTGAAGGTCACTCACTGCTTGATTTTAACTGTTTCCATCTTCTCTTACCGTGAGAGTTCTATGTACTGGTTTGCAAAGTTGTCTGTTTTCCAGAATCTGCAGTTATGAGTTTATGACTATTGCTGCTTATAGGAAGACTATTTACCATGTGGACTATGGTTTTGTCTTTGTTTACATTGCATGACCTTTTGATGCAGTTAGGAGATTGTACTAATGGATGCTAAGGATATATACTGATCTTTTTGACATTAGTGCACGTGATAAGATCTTAAATTTGATTGACAAACACATCCATTTCCCACTAAAATGCTTTTGTACTGTTTTGACAAGTAAGATATCTGTATTATTTGTCATTGGGTTGTTTCTTATGTGACTTGCAAGAGATATAGTGGCTTTTCCAATTTGGGCATTTTACTTTTTCAAAATGTTTGTTGACATTTCTCATTTACCTGAATCCAGAATGAATCTAAGTATGGGTTAACGGAGGTGCTGAGGGAGACAATTCAGAATGCTCAGCTAGTTGCAAATCCTGGTTGTTATCCAACATCGATCCAGCTTCCTCTCATTCCTTTGATAAAGGTTTAACTTTGTACTTTAACTTCTGATGCTGTATAGACAAGCTTGAGCATTTTGTTGGGTCAAGTTAGTAAGAGAAGCTTCCTATGTGTCCATGTATGGAAGCAGAGCAAGGGCCACATTTCTAGAAGTCTAACTCCGTTGTGGGTTGGGTTAGAGCTTAGACAGGCATGCTTGATTACTCCTAGCAATTTGCAGGTCACACATTGCTTGATTACTAGATTTATAATGCTATGAGAGGAAGGCGATGAGCATGGTTTCATTATCTTAATGTTGTTTCCAACAGATTCCGTGAAGACCTTTAAAGAGTCACTGAGCATTCAGCTTTTAATGGGGGATAAGGTTACCTTAGTTATTTTAAGAATGAACAAGAAAATCCTCTTCCATTACAGAGTATATTAAACTCCTTCACTTTGTCTGGACTATGCTAAGTCTAAACATCGACAAAATTCAGCATTTGGGTGTCTTCTAGGGCCTAAAGGAAAACAGCTCAAGTCACCATGTGAAGAGGATCGGGCTTTTCTTGACTGATAGTTTTGGCCGTTCAGGAAATGTACTATTGTCCCTGTGGATGACATTTTAAGCTGGAAAACCCATTCTATAAGTGAAACTAGACCAATCGGTAGGGAATAAGGATACAGTTGAAGTCTAAAAGCTATGTTTAAAAGTTCAAGATAACACGCTCGACACTGCTTGAGTCTTTACATAAAAAATATGATAAATGCCACATAGTTAGTGTTTGCATGTTGATTATGCTACTGATGGCAGGCTGCTTATATTTTATGCACAGATGCGTCTAATAGAATTAAGAAATATAATCATCGATGCAAAGTCTGGTGTCAGTGGAGCAGGTTTTTTTCAAGGCCTCATCACTTTGTAATTGACAGGATTTAGATAAAGCAGGATAACTGTTTTCACTGATGCTTTACTGTTTTGACCACCTGAAACATACAGGACGCGCAGCGAAGGAGGCAAACCTTTACTCCGAAATTTCTGAAAGCATTCATGCGTATGGAATTACCAACCATCGTCATGGTAGTTACTTGCTCTTTTTCTCTGGTCGCAAGCACTTCTCTTGCACTCTTTTTTAACATGTTTGTCAGTGTCTTATCCTTTTATCCTTATGTTACGTCAAAATTCTTCTCATTTTGATTTATAACAAAATAGTTTGTTATTGTGTTTTGATGTGATACAAGATGGTTTACTAAAAATTACTGCTCAGCCAAGTGGCCATCAGAACTACTGGTACAAGCTTGTTCGATTGCTGCAGTTTTGTAAGATCCACCTCTGGGAGGCTCCATTAATCTAGATGTGTTAATTAATCATCTGATCTAGCTTCCTAATTTTGTGCTCTTATACCAACTCATCAAATCTTTCCACCAAATCACCAACTTGGTTATGAAATCATTAATCACTTGAAGTATGAAGTTACTAGAGAGTGGTGATGTTTGTATCTAGGCTAGTGTTAAGAATCCACCAAGAATAAAAATATTTTGTGACTGGAAGATCCATCATCTGGGAAGTTTCTTTGTGATATTACATAGGAGCTTTTGCGCTTTCTCTCTCGGCATGAAGGAGTGTATGCTTGGTACTTGTGTAGCCCATCTTTGGAAGTATTCAGATATTCATTCTCACTTGATTATATCCTTTCAGTTCCTGAGATTGAGCAAGGACTCTCTGATGCGTCAAATTCTAAAGTGACCGTCAGTTTTACTCCCCATTTGATCCCCATGGTAAGAAACTCATTGCATTAGGTTCTAGTGAAGTCTTTCTTCTTAAGTGGCTACCCATTTTCACTCATTGCCTTTGCACTCTTGATGTTCTATAGAGCCGTGGAATGCAATCAACCATTTATGTGGAAATGGCTACTGGAGTGACTGTAGAGGATTTGTATGACCAATTAAGATCTACTTATGAGGTATATTCTCGCCTCACATACAACTCTGTCCATGTTGATTTGGTTCGTGATAGTCCACCATCTTACTCAAACTTCTTTATGTGTTTCTCTATGATACACTGTCTCAAATGGCTGCATGTCTTTTTCATTCTAGAATTTATTCAGCTTCGTATATCTGGTATGAAGTCTGGTTTCATCTCCTACTCTTTTCATATCAGGGAGAAGAATTTGTTAGAGTACTGGAGAAAGATGCTGTGCCCCACACCAAACATGTATGCGGATCAAATTACTGCTTCATGAATGTCTTCAAAGATCGAATCCCTGGAAGGGCGATCATAATATCTGTCGTAAGCAGTACTAATGAATCCTTGTTCCATATTTTTATTTGGAAATGCACGTTCCATCCTCTAGATAAGTTTATGAATTTGTAAGTTGCAAAGTGGTTTTCACCAAAGTTGTCATATGTTGTGCAGATTGATAATCTAGTGAAAGGAGCTTCTGGTCAAGCAGTACAGAACATGAATTTGATGTTGGGTTTTCCAGAGAACTTGGGACTTCAATATCAGCCATTATATCCTTAGTTTTATTTTTGGAGAGGTAATGCCTCTCTCTAATCCGTGACTTTCTCTTAGTGCTTTTCCTTTTCAAAAATTGGAGATTCAAGGGCAAAATGCTCCACTTTGGTATTAATGCATGTCATAAGCTATGCAATGTCCGGAAAACATGTTTAAGCCAGAAACACATTGTTTCCTGACAAACTTTTTTGGAATTCCTTGCAGGATTATTAAAGGCGCGATGATTCTTCTAAGAAATAATGGACTTTTTTTATTATGATTATAAATGCAGTGCATGTACCTGCTGTTCAATATGACACATTGTTGCCTCATCTAACTGTTGAAAAATCTTTACCTATATGACATAAGGAAAGTTCATAGAATTGTACTAGTAGCTAAACAAATAAGGTGATGCAAGAGAGCGATATCGTTAATGGAGGCAGTAATGTTGAGGTGGTGCAGCTGCATTCTGAAGTTAAACAACATGCCTTTTGTCTCTGGTCCTTTTAATGGTGATTACTTTCCTTGGATGTTTTGGTGTACTATTCTAATATAACTTATATTGAACCAGATGGCAGTCAAGTATTCTCTTAATTTTGAATTCAGCTATATTAGTCATTCTTCTGGTTTCACCTCGTTGCTAAGTGCATCGATTCTACTATCCTCTCTTTTTGTCTTCTTTATTTATGTTAGTGCTGAGTAATGTGAGTAATTTGCAAAAGAGGACCACTCCATGTAAGTTACAATTTGTTGTTCTAGAAAAGAAACTTAGAAGATTCAGCATGGAAATATTCAAAATGAGATTTTATTGTTGCGCATAACTTTGTATTAGCTTGTCGAATTACGGCGCAATAACGACAGGTATCAGAATACAATTAGTCATTAGTTTGTAGGCTGAGAAGATCAAATTGCCCACATAGATTCATCTCAAAGACATGAAAATATTCTCAGCTGAGACCCAAGAGACCACAAAAAATCAACGCAAGTACAGGATTCAGTTCAAAGACATGAAAAAGTTTCAACATTCATCCTGAAGACTAAAGAATTATCTACACATGTACATGATTCAGGCCAAAGATATGAAAAATCTCTCAACTGTTACCCAAGAGACTCTACAGATATCAAACATGGGTGAATCTAAATACACCGTTGTTTTTGCTAGGTGCACCCCCAATAAAATCTTTTTTTTTAATACCGAACGTATCCTTCACCTCTCTGACTCAAATACCCTTCTCACCGTCTCGTCGTCTGGCATATGCCTCACCGTCCTTTAAAGCTTCGACCGACCGACCTCTCTCTGCCACATTATCTCCTAACTCACCATGGTATATGATGCTGTATACAACGAGGATGAAGCGACCACGAAGTCTCATACAACCACCCTACATTTAACGCGAGCGCAACCCAAACTTCGCCTCGGTTTAACTCGACCGCACTGAACGGTATGGTACGGTGGGAACCGATCGAACATATTAGATATGGTTGGTTGGGACCGGCCGACCATATTATTGAAACTGGCGCAAGTTAACCATATCGGGTCGGGTTTGGGTTTTAATTGAGTCAACTTGTAGCTCATATTATACAAGGGCACTCTTTAGAGAGATTAAAAAAATGAGAGAGTTCTCATTATTCCCATAATTTGTTTTGAGAGGGAGAGATTGAGAAGGAAGACCTAGGTTTTAGAGGAAGCTTAGGAGAGATTGAGAGAGGGTTGTTCTTGAGTCTTGTATGGTTGGAGGAGAAGAAGAAAGTGGTGCATTGCCTTGTTCTATTGCTTCATTATAGTGAAGACCCGCCGAGCTCCGCTCAATCTGTGGATGTAGCCCATTTGAGGTGAATCACGTAAATCTTTTCTCTTGTATGTGATTGCTTATTGTTGTTCATCTATTTGTAGTTGTGGATCTTCTTTCATTTTCTATACATCAAGAACAAAGTTTCCCGGTAGTTGCTCTTAAGGTGTTTGATAGAATTCCTTAGTGAGTTTTGGTGTTCATATAGAGTGCTTTATAAGTGGTATCAGAGCTCCGGGTTGGTTTTGTTCACGATGGCAAGTGAGAAGACATCGGTAGGGAGTATGAAGGTTGAGTTGAATTCATTTTATGGGAAGATCAATTTCACCCTATGGCAATGGAAGATGAAGAATATGTCGATCCAACAAGATATCCTCATGTGTGTGTTGGGGGAAACATACAAGCCAAAGGATATGGAAGATGAGGAGTGGAAAAGGGCGGATCAAAAAGCTATGAGTTCAATTGAGCTACATTTGTCCAATGAAGTCATGTACAATGTCATGAAAAAGACTTCAGCAAAAGGCACTTGAGAGAAGTTAGAGACTCTCTACATGGGTAAGACACTCTCTAACAAGCTTTTCTTGAAAGATCAATTGCTTAACTTTCGGATGGAAGAAGGTGGAGATGTCATGGAGCACCTAAATGCTTTTAATCGTTGCTTAGGTGATTTGTTAAGAGTGGAGGTGAAATATGAAGAGGAAGACAAGCCGTTGTTGTTGCTTCGCTCGTTGCCGTCATCCTTCAAGCACTTTCGTACCATACTCATGTTTGGAAAATAAACTCTTTGGTTTGAAGAGGTTGTCCAAGACATCATCTCTCATGTTAAGATGTGCAAGAATACGGGAGAAGATGCAAGAAGTGAAGGACTCTTTGTAAAGAGTTCGGATGGGCACCAAAGCCGCTCAAATGAGAAGGCATCAAGTGATCGAGGTGGATCAAAATCAAGATCAAAGTCAAAGAAAGATGTTGAGTGCTTTCATTGTGGAAAGAAGGGCCATTTCAAGAAGAATTGCTTCAAGCTAAAGGCGGAGATTAAAGAAGGAAAGAAGATCGAGAGCTCAAATGTGGCCGTCATTGCTTCAAAGAGCCATGGAGAGCTTCTATCGGTATCCTGGGGTAATTTGTCGTCATCTTCTTCTTGGATTCTTGACTCCGGTTGTACTTTTCATATGTGTGCAAATAGGGAATGGTTTGATACATACGAAGAAAAAGGATGAGGTGAAGTCCTTATGGGCGACAATGCGGCATGCAAAGTTGTAGGCATTGGGACCATAAAGCTCAAGATGAATGATGGCTTGGTTAGATCTCTTGGAAATGTGAGGCATGTTCTGACTCTCAAGAAGAACTTGATCTCGTTAGGTACTCTTGATGCAAATAGGTACACTTTCAAATCAAGTGAGGGAAAGATCAAGATCACCAAAGGCTCGTTAGTGGTGATGAGAGGAGAGAAGCTACCAAACAACTTATATAGACTTTTGGGAAGCGCAATTTTTGGTGGAGCGGCTATTTCCATGGATGCAAATGTGGATGAAGATACTATATGGCTATAGCATTTGAGGCTCGACCACATGAGCGAGCGGGCATTGCAAGAGCTACACAAGAGAGGTTTGTGGCATAGTGTTAACAAGTGCAAATTGGATTTTTGCAAGTCTTGTGTAATGGGAAAGCAAACGCAAGGTTTCATTCAAAATAGCGACGAAAGAGAACCGAACAAAGGGAATTTTTGATTACATTCACTCCGATGTTTGGGGGCCGGCACCGACACGATCTCATGGTGGAGCCCGTTACTTCGTTATTTTCTTAGATGATTACTCAAGAAAGGTTTGGGTTTACTTCATGCGCGAGAAGTTCGAGGTCTTTGATAAGTTCAAAGAATGGAAGAAGGAGGTGAAAAATCAAACCAGAAGGAAAATCAAGTACTTGAGAAGTGACAATGGAGAGGAGTATCGAGATGGGCGGTTCTTAATGTTTTGCAAGAATGAGGGCATTATTCGTCACTTTATTGTGAAGAAGAATCCTCAACAAAATGGTGCCGCCGAAAGAATGAATAGAACCCTTATGGTGAGGGAAAGATGCATGAGAGTTCATGCGGGACTGTCCAAAGGTTATTGGGTGGAATCCGTTAACCATGCTTGCTATTTGGTTAATCGATCACCATCTATTATTTTGAACTTCAAATGTGCCGAGGAGGTGTGGTCCGAGAAAGACATCGATTATTCAGATATCAAGGTTTTCGGATGCAAAGCTTATGCTCTTATTTCTCTTGATGAGAGGAGCAAGTTGAAGCCAAAATCACAAGAATGTATTTTCATGGGCTTTGAAAGGGGAGTCAAAGGCTACAAATTATGGGATATGGTAAATAATAATAAGATTATTAGTAGAGATGTCATATTTGATGAGAAGCGCTTGCCAATGGCTGAAGTCAAAAGTGGTGAAAAGAAAGGTTGTGTTCCTACGGAGAAGTTTGTCGAAATTCCTATTGTTGGAGAAAATGCAAGCAGTCAACTTGAGGTTGGTGGGGCATCGGGTGATGTTGAGGTAGAACAACTGGAGGAGGTTCATGCTGAACCTAGCATAGCACAATCTCGTGAAAGAAGGGTCATTAAGCCTCCTCAACGGCTTGGATGGGATGATGAAGCATGTTATGCTCTTTTGGCGAGTGAAGGGGAACCATCAAGCTTTCAAGAAGCAATGAGAAGCAATGAGTCACAAGAATGGTTGGGTGTTATGGGAGGTGAGTTGGAATCACTTCATAAGAACTCCGTTTGGGAGTTAGTCCCTAAACCTAAGGACTGAAAGATCATCGGCTCCAAGTGGGTTTATCAGAAGAAAGAATGTATGCATGAGGAGGCTGCTACATACAAGGCAAGGTTAGTTGCTAAGGGGTTCTCACAAAAGGAAGGCATAGATTATGATGAAATCTTTTCTCCAGTGGTCAAGCATACTTCTATTCGAATGATGTTATCACTTGTGGCACACCATGATTTGGAATTTGAATAAATGGATATCAAAATGGCGTTTCTCCATGGTGAATTAGAGAATAAAATCTACTTGGCACAATCGGAGGGATTTGTCGAAGTAGATAAAGAAGACATAGTGTGTAGATTGAAGAAGTCTATTTATGGGCTCAAGCAATCACCACGGCAATGGTACATGCATTTTGATTCCTTCATGATCCAAATCGGCTACAAGAGACGTGAGTATGATTGTTTTATCTACTCTCACATATTTGATGATGGTAATATTATATTGTTGACGCTCTATGTGGATGACATGCTCATTGCTTGTCGGGACATGTCAAAGATCAAAGAACTCAATGGGTTGTTGAGTGGAGAGTTTGAAATGAAGGATCTTGGTGCCGCCAAGAAGATCCTTGGAATGGAGATTAATAGAAATCGGGAAATGAGAAAGTTGTGGCTCTCTCAAGGAAGATACATCAACAAAGTCCTCGAAAGGTTCAATATGGTTTATGCTAAATCCGTTTCTACTCCATTGGCTTCACATTTCATTTTGAGTGCAAAGCAAGACCCATCTTCCGAAGCCAAGCTCAAAGAGATGGAGAAGATTCCGTATGCTTGTGCCATCGGGTGTCTAATGTATGCTATGATGTGTAAAAAGCCGGATCTTGCTCAAGCATTAAGTGTGGTGTCCAAGTATATGTCAAATCCGGGTAAAGAACAATGGCAAGCCGTCAAGTAGGTTCTTCGGTATTTGAAAGGCACAAGAAAGTTGGCCATTATGTTTGAAAGAAAGTATGAAGTGGCATGCATCGAAGGCTTTGTTGATTCAGATTATGCGGGAGATTTGGACAAGCGGCGGTCAACAACTAGGTGTGTGTTTACATGTAGTGGTGGACCAATTAGTTGGAGATCTATGCTACAATTCATGAGTGCATTATCCACTACTGAAGCGGAGTATATGGCATTGACGGAAGCTTCCAAAGAGGTCGTTTGGTTGTTGGGACTTGTTTGTGAAATGGGCTTGAATCACAACTCAATACTGGTGCAATGTGATAGTCAAAATGCTATATGTCTTGCTAAGAATCAAGTATTCCATGGAAGGACAAAGCATATTGAGGTAAGGTATCATAGGATACGAGATTGGCTTAATTCGGGAAAAGTTGTGGTGAAGAAGGTTCACATGGCTGAAAATGCATCCGATTTTCTCACAAAGCTGGTTACCAAGGACAAGTTTGAGCATTGCTTAAACTTGCTCAATCTCATGGCTTGCTAGCCTTGTGAGGCACCTCACCACTTGAGGTGCATTGGAGGTGAGTTGACACTCACCAAGGTGGATGATGATGATCTCTGGGAGCGATGGTGAAGATCTCGCCAAGGTGGAGATTGTTGAAGTTGGCTTAACTTAACCATACCGGGTTGGGTTTGTTATCTGGCCGGGTTTGGGTTTTAATTGAGTCCACTTGTAGCTCATGTTATATAAGGGCACACTTTAGAGAGATTAAAAAAATAAGAGAGTTCTCATTATTCCCATCATTTGTTTTGAGAGGGAGAGATTGAGAAGGAAGACCTAGGTTTTAGAGGAAGCTTAGGAGAGATTGAGAGAGGGGTGTTCTTGAGTCTTGTATGATTGGAGGAGAAGAAGAAAGTGGTGTATTGCCTTGTTCTCTTGCCTCATCATAGTGAAGACCCGTTGAGCTCCGCTCATGTCCGTGGATGTAGCTCATTTGGGGTGAACCATGCAAATCTTTTCTCTTGTGTGTGATTGCTTGATGTTGTTCATCTATTTGTAGTTGTGGGTCTTCTTTTATTATCTATCAATCAAGAACAAGGTTTTCCGGTAGTTGCTCTTAAAGTGTTTGATAGAATTCCTTAGTGAGTTTTGGTGTTCACATAGAGTGCTTTACACATAATAGATACAGTCAGTCGGTTTCCACCGCACATACATGGTATGTTTGGTGGAAACCGACTGATCATACTTAGATATCATTTTTTTTCTATATATAATTTCTTCTATCTATGAAACCTAACCTAATAACAAAATACAACTATAATTATCCAAATTAGATCACTGCACTAACAAACAATAAGTCAAACAAACAAAAAAATAAATAATAAACAACAATAAACAACATGCATGTGAGTGAGAGATGGGGGCAGGGCAGCGTCCTTCGTCGGCATCTATGGCCGACCAAAATCACTCGATTCGGCCACTCGTGGCCGATTCGAGTGGAATTGGTCAGCCGAATCAATTCCACTCGAATCGGCCAGGAGTGGCCGAGTTCTTGTTTTTGTTTTTGTTCGGTCGACCGCCGGCCTTTGAACGACGGACACATGTCTTTATATCGCCGGTCGTCGACCAGAGATCTCGGAGGTAAAGGATGCGGAGGACATCGGGAGGTAGAGGACGCCGAGGACGTGGTCGCCGACCAGGTCGTCGGGAGGTAGAGGACGGTGAGGGTAAATTAGGAATATTATGAGAAAAGGCGTGGTGTACGAAGTAAAAACACAGTATTTTCAAAATCAAGTGGGGGTGTACTTAGAAATGGGATGTTCCTGGTAAAAACGATGGTGTATTTAGAATCACCCATCAAACATATGCACACGCTACTGAAGGTCTAGCATTGTGTCTACCCATGACTTACACTTTCAGAACCAATTGAAGCTTTGTAATACTTGCACAGGTATCCAAACACAAGAAAACTTATAGAGCTTAGCAGAGCCAGAAACCAATAGTAATCATCTAGCCGAGATTCCTTTAGATCGTCGGAGAACCAGGTATGATCTTTTCCAGTCAGAGCAGTGACAAGCTCAATGAAAGAGATCAGTGAAGAACTAAGGAAGCCCCCCACCCCAAAAACAGTGAGATAGAGTGCTATGCCTATAGTCCTCATTGTTGAAGGGACTTGTGTGTAAAAGAACTCCTGCATTCCTACTACTGTGAAAACATCTGAAACTCCCAGGAGAATGTACTGCGGTAGTAGCCAGAAAATACTCAGCTGCATTTCCGATGATTGAATGTATACCGGTCCTTTCCTTACACACTCAAGTCTCTTTGATTCTACTAGTGCAGCAATAACCATGGCCAGTATGGAAAGAAGCATCCCTATCCCAATTCTTTGGAGTACATTGATCCCTTTGTCATTGCCAGTAATTGCGCGTAAGATAGGAATGATGAGTTTATCATAGAGAGGCATCAGCAATATTATCGATATAGTTATAGAACTTTGAAGTATTGCCGGAGGGATCACGAAACTGTTTCCAATTTTGTGCTTCATAGTCATGCCTTGTTTGGTGAAGAAGGTTGTTGGCTGCTGAAAAATGACTGCAAACATGAGTAGACTTAGCCATATGGGCAAAAGCTTTAGGATGACCTTTGCTACATCAGGTGGCTCAACTGAATTGCTGGAGATCTGGTCCGAATTCTTCGAATCACTGAAGTCGCTGCGAAGTGATTTCTCTTGCAACCTGCAGTCAAACATTATACGTAGTATGTCAGGAAGATTTATACCTTCAAGGTTTCAACCCTTCCTATTGGCTTAAGTCTGTGTAGTAATTGGTGATTTAACATGGTATCAGCGCAGAGATATTGGATTCGAATTCTATTTCCATCAGTTCGCCCCTTTTAACTTAGTATTCACCTGTGTACTCATGATCATTCGAGGACAAAAGTGAGCAAGCATGTTCATGTATGATATATGAATTAATAATCCCTTCTCATCAACTTAAGCTGCTGGGATAGTTGGTGCCGCAAGCATATTGGTATCATATACTAATTTAGCTTAATCATAAACTTACTCAAGCTCCATAGCATCAGAATCTCTTGGTGGCAGACAGATTTTTTGATCCTTGGTTATTTTTGCAGCTTCCTTCACAGCTTTGATGAAGCTCTCTCTGCGGTTGCTACTGATCTTGAGCTGGTTTCTGACGTAGAAACGAGCACCACAGAAGAAGCAGGCCACAGAGATGGCCATTGCCACAGTAGGAATAGCAAAACCCAATCCCCAACCAACATTATCTTGGATGTAAGACATGATGGAGTTCCCCATGAGACTACCACTGCAAATGCCGAAGTACCACCATTGGAAGAACAAGCTCTTCTTATTCTTCTTATTCTTCTCATCTTCTAAGCCGTAAGGCAAGTCATCGTCAATCTCCAATTGATCCGCTCCAAATGCTTGAAGGGATGGGTTGTATCCACCCTGCCCTACAGAAATCAAGTAAAGAGGAACTAACAGAGTAGATGATGGCATCACTGCATACAGTAGTGCCCAGGAAGTCAGTGCCACAAGCCCCTGTCAAATTCAAACAAGAAAAAAAGACGAACAATTCGTAACGAATACCTCTGAATCCTATATCAATGATTCGAATTCATGCAAGGGATTTGAAGGATCACCAAGATGTAGAGCAAGGAGGATGCCATGATAGTCGAATAACGGTCCCAGTAAGAGTCTGCAAGGATGGCACTTAAGAGGGGAAGCATGGAAGTGATGCCGGTCCAGTTGCTCACGGATTTAACAGCTGAGGAGGTGCTCAAGTGCACCACTTCAGTCAGGTAAGTCACCAAGTTGGAAGCCACTCCTTTGTATGCAAATCTCTCCACACTTGCAACCACTAGAATCATTCATGCAGTACTACTCTCAGATTGAAAGATGTGAATTTAACGAACAACATGGAAAGTTTCGAATGCGAAGAAGAAGAAGAGAGAGAGAGACAAAGGTTAATTGGATTACCAATGATGAGAATGCATGACTTACTAAGACTGGTTGGCCTCTTCTCCAATGCCATATGTGA
This sequence comes from Narthecium ossifragum, assembly GCA_963920575.1. Taxonomy (NCBI): domain Eukaryota; kingdom Viridiplantae; phylum Streptophyta; class Magnoliopsida; order Dioscoreales; family Nartheciaceae; genus Narthecium; species Narthecium ossifragum. The sequence continues at coordinate 21,477,593 of OY986967.1, forward strand.
AATATGTGAAACAGAGAAGAAGAAGCTAAGAATTTGGGCAATAGTTATAGTGAGTGGAGTTTTGGAGAGAGGCAACTCAATCCAAAAGATGATGATTTGTTAAAGGATCCACTTTCTGTTGCTTTGTTAAAGGAGCCCTCAATTAATGGAATGCCTATATATTCTATGATGTGAAGGAAACCACTTAAAAAGAAGGCTTCTTTAGCTTCCTTCTTTTCTTGTTGTGGCATGAATCGTATCACAGAACGAAACATGGCACTTGAGTATTATTTTTATGCTTCTAATAAAACTAAGAATGACAACATTTGGTGGATGGTTGATGACTTGATTCCAATGCATGGGAATGTACCATATCCCAGCAATTTTACTGTCAACATCTTCCTATTAGCTTAAGCTACTGGTTTAGATAATTAGATTGGTGTGTGTTTGAAGACGATAGAGCGATCGATATAAGTGCGCAGCTGAGGCAGCATGTATTCACCAGCTTTGTTGCTTGCCGAGGTGGGATACACTGAGCTCACTGACTGTTGGGGAGGTATATGCTGCTGGGCTTTTCCTTTTCTTCTCCGGATGGTTAACATATATAGAGAGCACTTATTAGGTATAGATGGGCAGAAGACATCATGGCACCATGTGTAGGCCCTCCTAGTATGGCTCAACTCCTCTACTCTTGGGAAGAGACCCATGATTCCATTTTTAGCATGCTCTTGTGCAGTAAAATACCAATGTGCAGGGTGGGGTCCGTGGGGAAAATTCTTGAGATGTTTCCATATATTATTCTGATGGTGCTTAAATAAAAATAGAGAGAATCTGATCTTGATAAGGTCAGATGTATACCTAAACAAGTAAGCAACTACTTTCGGAGACAAAGGTGAAACTGATCAATAAGAAAGGAACTAAGTCTTTGGAAACTCTTGATGAGTGCTGATAAGCTTTGATCGCCCCATGGCCCGTCCTTGCTTGTTAATTGGATTCTGGGTAGCGGAGGCCTTGTCTGGCTGGCTCCTTCAGACTTGGATCGATTTGATCAAGAGCTAATCAGCACAGGATTTTGATTGTCAAAATGTTTTGTTTGTGGAATTTTGATAACACAATGTCAGAGAAAACAACTTGGTAGGATAACCATGCATGATTTGGAAGCAAAATTTGGATATGATCGCTTACATATATACAAGCTCCTCTTTAGAATTGTCCAGCAATAAATTTGCGATCACGAGAGGTGGGATGGGATGTACACAAATTTTATAGTAATCAAAGGAAATATATATGTGGAAGTTTGTGAGAAAACGCTTATGAGTTCTTGACGTGACCACAAGAGAGAAATTATTCTGTCGTTGAGATATGCAAACCAATGTGTCGATTGACCTCGACTTATCATTTACATTTACATCCGTCTCTAATTAAAGATTTATGATGTAAACATCATTATATTTTTTAAATAAATCATGTGGGACGCTCTAATCACTCAATTTAAAATTATTTAAAAAAAACAAAAATTAATAGATATATAATCTAATAAATATAAAAAAAAAAAATAGAAAATAACATTGAAGTGTCTTACAAGCCGCCGACCGTCACACTCAACCATGACTGATCTATGAGCCTGATCAGCTAAGCACTCATCCACCATAGCCGGCTCTCTCGTGGACACAATACCACCAGTGGATGGACGCAAGGTTGCAGTGCATGTATGTACGTAGACAACATATATACATGCTCTGGGGCCAGGAGTCTCTGGATCTGCGAATCACCATTCCTTCTAATTAATGCACAAATATAAGACATAATTCCACATTTACAATACTAAAGCATGGCATAGATATCTGTCACTGTAGCAAGTATCAGATCAGCTAATCAACATTCTAAAAATGGATTAGGAAGATAATGGTCCTCACATAAGGTCTTGCCTCATGTAGGGCTTAGAATACCTATAGCATTAACATGGGCTTAGATCCATCATACATGCTCCCAAGATGTCACTTATGATGGATCCAACGGAGGTCGAAAAATTATGTGAACCCCAAAATACCCTCAATAGGGCATTCTCGCTTGATCGAGTTCATCGCCTTCATATGCTATAATTTATCCAAGTAATCTTATGATTAATTTTGACAATGGATAATTTTAAAATTTAGAGTTGCTCTCGTCAATTTTTAAGCCATGTTTGTTTCTCAAGAGTGATGATATTGACGTGAGTAAAAGTTTTAAAATCAGCCATGGTCAAAGTAGGTTATAAGGGTACCAAAAGATAATTTCAAACGGCAGAGGGGGGATTGAGACAGATATTATTATTTGGAAGGGTATATAGACAAAAATCCCTATAATTTTGTTGTTGGGGATGACTTTGTATTAGCTTGTAATGTGCATCATGTTCAGACAAATAGCAAAAATAAAAGTTACAATCAAAGGCTCCGGAAGCACAGATAAGATTCAGCTCAAAGACATAAAAACATTCTCAACTTGTACCCAAGGAGACAGTACAAACATCAACATGTACATGATTCAGTTCAAATACATGCAAAAGCTCTCAACTTTCTACCCAAGAGACTCCACAATAGTATCTACAGATGTACAGGATTCAGGCCAAACTTTTTTTTTGTTGATTTTCAAAGGCTAAAATCCTACGACATCAAACTATCCAAGTCATTCATGCCATCATCTGGAACCCAGTTAAACTGAGTTCCACGTCGACGACACCATCTCGCAATCCCATCAGCCCTAGCATTATAAGATCTAGGAAAATGCAAAAACAAAAGCTGACTCAAAAAACAAGGCCTCCTTCCAAATATTCCTCGTTGTTGGCATAACCTCCGTCGGCCAAACTCGAAAACCCTTCACAATATGCACCACCATCATCGAGTCCGACATAAGAACAACCTTGATTAGTCACTATGCTCTGCAAAACCTCAACCCTATCTCAATAGCCAACATCTCAGTGTATAAAGCAGAGCTTGCGTCAATTGGCGTTCCCATGGCCCAAATCACATTATCCTGCGCATCCACTCACACAACACTGACCGTTGCCTCCCTTAAGACATGAAAAGGCTCTCAATTGTTACCAAGAATAATATACAAATATGCACATATCTATAGGCCTATTGTTGAATTCTAGCATTGCCTACTTGTGACTTGCATTTTCATATCAATCCATTGAAGCTTAGTAATACTTGCATAGATATACAAACACGAGAAAACCTATAGAGCTTAGTAGAGCCAGAAACCAATAGTAGTTGTCTAGCTGTGATTCCTTCATATCGTCGGAGAACAAGGTGTGATCTTTTCCACTCACTCACAATGGAAGAGATTAGTGAAGAACTAAGGAAGCCCCCCATCCCATAAACATTGAGATTGAGTGCTATGCCTACAGTCTTCATAGTTTTTTTATTAATTCAACCCGAAGGTTATTGTTACATCAACAAGTCTAATATCACAATGCCGTCCTCTAGAGTCCACCTAAATGGTGCTCTGGACCGACAACATCATCTCGCAAGACCATCCGCCATGGCATTAAAATGTCAAGGGATGTGCAGAAAAACAACTGAATCAAAACAAAGGACCTTAGACCAAATACTTCTCGCCAAAAACTCCACTACTGCTGGCCATAATATGAAACCATTAATGATATCTACTATGCCTTGCGAGTCCGACTCCACCATCACTACAACATTCTGCGTTTATAGCAACGATGGAAATATGTTGCTTAATTGGATAAATCTGTTGCTTAAGTAGATAAAACCTTTGCCAGAACCTAGGACAACAGTTATTCTACCTATTGCATAATCCATTGTTGCCTATTTATATAGGCGGCAATTTTTTGTAAAGAATAGGCAACAGTGCACAAAACGTTGCATCATACTCACAATATGCAACGGTTTTACAGCCTCATATCTAACAGTTTGAGGATGACTTTGGCAACGGTTTATTTATTTAAGCAACATGTTCGGAAATTTATAAGCAACGGTTATTGATTTGTATAAGCAACAGACTTGCAACTTTATGTGACGGTTCAGATCTTTAATAGGCAACGGTTGTGTAGTCTTGCACAACGGTTTTTCATTTTTTATAAGCAACATTGTTTTTTTAAAGCAACGAGTTCTAGTTCTTATAAGCAACGGGTTTTGAAATCTTAGGTAATAGTTTTAAGTTTTATAGACAACGAGTTTATAAATTTGACACAATATTTTTTAATTTTTCTGCAACGGTTCCTAGTTGTTCGTTCATAAGCAACGGTTGGCAAAGTTTCTGCAACATATTGTATTTTTTATAGGCAACAAATTTGGAAGTTTTATACAACGATTTCTAATTTTATAGGCAACGATTTTTTATTTTTTTCACAACGGTTTCTAACTTTTATAAGCAACAAATTTGTAATTTTTATTTTCAATTTTCATGGATATTATTTTTTGTTTGCACTATAAACTAGTTTGTTATTTTATACAACATATCTTATCTTAAGCAGTGATCCTGCTCTTATTAACTTGTGATAAAGAAGTAAAAGAAACTCATAAGAAATATTCTAAGTCAAAATAAATCCATAAAACTGATAGTATACGAAACAAATTAGATAATAAGTTGTGTCAAAAAAGGACTAATACATCAATCAATCCCATAACCATTGTCGATTGTAGGTGCAAAATAAGCACTTTGTTTTCACTAGTTAACACTAAAGCACATTGTCTTCTTTGATTGACACTAATTCCACAAGGGACTAAACATCATCTGCAATCACTATCATCAAAATCTTCACCTCTCATATTACCAACATCAATATCTTGATCAGTTTTCGAAAAAGTTTCGTCCCCTTGTAAATTTTGATCCTGCATTAACCAAAACATATAGATTAATACAAATTCAAACATAACTAGTAGGAAACACTGCCAAAGATATTACCAATTATAAAATCATAATTATAAAACAAAGAGCACATGCTGCAATGATGGATTATGTGTTGATGTGGATGACCGAACAAGTGATCGTGGTGTCCCATCTTGTCCAGTAGGTTCGGTGCTATGATGTGAGCTCAATAATGGAGCAAAAAGATTGGATGGTATGACTAAACTAGGTTTGTTTTGCTGTAGAGCAAGCAGAACGACCTCCATCTTTGTCTGCACATCATTTTCTAGATTAGCTTTGAGAGAACTTATCTCTTCTTCATGTGCCTTCTTCATAGCCTCAAATTCCATTTTTCTTTTTAAAGATGTCGGTGTTACATTTCTCCCATAACAACGGACACGTCCAGCCTTTTCTTTTCCAAAACGTTTGTGGAATGCATCAATCCCACCATCTTCAGAATTATGAATTGACTCCTCTAAAAGAGACTAACAAATAAGAGCAAAACCAACAATCACTCAACTCAAAACAAAATAATAACTCAAAACGTCCCCTTTTCTTCCCTAAATTAGACTTGTGACATAATAGAAACTTACAATTTTCCTCGTTGTTTCTGAATCTAGCTCCTTTCCTTTTTTGCTCCTACGAGTTTCTATAAACATTTCAGCTTGTGTTGGCTCATCACCATTTTCCTTTGATGATCGTTGTTGTTAAATTCATCATAAATTTAATTGCCAAAAGTCAATAAGTAATAGTAAATAAAGTACAAATAGGAGGTGGACAAAAGAAAGCTCTTACTAGCGCTTCATGTATCCTTGCAAAGCTTCGGCGACCTACTCGGTGCATGCGCTCTAGCTTAGACCTATTTTCTGAATTTTCTGACATATTTTCTGCGATGATAGGTAGCAACCAAAGGTGACAGAGTTAGTAGAAGCAAAGCTTATTGTATATGAAAAAGACTTAGGGTGATTTGATAACCAAATATAAATGGTGCATCACTAATAACCAAATATAAATGGTTTTTATAACCTTCCATAGCATGGTTGAGTTATCCAGTAAGTTGATTTGATAAAATCAAGCATGTAGACATATAAAAGAATAAAACTCATTAAAGAGATTCATCAAAAGGACTGTCAAAGAGCAAGTTGTTCATAGGTTCAAAAGACTATATCAAGAAGGACAACCATGGGACTACAAGCTTTGCATCAGGATCACCATGTATGGACTACAAAAGAACATATGTATATTGCAATATTGATACACAATTCACCATGTATGGACTACAAAAGAAGATATTAAGGTGCCATAATTCTTTAAAAAGTATACCCAGATTCTTCAAGTATAAACAAATGTCATTGCATCAACCAAGATATCACATGCACATAAGTATATAACAACCAATGCTCCAGTTAATGCTAATAAAAACTTATATGGTGTGCATTCCCAGAAACCGGATTGCAGTTCAGGCAATTGAACAGAGGAGTAAACAACATGAAGTTCCAGTTCAGAGGCGAAGAACTAAAGATAAAGCAAGCAAAGAGTGACTCCCACGATTCACTTTCACCAAAAATAATAACTAAAGACATAAATAATAACTAAAGATATAAATAATAACTAAAGATTCACTATCATGGGCTATCTGTTGAATAGCAGATATTGCTCTCATCATGTTCTCCTGCTGAAAGGATGAGAACAAAAACATGTCCAAATTGACAACATCATACAACAAACTGCATGATCAAGTGTCATCATCACATAGTATTTTAATTCCTCGTTGGCAATTAATTTGTCTAATGTAGTAAAGTGACTTATGCTCCTATGTGACCACCAAATTGGACTGTCTTCCTACAACTGGCAACATTCCAAGTCAAACAATTTTGACAGAAATTAACTATAACATATCTCAGAATATCAGTGGAATAAGTATTTCAATAGCAAGAACGAGCCAATAGAAAAGTAGTGGTTCAAACTAAATTGAAAACATAAATTGAATTGAAAACATAACTCATACCTCCACATTTTTGTTCTTCCAATATCTTAGTAGTAGTTTAAAATGTGTTTCTGGGACATTTTTTGGTCGTTCTTTCAATCTTTTTGCATCCATGTCGTATTTCTTGAAATGCATTTTCCTTAGTTTACACTTGTAGATTCTCCAACTATCTTGGATTGTTCATAGTACGCAGTCCATAGCATTAGGTGGAAGGATGAACTTGTCCTGCAAAAAGAGTTATCATCAATAATGCATCAGTAAAAGGACTACTAAAGAGGACACAAAAGTTTAAGTTTATACATTTACGTAGTCCCACATGTGCATCTTCTTCTCTCTTGGAACTGCTTTCCAGCTAGTATAAACGAGTGGGCATTTTTGCGAATTCCTTGCAAATGTACCCAAGAAGAAACTCAAATCATTCAGTGTCTTATCATCAGGTCCAATTGGTTGTCCACTTTCATTGAAAAAAATGAGTTTTCGATCCTCAAAAGATTGTGAATGAATTGCTCTACACATCGTAGGTCCTCTAGTTCTTCTAGGCTTCTTCTTCAATACACATATCAAGGCAAGCAATTAATATCAAGTCATTAAGTATGTATACTATCAAGTTCTTATATCTTGATGACATAGAACAAACATGTTTAAACAATCACATACATAAACAAAATCGTACACGATAAAAAAATCAGATAGATTATACCTTCTATTTCAGTTTCTTCCCTACTTGAAGCACTAATTTCAACCCGAGGAGAACATGGAGTTTCATGAGATGCAACCTGCTCCTCTGGCTCTTCATTAGCTTGTGGATTTTCACTATCTTTTGATTGTTCAGCTAATTGTCCTGAGCTTGAATGTCTATGTTGATGTGAATTAGAATACCTGTGTTGACTTGTGTTTGGCGTGACAATTTGAGTCAAACTTGTTTCTAATAGTGCATTGCTTGCCTCAACATTGTTTTCTTTTTGACCGATTTGTTTTTTCCGTTGAGACGTACTTCCTTGTGACTGACTAGTGCTCGTATTTGGGCTTCTATGTGATGTGTCATGCACAGGTTGATTTCTAGCTTGATTGTTTGGCTGACATGGTTGTTGCTTTGTGAAACCAGAGGAAGATTTCGTTTGTGATGAAGGCTTTACATTCCATTTCATACTTGAACTTCGTAGCTCTTTCACAAGGCTGGTTCTCTTCTTCTGAGGAATTGCTTCCTTCAACATGTTTGTTCTTTTCAATAATTAATTACAGTCCTGTAAAAAATACAAATGAAATAAGAGAAAGGCATCAACAATCATTTCATTATAAATGCATAAAACTCAACAATCATTTCATTATAAACCTTCGAAAAAGTCATAGTCGTCTCCTTCATCTTCATCACTAACATCAACTTCTTCATCTTCATACTCTTCATTTTGGTGAGGTTGTAGGATTTGGATGGGTGTATCAACAATTGTTGCAGGTATATCTTCCCTACACCACTCAATATCTTCAATATCAAAAGCCACACTAGTATCTAGAAAAAAATCACTTGGTTCGCTCCAGATTTCATGTCCTTCAAAATTTGAATCGGATTGCTCTTTCATATCAAACAAATCTCTAGGGACTTTTTTCATAGCATACTGCCAATCTAAATGAATAGGATCTTACACATAAAAACATTGATGTACTTGAGAAGCCAAGACAATAGGATCATCTAAATAGCACAATTTGTTAAAATTTACACGAGTCAGCCCATAATCATCTTTCTCCATTTCAAACCAATCACATTTAAAAAGGTTGCGTCTATTGACACCGCCCAAATGACTAAGAACACCGCCCACTTTTTGATTTTCCTAAACTACCCTTGTCTGTTCGGATATAAAAAGTCGAACATATAGTTAATGATCGGTTTTTAAAAATCGACTTAGTGTTCGGGTTTTAAAAAGCGAATGTGTGCTTAATGTTTGGTTTTTAAAAATCGAACTTGTCTTCAAAAAAAGGACACCGCCCGGCGAGATCTTCGTCAGTGGCTTTCCTCATCTTCCCCGACGGTCCAGCGACGCGGCACGCCACCAGATCTTGGTGAACGGCGGTCCCTAGTCTCCAGCGGCTTCGAAGGGCGACGCTTCCCCTGCTTCCCTCTGTTCCAGCCTACTTCATCGAGTCCTGAGGATCTTTTTCTTCGACGACGGTGGCTCTTCTTCTTCTTCGGGGGCTCCTTCATTAGGCCGCGAGATGCTCTTCGGCGACGTGAATCTCTTCTTTGGTGGCAGGCCACGACGAGCTCTTCTCCGGCAGCCTAAACCTTCTTCTGCAGCAAGTCAAGGACTCCGGCGAGGCCTCGTCTCTTTCTTCTCCGGTGACGACGCGCTTCTCTCCTCCGACGACAAGTCCTCTCTAGCCTAGATCAGCAAGCTCTTCTCCGACAACGCTTCCAAGCCAGATCGCGGTCTTCTCCGATCTGGGTTTCTCTGGTTGACGGCGAGCTCTACTCCTGCTCCGGTCTTCTCCCACGGTGCTCTCTTCCCTGACTGCGAGGTGCTCTTCTCCGGCCATCCCACGTTGATCTAGTCTCCTGCACGCGTCTTTCCATGTCGCGCCCCGACCCACGAAAGCCCAACCGGGCCGGGCGACGCGAACCGGAACCTACAAACGCGGAAAAAGAACGACGAGGGTTCCCTCTAACCTATTGGTTTCCCTAGCAATTCACCAAAAGCACCATCAATTAAAATACAATATTATAATGAAGCCTCGAACCACAGATTAAAACTCAAAGTGTTAAATATACAAATCCTCGGAGAGGGGAAGATTCAAACTACAACATTACTCCCGTAGGAGACTATCTAACATAAGGTAAAAGCAATAAACGATCACCACCTCTCAAAAGCCACCAGGCGCCGCCGCACCGCCGACCAACTGCCCGGTAGGGGCCACAGAGGAAGAACTGACGCCTGCACCTGCAAAACGCAGCCCGGGTAGGAGTGAGCACTAAGCTCAGTAGGGATTTACACTACGACACACAGAAGGAAAAGGGAAACGCAACAATGTCGCCCTTAAGTAGGACCTGGGTGTCTACAGGGGTCCCATAACCCCACCGCATGTCCCTGAGGCCTAGGAGCAGCACTCAATAACGGGAACAACACTGGCGACACACAAGCTGAGTAGGCAACTTCACTACTCGCTGGGTTAGCACAGTAGGACACCGGCTACACCTCAGCATCCGACTCAAGGCCGACACGACCTCTAATATCACCAAACAACCAGTGTACCAGTCATCTAAGCCTATCATCGAATCGACTGGACACTACAATTCAAACCGGGTCCAAACAACCCAACCCCGGTCCTAGGGCTAAGTCCGAGCTTCCAGCCTCGGGACGGCAACCCAAAGATCACCCACGCCCTAACCAATCCAACTAATGCACAAGTCAACGATGCATGCTATGACATACACAAATAAGAAGCAAAGCACGCAACAGTATGTCAAACATCATATAAGTCTACTAGATCGCTGCAGCGGTACTACCAACCGCTGCCAGCCGATCCGCAGCGGGTCCCCGCATTACGACGGTACCGCGACCGTCAACCGCGGACTCCTGCAATGGGAAGCAACCCCGAAAAACGCTGATGAACAGTACACAATATAATATTATATTCCGAAATAGAATATTATATTCAAACACCCAAAACCACTACTTAGGGGCTAATTGATCCCGTCGATCCGACATCCAAACGACGTCGGATTTAAGATCCAACTTTGCCACCAGTAGGTGTATATACCAGGATCATCATGTCCAAAAATCATAATCCTCCAACGGTTGGATTAACGGGAAAATACAAATCAAAACCGCTAATCAACTCACTTACCAATTTAATTGCTGCAACGCAGCCCTCCAGAAAACAATTCATAAAAAATCATACATAAATTGGAAAAATACGAAATAAGATGGAATAAAAAGGTAACGAAGAGATATACCACTCTTATGTTTATCAAAAGCCAAGATCATGTACTTGCCGGCCAAAAAACTCGCCGCAAGCTGGCTGTTTCTCAAGAACAGCAGAAAACCAAAAATCCGAGACTAATCTTGCATAAAACCTACTCAAACCTCAACTGATTAACATGAAACTTTAATTAGTAATTCTAACAGGCATAAGGAATCCAACAAAACAAGGATCAACAAGATCCAACGGCTAGATCTCAAGAACACCCGAAATAAACATCAGTAGGTATAACCCTACCTAGCTGCGCTTTCCTCGGCTGATTCCCCGCGATTTGATCACCAACAAGCCTCCAAACCACTTCAGGGATCTTCCTCTCGTTGTCACGAATCCAACGAGCCAAAGAACACCCAATTTGATGGTCGGAGGAAGGAGAACGGAAGAGATGAAGCTCGTCGGCAGAGAAGGGAAGAAACAGAGCACCGCGGGAAAGAAGAGAAAGAAGGAAGAAGAAGAGAAGAGAAGGAGGAAGAGGAGAGGAAGAAAAGGAGGGAAAAAGGGAGGGGACAGCCGGGAAAGAGGGGCAAAAGTGAGGGGAGGGGAGGGAAAGTCCTCCCCCTCTGACAGAGGAGAGAGACGGCCAGCGGTGGCCGTCCCCGCGAAGCAGAAAAGCCACCGACGCGAGTCCGATCGGTCGCTCCAAGGAGCGATCGATCGTTCTCGCCCCGGATCAAAACCCACCGACTCGCTCACGAGTCCGACCGATCGCTCCAAGGAGCGATCGATCGCTCCAAGGAGCGATCGATCGCTCGAGGGTCGTCAGCTGCCCAAAGGCAAGCTTCCGCGCGCCCGAGCTGGGATCTTCCGATCCCGGGTCCACCTAGCCAGTCTAAACAAGCATTTAACACAAACAAGGCCAGTGTGTGCACACGCGGGTGTGAAACAAACCAACAAGGCGCAATTTATCAAATTGCCCTTGCGGTCTACAACGAGCAACAGGGGTAGAGGGACAGGTCCTCACATCCTAATACCCTTAAAGGAAATCTAGTCCCGAGATTCGATAAGGGTAGGGCTCGGAACAACAAAACAGCTACACTAGAGGACAGGACAAGAAGTATCTGGAGAAGAAAACAACTGCGGAAACTCCTGCCGCATGCGCGCCTCGCTCTCCCAAGTGATCTCCTCGGTGCCTCTGTGCCTCCACAGTACCTTGACCAAAGGAATTGTCTTGCCCCGCAAGACCTGATCCCTTCGGTCAAGTACCTGAACCGGCTGCTCAACAAAACTCGCGTCCGCCTCAAGCTCAATGTCATCCACCCTGATGACATGAGACGGGTCTGGGTGATACTTCCTCAGCATCGACACATGGAAAGTCGGGTGCACAGCAGACATGTGCTGAGGAAGATCCAGGCGGTAAGCTACCTCGCCGACCCTCTCTAAGATCTCAAACGGCCCGACAAACCTCGGCGCCAACTTACCACCTCTGCCAAACCTGACAAAACCTCTATACGGCGATGCTCGCAAGAACACTCGGTCGCCGACTGCAAACTCCAACGGTCGTCGCCTCTGATCTGCATAACTCTTCTGCCGGCTCTGAGCCGTCAGAAGCCTCTGCCTGATCTGCACTAACCTCTCTGACGATCGCCTGACGATGTCTGGACCGTTGAGTGAAGCCTCTCCAACCTCTGTCCAGCACACTGGGGAACGACACGGCCTACCGTACAACGCCTCGAAAGGTGCTACTCCAAGACTGGACTGGTAGCTGTTGTTGTAGGCGAACTCCACCAAGGGAACGTGCTCCTCCCAGCTGCCTCCTGCGTCGAGGACACATGCTCTCAGCATGTCCTCCAAGATCTGGATCGTCCGCTCTGACTGCCCGTCTGTCTGCGGATGGAAAGCCGTACTGAAAGTCAGGAGTGTGCCAACTGCCTCCTGAAAGTCTCGCCAGAACCTACTAGTGAACCTGGGGTCACGATAGAAACTGGAACTCCATGTAGTCTGACCACCTCTCTGACGTACAAGCTGCCCAGCCTGTCCGTCGAGTCTGTCACCCGCATAGGCAGGAAGTGCGCCGATTTGGTCAATCGATCAACGTTGACCCAAATCGCGTCATTCCCCCTAGGAGATCTCGGTAGTCCGGTCACGAAGTCCATCGTGACGTGCTCCCACTTCCACTCAGCTAGTGGAAGCGGCTGAAGTACCCCCGGAGTCCGCTGGTGCTCTGCCTTGACCTTCTGACAGGTAAGGCAGCGCGATACGAACTCCGTCACTGCACTCTTCATCCCGCGCCACCAGAACTGTCGCCGAAGATCCTGGTACATCTTGGTGCCGCCGGGATGAACTGCAAAGCGAGAGTGGTGGAACTCCCGTAGGACGTCGTCTCGAAGAACTGGATCTGTTGGAACCGCTACTCTGCCTCAGAACCGTAGTCCTCCGTCTGGCGATACTGTCCAGTCTCCGTCTGCGCCCTCCGTGCCCGCTGCTGTGCGTAACTCCTCGAGCTCTGGGTCACTGTGCTGTGCCTCTAACACTCTGGCTAAGACTGTTGGCATACTCTGCACTGCATAGAGAAAACTGCTGGATCCCCGATCCTCGAACTCGAGCCCAAACTGGCCCGCCGTCTCTAGAGCCTACCACTGCCGCACTGACAACCCTGCAACTGCTGCTCTGGTGTGTCTCACCTGTCTGCTCAGCGCGTCTGCTACGACGTTTGTCTTACCAGGATGGTAATGCAACGCAAAGTCGTAGTCCTCCAGTAGCTCCATCCAACGTCGCTGCCTCAGGTTGAGGTCACGTTGGGTGAAAACGTGCCTCAAACTCTTATGGTCCGAGAAGACTGAGAACTTCTCGCCATAGAGATAATGCCGCCAGGTCTTCAGGGCGAAGAGCACCGCTGCTAGCTCCAGGTCGTGAGTAGGGTAGTTCCTCTCATGGTTCTTCAGCTGACGAGAATCATAGGAAACTACGTGCCCCTCCTGCATGAGGACACATCCCAAATCCTCACCGCTAGCGTCACAGTAAACACTGTAACCAACACCTCGCTCGGGGACGATCAGCACCGGCGCACTGGTCAGCCTCGTCCTCAGCTCCACGAAGGCTCGCTCACAAGTGTCATCCCACACGAACGGGACGGCCTTCTGTGTCAGTCTGGTCAACGGTCCGGCGACTTTGGAGAACTCCCGCACGAACCGTCTGTAGTAACCCACCAGGCCTAAGAAACTACGGACCTCAAACACTGTCCTTGGTCTCTGCCACTGTACCACTGCCTCGACCTTGGCCGGGTCAACTGAGATCCCTGCTGCCGACACCACGTGTCCAAGGAATCCTACCTGTGCAAGCCAGAACTCGCACTTGGAAGCCTTGGCATAAAGCCGATGCTCCCGAAGTAGCTGCAACACTATCGCCAAGTGTCGCTTGTGCTCCGCCTCTGACCGGGAGTAGATAAGGATGTCGTCGACGAACACCACCACGAACTCGTCTAGGAAAGGCCAGAAGATCCTCTGCATGAGATCTATGAACGCTGCTGGTGCGTTCGTCAACCCAAACGGCATCACCACGAACTCGTACAGGTCGTACCGAGTCCGAAAGGCCGTCTTCGGGATGTCGCAATCTCGAACCCTCAACTAGTGGTAGCCGGTGCGGAGGTCGATCTTCGAGAACACTGAAGATCCTCGCAACTGGTCAAACAGGTCGTCGATTCTCGGCATCGGATACCGATTCTTCACTGTCAACCTGTTGAGCCGCCTGTAGTCTATGCAAAGTCGAAGGGTACCGTCCTTCTTCTTCGCGAACAACACTGGCGCCCCCCAGGGAGACATGCTGGGACGGATGAAACCTCTGCTGGTAAGCTCGTCTAGCTGGGTCCTCAACTCACTCTGCTCTGTTGGTGCCATCCTGAAAGCTGGGAGGGAGATCGGTGCGGTACCCAGTACCAGGTCGATCTCAAAATCGACCTCTCTGGGCGGTGGAAGCCCTGGCAACACCTCGGGAAACACATCGGTGTAGTCGCACACGATCCTGGGGAAACTGCTCTGCTGCACTCCCTCTGACACGAACAGGGACAGGCTGGCCAGCAAGGCTGAAAGCTCGCTGCCACGCCTCCCCACACCACAAGCAAAGGAATCGGCCGAAAACCGATCCCCCAACAACACAAACTGCATCCCATCGGGTGTCCAAGCGACCACCCTCCGGTGACCACAGTCGATGATAGCTCGGTATGCTGCTAACCAGTCCATACCGAGAATCACGTCGAAGCCTGTCATGTCTAGCACCTGCAGGTCTAGACAGACACGGAGGTCTCCAACCTCCAAAGAACAAGATCGGCAGACCCGGTCTACCCTGACTGTGCCGCCGATCGGTGAATCTACAGACTATGCCACCTCTAGCCAACTTGTCTCTAATCCTAGCGATGCCATACACATGCTAGCAATATAGGAATGAGACGCCCCAGAGTCTATCAACACATCTACTAAAGAACTAGAAAGCTGAAAGATACCTCTGAGGATGGTTGGCTCTGCCGCTGCCTGCTGGTACTGCTGTGGCTGCTGGTACGCTTGGTAAAGCTGAACGGTGTCCGGCTGCTCGCGCCCCGGAAGAGCAAACACGCGCCCCCGCTGACCGCCTCCACGTCTGGAGCGGCCCGGTCCAGCCCCTGACCCGCGCCCACTACCGCTCCCCTGCCAGGCACTGTACCCCCCGCCTCTACTGCCCTACGGCACCTCTGCGCCCCTCGCATGGGACAGTTCTGGCGGAAGTGTCCCGGCTGCCCGCACTGGAAACAAGTGGCTAGCGTGCCACCAGGCTGCTGACCCTGGCCTCCCCCTGACGGAGCCCGCTCAGACGGCCCTGCCGTCAAGAGAAACTGGCTTGGCGGACTCGGCAACTGAGCCTGGAACTGCTGCGGGCGCTGCGACCGCTGCTGAAAGCGTCGCTGACGCCGCTGGTGCCCTCCGCCGTATCCCCCTCTGAACTGGGGTCTCTGCGGTGTGCTGGTAGAGAATGCCGGTGGAACTGCCCGGCACCTCTCGTCTCGCAACTGTGCCCCTACTGCCAAGGCGCAGTCCGGAACTGCTGAGTACGGCTGGAAGCGGTAAGAACTGGTCCGTCGTCTGATCTCTGATCGAAGCCTCTGCTCAAACTGACATGCACTGGCCACTGGATCTGCCGCTACTGCCCCCGTGAAACGAACCAAATGCGTGAACCGGGTGGCATACTGCTGACACTCTAGCAAGACCACAACAACGGTCCGCGCGTCGACCGGAGCGAGAACCCCCTCCTCGGCGAGAAGGGTCTCCTCCCGTGCGACCGAAGCCGTCGCTGGTGATGGCTCAGTCCGTCTAGCTTTGACCTCCCTGACAGGTGCTACCCTGTCTGGTCGGGCGGGTCGACCAAGTCGTGCCCTACCCCGACCATCAACCGAAGGTCAGCCTCGAGCTCCCGACATCTGCGCAATCACCAACAACAAACGAGCGTCCACTCGTTCGAAACCCAAGACAAAACATCTCAACATAAGCGGAAAAGCATAACACATCAAATTGAGCATGCACGGATGTTTTAGACATAGAACTAACCCATTCCACGCTCAATCTCAACCGAAACCTGATCCTAAACCCTGGGATCTACAACCTATGCTCTGATACCAAGCTGTCGCGAACCGGAACCTACAAACGCGGAAAAAGAATGACGAGGGTTCCCTCTAACCTATTGGTCTCCCTAGCAATTCACCAAAAGCACCCTAAATTAAAAGACAATATTATAATGAAGCCTCGAACAACAGATTAAAACTCAAAGTGTTAAATATACAAATCCTCGGAGAGGGGAAGATTCAAACTACAACATTACTCCCGTAGGAGACTATCTAACATAAGGTAAAAGCAATAAACGATCACCACCTCTCAAAAGCCACCAGGCGCCGCCGCACCGCCGACCAACTGCCCAGTAGGGGCCACAGAGGAAGAACTGACGCCTGCACCTGCAAAACGCAGCCCGGGTAGGAGTGAGCACTAAGCTCAGTAGGGATTTACACTACGACACATAGAAGGCAACTTTGTCGCCCTTAAGTAGGACCTGGGTGTCTACAGGGGTCCCATAACCCCACCGCATGTCCCTGAAGCCTAGGAGCAGCACTCAATAACGGGAACAACACTGGCGACACACAAGCTGAGTAGGCAACTTTACTACTCGCCGGGTCAGCACAGTAGGACACCGGCTACACCTCAGCATCCGACTCAAGGCCGACACGACCTCTAATATCACCAAACAACCAGTGTACCAGTCATCTAAGCCTATCATCGAATCGACTGGACACTACAATTCAAACTGGGTCCAAACAACCCAACCCCGGTCCTAGGGCTAAGTCCGAGCTTCCAGCCTCGGGACGGCGACCCAAAGATCACCCACGCCCTAACCAATCCAACTAATGCACAAGTAAACGATGCATGCTATGACATACACAAATAAGAAGCAAAGCACGCAACAGTATGTCAAACATCATATAAGTATACTGGATCGCTGTAGCGGTACTACCAACCGCTGCCAGCCGATCCGCAGCGGGTCCCGGCATTACGACGGTACCGCGACCGTCAACCGCGGACTCCTGCAATGGGAAGCAACCCTGAAAAACGCTGATGAACAGTACACAATATAATATTATATTCCGAAATAGAATATTATATTCAAACACCCAAAACCACTACTTAGGGGCTAATTGATCCCGTCGATCCGACGTCCAAACGACGTCGGATTCAAGATCCAACTTTGCCACCAGTAGGTGTATATACCAGGATCATCATATCCAAAAATCATAATCCTCCAACGGTTGGATTAACGGGAAAATACAAATCAAAACCGCTAATCAACTCACTTACCAATTTAATTGCTGCAACGCAGCCCTCCAGAAAACAATTCATAAAAAATCATACATAAATCGGAAAAATACGAAATAAGATGGAATGGAAAGTTAACGAAGAGATCTACCACTCTTATGTTTATCAAAAGCCAAGATCATGTACTTACCGGCCGAAAAACTCGCCGCAAGCCGGCTGTTTCTCAAGAACAGCAGAAAACCAAAAATTCGAGACTAATCTTGCATAAAACCTACTCAAACCTCAACTGATTAACATGAAACTTTAATTAGTAATTCTAACAGGCATAAGGAATCCAACAAAATAAGGATCAATAAGATCCAACGGCTAGATCTCAAGAACACCCGAAATAAACATCAATAGGTATAACCCTACCTAGTTGCGCTTTCCTCGGCTGATTCCCCGCGATTTGATCACAAACAAGCCTCCAAACTATTTCAGGGTTCTTCCTCTCGTTGTCACGAATCCAACGAGCCAAAGAACACCCAATTTGATGGTCGGAGGAAGGAGAACGGAAGAGATGAAGCTCGCCGGCAGAGAAGGGAAGAAACAGAGCACCGCGGGAAAGAAGAGAAAGAAGGAAGAAGAAGAGAAGAGAAGGAGGAAGAGGAGGGGAAGAAAAGGAGGGAAAAGGGGAGGGGACAGCCGGGAAAGAGGGGGAAAAGTGAGGGGAGGGGAGGGAAAGTCCTCCCCCCTCTGACAGAGGAGAGCGACGGCCAGCGGTGGCCGTCCTCGCGAAGCAGAAAAGCCACCGACGCGAGTCCGATCGGTCGGTCCAAGGAGCGATCGATCGTTCTCGCCCCGGATCAAAACAAACCGACTCGCTCACGAGTCCGATCGATCATCCCAAGGAGCGATCGATCGCTCAAGGGTCGTCAGCTGCCCAAAGGCAAGCTTTCGCGCACCCGAGCTGGGATCTTCCGATCCCGGGTCCACCTAGCCAGTCTAAACAAGCATTAACACAAACAAGGCCGGTGTGTGTACACGCGGGTGTGAAACAAACCAACAAGGCGCAATTTACCAAATTGCTCTTGTGGTCTACAACGAGCCACAGGGATAGAGGGGCAGGTCCTCACATTCCAGCTTTGTGTAGAACCATGCCCCGTTCGGGGAAGATGAGGAAAGCCGCTGAAGAAGATCTCGTCGGGCGGTGTCCTTTTTTTGAAGACAAGTTCGATTTTTAAAAACCAAACATTAAGCACACATTCGATTTTTAAAACCCGAACATTAAGTCGATTTTTAAAAACCGAACATTAACTATATGTTCGACTTTTTATATCCGAACAGACAAGGGTAGTTTAGGAATATCAAAAAGTGGGCGGTGTCCTTAGTCATTTGGGCGGTGTCAATAGACGCACCCTTTAAAAATTGTAGTCTTGAAATGCCCATAATAGTATAGTTCAATTATTTGTTGTATGACTCCATAATAGTGAACATCTCTGCCTACTGGATTGTCATCTTTTGAGCTTGCATAACTAGAAGTCAGTGCTGTCAATGTCACTCCACTATTTTGTGTTTTTGACCTCGCATCATGTTGTCTTGTATGAAATCTATACTCATTAATCACAAATCCAGAATACGCCCTTGCTATAAAATTGGGACCAGTTGAGAGGTGCTTAATATGATCGGAGGCATCATCATTTTGCACACGTGTTTCAAACCTTTGCATGAAAGTTTGACTATGATTTCGAGCTTTATCCCATTTCCTTTTTTTAGATGCTAATAAGATTCTCATGCTCACTGCATTAAAGATAAAAAAGTATTAACATGAGCTCAATATGTATAATCAGAGTGTAAAATGAACATAACAAGTCTAGTAGTCACATTACCTAATGTATTCAGAAACCTCATCACAATTGAAGAGTATATATCGATGTATTTGAGTCCAAAAGATGAGATCCAGCGTAAATGTCTTGGCTTTTTTCTTCTTCCCTTCTATAGGATGACCAGTTACTAGAGAGAGAGAAGTTGGTCCTTCATATTCTACATCTTTCTCCCAATTTCTTGCTGCTCTATTCAATCTTGTCTCAACATCATCATTCAAATATCAAGAACAAAACGTCAAACACACTTATGCCAAATAGCCTTCAACAATTTAGCCCTCACGGCGACTCCTATTGCGAACATAGCACTTTAATCTGCACAAGTATCTTTCGATTGGGTATATCCAGCGAAATTGGATTGGATCACCCAATCAGACTTCATTTGCTAGATGGATCGGCAAATGTGCCATTATATCAAAGAAACTTGGTGGAAAAATCATCTCAAGTTGGCAAAGAGTTTATGTAATTTCTGTCTGCAAATGATCAAGATCTTGTAGCTTAATTACTTTGCTACATAGACCCCGAAAGAAGGCTCCTAGCCGAATCAATGAATGTGCCACATGCTTAGGTAATGTCTGCCTAACTGCAACCTGAAGCAAATAGTGCAGCATGAAGTGGGCATCATGACTTTTATAGCCTGAAATTTCTCTCTGCAAGTTGCACACATCGAGAGAGATTTGATGCACTACCAATAGGAAGTTTAGCTTTCTTAAATACACTGCAAAATAGCTCTTTCTCTCTGGATGTCATTGAGAAACATGCTTTGGCATATGATATCCTCTTGCGATCAGAAGATTCAACTGGATGAAGATTTTTTTTGATCCCCGTATCTCGTAGATCAAAATGAACCTTTGGATGATCTTTCGTTTTTCCTGGAATATCTAATAGTGTCCCAATGACACTATCACATATATTTTTTTCTATGTGCATTACATCAAGATTATGACGTGGAGTATTGTCCTTCCAGTATGGTAGCTCAAAAAATATAGACTTCTTCTTCCAAGGGCTGTTCTTGTTTGTCTTCTTTTGTTTCTTTCCAAACACATGATTAACATCTTGCAATTGATTTAATACCATTGCCCCTGATAACAAAGTAGGTGTTAGTCTATTTTCTTCCTAACCATTCAATGATCTTTTATCTCGCCTTCATGGATGACTAGCATCCAAAAACACCCGATGATCCCCGTAGCATGTCTTTCGACTATGCTTTAAATACCTTGAACAAGTTCCATGATTGCAAGAAGGGCATGCCAACCTTCCTTTAGTTCTCCATCCAGATAACATGGCATAAGCGGGGAAGTCATTGATAGTCTATAATAATGCAGCACGCATTTGGAATGTTTGGTTAGCCATTGCGTCATAAGTTTCAACCCCAAATTGCCACAACTCCTTTAACTCCTCAATTAAGGGTTGTAGATATATATCTTTATCATTTCCAGGAGAAGATGGGCCGGGAATGAGCAATGAAAGCATGGTATATTCACGCTTCATACACATCAATGGTGGTAGATTATATGGAACTAAAATCACTGGTCATGTACTATGAGCAATACTCATAGTCCTGAAAGGATTAAAGCCATCGCTGGCCAATCCAAGTCTAACATTACGAGGATCAAGTGCAAATTCAGGGTGCACTGAATCAAAGTCCCTCCAAGCTTGGCCATCAGCTGGATGCCTTAAGATTCCATCTCTTGTACATTCATTTTGATGCCATTGCATTGATCCAGCAGTTTTGGATGACAAGAACATCATTTTCAGTCTTGGTATTAAAGGAAAGTGCCTCAATACCTTGGCTAAAATTTTACGAGATTTGATAGTACTTTTGTCACTACCATTGCCTTTAATGTCCTCGTTCATTTTCCACCTTGAAGTACCACATACATGACAGTTTGTTGCTGTCTGGTACTCCTTCCAATAAAGCATACAGTCGTTCGGACATGCATCAATCTTAGTGTAGTAAGAACCTAGATCCTTCACCATATTCTTTGCCTTATTAAATGAATCTGAAATTTGTAATTCAGGCATCGCCTCTTTCAACAATTGTATAAGAGCAGTAAACGATGCGTTACTCCATCCATAAAGACACTTCAAAAGGTATAGCCGAACAGTAAAGGAAAAGTCTTGAAAAATTCTTGTAGCCTGGATACAACTCTTGTCCAGCTTCTTCAATTAGTTTGTAAGACTTTTTAGCTTCTTCATTAGGCCCTTCAATTCGATTTCTAAATCTCTCATTTAGCAACTCATCTATATTATCAGATCTATTCCCATCGTATCCTCCAAATTGATCATCAAGGTTCATCCTCGAAGATGACGGCCCCTCTCCATGGAAAACCCAAATAGTGTATCCCTTGTTAAAGCCCTTAGATATCAAATGATTGTATATTTCATCTCAATGATACCAATAATGATTGACACATTTGACACATGGGCATAAAATTTGCCCATCCAAAGCAGCAATAGAAAATACATGTTCAAGAAATTGTTCAACACCATTCATGTATTCATCACAATCTCTTGGCATTTGAATCCAACTCTTATCCATTAGGAAACTTACTGTAAGGGAGAAAATGGGGAAAAGAGTCAGTTCTATAGAAGAGAACATGCGTAACATCTCAATTTTTAATAAAAAGTTAAAAAAAATAAATAGTTAAATTAACAACGCCATGAAATAGATGTAGAAACATGAAACAATCTGAAAAACTTGAATAACTAAAACACCAAACAATGTGAAAACACACTACAATGCATTCATTCATGTATATGTCTGATAGGTCTAATTGATTGCAGCTTTAATTACTTAGGAGAAACTCAGATGCTAGGAAATATAGTTTATGAGCTGACAAATGCTTCTATTTTTTATCCAATCACGATCAAAGCTGCAAAACAAACCTAAGGACGAAGAAACCATACTCTCCCTCTCATTCTCCAACACAACACCCCTGAACAAATCTCCCTCCGGCACAGTCACAGTAGTCATCCTCTTTCCCTCCGGCACAGCCATCGGGTGGGGCTGCACGCAAACCAAGGAAGCGACCTCAGAAATCGGGCCGCCTACCACGTACGACAATGAGAGCTGCTTCTCCCACCCCCTCTGACACCGCCCCCCCTCTGACACCCCTTTTTTTTCCCCTTATGCCCCCGCCCTCCTTCGTTTCCCCTCCCCAGGTTTCTTCTTCTTTGTCCTCAATTTTGTGTTTATTTTTTTATTTTGTTTCTTTTTTTCTCAGTAGTTTTGTTTTATGTTTAATCAGTTTTCTTTATTCGTTTTTTTTAATCAATTTTATTTCCTTTTTTATCAGTTTTATTTTTCTTTCTAGATAAACAGTTTTTTTTATTATATGTTTTGTTTATTTTTTAGTTGTATATTTTGGGAGTCATTATTTGTAAAATTTTAAATAAGCATAAAAATATGGATCAAAATAAAAAGTATATATATATATATATATGAAAATAAAAAATACTAACAGTTAAAAAATGCATTGTGTTTTGTGAAAATTCTCCTAAACCAATATTGATTTAGCAATATTCAGGGAAGAGTACATGTAACAACAATACACAAAAAATAGATACACAAAAATATATAAAAATACAAATTCTAATCAATATTGTCTCCAAATTCGGCTCCCGTTGCGCTTTTTATTGTACCTATTATTTCGTACCACAAATGAACATGTGTCGTATAACGAGCGGCCTATCTTTTAGCTTCGTAAGATAAATGTTGCTACCACTACGTTGGAATGGGTGCTACAGGGTAATGAGGATGTAAGAAAACTTGCACAAAGTGATTGTCAACATGACCAATAGCTATTCTCGACGCTCTTGGTTTAGAACTGGAGGAGTCTTTAATGGCAAGCGAGTAAAACAACTCCTAACATTCAAACCAAATGAAATTTGAAATTTGATATTTTTATAATTTTAAATTTTGAAATTTTTACGATTTGAAATTTTAAACTTCTAAAATTTTAATTTTAATTTTTGATTTTTTTACTTTTTAAAATTTGAAATTGTTAAGATTTGAAATTTGAAATTTTTATGATTTGATGTTTTAATAAATTGAAATACGAAGAGGTGTTTTGAAAAGAGTATTTTGGACTTTTTTTCTTCAAAATGGATTAAATACCCAAAACTTATTGTGTCCGGTCTAATTGTCGGATCGGGTCTAAACAAAGAACTCCATTCCTTTTCGCAATAAATAAAAAAAACTGATTAAAAAAATAAACAAGCTAATAACAAAAAACAAAACTAAATAAGAATTAAACAAAATTGAAAAAGAAAGAAAAAGAAACTCACAGATAAGGGGAGGGGGAATTAAACGAAACTAGAAAAAATAAAAATAAAAATAAAACACCCGACGAACACAAAACAGGATGAGGGTATAATAGTAAATGATATAGGGGACAGCGGGAGGGGCGGTGTCGGGGGGTGGGAGAAGCAATTTGCTACGACAATCCATCCCTCCCCTGCCGGATCCATCGTCGCTAGCTCCGTCGGTGTCGCCGTCTCCTGCTCCGGCCGTTCATCAACCGGTAAGGACGAGGAAACCCTACTCTCCCTCTCCTTCTCCAACACAACACCCCCAAACAAATCTCCCTCCGGCACAGCCACAGGAGTCATCCTCTTCCTCCCCTCTGGCACAGCCACCGTACACTCGTCACTTAGGTGCCCAATCTTGGCGCACCGTTGACACAGCAAAACATCATCGTAGACGAAGGGGACAAACTCAGATCCTGTCCTGGTCCTCCTCACCATAGTACCCCGCTTGAATGGCTTGGTGATGTCCACACTCACACAGACCCGGGCAAACCTCCTCCTAGCTTCCTCCTTCGTCGCCAAGTCAACAGCTAGAGGATCACCAAGCTTTGCTGCAATAGCTAAAGCAGCATTCTCACCCACACATTCTACAGAGAGCTGGTGAATCCTCACCCACACAGAAAGCCTCTGGAAGTCACCCGACGTTGGACAAAAATCCTCCCTCCAAGGGATGAGAGAGAGCATCAGTCCATTCACAGTCCGCCGTATCCACCACCTTGAACCTCTCCAGTGAACTCCAAAGATCATACAGTCTGGCTCTCATAGTGTCCAAAGGCACCCAAACCCAACCACCCATAAGCCTCCCAAAGACCGAAAATTCCCAACCGCTGCTGCAAAGATCAACCAGGTCATCCTCCAAGAAAACTTCATCCTCAACACTATAATCATCAGGAACCTCAGCACCAAACTCCCGTGGCAGAGAAGTGAGCCTCGTGGAGATATGGTTATCCTGATGAGATGCATTAGAGGCAACCGTAGACTTCGCCGAGGCTGCAACAGCAGCAGCGTAAGAAAGACCATCCGTTCTGTACCCACCACCACCTTCATTAAGGCACCCACCCTTCCCCCCGACAATAGCTCCAGAAATTGCACCTACAGCAGCCTCCACCACATTAGCTCCACCATCCACGGCAGCCTCCTCTACATTAACTCCAGCACTCATTACAAAACCAGCATCCTTAATGGCATCAGTCCTTCCTGGCAGCAGCAACACTAATGGGAGCCATATGCTCGAACCCTGGGGGGGCATGGTGGCGAGTCAATGCCAACCCTCACTTCCTTTCCAACCTTGGTGGAAATCCTCCTCAGCCGAGGACTCCAACCAGTCACCAAATCCCCAACCGCAGCACCTAAAATCTTCTTCTCTCTTTCCTCATTCTCTCTTTGTGCTTCTCCTTGGTTCTCCGGAGGCGAGCCCGCTTGTAGAAGTACATCAGGCTTTTCTCCGGCATTGTCCCTCCTTAGAAACCTTTCATGGTTTTTGGTCTCCACCCACTCTATACAGTCTTCATTGTTGAAGGGACTTGTGTGTAAAAGAACTCCTCAATTCCAACAACTGCGAAAACATCTGAAACTCCTAAGAGAATGTACTGTGGTAGCAACCAGAAAATACTTAGGTGCATGTCCAGTGGCTGAGGATATACTGGTCCTTTCCTTATCATTTCAAGTCTCTTTGATTCTACTAGTGCAGCAATAGCCATGGCCAGTATAGAAAGAAGCATGCTTATCCCAATCCTTTGGAGAACATTCATCCCTTTGTATGTCTCTGGTAATCGCGCGGAAGATGGGAATGATGAGCTTATTATAGAGAGGTATCAGCAACGTTATTGAGATATTTATAGAACTTTGAGGCATTGCCGGAGGGATTACGAAACCGTTTCTGATTTTGTGCTTCATAGTCATGCCTTGTTTGGTGAAGAAGGTTGGCAGCTGCTGAAAGATGACTGCAAACATTAGCAGAGTTATCCATATGGGCAAAAGCTTTAGCATGACTTTTGCTACATCATGTGGCTCAACCGAATTGCTAGAGTCCTGGGCCAAACTCTTTGAATCAGCGAAGTCGCTGCAAAGTGGTTTCCCTTGCAACCTGCAGTCAAACATTATATACAGTATGTCATGAAGATGTACCTTCAACCTTCCAATTAGCTTAAGTTTGTGCGATAATTGGTGATTTAGCATGATATCAGCGCAGCGATATTGAATTTGAATTTTATCTCTGTCAATTCACTCCTTTCACACAATATTCACATGTGTGTACTCATGATCATGATCATTCAAGCAAGTGATGATTTAGCACCTTAAAGGTGAAGGTGTTTTTGAAAAAAACATGATTTAGCACGTCAAAAATAATTGATGTGCGGAGTTTCTGCTCTGAACCACAAGCGTTTTGGCATCATATTCTAATTCAGCCTAGTCAATAACTTACTCAAACTCCAAGTCATCAGAATCTATTGATGGCAGACAGATTTTTTGATCCTTGGTTATTTTTGCAGCTTCCTTCACAGTTTTGATGAAGCTCTCTTTGCAGTTGCTATTGATCTTTATCTTGTTTCTAACTTAGAAACTAGCACCACACGAGAAGCAGGCGACAGAGATGGCCATTGTCACAGTAGGAATAGCAAAACCCAATCCCCAGCCAACATTATCTTGGATATAAGGCATGATGGAGTTCCCCATGAGACAACCAGTGCAAAAGCCAGAGTACGACCATCGGAAGAACAAGGTGTTTTTGTTCTTCTCATCTTCTATGCTGCAAGGTAAATCATCATCAATCTCCAATTGATCTGCTGCAAATGCTTTAAGGGATGGGTTGTATCCACACTGCCCAATAGAAATCAAGTAGAGAGGAATTAACAAAGTAGATGTTGGCATCACTGCACACAGTAGTTCTCAGGAAGTCAGCGCCACAAGTCCCTGTCAGTTCGAACAAGAAAACGACGAACAATTCGTGAGGAATATCTCTAAATCCTATATCAGTGATTTGAATTCACGTAAGGAATTTGGAAGATCACCAAGATGTAGAGCAAGGAGGATGCCAAGATAGTCGAATAATGGTCCCAGTGAGAGTCTGCAAGGATGGCACTCAAGAGGGGAAGCATGGAAGTGACGCCGGTCCAGTTGCTCACAGTTTTAACAGCTGAGGAGGTTCTCAAGTGCACCACTTCAGTCAGGTAAGTCACCATGTTGGAAGCCACTCCTTTGAATGCAATTCTCTCCCCACTTGCAGCCACTAGAACCATTCATTGAAATATATACATTTCTACGAATAATACGAAAAGTTCCTAATGCAAAGAAGATAAAGAGAGATACATAGTTTACCAATGATGAGAATACATGACTTGCTAAGTCTGGGTGCTCTCTTCTCCAATGTCATAACACAAGAACAAGAAGAAGCTAAGATATAGGCAATAGTTATAGAAGGTTTTGGAGAAAGGCAACTCAATGTAAAAGATGATTTGCTAAAGGAATCCACTCTCTGTTGCTTTGCTATGGGAATCCTCAGTTGATGGAATCCATGTATAGTTTATATTTTGTACTTGACCAGTTGACCTCAACAATAATGTGGCACATACCAGTTTAGCTTCCTCTTTGGTTGTGGCATGCAAATCGTATCACAGATTCACAAAATAGCGTCATGCCCCTTTTAAGGATAGAATTCTTGTTTTTTTTTTATGATTCTAGAAAGCTAAGAATGACAACATTGGAGGATGGTTGATGAGTTGATTCCAATGCATGCTTCATGGTCTGTAAACATCTGGCTGCTCTGCTTTAATATGGGTGGTTAAGGGTGAAGTAATAAAGTTTAAGAGCCAACTACCATGCTAAGTTGCAATTGGTTGTCCACTAATTTTTGTACAATTTGATAGAAATATCTCTTCCTATTAGCTTAAGCTTTTGATTCCAATTGGTGATGTTCAAAGGCGATGAAGCCATCGGTGCAAGTGTGCTGCTGAGGCAGACGCATTCACCAGCTTCAGCTTTGTTGCTCACCGAGGTGGACAGCACTGAGCTCACTCACTGTCGACGATATGCTGCTGGGCTTCTCCTTTAGTACTGGAGGGGTTAATGCGACACAGTAAGGTAGATGGGCACAAGACATCATGGCACCATGCATGGGGTGCCATGGGCCGTTCGGGCTCAGGGAGGAGAGAGAGACTGGGCCTAACACCAATGTTGGTGAGGAAACTTCTTCAGATGTTTCCATGATTCTGATGGTGCTTAATTAACAATAGGGAGAATCTGATCTTTATAAGATCAGATCTATTCCTAAACAAGTAAATAACTACGTCAGGAAACAAGATGAAACTAATAAAGAGAGAAAGGAACTAGTCTTTGAAAACTTTGAATTTCAAATCCATTCCCCTGATGAGTGGCCAATCATGATCCCATGATGATTGGCTCAGACGGCTCTGAACGCCCCATGGCCCGTCTTTGCTGGTTGGATACTTGGATCAATTTTTTTTTATTAGATGAGCCTAAAAGGCTTGGAAACAAGGATACAGTTTTACGGCAATCCTACCACACACCATCCCAGGACAGGATACAGGACAAACCAATTCTACAATATCTAGCACAATATCTAACAATCCCATCCGCAATCAAATTTCTAGGGTGGCATGAATAAAAATATGATAGATTCTAAACTCAACACTTCCACCCAAATTCTCCTAACAGCACCCTCAACCTTCATCTGCAGGTGGGATACTTGGATCAATTTGATCAAGAGCTGGTTGGGCCATATTAATTATTTGATCAAGTGCCTTGTTTGAGAATAATTTTCTTTTTAAATCCACTTGTGTTTCGATTTGTCAATCGAGGGACACTTTCGTGTTTGTTTACAAATCAGGCCGAATCCCCAAAGCTGAGACCAAAGTGCCCCTCGGCACGTCATCGGTTCGGCTTGGCACTCTCCGACCGCGTTTCTCTCTCCGCTTTAAATGGTGTCTGACACGGCACTCGTGTAAGAGGATAGAGGAGAGAGGGGGATGGCTGGCGAGCCGGCGGCGCGAGGCTGTGGCTAGCGAGTCGGTGGAGAAGGCGATGGCAGGCCCGTCGTGCCGGACGCTTGACATGCTCCCCCGTAATATTATTCACGTAATGCCTGGTCATATGTAAAGAAATGCCATCGATTGTTTGTTTTGAAGAAATACCTTGTAATAACCGATCCCCCATCTATTCCTCTACTCGATGTACCTGCTGAGAGGGCCCACCCTCCCCCCCATCATCTCTCTCTCCTCGTTTGCAAGGCCGAGGGCGGAGAGAGCGATGAAGGAATCCGTGCTACTTGTTTAGGAGGGAATTATTAGTGCTTATATCCATTCGTTTAGGAGGCAACTGTTAGTGCTTATAACCATACACTGTGTACTTTGTCTCTCCCCGACGCTCCTCTGACCAGGCCGACGACGGTCGATCACCTTCCCCATCTCGGACTCCCCTGGAGATCGGCCAACGCCAGCGACGACGGCCCGATCTTCACGAAGCTCACCTGTCCCCGATGCCGTCCAGCGTCCGGACGCATATTACGCACCGTGAAATCCTTCACGTTTAGTACGAAGAGAATCTGCCCTTCGGAGTGTTAGAACAGATGCGGGATGTGATAAGGGAGGTTCGACCTCCCAAGTAAAAACCTTTAATCTAGTACAAGGTGTTGTAAATAAGTTTTCCCTAAGTTCTGGGAACTTTTGACTTTGTAGTCACTAATGAGTCGTCGATCGATGATTTTTGCATGTTCCTTTTGTCACTGCTACGCAAAACTCGATCATTAATTGAAGGTATTTGTACAAAGTATTCGTCTAATACAAATCGAGGATTTATGGAAGGGGGGTGCAGGTCGGCTGGAAGATGCAACGCAGAGGAGACGATCGCAGGTGGGAAAAAATAATGGAAGAGGGAAGGGAATAGGGTTTGCAAGGGCGAGGGCGGAGAGAGAGATGAAGGGATCCGTGCTTTTATGATGGGAATCCATTCTTTTAGGAGGGCATTATTACTGCTTATAACGATACGCTGTGTACTTGAACTCTTCCCGAGGGTCCTCTTACCAGGCCGACGACGCTCGATCACCTGCCCCATCTCGGACTTCCCTCGAGATCGGCCAACGCCACCGATCTTCACGAAAGCTCACCTGTCCCCGATGCCGTCCAGCGTTCGGACGCATATTAGGAAACGCGAATTCCTTCACGTGTAGTACGAAGAGAATTTGCACTTCGGAGTGTTTGCTACGTAGGCTTTTCTTCCCACGCGTTAGTACCCAGCGATGATATGTGACACCTGCCGTGCGACGTCCGCTGGACGGCGTTAAAGAAAGATGACGGTAAACCGGTCACGTGATCGGTTTTGAAACTCTTCCCGCGCACAGAAGCTGTTTTGGACCAGCACTCCCGCCCCTGTCAAGAACTATTTAATGGCCACGACTCACGAGCGAGAAGGGGCAAATAAGACGACGACCTCGCCCGCCGAATTCGGACGAAACCGCCCACGGCCACGGCCACGGCCATCGGAAAGGCACCATGTCGAGGAGGCAAGGATCGACCACGACTCTAAAAATCAGCAGCGGAGCCATCGCAACCTCGAGGGGGTCGGACACGATATGCCAGTGCTGGTGCGGTAAAAGGGCCCTCTTAATGACCACTCGGACAGAGCAGACCGACGGCTGGACGTACCTGGCCTGTGCAACACCATGGGTGAGATGCTGTTAGTCCATTCTCGCCGCACTGTTTAAGAATTCCGTAGCTACCCCTGCTGACCTTGTCCATTACTTGCGTTGGCGTCTACAGGAGCATGGTGGCTGCAACTTCTTCATCTGGTATGATGAAGACATCCTCTATCGGATGGAGGCTGAGCTGACCAGAGCACACGCGAGCGCTGGTACAAGGTTAGTGGATGAGAGAGACGTCATGGTGGCCCGGCGGAAGCAAGAAAACCATCGATTGAAGCTCGAGTGCGAGGCATACCAGATTGCTGTAATATTGACCTCCGCTATTTCTGTCTACTGTACACTGTATTTCATTGGCAGGTCATAACTACACGTATCTACCCCTATTATACAAGTAATATGTCCACTTGTAAGAATTATTATGGTACTCCTTGGCAGCTTCCAAGAAATATTTTGCTACTTCTATCTTCCTCCCTCGCGTTGTACCTCCATCGGTCTCCGCCGCACTCTCTCGCCCTCGCTCTCTCTCTCTCTCTCTCTCTCTCCATTGCTCTCCGCCTTAGTCTCTCGCCCAGCTCATCTTTCTCCCTCCATCGCTCTCCGCCGCACTGTCTCGCTCCCTCCCCACTCGCGATACCTATACGCATAAGTAAGGATTCCATGTGAATTCTAGAAGTAATTCATCGATGAAACCAATAAATTCGTATGGAAGAAAAGGTTGTTCATCAAACATAAGGGCACTCTCGGCCCTCGCTCGCTGCCTCCTACGCTCTAAGCCACCCTCTCTTTCTCGCCCCCTCTCGCTCTTCCTCCCTCGCTTTCTCCCTCCCTCCCTCTCAGGCAATCTCTCTTCCTTCCCTCGCTCACTTCCTCCGTCGCTCTCCTCCTATAAAAGGTAATTGGGTATTCTTTACATTCCCTCTCTCTCATTCCAATGTGACGAGAAGAAATGGAATGAATTATTTGAGGAATACTACTAAAATATGTTCTCTACCTCTATCGCTCTGTCTCCACCTCGGCATGTAAAGAATACCCAATTACCTTTTATAGCTTTTCCCTTAATCTGACGAATTCCTTTAGTTTCCTACGCATTTCTTTGATAGTTCGGAGCAGTCTTTCAATAGTAGTTTATTTGCGTTGTTCCTCTTTTTATAATAAAGTCAGGGAAGGAGAGTGCGGGAAGAGGGAGGATGTTGAGCAAAACCTCGAGATAGAGATGATGAAAGGGTTGAGATGAGGAGAAGGAGAGAGGTAGTGAGTGAGTGACCTGGAGAGAGATAGTCAAAAATGTTGAGAGGTGACAATATGACCCCATAGACAAGTACAATGATGATGCATTAAATGCAGAAGCCCTTTCGTACTATGAGAGATAGTGTCAGAGATAGAGACAGAAATGTGGTCCCCACCACCACCCCGTCAATCTTCATCGGAGGTCCCCGATCAAGATCCAACGGCTGGTTGTGTGCATCGGTGGCAGGAAAGCAGGTGTCAATTGAGGGACAGTTTCGTGTTTCGTGACAAAGCAGAGGAAATGTATAAATTCAGGACCAAAATACCCCTGACGAAGTCTATGTCTCTGTCATCATTTAATGCCACATCTCT
The DNA here is from genome assembly GCA_963920575.1 of Narthecium ossifragum. Taxonomy (NCBI): domain Eukaryota; kingdom Viridiplantae; phylum Streptophyta; class Magnoliopsida; order Dioscoreales; family Nartheciaceae; genus Narthecium; species Narthecium ossifragum. The sequence goes on from OY986967.1 coordinate 21,509,573, forward strand.
CATCATTTAATGTCACCTCGCCCATCATTTTTTAATGTCATCTGACACAAGTATGAGAAAGAGATAGAGAAATGAGAAAATTTCTCTATCTTACGTGAGGATTTCTTTACTTAACATATGATTTCCTCACTTGGCATATGAATTCCTCACTCATCATCCTTTGGATTTGATGCCACCTGACACAAGTATGAGAGGGAGAAAGGAGGAAATTCCTTACTTATGTAAGGAATTCCTCACTTAGCATATGCATTCCTCACTTATAAGAGGAATTCCTTATCTTATTTAGCCAATGAGTGTCCAGTGATCCCCATGTTTCTCTCTCCATGGACTCTCTCTCACTCTCTCCACCTGGTCTTCTCTCTCCATCGACTCTCTCCCTCCGCCCATCTTTTTTTATCCTCCTCGGCCTCGAGGCGAGAGTTCCTCCTCGGCCTCGAGGCGCGAGTTCCTTCTCGGTGCCTCGACCTCGAGGAATCCTTATTGATGCATATGATGATGCATTTAATGCATATGACATGGAGAGAGAGAGAGTGCATGGTGGATAGAGAGTTGGAGAGAGAGAGGGAGGGAGACAGAGTGACAGATGGTGGATAGAGAGACGGAGAGAGGCATTAATAAGGATTCCTTGTGCTCTATCTCCTGAAGAAACTCTCTCTCTCTCCACATGGTCTTCCCTCTCCCCCTAGTCTTCTCTCTCCACCCATCTTTCTCTCTCCATCGGCTCTCTCTCTCCACCTAGCCTTCTCTCTTCAGCTGGTCTTCCGCTTATGTTTGGAGAAAGAAAGATGGGTGGAGAGAGGGAGTCGATGGAGAGAGAAGACTTGGTGGAGAGAGAGAGTCGATGGAGAGACAAGACTAGGTGGAGAGAGAATATCATGTGTAGAGAGAGAGTCGGGGAGTTGACAGAGCAGTTGGGCAGGATGGAGAGAGAAGACCAGGTGGGGATAGAGGGGCGGCTTTGAATACATTTTGCAAGGAGTTTTCCTTGCATAAGTAATGAATTCCTTAATTATGCACATATGAGTTGGTCTCGTAGTCCCCTAGGCTAACTGTAGCCCTTACATCATTTGGCTTTGAATACTTCATATTTACAAGAATTCCTCACAAAGAGAGGGGCGGCTTCATATTTAGAAATAACTAAGCAATACTTTAAATTTATAAGGATTCCTTACAAATAACTAAGAAATACTTCAGATAACGAACGAATCATCACATGACATGGCTCCCACCTGACATAAGGAGTGATACCCCCAGAAAACCCTCGAGCTTCCGAGGTGGCCTCCGGTTCAAGTAGAGCGGCAGCTCCGCGTAGCCTTACATGTCTAATCATAGGCATTAAATGCTGCACTGAGTATTAAATGCCACATGCGATTGAGCATTAAATGCTCCCATCTCATTCAAACGAGCTCTCCGAGCTCAGCTCATTTTGAATGTGTTCAAGATGCTAGCCTCGTCTCGGACCACGAACCTCGAACCTCTGACCTCGACTCCTGCCTCCGATGGCCATATTCCAATCCACCAAAAGCCATCGGGCATTTTGGATGATCTGGAGAAATATCTTCCCATGTCATATCAAATTTACTGAGATTCCTTAGTTATTTGTGAGGTTTCATTAGTTATTTGAGGTATTTTTTTATTAATTACGAGGATTCCTTAGTTATTTGAAGGAGAGGGGCCTAACGTCCCATTTGCTCCTTCTCACCTAGAGATATCTCACCCTCGTCAAAAGCAACTTCCTGGGAAAAATATCAGAATACCGTAATATTATGAAGTATTACTTCAATTGAGTTTCCTATTCCCTGAATAACGTGTGAAGAGAGCTGGACGCCTCGTCATTAATATATACAAATCTGCGAAATAATAAAGACAAAAATGGAGCAAAAACAATTCGTGTTTCTTAGTATCACTTAAATAGCAGCTACATCTCTACAAATAATGACACATCGAGGGAGGGGGGAAATGGTGCTAGGAAGGTGGAATCCGGTAGAACAGGGGAAGGGGGAGATGATGGCTTGGCAATGGAATCCGGCGAAGCAGAGCCGGGGACAATATCGTTCTCCTGACGCACCTGCCATGGATATCTGTGTAGAAGGTTTCGGTCACCCTTGTTGCGAAGACGAAGCCGGTGCCGGGATCAGGAGGTTGCTCCACGGCGCTTTGATCGTCGAGACATGATTGGACGATGTGACATGCGTCGACGACGCCGTACAAAATACCTTCGAACCTTCCCTCGTCGATATCGTAGCCCTGCTTCATCCTCCAGAAGGCGTAGCCAGTGAGCAGGCTGTCGTAGCCAGCTTGGTGACCGGCGGCCTGGATGTCCATGTGCAGGAGTTGGCACATCTTGACGAGTCCAATCTCCCCGCCGCAGAGCCCGTCGCATGACTTTGCGATGTGCTTGACGTCGAAGACCACCCCGATCAGTGTCCTGACGAGGGCGATGAAGTCATGCAGAGACTCTGGCAGGGGCGATCCGGTTATCAGCTTCATGAGATAGCCGAGGTCGTATAGGCCGTGGAAAGTGATCCAGCGCGTGTTTCTCACGCCGCCTGCGACCACCTTATTCACGAACATCTCGCCGAAGTCGACGGCTTTGATCCCGTCACGGCGGTTCTTCTCGAAGTCAATGCCACTGCTCCGGAGCAGAGCAATGGAGGCTGGGTCATGGGCTTCGTCGTCGCCGGCGGAGGGGTCGAAGTCGCAGAAGTTGAACTGCCAAGAGTTGGCCGGGAACGGAAACAGCGTGTGGCCACTGTCGTCGAAGATGGAAATGCCGAGCTGAATGAGTTTCGTGGCGTCCACGTTGGCCTTCGTATCGGCGTACCGCTGCTCCTCCGACGCGTAACGGGGAGTCTTCCGGACCGGGCAGCCCGGGAACTCGGTGTCGATGGCGATGTACCGGCAGGATCTCCTGAGGTTGGAGATGACCTGCAGCTGATCCCTCGAATTCTCAGACCAAACCAAACGAGACGACATGGCTAGCTTCCTGGATCTCTTCTTCTTTCTCAGTACCCAATTCTCTTCTTGCTCTTATTTGTTCTCTCCTCCCGATCACTTCTCCCTTCTATATATACATAGGTTTGGGCTCCCTTGTATATATATACGGGAACTCGGAGTCGGAGTCGGATTAAGCTGACGTTGGATCGAATCCGCGGTCCGCATTATTTAATAATAACTATCAAACATCATGTCCTGATCCGCCTGCCGTTGTTCCGACATGGGCACGGCATTCAATCCAACGGCCCACTCATTTCTATACTGGGAATTTTTAAAATAACCGTCGGTCTAGATTCCTAGTCGTATTAATAAGGGGCAAGTGTTGCCTCATCCTAATATAAAACCTATTACTATGTTAGTTAAGCTCTTTCCTAAGACCATACGTAAGGCAAACACCTTGTTAGCCTTGTTAGCTTGGAAATGAAGATGTTAATATACTAAAACTAAATTAACCAAAAGAATGAATAAATAATGTTATGAAGGGAATAATTTAAAGAAAGTGTTTCAAAAGATATAACTCTACAGAAACTATCGTTTGTATCTATAACCCCGTAATTTAAAGTAAATGATATGAAGAAGAGACATTGAAGAACGAAGAAACGAGTTCATCTCATTACACATAATACCCGAAAACGATCTTACCTATAGATCGCAACGATCCCAAATATGGCAAATGCTCGCCCAATTGTGTCAGGACCGTTCATGGTCGACCAAGTACTGCCGAATGGATCAATGATCAATGGTCGGTACCTGAAAACATACTACCCTTCAATGTAAACCTAAATCATGCAGGAAAAGGAATAATGCGATCGATGATAAATGGAAGTATGAAAGACCTGGAAGAAGAATGATTCCTTAGTTATTTGTAAGCACTTTAAGTTCACAATGATTCGTTAGTTATTTCTGAGGATTCTTTAGTAAGTGGAAGACTCTTCAGTTATTTGTCAGGAAATACTTAGAATCCGATTAAATTTTTAAGCAATTGAGATCTCTTCAATCGGAACACGTTTTTTTAAATATTATGTGTTATTTGTGAGAATTCTCAAAAAAAGTTAAAGTATTCGTTATAACAAGCGATGGAGGGAGAAAGCGAAGGAGGAAGAGAGAACGAGCCGAAGGGAGAGAGAGAGTACGGGGGGAGAGCGATGGACGATGAGGGTAAGCGAGGGATGAAGACCGAGAGAGAAGCGTGGGAGTAACATATTTCAGGAGTTTTGTAAAGATTGTCATCGTTTTTTGCAGTTGACATATGATGACGTTTGCAAATCTGGGCGATGATATTAGGACGACATCGTCCAACTCAGCTAGAAAGGCTGTCGGCCATATGTATTCCGCTGTCATGTCAATCATTGACCGGTTAGCCATTTTTTTGGCTTAGATTTCGCCACCGACGCGATCACCGAGGAGTTTGAATTTATGACGAGATGACCGCATCAGGTATGATTTGACAGCTTGCTTGTTACCAACACCGATTGATCATGATCATTCTGTACGAACTCACAGGATCACCATCTCGTTTTCATTCTCTCTCCACATCGCGTGAAATCCTGCATTTAATGCGGCGCACTTTATTCTGACACTTGTAGCCTTTGGGCTAAAGTCTTATGGGCAAAAGAGGACTCTATATTGCCTCGTGTTGCGGCGCTTGCTTATCTTCTTCTCCTTTGCCGATTTGGATACACGTCAGCATAATAAACAAATATGGGCGACGGCTACCCTGCCGATGTGGACGATGTCGTTCAACGATAACCAGAAGATCATCGACCAAAAGAAGGAAGACTTCGGCCAAGGACGATGGTAAAATTGAGTCCTGACAATATGACAACTAAGACAAGTATAATGATGCTACATTCAATGCACAACACCTTTTTATGGGAGAGAGTGTCAGAGATAGATACAGAAAACGGTGACAAGAGAGATGCTACATTAATTGCACAGTACGTTGCGCAGGACGGAAAGAGGCCGAAAGCATTGTCTTAAGAAAAAACATCAGAACTACCCTAACTATGAAGTATCACTTCAAGAATTGTTTTTAATATCTGGATGACGTTTCAATCAAATATCTTTCTCTCTTGTTGGTTTCTGAATTCCTCTCGCTCGCTGTTTCTCTCTACCGTTGACCTTGTTCAACCGTTACGTTTAAAATATGTCCTTCTGTGCTTGTGACATTATCAGCTGTCCTTCTCAGAAGAGCATTCTCCCTCATTCGTTGCAACTGTCTTTCTTTTTTCTACCCCTCGCCCTCGCCTTTGGGTGATTGGCGGGAAAATGAAGGGACGGGAGTCGCTTATGCAACACGTGGCGAAATCACAACATCGTTCGGGATTTGAAGCGTAGTGGTCCTTCAACTGACCTCCGCCTCCACTCCTCTCCAAACCCTGTTCCTTTTACGGACTTCACGTCATGCTCTCTTCTCTTTTTCCTCCCCACAATCGGGTTTAAATAAAGAAGTTATTTTCGGCCAAAACGCACCCCAGCGATACTTCTCTCCAGCTAAAATCACTTCGGCTATCTCCCAGCATCATAACCGCGATCGTCTCGGAGGCATTATATCTCCCAGGCGTCCTCCCTCCTTTCATAATTCCGCCTACAGCAATGGTGACGAGACGCCGTCGGGAGAATGACGATCCGGAATCCGAAACTAGCAGCAGTCTCGAACAAGAGAAATACCAGATACGGAAGCGCAAGGCCGTTAAACAAGGAAGATGCAAAATTAATGGCCGTTGCCACTCGAAGGGGACCCGTGACCTCTTCTATCTGTTGAACGCTGAACACAAAGCTATCCTCGCTCGCACACCCTTCCGCCTAATCTATGACTTCCCCCCGGTGCCCCAAGACACTCCCATTCTCCGGGAGTGCGTTTATGGGTGGAGGGGCAACGGCGTGTTTAAATTTGGCCAAAGTAGACTGCGGCTCACCCCGGAGCACACGTCCATGATTCTTGGACTGCCAAGGGGTGGCAATTTGGTTGATCTCTCCGGCGTAGGCCTCGCCGATACCCCAGCGTTCTTGCAGAGGCACAACATTCGGCCAGAATGTAGTCGAAAGGACGCGGAGAGGACGATGACAGCCCTTGCGTCCCTAGACCACCCGGAGGACCACGCCGACACGGTCCGGTTCTACCTTGCTCATCTATTCGCAGCCGTCTTCTTCCCGGGCACGGCCTACAAATGCCCCTATCGGCTGCTGTCATATCTTGACAATTTGGATGAGCTCGGCACCTATGCATGGGCCAAAGCCGTGCATGCCTTCATACTCTCCTCCGTGAACGCCACTTTCGTGCGGATGAAGAATAAGGAGCGGGATGCGGGCCCACGCGTGAACGAGATGTACCTCAATGGCTGCACCTTGGTGCTCATTGTAAGGGCCTCCACTTTCAATATTTACAATATCAATTTCCCCGTTCTTTGAATCTTACTCTAGACTGTCAATTGTTTCCGTTTGAATTCACAGGTTTGGTTTTGCGAGCACATGCGGTGGAAGATACCCGCTGCGCCGGGATCGTTCCCCTGGGTCCGCAGATGGCATGGGACAACCGCACAGCGCCGAGTGGAGCTTGAGGAGTGTATGAAGAAAATGACAAGAGAAGATGTAATGGAATTTTGCGAGCTCATTTTAAGTTTCATGCGAAGGAATTATTCTTTCTCGACAGACTATATTTCTTTTATAGGACTTGCGCTGTTTGTGTGCAGTGTTGGTTATCGCTTTGTTAACGATTCCTTACTTTTTCTTGAAGACATAATCTTACATTTGTAAGGTATTTCTGTTATGAATTTGTTTTCAAGGTTCTTCCCTCTCTCCACATCTCGGATTCGGACCTGGCGTGTCTTTCTCTGGTGGAGACACAAGCCGTTGTTGAGGACCCCTCCGACTGCGCCGAAGATGAAATCTTCTCCGACTCCGAGGCGGAGACGGCCGAGAAGGTTATGACGGACAAGCGGCCGAAGAAGACTGCGAAATACACGAAGCAGGTCGCTGTCTCCTTCACTGCAGAAGCAATACGTTCATCTCCTCCTGCGGTAGGGTCTGGACTGCCGGTAGTACCGGCCACGGCAGATACGAATGTGCTGCTCCAAAATGTGGTCCGGGCTATGTCCCAGGAATACCATGCCGCCTCCGAGGCTATGGAAGGACGATTGCGGCAGCACTACGATGCAGTGCTGCGCGATCGGGACGTTATTGTCGATAATAAATTGAGTACCATAGTCAAAGCCCAAGAAGAGTTACGAACTGAGACAGAAGATCGCAGAAAAGATCAGGAAGAGCTGAGGGCATTCGTCATGGCTATGAATGCCGGGGAGAGGGTGGCCGTTGCTGCTGCACCATTGACACTGACCTCAAGCCTCCCCAGCATGACGGCTAGGAGGACGCAAAAGCGCTCCACTGGGGCCGCAGTGGGGCGCAATAGAGCAGCAAGGGTCGGACCACATGCTGCGGCTCCTCCCAAGCAACAGGGAAGTAAGAATCGGAGGAAAGAGAAGGTACTGTTCCTAGATTTTGTCACTAACGTAGATTTTATTGTTATGTCTTTATTGAATTGTTTCTTTTCCTTTTCCTCAGAGGGCGTTGAGGGTGAGCCGGCTGTGATCAAGGCATCGCCTGTGGTAGACACTGTCTTTGACATGGCCAATGTTGACGATTTTATAGCGGATATTATGTCTGAACGCAACGAATCTCCCGTCAATGAGGTACAAGCGAGCCTTGAATTCCTCAAGGCACGCTGGGCTCGGCTAGCCTAGTTATTTCCAGGTTTTTCATCTGTGTTTTTTTTTTAACTGTTCAGATGCCTCGCGGCTCGCTGGTCCCCTTGGAGGGAGCTGCTGTTGAGACTACGGCGGCGGTATAGTTCATTTTGTCTTGCCACACTTGGCTACTCTATCGTTCATATTTCCTGGCTTCATCTTTGCTTTTTCTTTTCAGATTCCTGAATACCCCCGCGAACAATTGTCAGCCGTAGACAACATCGCTATTGCCTCTCTTGTGGACATGCCAGGAAGGTAAAATGTTTGTTGTGGTGGGAGGCCGTGACGGTTGCTTCTATTTGGAATGTTTTCATTCCTTCTTTTTCCTGTATTTCGAAGGCGATTACGTACGTTATCCTAATGTAAACAATTGTACTTGATGCAATCGCTGTCAGTGTTAATTACAGGTTTGAATGTGTTATTCACAACGCTTGTGATTTTTCCAGCGCTGTCATATGGGAGTCTGCCGGGACGCGCGTTCATAGGAGTACTATCATCGAGTTGATTGATGTCGTCGACATCGATGAAAGTGTGATCCTGGCCCGGCATGACATGTTTTCCCGTAGGCAAGAAGAAGAACCTAGCAAATATAATAGGATCGGTTTCGGAAACATCTATTTGGGGGTAAGAAACTATGCTGCTCCGTCCCTTCGAGTATCATTTATTTTTGTGCGGAAATCATTGTCTTACGCCGAGTATTTGTTGTAGCAAGTGGTCATTGCTGGCCGGCTGGAATTTGCCAGAGATGTTCTACGCCCGGTTATAACCGAAAGACAGTTGGATCATCTCCGGTATTGGATGATTCCGATATGTGAGATGCATCACTGGCATTTGTTGGTGTTAGACATCGCTAAAGCGTGTTTCCGCCACTACAATTCCCTCAGTGGTGAAATTTACAAAGATCAGGCGACGCGTCTGGTATTCCCCGGGCCCCTCGTATTAGTTTCTTATTTTTTTGTCATTTGAGTTACTGAATTACTTTGCTTTTAATTGTAGGCCGAATTCGTGTCCACGGTCCTTCGCAATGAATACGAAAGATTGTTTAACATGGATCAATTGCAGAAGGAGTGGCTGGTCGTGGACATGCCATCCATTCCGAAGCAAATAAACTCGTAAATGCGGCCTCTATATCACTATATGTTTCTAATGATTTCGTGATATAGATATAGATATAGAGATAGCTTCTTCGGAATCGTGATCCAAACCTTACCCATAAATGATGATAAAATGTAAGCTCATATGTTACTACATTATTGATTGAGAAAAGTCCTGAATTATCTTTGTAACACAGGCGGGATTGTGGGGCCTTCATGTTGCAGTACGAAGACTGTATCCAGTCCGGGAAGCCTCTTGACTTTAGTCAGGATGATATGCGCAGGATAAGAGCCCAGCTCGCGGCCGCCCTTATCCGTGACGGTGTGGACAGTTGGAATGCACGCAAGAATGGAGGCCAGTCCGCAAGATGAACGCGTTTGTGTTGTGAATTTACTATGAATTTACTATTCCTTTATTAAAGAAATTGGAAATTAATAACCATTAATTTATACAAGACATTGATTTTGGGATTAGTATGATTCCTTGCATGGAGTTTTAGGTTCCGAGTATTAGTCCTCGTTGGAATTTGTGCTGGTGTTTAAGAAATTGCCCCGACCATATGAGTCGCCCTCTCTCCCTCTCTCCCTCTCGCGCTCTCTCTCTCTCTTCCTCCCTCGCTGTCTCTATCCTCTCTCTCTCTCTCTCTTCCTAACTCGCTCTCTCTATCCTCTATCCTCCCTCACTCTTGATGCTCCGTTGCTCTCTCTAAGTCTTTCTCCCTCGCTCTCTCTCTCTTCCTCCCTCGCTCTCTCTCTCCTCCTCTCTCGATCTCTCTCTTCCTCCCTCGCTGTCTCTATCCTCTCTCTCTCTCTCTCTTCCTCCCTCGCTGTCTCTATCCTCTCTCTCTCTCTCTCTTCCTCCCTCGCTGTCTCTAACCTCTCTCTCTCGCTCTCTTCCTCCCTCGTTGTCTCTATCCTCTCTCTCCCTCGCATTCTCTATCCTCTCTCTCTCTCTCTCTCTCTCTCTCTCTCTCTCTCTCTCTCTCTCTCTCTTCCCCCTCGCTATCTCTATCTCTTACTCCCTCGCTTTTTCTCTTCGTCGCTCTCTTTCTCTCTTCCTCCCTCGCGCTCTCTCTCTCTCTTCCTACCTCACTCTCTCTCTCTCTCTCTTCCTCCCTCACTATCTCTTCCTCCCTCCCTCGCTCTCTCTCTTCCTCCCTCGCTCTCTCTCTCTCTCTCTCTCTTCCTCCCTCACTTTTGCCCTACATCGCTCTCTCTGTGTTAGATATAAATAAAGCCGTCTGGGCGATTAACAAGATTTATTATGTTCTCCCTCCATCGCTCTCCGCCGCACTCTGTCGCCGTCGCTTTCTCTCTCCATTGCTCTCCGCCTTACTCTCTCGCCCGGGTTCGCTTTCTCCCTCCATCGCTCTCCGCCGCACTCTCTCGCTCCCTCCCCAGGCACGTGAGGTGTGCCAACCGTCGCACAGGGATTTCCAGAAGGGGTATGTGTTACGCCTTGCCTCAATCAAGATGACTTTGTGTAAACTTAAGTCTAATAACCGATGAGTCTTTTTGTGATCTTCTTTACTTTGCGATTCTAGAGACATGAAAAAAAAATTTAACCTATATACGTACTTCCATTGAAGAAAAGCTACAAAGTCCAATGATAGCTAAGACATCGTGGCACAAGGAAAATCTTCTACAACGAGGAAAAGGAAAGTTACAGTAGCTACGCCTAAGGAACACTGATAGTAGAAAAGTCTTGATTTTTTCGGGGGGCTCCTCTCTAACCCATCTCTCCTTTTTAGACTTCGAGTGGCAGTCCACTATGACGGTAAGTTCCACACCTCGGGGTACAACTAAGACATGGGCAATTATTGTTTGTCATCAATACATACAGGTAGAAATCATCCGTCTTCAATTGGGCACATGCCCACTATCACTGATGCCACATTGATTCAGTAGAATCAGTAATAGATATATGCCATGTTTGGCATAAATGTGCTTATATGCTTCTGCATTAGATCACCCTCACTACTGTCCCACCAAAAGAATTACAAATGCTACTAAAAAGTGCACAAATGATTCAGAGGCAACACAACTGCCTAATGACCCACCACCATGACAAATTCCATCACTAACAACAATAAATCCAATAAAAAATAAATACCCATCGACATGAAACTTGTATCTTCAAGATTATTGATAGAAAAGAATCTCTTTGGAAGAGATTAAACAAACAATCCACCATAACATGTTATGCCACTTTAAAGTTTGAGTATCTCCACCTTTTCCATTCGCCCGCAGCCTACAATCTTCTTGAACCTTTCAATTGAGTGTAAACTCAAAACTCATAATATCACTTTGATATTGACATTGGCTACTAATTCTCACTGCATGTGTGGCATCAGTGTTCAACTGCTTGGCCTTCTCAAAGCCATACTTGCGCAATTGGTAGTCCTCAAAGGCCCGCTGGATCTCTGCCTGAGTGTTCATCACGAGCTGCCAGGAGTTAAACAAACCTCGATGAGGGTGATGAGGGAATTCAGGCGCAAGGGAGAGGGAGGCCGGGGCGATGGAGAGGGAGGCCGGCGCGAGGGCGGCGGTGGCGACGTCTAGGTCACGGGCACGCTAGGGAGGGGCTCGGGCTCCTGTGGATAGGCTCGGTCGAGAGTGGGGTTAAGTAGGCTGAAATACATCATGACCTTCCGATGGGATCGGACGGTCGGGAACCGAGTTCGCTGGATAAGCCCAGCGAACCGGTTCTATCCGGAGAACTGCCCTATACAAGGCTTTTGAATATATTCTGCGTGTATTCCCCTTTACAAGGCTTTTGAATATATAATTCACAATTCATATTACACAATTCACAATTCAGTTATATAACTGGACAAATTACATCAGAAGATAAATTATATCCCATTGTACTTGAGACACCATTTGATCACAGGGAAAAGGGCAATCCCAACAACCCAGGACAGTAGCATACCAATCCGGTATGCCGTATCCCTATCATTTGATTGCCTCTTTTGCAACTCAAGCATGGCAATTAACCTATCCTTATCAGCAATTAACCTATCCAGCTCACTCATGCTAATCTTCATGGTTTGCATCTCCACCATGGCATCCTTTACAGGGATCAGCTGCTCTCTCAGTTCATCAACAAGCCTTCGTCCCATCCAGGCAAATCAGGTTCAACCCATTCAAAGAAGAGGCAGCCACCATGTTCCTGCAAACAGAGAAGGTAATTAATTCACAAGGGGTCAAATTACCTTCAAACAAATAACCAGAGAAGGTAATTAATTCACAAGGGGTCAAATTACCTTCAAACAAATAACCAGAGAAGGTAAAATCTTGCAAAGCTTAAAGAGTAAACATTAGTAGATAGCAATGTGAGTAACAGCTTAACGAGTAAACATTAGTATCTACTAATGTTTACTACTAATGTGAGTAAACATTCGTAGATAGCTCATGCAGTAACATGTTTCCAACCACTGCTAAAAAAGACAATCAACAACAAAAAATTATGATGTAGTAACATGTTCCCAACCACTGCCATATATATGAATCTACAACCAAAAGAAACCAAATTAGAGCAACCAGGAAAGACTGCAGTTGTTCAAAACTGACCATGAAGAAAGCAAGCTGAGGGGTTGACTCCCAAATCTCTAGTTGGGAACTCTGAGCCTCCTCTGTGTTTGTTCTTCAAAGGCTGCATTGCAAATCCAAAAACATGCATTAGCATCCACACAAAAATCCAAGAATAACTTATGGTTTTACAATGAATTGAAAGCCTAAAATATCATGTATTTACACAAATCCAAGAATAGCTTAGACCTCGTGGAGGCTCGAGGGCGGCGGCGGTCGTGGAAGCTCGAGGGCGGCGGCGGTCGTGGAAGCTCGAGGGCGGCGGCGGTCGTGGAAGCTCGAGGGCGGCGGCGGTCGTGGAAGCTCGAGGGCGAGGCACGGGAGATCGAGGGAGGAGGTCGTGGAAGATCGAGGCCGGCGGCGGTCATGGAACCTCGAGGCCGGCGGCGGTCATGGAACCTCGAGGGAAGAGGTCGTGGAAGCTCGAGGGCGGAGGCAGTCGTGGAAGCTCGAGGGCGGAGGCGGTCGTGGAAGTTCGAGGGCGAGGCACGGGAGATCGAGGGAGGAGGTCGTGGAAGCTCGAGGGAGGTGGCGGTAGTCGGGGTGGTTAAGACTAGGGCACGGGCGGCAAGGTCGAGGGAGGCCGGGGTGAAGGGAGGCCGGGGCGAGGTCGTCGGCGGCGAGCGGGCGGCGAGCTGGCGGCAAGCGGACGGCGAAGTCTAGGGTACGGGCGAGCTGGCGGCGAGGGAGCGAGTGAATGAGGGGAAGGTTGGGCTCGGGGGGGAGGGTAAGGGGGTTCAAGTCCCTGGGTTGATCTGGACCGTCCGATCCGATCGGATGGTCCAGATGGTGGTTTTCTCTCCAATACGTAGAAAACTAGTTTGCCATAGAAAATTACCCTACTCTTTATTGCCTCATTTACTTGCAATGATGAAGGCGGCGTGATGATGATTTCTCGAGCCCGATTGGCGAGGAGCATTTAATGCGCGCACCTCCTGACTGGTCGACGTCTCAGCTTCCGAGGGGCTACCCATCTGATCGTCTGTAGCACCCGTACGACATCACATCTAAGACCCTTCATTTTCCTTCCGATGCGCGCCACGTGGCGATTCCGGGCGTGACGGTCTATAGTATCACTCGAGCGCTTTTTCCTCGGTAACACAATTGAAACGACGCCCGGGGCGAAAAAGCATTTGATGGTTTTGGGCGCTCTAGGGTTTGGATCCGGGTTCATCGTTTCTACTCCTCGAGCATCTTTCTCTCTCAGTGAACCCTTCACCTATGGTTCCTAAGCTCAAGCGCGCTATAATGCCAGGCTCAGGGAGTATCTCATCTTCCGCTTCTGGCGATCAAACGACATCATGTTTGGATTTTTTGCGCCCTTCTGCGAAGTCTTTCGAGTCCTTCTTGGAGAAAGAAGAAGATGCTGTTTTAATCCCTCGGATTTTCTTTGAGCAAGAAGACTTCGGCGACCGGAAGAGGTATGGATTAGGTCCGGCGATTAGTATCCCTTCCTCCAAAACTGATATCTTCGACAAACAGCGCACTTTTTTCCCTACAACTACGAGTTCTCCCTTGGCATGCTTGCCGAGCCCTCCTCCTTCGTTCGATCAATGGGTCCACGGGAGAATCCAGAAAGGATGGCCCGCCCCCGATAAAGATTTTGATGAATGGATTGAAAGGGTGAAAGCAGACTCAATCGGGCAGCGTCAAATTAAATTGATGCATCTCGAAGCCCTTATTGGTCTCCCCTGTCAACCTGCTGATGGTCCGCTTTTGTTATCGCTCCTTTGCTTTTGGAGCGTGGACTATAATTGCTTCTTGCTCCCGGACGGTCCGATGTCCCTGTCTCTAGCAGATGTCTTTTTCCTGACGAATACCCCTGTTTTTGGCGAGGATTGTTCTAGATTTTGTAAAAAGAAATCTTCCAGAGGCGTGGCTTCCCCTTCTCCCGACTATCCCGATGCCTGCACCGCCTACTCCCAATATTGCAGGGATGAGAAACAAACATCGGGTACGGTAACACGCCGTGAGCTGATTGCCTTTTTCAACTACTGGTTGAATAGGTTCATCAGTTGCAATCGTTCTACGAAGATGACCAAATCTTGGTTGCCATTGGCAGAACACCTCGCCACCTCCGATCAACCGGTAGCATTCGCTTCTCTCCTTCTTGGTTTGGCCTATCGGTGTTTGGGGGAAGCGTTTCGGCGCCGTTTCAAGAGAGGGTACTCTGGCCCTATGTGGTTAGTACAGCTCTGGGCCCACGCCTATTTCCCGAATCAATCAAGTTTGAAAGCCGAGGGCAAAAACTTTTTGTCCCTTCGCCCTACTCATGGGTTCCTAGGCCGTTCACTTGCCGTTCGGGCTCAGCCTCCAACGCTGTCTTTTGCCGTTGTCTTCCGAGGAGTGTCGACTTCCGATCCTCGGCGCAGATGGATGGCGTGGGATCTTCCTGGTTTTCAATGCACGGACATATTTAGGGAGATTCTTCCCGAATCTGATTTTTGGAGGGATGTATGCATTCCTCGAGATTTGCTCGTATTGGACACTGACTTATTCCTCGAGCCGTATTCTCCTGCCTTATTCGCCCGTCAGTTTGGACTTATCCAACTCTTACCCGTGCCGTTTTTCACCCACCAACGTCAGATGTCTGAGCGACGCAAAGTTTTCGAAGCCGACGCCGCGGAAGCCCATCGACGTTTCCTCTTGGCCGTGTCGGAAACTAGATTTCCTGATGATGCTGACCGTATGCCTCGCTGCTCTGAGATTTTCTTACAATGGTGGGGACCCATACAACGCCGTATTGAAACCTCAGTCAACAGGCTGTCACCTGCTCTGGTAGCACTGTATTCGAGTCCTGGACTACGCAGTGAGTGTTTTACTTTATGCTCTTATTTTAGCTATGTGGATCTTTTTTGTTAAATTTTTTCTGAACATTTAACATCAGGACCTCGAGGTGGTGATCGCCCAGGTGACGACAGTGAGGATGATGAACCTCCCTTATCTAAGGATGACAGGGGTAAAGCTCCTAAAGGTTGGTTTTTTACCCTCGACCTTTAACTTGGTTTGTTTTTCCTCCGTACATCCTCTGTTCCTGGTTTTGAAGTTTGCTTTTGGTTGTAGCCCCGAAACGGAAACGGGATGATCACGCTGATGATGATGACGATGATGATGATGATGATGATGATGATGATGATGATGATGATGATGATGATGATGATGATGATGATGATGATGAGGATGACAATCAGCCACTCCGGGCTCGGTTTAAATTCCCTGTGAAACCCTCTCTTGGCAAGGTCAGGTCTGTGCGTCGACCTTCCGCTATTTTCACTCAACCGGCGCCTATTCGTCCTTCCCCCTCGGAATACAGAGAACCGGAGGATTCGCCCCTAGCTTCTGACCCAGCTTGACGCTATGATGACCAACCGCTCCGCCGTAGACGCAGGCGGTTAGTCATGACCTCCCCAGATGAGAGTTCGGATCCAGAGGCGTCTCTTGCTTCACCTCAATTCGAGCCTGAACCTCAACCATCGGATTATCCTGATGAGGATTTTGAATCCTTATCGGCTCTTCCTACTGGAACTACCTCATCTATAGCGATTTGTCAATTACCCGAGGTTGAATCCGAACCTGTGGGGTTGGTTCCTTCGGGTTTGCTCAATCAACATGCTGATGCTTCGGGTGCGGCCGAGACCCTTGACTATACACTCGTAGAGCCTTCATGCCTTTGTTCAGCGGATGGTGCGGTAACATATACAACACTTCAGGTGGATTTCGAGCCTCTTCCCGAAATGACTCACATCCTGCCCGAATTCGAAGCGAATTGCGAACCAAGTGGGCGTTCCATTCCTATTGAGATACCCTCCGAACCGTCAAACGGTCATGAACCACACATCCCTAACGTTGAAGAGCACGGACATGTTGCCCGGATTGAAACGGATTTGATGGGAAGGGATAAAGGGATCTCTTCTCCGGTTATATCTCCCATTCCGTCTACAGGGATCATTTTAGGTGATTCGGCCTCCTCACCAGAAGAAACCTTAACGGCCTCCCCCTTTGAGCCTTCATCAAATCCTATCAATCGAGGGAAACAGGTCGTCGAGACGACGGAAACCGTTGCCCCTTTGGCTGCCTTCGAAGCTAACCGGTTAGGCCTTGATTATGTTGCTTCACCTTCTTCTCCTTCGTCCAGGGCTGATTCGAGGACTGACAATGTGGGAGCAAGCTCTTCATTCGGGGGGCTCCACGGCTGCGACTCCTACAAGCCAGTTATGGGTGACTCCGAGCGTGTTGCCCTTGAAGAGTATCTTCAAAATCTGGCCAACCTTGAGCCTGCTTTTAATCGCTTTATGGGCATTCCCGACCCGAGTCATCATGTCGTCATCGTTCAAGCCCTCGAACCCTTCCGTGCATGTACCATCCGTGAGCTTGTTAGAGGCGGCTTTCTCCCTCGTCTCCTTCAATCAGTAAGGGAAGTGCCCGCAACTTCCAACGTGAATTTCGAGCGTTTCCGGAAATTGCTCGTCTCTTTCCATCAGCAACTGGAATGGAGAATGGAACAAGTACGCCAAAGGGCGCTGACTGTCTCCGAGGTATCAACTCTTCGCGAGGATATGACTACTCGCTGTGAAAATGCCAGCCGTCGGGAAGCACTTCTTCAAGATTTACACCAACAAGTGGTGGCAAAAGACCGCAATATCCAGGATCTAGATATGGCTTTGGCCCGGGAGATAGCGGAGCGGGATGCACTATGCCGTTTTATCGATGATGAGGAAAAGAAACATGGTGCTGACCTAGAGAAACTCGACGTTGGGATGCGTCGTTTCCAGGTATTGCTTGCAACTTCTACCTCGACCTCTCCGGATTTTGCTATCTCGGAGTGCATGGTAGTTATGTTCGAGATGTTATGGGACCTTCTGATGGACTTTCGACCTCCTCTGTAATAATTTCTCTGTTCAGTGGAGATTTTAAGAAATGATCCCATAACTGTGGAAAATTTAGTTTTAGCAGTTCTTTGTTAGCCTCCCATATTGATGGAGTATAATGTTTGAAGTAATTCCCGTTTATCGTGTGCCGGTGTAAAACCTTGGCCATTCACATGTTGGGCGATAGACATTATAGGGAAAATTTAACCTCCGTCGTCCATGTTGCACAAGTTCGTAATTGTGGCAACAGAAATAATTTTTAATGGCTACAAGCGATCCCATTAAAAAATGTTTCTGATGATCCAGTGAAAAATTTCATCAGAAACATCATATGTAGATTTGGCATTCCACAAACAATTGTGTCCGATTTAGGGACAATGTTTGTAAGTTCTAAGGTAAACATCATATGTATTTTTATAGATGGTAATGATCCCAAATATGGAAAGTGGTCGCCCAACTGGGAAGGACCATACTTGGTCGATCAAGTATTTCCAAATGGATCGTATCAACTGAGGACTATCGATGGTGGTTTACATCGATCAAAGATCAATGGTCGATACCTTAAGAAATACTACCCACCAACGGATTAAAAAGCACAGAAGAAAAACGTCCTTAGAATTTGGACGATAGCAATTAACAAAATTTTGTCCACTACAAAAATATTGGCGACAAGCTTACATTACAAGCTATCTTCTTAAAGAAAGTTGTTGAGAATAACGAGCGATTTTATCTCTGAAGGCTTTAAGCCGATTTTTACTCTTGACCAGTTCAGCGTTGATTTTAGTTAGACGATCTTTGGAAGAGTCAGCTTGAAGGGCGTCATATTCCTCTATATTTTTATGGCTCTTTTGGTCAATTTGCTGGCTCTCTTTGATAAGATAATTCTTCTGGGTCTTCAATTGAAGAATCTGTGCTTCTAACTCTTTAATTTGAGCATCAACTTCAGAAATGGCTGATTCCCTCTCGGCAATGGCATCTACATTCGCCGCCATCTTTTTAATGTCGTTGCTGATTGTATTTTTCAAAAGCGCTCGTCGCTCTCGCCGTTCTCCAACAAGGACAAGCTCGTGGACTAAGGTTTTCTTCTCTGCATCAAAGCTTTCTACGATCGATTTAATGCTTTGAATGTCGTCCATTTCTTCAGAAGAAAATCCTAACACTTCAGGTTCAATAGCCAAGAAAACGGCAGTAGATTTCTCTAGGAGATGGTGATCGGCAGCTGTGAGGTCTTCCTTGGGTAGCTTATCCAAAATGATCGTGCAATCGGCCAATATTTTTCTAAGATCATGATATCGACCTTGTTGGATATCAGCAGAATCAGTGGGCGTTTCTTTCCCAGAAAGACGAGCCTGCCATGTTTCATTCAGAGAATGAAGAGAATTGACCAATGCAGCCAGAACGGCCTACAAAAGTAAGAATGATAGAAGTCAACATCGATATCGATCTGAAATAAATTTATCGGCCAAAAGATGAGCTCATACCTCATCCGAAGCAGAGGTAGGTAAAGTTGCTTGCGGAGTGACGAACGCTGTTGATGGTGGTCCGATAGATACAATCGCCACAGCATCATCGGCCGACGTTGTCGATGACAAGATAAGAGTTGGACCAGGCGTTGTGACAGGAATATATGTTGTTGAAGTGCTGGGGGGCGCGCTGACATTATGTTCAACGTCACTGGCCGATAGCTCCAGGGCAAGTGATGTCTCGACCAAAGGTCGCGAGGTTGAAACCCCCGCAGAAGCTGTGTCAGATGATAGTTGACTATCACGAAGTTCCCTCAAAAGACTAAATGGACCATAAACAAGCATCTGACCGATAGGTGACAAACCTGGGCTGATTGGAGCAAGGTTCAAAACGTCCAAAATATTATCGACGTTGACATCATCTCGTCTTTCTTCTTCAGACGATGAGATGATTATATTTTCTTCGGTACAAGGCTGTCGAATATAGAGATGAAGATAAATAAGTTAGACAGTCGTTGAGAACAAATCGTTAAAGATTGAATTTAAATGAACATATACCTGTTCAGTTAAGAGTTCAACTTGACTAGACGAAGCGATAAGATTCTTCTCGATCCCTTCATCAACAGTCTTCTCAGGCACATTAGAAGGAGTAGTTGAAGGAGAAAAAAGACGAGAAGAAGCAGAGGAATCCGATTTATCTCTGCAAAACCAGAAAAGAGTCAGTTCAAGATACAAAAAACAAGGAATGTAAGATAATGGACAAAGACTCACTTAGAAGCAGAGGCAGAATGCACACTCTGTCTACTCTCGGTTGACCTTGCCTCATCTCCAGCCGCTGAAGATGATGGAGCTTGTTGGTCAGATTCCTCAACTGCTGCTTCTTCAAAAAGTACATCTTCAGCCGCTACTTCATCGGCCATTGCCTCCTCGCTCAAAGGTCTTCCACCTAAGGGAGATATCCTGGATTCACCAGTTGATATCCACTTCTTCTTCGGAGAAGGACCCTCTTCAACTGTTTTCCCCTTTCTCTTTTTGGTTGATTTTTCACCCTTTCCGGTCGAAGCGGCGACTTTCTTTCTCTTCTGAGCTCTATCTTCTACCTAAGTCCGCTCCACAACATCCTTCTTACGACCCGATTTCTTGGGAGGAATGAAGTTATCGAAGACATCACTTTTGTCTTTAGAGAAATGACGATCCTTCACGGCCGAATCCCAAACATCAACAATGGCAGAATCCACGTCGGCCACAGCTTCAAAACTTGCAAGTTTAAAGCGTTTGCAAAGAGCTATATCTTTCTCCTCCACAGAAAGTACTCTATCGATGTTGTGGAAAAGACATCGTCCTTTGGCCACTATGTTGTGGCTAAAATAAGGAGGAACTGGCCAAGCTTGCTTCAATCCAAACTGGCGAGCGACAAAGTTTGGAGCGTAAACTTCCACTCCACATTTATTGTTTGGTCTTCCCCACAACATGTCTAAATGAAGATCTCGGCCGACTAAGAAACGAGCCCAAGCCAATTTCTTATCCTCATCGTCCAAATTGGCCGATAGATCAAGGAGTGGGCGGATACAAGGTGGGTGAGAGTTATGATTGAAAGGACGATAGGAGGAAATACTGGATAGAGTATAAAAATAATTGAAAGTATGCTGGAAGGATTTGGGAAGGAACGAAGAAGAAAGATACAAGTGGCCTTGTGTCCTGGCCGATGAAGAAGAAGGAGGAATATGGAGTCCAGGAAAATAAGCTCTCAACCACAATTGGACGATCCAGAGAGGGCCAAAACCAGTGAGGCTCCCACCTTCCCGCAATTGCTCGAGAGTAAGGTATATGCCTCGGTAGATGTCCGATAAAATAAAAGTAGAAAGAGACAAAACGTGCTTTCCTCCAACTAAAGCTTGAACAAGACCGATATAACCCTTGATGGGTTTCTTGGCAGGAAGACAAAGAACATACTTACAAAGCCAATAATAAATGAAAGCTAAACGTTCTCTAGCATTTGGTGGCTCATCGGTCTCTTCAAGTTTGGCATAGGTATTGATAAAAAGACCATAGTTTTTATCCGTATGAAAAATCGTCTCTTTAGCAGATAACTCCATATTGCCCGATATGAGTTCGCCCATAGGAGAAAGACCAGTTAATAGAGCAATGTCAAGCAGGGTGATAGAAAGAGTACAACAAGGGAAGACAAAGTTGTTATACTCTATCGACTAGAAAAGGAACGATGACAAGAGTAAATTGGGCTCTTGAGCAGGAACCCTAGTGCTCAAATCCAAAAAGTCCAAAATCCCGGCATCAGAAAAGATTTTCTTGGATTCCAGATGACTAATCATTCTATTATGCCATCTAGTGAACTTGTCATCGATCAAAGGTCATGTGGTAATGGGACTTTTGGAAGAGAGACTAGAAAGATTAAGTTTTTGTGAGAGAGGCAAATCACAAGATGTTGGAAAACTTTGAACAACAACTTCAAGATCAGGGGGAAGAGAGGGCCAAAAATCAGAAATGAAGCAAGGACCCAAGGAAAAGAACTTAGAAGAAGAGTCTCCTACCTTGACCAGATAATTCCCTCCCGCCTCATCTGATCTCAGAATCCCATTGAAATCTCCATAGAGTTTGCACGCCTCTTTATGCACTTCTTCATCAGTCTTGGGTTCACGGACCATCGTGGCAGTAGAAAGTTTCACAGAAAGAAGAAGAAACTCTCAGATATATCAGAACTCACAGGAAGAAGGCAAGCCTTGGCGCCGCAGATGAGAAGACCGAAAGAACACTAAAACCCTAACAGAAAGAAAAAAAGCCAATCACGGTCTTTCGCGCCAAAGACGTGTGGCGAAAAGGGTATGTATGTCAGCAAAGGACGGCACATTAAATGTGGAATACCAAAACATATGGATAAAGAAAAGAAACGACTACGACGTATCTGTTTCCCAAAGAATGATCATAACCGCCTTTAATGGTTAACAAGCAAGCTGTCAAATCACAACAGAGGCGGTCACCTCGTCATAATTTCAAAATTCCTCGATTACCGCATGGCAAAACAATCAATGATTAACATGTCAGCACAATATATATGGCCGACAAACTTCCAAACCCAAGCGAACGATATCGCTCATTAATAGATCATCGTCGAACGAACTATATTATTCAGAAAGTCCCTTCATCGGCCAAAGAGCGGTATCGCTCTAACAAGTTCATCGCCCAAAGAGTGCTATCGCTCAAATCAGTTCATCGGTCGAAAGGTTAAAAACCTCGATCGAGAGTGATGATGACGTTCACAAACAGAGGCCGTTTGCCAAAAGCGATAATGATTTAAGAATATTGGTATGGGTGACTACGAACGATGACTTCATCTCCTATAGTTCATCGACCAAAGATGACAATATGCTTTCGACGAAAGAGTTGGTTCAAAGACAGCAACATGACAGTTTTGGACGATGAAGAAATGAAAGAGCACCAGTTAAAGAAAGATGACAATATGAATACCAACTCACCAACTTGACGCAACCGTCATCGCCCAAGAAACTTGTAAACCCAGACGTGATCGTCGTCGACCAAAGCAAGTAGTGAAGAAACGAGGAAATATCGGAAAGCATGGGACACGCGGTGTCACCGGGAAAGTGCAGCGGAAATTTTTCTTCGAGTTCTTCCCAATGATGGCGTCAAGAGTCCTCTTGACAAGCCCTCCTTCGTCTTCTTCACATGCAAACACACAAGAAGACAGGGTGTAGGCAAAGGATTCGCCTGCTCTCTTTGTTGCTGCAATTGTTACAAAGAAGCTCTCAACTCCCTTTCCCAAACGGTTGGTTACAAT
This sequence comes from Narthecium ossifragum, assembly GCA_963920575.1. Lineage (NCBI taxonomy): Eukaryota > Viridiplantae > Streptophyta > Magnoliopsida > Dioscoreales > Nartheciaceae > Narthecium > Narthecium ossifragum. The sequence continues at coordinate 21,532,139 of OY986967.1, forward strand.
CGGTCAATTTACAAAGAGAACCGAACCCTAAGCCACCGTCCAATATCCCCTTGATCATGGCCCGATCCCCCTTATATAGAGAACGCCTCCAGCTTCCCCTCTGAGAAGGATACCAAGTTGCGGTGCAACTTGACTTTGGATAGCATCTGCCAAGATCCATCGCATATCGACTTGAAATAGGCCTCCTTCCTATTTCAGCGAGTCACCACCAACTTCCCCCCGTGCCATCTTCCATATTTGCCGTGTCATCCCATATGGGAGTCCTAGGCGAATTGGAATTAGCTTCATGGCACGCACGGTTTGGCCTCTGTGGCTAACTGCCTTCCGTCGGTACGAGTCGTGTCCTAGTCCGACTACAACTCCCGAGCAATAACGACTTGCCCGCATCAAGTCCTTCCATGATCCCAGTCCAACTGGAAGTAAGCCTTTTGCACGACTGGATTGCTCCCCATGGCCTCACGCGTCTTGCTGGCCGCAGCATGGCTCGCCGAGTCCTAGTCCGACTAGGACTCGCGCGTCATCTTTGCTTTTGCCCGCGCCAAGCCTTGCCATGGCCTTTGTCAAGATGCGCAAAGTCCTAGCGGCAGTAGGAATTGGAGTCCTAGTTCAACTAGGATTCCTAGTCCCACTCGAACAGCTATGCCGTTGTCCTGCGCGCGCGTCGCGCCATGCCTTGTCGCGTCTTGCTGCGTTGCGTCGCGTCATGCCGCGCGCCAAGCTCCTTTGGCGCGCGCATGTTGCTCGCCGCCTTGCTGGATTAGCTCGCCCGCGTCCCGCACGAGAGAATCCGCCCGTGGCGCGATAAGTTTTGTCCATGACTCGGTCCGCCGCGCCATCTTTGAACTTGCTCGTGCCATCTTCAAGATTTCACCTCTTCGAGTTCGTCCGGGGATCTATTTACAACTCTCTCTCCCTCCAAGGTACAAAGATCTCTCAATAAGGAACCTCCCAAACCCTAATCAAAGCCTAGATGCCCAACTCCTTGGCCGGCCTATTCCTTATATAGAGGAATAGTCCTTCGCTTGCTCCAACAAGCCATCCCTAAGAAGTCCTACACAAAGTCCCGACTTACATCCTTATCTAGTCTAAGGATGAGCATAAGACTACGTTCCCAAATACAGCTGGACTCTACCTTAGACAGGTTGACTTGGTTAAGGATCACCATGACCACCATTTGACTCAAAATAAGACTCCTTCCTATTCGTCCGCGCCAACAGCAAGTTTCCGCCTAGCAAACTCCGTATCCCCCGTGTCATCCCTTATTCCGAGTGGAATGCACGAGAGACATTTGAATTTCCTCGGCTGGATCGTCCCCCAAGGCCTAACCGCTTCGGCTGGCGCGCCGTCTCCAAGTCCGACTCAGAGTCTCGTGCCAACGTCAAATTCTTCCGTGCGAAAACCGTATTTGACCGCGTCATTCGCCTTGGACCTTCCATCGGAAGTGGAACTAGGTGATCACGGTTTTTTTGGGGAAATGTCGGCTAGCCTCCATCTAGGACTTTTGCTCGTGTGATCATGGTGTTTCCATGTTTCCCATGGCTTGGTGTGCTGCATCGCGCCATGGCCTAGGTCATGGCCCGTGTCAACTCCGGCCGACGCGTGCCATGGCCCATGTCAGGACTCAAGGCCCTTACAGGTAGCGGTGCAAGTAAACAGAGGACTGGAGTTTTTTCAGGCCACGTGTCACGATGGCGACGGGAAAGCCGGGAACCGATAGAATATAAAATGTCTCGACATGGAATATAAGGGTAGGCTTCTCCGACTGAGCACTGGTCACCGTAGTCAAAGCGTTCGGATGAGGAAGAGACATAGATGGAGACGGACAACACAATTGAGACGTTTTCCTTAAGGAGTTCCCTGCATTTCTTTAGAGTTTCCGATCATTATTCCTCTTTCTGACTCATAAATCTCTCTCTCTCTCTCACTCTCGCCCCGTCTCTCATACTCCATCGTTCTCTCTCTCTCCCTCGCCATCTCTCTCTCACTCTCGGCCCAACTCTCGCCCTCTTCCTCCCTCGTTCTCATCAACAGTCTCCTTCCCACACTCTCTCTCCTTCCCTCGCTCTGATCGACACTCTCTCTAACTCTCTCTCCCTCGCTCGCTCTCATCAATACTTGGGAGACGACCAATTCGAGGTCAGGCAAAGACTGAAACAATGAAGAAGTCATGAAAAAATTCGGTCAAATTGTAGAGTAATTCATCCAATTCATTGTAATTGAGATAGACAATGAAATAGATTTTCAACGCAAAAGTAAGGAAGCCATGAGAACCCAAGAAGTAATCCATTCTAAATACCAAGAATTTCGTATGGAACAAAAGCTAATTCCTCCAACTCAAGGCCTTCTTTTCCACCCATTTAGAGTCAAGGGTTTTATATCAAAGCAGCAGCGTTCGTACATGTCCTTACGTTGTGTCCGGTGCCCCGACAGTTCTTGCACTTCTTAATGCTCTTTCGTTTCTTGCCTTGCGAGGGTCTCCTTTTCTTCCTCTTCCGTCCGAGGAGGACTTTCACATTTGGTGGCAGAACCTTGTGATCCTCAATGGCTGCTCTCGGCCAGTATTGCCTCGACGCAGTTGGAGCCACGCTGTCTGCGTAAGTGGCGAGATATGTATCTGCCGTATACCACCGTTCACAATATTGGTATGGGTCTAACTTCCTGTCTCCAAGAACTGCCATCGCATGTTGGCATGGGATCCCCAAAACCTGCCATGTCCGGCATGTGCACTGCTTCAGGTCTATGTTGACAACGAAGCTTCTATCACACGAGTTTACCTGAAATTCTGAATGAGATGAGGCGTGGAGTCCAAGGTAGCTTGATGCTCGCCTCGCTTTGTCCATCACTTTCTCCGCACGAGGGGTAAGACGGGTGCTACATCTCTCCGCCAGTTCTTTCCTCTTGAGGAAGTAGCTTGCGAGCTTCCTCCTAGTTTCCTCTACCAAGTACTGAACAGGTAGCGATTTTATGCCCTTCACGACCCCGTTGAACGACTCCACCATATTCGTCGTGAGCATATCATACCTGCGTCCCTTGAAGCTGCTTGTAGCCCACTTCTGCATAGGCATATGCTTCGTAATATACTCGTACTGTTCTGGAAACTCGACTTTCATTTCCTCCATGATTTGTGTGAACTCTTCCGAGGTATAAGCCCGAGCGGCGGCCCAGAACTTATTATATGGGGCGGAACTTTTGGGTGCATTTGGCAGATTCCGTGAAAGGTGCAGCATACAGTATCCGTGATATGCCTCCGGTAAGACTTCAGCCACGGCATTAATGAGCCCTTTCTGCCTGTCGGATAGTATTGTGAGTTCTCTAAAAGGGCCAAGAACAGAACGGAGCTGCTCCATGAACCACGTCCAATTGTCTTGATTCTCCTTTTCGACGATTGCAAATGCGATAGGGAGGATATGGTTGTCACCGTCCATGACAGTTGCAATCAATAAGACCCCTCTGAACTTCCCAGTCAAAAATGTTCCATCAACCCCGATAGTTTAAAAACCAACATATTTCAAATAAATGAGTTTCGAATGAAAGAAAGTCGGGTTAAAACGGAAAAGATGCAAATCACTTGGCCTGAAAGAGAATATGCAGTGCTCACACATAAAGAATTAGTAGGAGCTTGCCCGTGCGAAACGAACCTGTCTAAGGTGAGACCGCAATGATCGTAAGCAAGCCCCAAATGCCCAGAAAAATCTGATGAAGTGCCCAGATATCTCCCACTGAAGCGCGATTTTCGTATCAGGATCCCATCGCTTGAGCTCTCGCATGTACGGGAGCAACCACCTGTAGGACTCTTCGAAGCTGCCATATGCTTCTTCCAGTGCAATTATTCTTGCGCGGTAAGCCTTCTGATATTTGACCGACACTCCATATTTAGTATGCAGATGAGTCTGAATCATTCTCGGTGAATAGCCGTCACTCCCAATCACCTGCTACCGGATTTCCTCCAAAATGAACCTGCTAGTGCACTGTTTATGGTCGCGCCCAACGAGTGTTCTGTTGCAAGTATGTTCATTGATGAATTTCTTGATCCGGAAGTTAGGAATCCCTGGCATCTTTAGGCCTTTCAGCGTCCAGGGACAGTCATCCGAATGGCACCTTACGAGAACCATGTGAGTGTTCGTTTTCACCGGTCGATATTCGAATCTGTTCTTTATGGCATAGCCTTTGAGGAACAACGTGAAATGATGTACATCATTGAATACTTGGCCAACAAAAGGTTCCGCAGAAGAAAGAACTTCAGGAGTACTTGCTTCTGGCGTTTCGTTATGAAGAACCAACGGGATTCCGTCATCCATAACGAATACCGAATCGTCGGCAGGTGGCGGCTCTGTGCTTTGACCACGATACCCGACGCCGTCGGTGGCCAGATATATACACCGAGACCGTTGACTTTCAACCTCTTCGGCGGCCTCTTGGGATGCATATGCATTGAAGTCTGCCAAATCAGAGTTTGCTTCGGGTCCGGAGTCGTTATTTGCGTCGTCATGTGGAATCATTCTTCCGTGACCGAAGGCTACACCATCATCTCGAAGCGAGCCAGGTTGTGGCAGTAGACCATATCTGCAAGGTGGTCGAATCATCCTTAAAGATCCAGGAAATCAAAACGAGGTCCGGATGGGAGAAGAGCAGACAAATAAGCCACCCATAAATGGATTTCCGTCACGTTTTCCTTTCCAATTAAATACAATTCCATTTTAAAAAAGGACAACCTCTTAAGGAATGGGTGTTCCGGAACTAGTGGATCGGATCCTAACAAAAATTATTGATAGAAAAGAAAGAGGGAGTGGGGAGAGAGAGACATGTCACTTACTGAAGAGAACATAGTTTAATTACCTTTGGCCGATGTCAGGTTGATTGTGGGCTTCACTTATACCATGTCCAGTGTATTGTACGCCAGTGCGGCTTTCTTCGTGGCGCTGTTGAATGATGGACTCAGTGAGCACGACGGGCTGTTGCACGGATGCTGGAGTCACACTGAGAAGTCAAAGACGTTAATTGGCAAACATGCCCATAAATAACGGTGGATGGATAAATAACTGACTATTCCTTGTAAAAGACTAGGAAATAACTCTTTAAATGTAAGTATTTCCGATAGAATAAATGCTAAGCACAGAATTTGGTAATCACGATTCGTGGAAGTCCGTCTGATTTTCCGTCACAGATGCATGATGAGAACTGCCCACGTAGTCTAGCTCCGAATGGCTCTCTTCGTGGAAATCTTGGACTATGTTATCCGTGCGGGCTACGAGCGGCTCCAGTCCTTCTGTGTCTATGCTGGAATAAAGGTAAGCTAATCATGTTAGTACTGGACATGAGTAGACAAAGCCTAAGAAAGTTATGCTTTCGTCAGCGGTGAAATACTTAATCATTTGACAGTGGTAGGAATTACATGTATGTCGTTGAGAAATACCTATGTTAACTGGAATGATAAGGGAAAAAATCGTATTGAATGATACACAGAATGATAGAGAGAGGCTTTATGTATCACCTACGATGGACTTCAGTCTGAATTCGTGTGTGAGGACGGTGTGTGGTCTCATTGGCGACGGAGTATGGTGGCCGTTCTTCGAGGGAAGTCCTGAGAATTTAATGAAAATCAAATGCGAACGTCCAGCGGACATGACTACGTTGTTTGACATGATTTATGGAGATATCCTTTAACGTACAGAGGAAAACAGAGGAGAAGGCTTCCACGCTACATGGAGATGCTGTACGAACAATTCAGAAGAGAATGACTCGTGACCGAGGAAGAGTCCCTTACGTCGGTGGTTCTTGTCGAGTCTGGATTGCAAACAGACGAAGTGCAGTGCATGAGGTCGCACATAGCTCAGCCATCATGAGAGCGTCGTTATCATCCACAACGTCGACGAACGAGACGAATGTTTCCGACGGATATATGTATTTGAGATCGATGTCGACGTGTTTGTGACACCCATTCATCGCCTTCAGCAGCTCAGTTTTTAACCAGGACAGCTTAGCGGCATTCTTGGAGCGAATTAGTTTGATTCTCCCTCCATCGTAGTGTAAGAACCGCTTCCTTTCGTCGTACACGACGTCCCCACCATAATGGAAAAGAAACCGAAAGTTTTCCATACTCGAAGAAGCCAAAGGCGACGTTTAACAGCCGGCCCTCCCGAGGCCGACGCCGGCAGCCGGCAGTTGCCCCCACACGGACCCTCAACTACTTCAACAATCTCCAAATGCCCTGGCCAAGCGGATCGAAGATAAGCCTCGCCGGTCTATACGGTGGAAGACGATAAGTAGATGGTGGCAAGGGTGGCACGGGGAACGTAGATGATGCATAGGTCTTCAAGGGGTTTTAGAAGTGCCGATTAAACATGTGCCCGGAGGTTGAGATAGAGAGAACGACATAGAAAGGGGAGGGGATGAGGCGCCGGATATGAGGCTCCCTTCCAGAGGTCAAAATAACTTTATTGGGAGGAGCGTGACTGTCACATCCATTTAATGAGTACTTCACGCCCTTGATATTTTAGATGCAAAGTATAGAGATCAGCCGAGAACAAGAAGCCAGAGTGGCTTCAAATTATTTAATATACGTCCATCCCTTCATGCGAACAGTTGCTAATTGGGCAGCCACAGTTACTTCATTTTCTTCCACTCTTCCTCCTTGCACCTTCTGTCTTCAATCGGGCCATCAATCAGGACGTCGAAGACGGCAGGAATGTCCTCCATGATTTGACATCAAGAATCTAAGACTTGTGCAATACAAGGACACATATCAAAAGAAATAGATAATTCCTTGACAGTGAAAGCATACCGAAGAACATAGGAGTAGCAGAAAATACCAGTACAATGTGAGGTCTAGCTCTCCCTCGTCGAACAACCTTTGCACTGGAGGCACATTGAGAGGCTGCTACTTATTGAGGTCGAGCTCTCCATCCTGGTCCATCATTTTGACTGGCGGCACATTCAGGTCCTCCTCGAGGAAAGCCCTTTGGGATGGAGGTACGTTGATAGCGTCGACCTTATTCAGGGCGATCTCCCCTCTAGTGATCTCCGTCACAATAGCCCTCAGCTCCGTCAGCTCTTCCCTGAGAGCAATCAATTCACCATGCAGTTTTCTGTCGCGAGCAAGTAGCACAGTATCGTACTCCTCCTTTAATCTAGCTTCCATTTCCTCAAAATGAGCAACATTTTGCATCATGACAGCAATTTCGGACATGGCCCCATGTCTTCCCAGTCCTCGCACATCCGGATTGGAAGGTACTGCCTCCGCAGGGAAGGAGACAGAATATTGCTTGCTGACGCTTGATTTCTTCCTAGACGGATTCGATTCAAGCTCAGGCTCTGAGTGATTTTCTTCGTCATCTTCATCGGCCGGGTTGCCAACCACGAGTTGTGTCTCCACCTGGGCAATATTAGCCCGGTCAGAGTCCGTTATTCTGAGAGATGAACATAACTGTGCTAAGAAATGGAGGATGGAATCAGTATATATAAAGGACAAAAACATTATTAAATTCACGTTGGAAAACATGCTTTACATTCTTGTAAATATCGCTGTGTTTCGTGGCCAAAACAAATGAATTCGTATATATAAATGTAGACGCACTACATTGCTCATGTCATGACGGAGAAAAAATTAAAGTACATTACGTTGAGGGTCTGCATTTTGTTGATCACATCAGCGAGCCGCTCACGACCCCGCGCTAGGTCTGACCCTGCCCATCTGCGGACCCAAGGGAAGGAGCTTGGCTGCTTAGGGATCTTCCAGCGTATGTGCTCACAAAACCAAACCTGAGTGTGTTAAGACGGGGACAATTACAAAATAAATGGAATAGAAAGAGGAATCCTGCATTTCATAGTAAATAAACGAAGGTTGGTGCGTGGGGATATTTACAGTGAGCACCAAGGTGCTGCCGGACAGGTACATCTCATGCACACGTCGACCCGCATCCGGCACCGTTCTATGGATCCGATTGAATTTGTCCTTCACGGAGGAGAGGATGTAATCATGCACGGCTTTGGCCCATGCATAGCTGCGGAGATCGTCCAAGTCGTCGAGGTAAGACAGCAACCTCTGGGGGCATTTGTAGCCCGAGCCGGGGAAGAGGACGCCGGCGAATAGATATGCGAGGTAGAAACGGACATAGTCGACCGGGTCCCCCATTTCGTCCGAGGCGGCGAGGGCTTTCAGCGCTCTCTCAAAGCCTTTTCTCGTGCAATCAGCACAGATGTTGTGCTTCTTCAAGAATGCAGGGGCTTCACTCTCCCCAGCGGCGGAGAGGGCCACGACAGAGCCACCCCTTGGCAGTCCAAGAATCATGGACGTGTGCTCCACGGTTAGCCTCAGCCTCCACTGACCAATGTGGAAGACGCCGTTGCCCCTCCACCGGTAAACGCACTCCTGGAGTATAGCAGTGTCTTGGGGCAACGCGGGGAAGTTATAGATAAGGCGGAAGGGTGTGCGATCGAGGATAGCTTTGTGTCGATCGTTCATCTGATGGTAAAGCTCACGCGTCCCCCACGCGTGGCAACGTCCGTTGATTTTGCATCTGTCGACTACAACTGCCCTTCGCATCGCTTTCTGAGGACGATCTCCTCCTCGAGTGCTGCTTGGACTTGGGACTGATTCGTAGATATCGCGTGTGTGTCTCTTAGGCATTGCTACGGTGACAAACAAATATCAGCTATCATTGTTTCCACTGCCCAGCTATTACAAATAATGTTACCAAGGAACCGGTGGAAATTTATGTCGGCTTATTGCTACGGTGACAAACAAATATCAGCTATCAAAGTTCCAATCATCCAGGTATTTGACATAATGTTTCCATGGAAGCGACGTCGTAATATGAGGGATGACCTACGACATTAGGAACTCCTAGATATTACTTCGAAATCGCAGGAATAGATATGCGACGAAGGGACCGATATGCTTATGGATTGGAAAGGTGGTTGTAATTGCTGTGTGTCGAGGTTTGGATCCTTAAATTAGGAATCACAAGTTTTCCTCGAACGAGGGCTTTCACATACAAGAGACGCATGTTTTACCGGGACTCCGGCCGTTGTGCATAGTTTGGAGGTTTGTTACTCAGGATGGTGTCGAGATTAGTAAGGTATTACTTTGAGTATTCTAAGGAAAACTTGATACTTACGTATTCCTACAAATAAGTAGGGCATTCTTGGGGCAAGAAGCAAATGGCAAGTGGAGGGGTTCGAAATGAACATTCTTGACTAGGGATTCGTAAGTTAGCAGTTCTGAGGTATGGAAAGCTAAGAATAACTTTATCCCGGCTACGTTAGTATTTTGTGAGGAAGTTTCACAGGTTAAGAAGGTAATACTTACTATTTCCGCGAAAAATCAGGGGAAAATACTAACTGTTTAAATTAAGCAACAGCATTACATATATGGCCGCAAATGACGATAAAATCGTCAGTCTTGCTAATGTGAAAATTGGTATTTCAAAGATATTCGTAAAACTTACTAGGGCACCCTTCGTGTTGCTTACGACGGAAGTATGTTTTAGATGCAATCATACGGTTCTACCCAGGTTCGTAGGACAACATGAGTAGTACATACAAAGGATTTCAGCTGAGCATAGAAGGTTTCCATTAAATGAGAGTAATGAGAGTAGGGTCTATGGAATCGAAGGAACGCATGTACCTGCGTCTGGTCGGGGACGGTAGGGTAGGGATCTGCTCGCAAGTGTGAGTATGATCGCCGCACGAAAGAGAGAATGTCACCGAGTCTATACGCGCCGGGGAGACGATCGACTGGGAGAAGTAACGCCGGGGACAACTAACGCTTTTAGGTGGGAAAGGGGTGAGCTGATAAAGAGAGAGAGAGTGTAAGAGAGAGATGCATTAAATGCACCTCACCTTTTACTTTATTGAAGAGAGATGAGTAGTGCTATGTGTAGGTGGGACAGCAGCCAAAAGCAATTGCACTGAACAAATAACGGATTACTTAGTTACTATCAAGTAATACTTGACGTATGTTATATACTACCTGTATAACTTTTCCAGCAATTTCCCATCTCTATCTCTTTCTCTCCCTCCCGCCCCCTCCACTCCCAAATCATACCTAGAAAGGCGAGGTGTCACGGGCTGGAGTCCATGACATGGGCCACGGCGCGCGTCAGCCATTTCTGACACGGGCCACGGCTTAGGGCATGGCGCGGTGTGGCACACCTAGGCATGGGAAACAGGGAAACACCATCATCACGCGAGCAAAAGTCCTTCATAGAGGCTAGGATTTTTTTGTCATTTTGGAGCCATGGTGTTTAGATTTGGCACTTTAAGACCCCATCCAATATTTCTTTGCAACAGAGGACCCCAAACCTCATAAATCCCGATTTTACCCCTCCCCTCCATGCCATGGATGGCTATACATGCATTCGTTTCTCTCGTTATCCCATTTAATGTATGTGCATTTAATGCATGTGTCAGACTTTGGTTAAAAAAAAAGAAAACCCTCCCGTCGCATTAAATGCGACGGGATGAGATGTGTCTTCTCCAACCATCTTCCTCCCTCCCGGCAGGCATGGCTCATCCGGCCATCTTCTCTTCTCCCTCTCTGTCCACTACCTCCTCTTCTCTTCTCCCTCTCCACTCTTCTCCATTTATCGTTCATATCCCCTACCTTTTCACTGCGTCTACATGTCTACCTTAGCCAAAATAGTTCACCGGAGAGAGCTATTCACACATGCAAAGCAATGATAACCATGTCCAAGCGGAGACGAAGAATTAGCACTACTGGCGGAAGAGATGACGATTAACGGACTCCCACCGGAGACCGAGGGGGTAAGTTATAAAAGCGCGGATATAATAATAAAATGCGTGTGTATAAAATTCTACATACGTACGTGTCTAAACTTGTTTTCACGCGTATAAATAGGATATGCGCGTGTACAAAATTTATGAACGTGTATGAGGTCTACATGATTTCTCGTGTATTAGTAGCTCACGCACGTGTCCTTGCAAGGGCTCTCATCTGAACATGCACACATATAAATGACCATGCGTGTGTACAAAAACATTATCACACGGCGAGAGTGTTTTTTTTATTGAACTAATTCGTTAACCGACACATGTGAGTATTTTTTATTTTTATTTTTTCCCTTTAGTCTTTGCACTACCCGGTAGAAACGCGTCACGTCAAAGTGTGTTATGATGCTTTTGTACACACGCATGGTCATTTATACGCGTGCCTGTGCCGGTTTCTACGCGTGCAAGGACACGTGTGTGAGCTACTAATACACGCGAGAATCATGTAGACCTCGTACACGTTCATAAATTTTGTACACGCGCGTAGCCTATTCATACGCGTGCAAACAAGTTTAGACACGTATGTATAATTTTACACACACGTATCTTTTTATTATACCCGCGCTTTTATAACTTACCCCCTCGGCCTCCGGTGGGAGTCCGTTAATCGTCATCACTTCCACCAGTTGTGCTCATTCTTCGTCACCGCTTGGACATGGTTCATCAACAAGCCTTGCATGTGTGGAGAGCTCTCTCCGGTAAACTATTTGGGCTAAGGTAGAGAATTTGAGGCAGTGGCAAGGGAGGAGAGATGAAAGAATAATGGAGAAGAGTGGAGAGGGAGAAGAGAGGATGGCGGGAGGGGTCATGCCTGGCGTGTCGCGCCCCGACCCGCGGAAGCCCAACCGGGCCGGGCGACGCGAACCGAAAACTAACTAAATGCGGAAATAAAGGCGAGGGGTTCCCCCCAATTCACTGATTTCGCAATTCAATTCATAAGCACCCTGAATATTACAACAAATTTAAACCCCAACAGATATAATATAATAAGCCAAAACCTCAAGGGGTTACAACAGTTTATACATCATACTCCCGTAGGAGGCTAACTATAACAAAAAGTGTAGGAAGATAATCACCAATCCTCAGACCCCGCCAGACACGGCCGCGCCACCAAACACCTGCCCGGTAGGGGCTACTGAAGAAGAGCTGGCGCCTGCACCTGCAAAACGCAGCCCGGGTAGCAGTGAGCATAAAGCTCAGTAGGGTTCTACACTACGTCACACAGAAGGAAGGGGAACACATTAGAAAGCTACGATTAAGCCTAATCCGGATTGGGATTCCATAGGACCTCTCTCTATCCATTGGGTCATTTACATGCTTTCTTAGTTTCCTTATCCTAAAACTCCAAAACCATTTCTTTTATTATCCTTGCAAGAACACTTAGATTGAGATTACCGAGGTTTAATTGTTTTCTTACGCATTCCCTGTGGATTCGACTCGGACTCACCGCTAGCTACCCCCAAGGTAGTTAGTTAGGAGTTTGACTATAAATTTCTAATTTTGATCGGGCGCGTTAAGCCGCGACACTTTTCACGTCCCATCATAACTAAACCCACTAATGAACTAATGTAGGTAGAACAACTAACCAGCTGCTAACCAAGCTCCAACCCACGTCAGTGATCGTCCTCACGTCGCCACGATTCCAACGAGCTATCAAGCTCCCAAAATGGTGGTCGGAGGAGGGAGAACGGCAACGAAAGAGATGGCTGCCGGGAAGAACAGAGGAAACAGGGCACCGCGGGGAGAAGAAAGAAAGAAGGAAGAGAAGAGAAGGAAGAAGAGGACGAGAAAGAAGGGGAAGGTCAGGGAAGGTCGGGGAAGGTTGGGGAAGGTGAGGAATAGGGGAGGAGAGGTCCTCTCTTCCCTGACAAGGGAGGACGACGTAGGTTCAACCGCTCTGCTGCAAACCCAACTGCCCTGCGCATTGCCCGGATCGATCGAAGGCCAAAATGGATCGATCGAAGATAGGCTGGATCGATCGAAAAAGGCTTCGGATCGATCCGAATGGGTCAAAAACCCACCGGCTCGCGCACGAGTCCGATCGATCGTTCCTCTAAGCGATCGATCGCTCAAGGGCCATAAGCTGCCCAAAAGCAAGCTTCAGCGCGCCCGAGCTGGGATCTTCCGATCCCGGGTCCACCTAACCATTCTAATCAAACATTAAGACAAACAAGGTCAGTGTGTGCATACGCGGGTGTGAAACAAACCAACAAGGCGCAATTTACCAAACTGCCCTTGCGGTCTACAACGAGCCACAGGGGTAGAGGGACAGGTCCTCACATGGCGGGAGGAGCCATGGCCGACGGGAGGGAGGAAGAGGGTTGGGGAAGAAGACACATCCTGTCGCATTTAATGCGACGGGAGGGGGTTTTTTAAAAAAAAAAAGTCTGACACATACATTAAATGGGATGATGAGAGAAACGGATGCATGTATGGCCATCGATGGCATGGAAGGGGAGGGGTAAAATCGGGATTTATGAGGTTAGGGGTCCTCTGTTGCAAAGAAACATTGGATGGGGTCTTATAGTGCCAAATCCAAACACCAGGGGTCCAAAATGGCAAAAAATTCTAGAGGCTAGACGACATTTCCACAAAGATGGCACGATGGATTACGGGGATGACAGGCTGGACCGGGCCAAGGAGGAAGGCAGTGCGACATGACGGGGTGCGGCGCGATTCCAGCGGAGCAAGACGCGCGCGGGAGCGAGTAAGGCGAGCGGGCCGCGCACCAAGGCAGCCAAGACGGGCGCGCGGATCGAGCGCGCCTGCAGGACGCGAGAGAGCGCGCACAGCGTGTGGGCGACGCGCTCATGACGCCCAGTCCCAGTCGGATAGGCCTTGGAGGCCGACCCAGCCGAGCAAATTCAAATGTCGCGCCTGCATTCGACTTGGAGTAGGGGATGACACGGGGAATACAGAGTTCGGCACGAGGAAACTTGCTGTTGGCGCGGACGAATAGGAAGGAGACCAATTTTGGGTCAAATGGTCGTCATGGTGATCCTTAACCAAGTCAAGCTCAAGGTAGAGAACATAACTGTTTGGGTACGTAGTGTTATGCTCATCCTTAGCCTAGGTTAGGATGTAAGTCGGGACTCTGCGTAGGAGTTCTCAGGGATGGCTTCTAGGAGCAAGCCAAGGACTATTCCTCTATATAAGGAATAGGCCAGCCAAGGTGTTGGGCATCTAGGCTTTGGCAAGGGTCTGGGAGGTTCCTTATTGATAGATAGTTGTGAGTGATTCTCTTGTAATGATTGTTTGACCAATAGAGGAAGAGGGCCATCCCTTTGCCATATATCGTAGGTCCTTCATCCTTGGTGTGCTCTTGAGCAGGAAGGAGAAGAAGAGGACGTGGAGAAGGGTGGTCAAGGAAGGACTTTGCTGCACCAAACATCGTCAAGGCGCGGGGCGCGACATGGGCAAGGAGCGGGCAAGGCGTGGAGCAAGGAGCGGAGGGTTCTTGGCGGCATCGTCGGGTAACTTTAAACTTTGAAACATTTTCCTCTGCGTAACCCGGTGACAGGAGCTATCATCCGGTTGTAACTCATAATACGCGCTCTCTTTGCCCACCATGTTGCTGGTTGGTGAATGAATGGACGGGGTTACTGGGTGCAACACGTGGCGACATCCCAACGCCGTTCGGGATCTGAACGAAGGTGGCCCTATATCACAACACCGTTCGGGATCCGCTGCGTAAACCGGTGACACGCGGCATGGCCCAAGGCGACCAGAGGAAGCGCGGGGTCATGATTTGACAGCTTACTTGTTAATCACTTAAAGCTAATCATGACCATTCTCTGGGAAATTGAATCGCCATCTCGTTTGATATCTCTCTCCATATCCCTTAATATCCTGCATTTAATGTGCCGTACTCATACTGACATCTCTACCCTTTTAGCCATAGTTCTTTGGCGCGAAAGAACTTCGTTGGCTCTTTCTTCTTTCACTTAGGGTTTTATCTCTTTCTTGTTTGTCACCGGTGCGGCGCTCGAGTTTTTCTCTATTCTCTGCGTCGGCATATAGCTGTGAGCCTTTCTTCTTCTCTTTCACTAGGGAGGTGACTCGTTTCAGCCATGGGCCGTGAAATCAAGGCTGATGAGGGCATGCACATGGATGTTTATAGAGCCTACGCAAGTTACAATGAGTTGCTGAGATCAAATGGAGCAAGAGGGTCATATCTGACCAAAGCTGGTGATTCTTCTTCCAGGTCTTTTTCTCTTGGTCCTTGCTTCGACCCTGATCTCATGCCCACTCTCAAATCCGATCTCAAAGACATTGTGAATTCATTTCCCCTTTCTGGTAATCTACCTTTGTCCCAACAACTCAATTTGTCGACCCTTTCTTCCAGAAACCCTATCACGACATGGCCGTTGACCGATGCTTGCTTCATTCAGTGGCATACTAGGATGATTAAGCATCCTGAAACGCGAAAAATATTTGCCGATGCCGGTATTTTGGACTTCTTAGATCTGTATTGTTGGATTCCTGCTCAAGAATCCAACTTACTCCTCTCGTCGTTTCTTTTTTGGTCGACGGAGTATAATAATTTTGTTTTTCCCTTTGGCACTCTTTCTATCACTCTCCTTGATATCTCTCTTTTGACTGGTCTTTCTCCTGTCGGCGAGAGTATCTCGGCCAATATGGACCTTCCTTCGTCCTTATCGGCCTTTGAGCATGACAAAAGTTATGGCGTCTTCATCAAAGCTTACGCCAGAGCCGAAGGGGCCGAGGAACCACCAAACGCTCGAGAACGATTGGCCTTCATCTACTACTGGCTATGCAAGTTCGCGCTCTGTCTTCCTTCTAAAAAACCAGTTAGAGCCTATATCAAACTTGCCCAAGTCATTTCCTCTGGGAAACTGGTTTTGTCCCTTTCTGTTTTCATTTTATCGGCCATATACAGAGGCATCTACCTTACTCTTGAGCAATTAAGAGATGGTGGAACCCTAACTGGTTTTGGCCCCCTCTGGATCGTTCAGTTATGGCTTACAGCCTATTTTCCTAGACTGCATTTACCTCCGTCGTCATCATCGGCCAGAACTCAAGGCCATTTATATATTACTTCATCATTCATCTCCAAATCCCTTCAACATACTTTCGATTATTTTTATACTTTACGTACCTTTTCTTCCTATCGTCCTTTCAATCCTGCTTTTCACCCTGCCTCTGTTCGTCCACTTCTTGACCTATCGACCAATTTGGATGATGAGAACAAAAGAATGGCGTGGGCGCGTTTTTTGGTTGGCAGAGACCTCCATTTTGACATGGCGTGGGCTAAGCCTAATAATAAGTGTGGAGTAGAAGTCTATGCTCCAAACTTTGTCGCCCGCCAATTCGGTTTGAAGCAAGCATGGCCGATTCCCCCCTATTTTAGCTTCAACACGATTGCTAGAGGTCGATGCGTGTTCCTCAATATCGATAGAGTTGTCGATATAGAAAAGAGGGATAGGACTCTTTGTAAGCGATTCAAGCTTACATATTTTGACCCTGTGGTCGACGTTGAACAAGTCATTGCCAAAACTTGGGACGCGGCCGTGGGGAAGGAATTGTTTTCCGTAGACAAAAATGTTGTCTTGGCCAAATTTGTTCCTCCCAAAAAATTGGGACGCAAGAAAGGGGTTTTGGACCAATCGGTTGCACAGGAGCGAGGGAGGAAGAAAAGGGAGACTACTGCTCCGAGTAAAATAGGTGACGCATCGTCCAAGAAGAGAGGCGGAGAGTCTATTGAAGAGACTTCGGCTCAGAAAAAACAGAAAATAACAACTGGATCAACCAGCATATCAACATTGGCCGAGACTCCTTTGGACGAGGACGTACTGACGGAGGGAGTAGCAGGCAGACAAGTGGAGTCCGAGGAAGTAATACCCGGAGAAAGTGGACAACAAGACCCCTCACTTTCTTCAGCAGGAGAGGATGTACAATCTCCTGCCAGCGAGCAAAGTAGCCGATCTGCCTCGGCTTCCAGGTGGGCATTCTTCTTTGTCCTTTTGTGTTAACTCTCTTCTCCTTCTCAATCACATTTTCTTCATTCTCTAGAGAGGAACCAGATTCATCTACTCCTGTCGGTTCTCCCTCAAAATGGAGCAAGGTAGGTGTTTTTAAAGCAATTAAGAGAGATGAATAGTCAAAAAATTAATATATGATCGGTTTTTCGAGATTTTCTTACTCTGTATTTGCAGCTGTCTGAAACGGATAAACTTGGCTTTTATTCGTCTGAAGAAGACATTGGGGACGAGGGTGAGGCCGTCGCTGACCTTTACGACGCTCTAAACTCGGCTTCATTCTCTGGTCTGTCGACTTCTCAACCGATGGTTGACATACCACCCATTATGGACCCATCGGCCACCTGTGATGAGCGAAGAACCAACTTGCCCTCCGGTGCTACAACGGCGGAGATGTCCACCGGTGTATATGCTCCACTGTCCATCATGCCGCAAGTGACGTTGACCGAGAGCACTCTGGTGGTTCAAGCTACTGCCATGACGCCGACATCCCCTCACACACCAATAGCAGCACCATCTTCCCCGACTTCAGATTCGGTATTAGTCATTTCAGACTTGGTGTATATATATATATTCGATCGTTTTCGATCTTGACTTATGCTCGTTGTTGGTTTAGGAGGATATTGAATTGGTTAACTTCATCCAAACTCTCTCTGCATCATGGCGAGCTCACAAATGTGGGAAAAGCAAACTTGATCATACAGGGACTATCCAAGAGGAGCAACATCATCAGATTCGACGAGCTTTATCAGAGTGTATGATCATTTTGGAGAAGCCGCCAGAAGAAAATCTTACACAGGCGGATCTTCAGAAACTCGAAGAAATAACACATGTCTTCTCAACCATCGACAAAGAAATGTTAGGTCTTTCGTCTAGAGAGATGGAAATCATCCAGAGTCTATCGTTGAATATTGGAACTTTGGATGTTGAAGGAAAAGACCTATCAAATGAACTTGTTCTTGTTCGAGAATGCCGACAACGGCGGGCACTCCTTAGTAACATGGTCGACGAGAGCATGGAAGACCTTTCAGCAAAGGTGACTGCTATCGCCCAGAAGGAATCGGATATTTCCAGAATTGACAATCAAATCAAAGAACTGAATGCTCAAATCCTTCAACTTAAGATTGAAAGGAAATATCTGGTCAAAGAGAGTGCTTGGAAAGCCAAAGAGAGTAGCAAAAACATCCAAGAATATCATGGGCTCGAAGCCAACGCCTCGAAAGACCGCATGATTCAACTCGACGCTAATTTGCTGAGGAACAAGCAGCGGCGTAAGCAACTTAGAGATGACATCGATCGCATAATTCAGCATCTCTCTATGAGGAGATAACCTTGTTATGATGATTTACAGTTGTTGGCCGATAACATTTTCTGATATATATTATCGTCGTCATTATCCATTAGAAAATAATGTCCACATGGTCGACCATGTATCATCGATCGCATAATTAGTTGTTCTGCATGATTTAGGTTTACATTGAAGGTTAGTATGTTTTCAGGTACCGACCATTTATCATTGATCCAGTCGGCAGTACTTGGTCGACCAAGAACGGTCCTTCCCAAATGGGCGAGCATTTGGCATATTTGGGATCGTTTCGATCTATAGGTAAGATCGTTTGCCAGTATTATGTCTAATGAAATGAAGTCCTTTCTTCGTTCTTCAATGTTTCTTCTTCATATCATTGACTTTACATTATTATTTCCTTATTTACGTTTATTTAGATTAAGTATATTAACATCTTCATTTCGAAGCTAACATGGCTCACAAGGTGTTTGCATTACGTATGGTCTTAGGAAAGAGCTTAACTAACATAAAAATAGGTTTTATATTAGGGAAAGGCAACACTTGCCCCTTATTAATACGACTTGGAATCTAGTCCGTCGCTTATTTTAAAAAATCCCAGTATATACATGAGTGGGCCGTTGGATTGAATGGCGTGCCCATGTCGCACAAGGGTGACGGAAACCTTATAGAAACCTTCTACACAGATATCCATGGCAGGTGCGTGAGGAGAACGATATTGTCCCCGGCTCTGCTTCGCCGGAATCCATTGCCATGCCATCATCTCCCCCTTCCCCTGTTCTACCGGATTCCACCTTCCTAGCACCATTTTCCCCCTCCCTCGATGTGTCATTATTTGTAGCGATGTAGCTGTTATTTAAGTGATACTAAGAAAGCCGAGTTGTTTTTGCTCCATTTTTGTCTTTATTAGTTAATATATTTGTATATAAAAGAATATCTTTTGGTCTTTATTTTCCATTTTTGAATTTGATCTATGGCTGGGAGAGAGAAGCCTCTAAGAACCACATTCGGTGCAGTACTATAGATAATCTTCAATTGGTTGGCTATGAACAACTTAATGGGTTCATATATGATCCCAACGCGGGTGATACGCTGTAAATTAATGCCTCTGTTCTTGAAGCAGCAAGCTCCTAGAATTGTGTTCAAACCTGAACAGGAGCAGTTGAATACTCTATGTTATGAATGAAAGCAATTTCAATAAGATTACTTAAATGGTGTACAACGTCTTACGTATGTACTTTAGACTGTGCAGGTGTAGCCAGGAGGAGGGGTCTTCCCACAAGTGAGGAGAAGCCGCAGAGCCAGTGGAAGGTAGATGTTGATGTTAAGCAGCTTAAGTTTAATGGTGGTGCAGAGGCACACCGCCGGCTCGAGGTTCGTGGTCCGAGCCGGTGAGCAACGGGCACCACAGGTTTGCGACCTTCTCGCCGATCGATTACCACGTGCACCAGCCCACCAAGCAAGTCGACGCACTCGCCGAGCATCAGCGTGTCGAAGGGGCACGTCACCGCCGGCGCTGGTGTCACCGGTGTAAAAGGCGGCGGCGGAGGAGGCGTAGACGGCAGGCATGATGGTCATCACTAACGCCGTGTCGGCTTCGTTCCGGGTGTCGCCGGGCTTGGATGATCACTGTAGCAACCCCTCGATGGGCTTAGGAAACTAAGGGTGGGTGAAATTTCCACCGTCGATTATCACATCTGGATTGCCACGTGTCGACAATCTAGGCTAGCCACCTAAGGTTGGATAGCCAACCTTAGGTGACGTTGGCTATGAAACATTTTCATAAAAGAAAGGCAGAAACGAATATTTCTAGGGAATCACTCCTTATGTCAGGTGGGTCCCATGTCAGGTGATGATTCGTTAATTATCTGAAGTATTGCTTAGTTATTTCTAAGGAATCCTTATAAATTTAAAGTATTTCTTACTAATTTGTAAAATTTAAGCCTCCCCTCTCTTTGTGAGGAATTCTTGTAAATTTGAAGTATTCGAACCCAAATGATGTAAGCGCTATAGTTAGCCTAGGTGACTACGAGACCAACTCATATGTGCATTATTAAGGAATTCATTACTTATGCAAGGAAAACTCCTTGCTAAGTATTCAAAGCCTCCCCTCTCCACCCATCTTTCTCTTATTTGGGGAACATTAGGAAACGCGAATTCCTTCACGTGTAGTACGAAGAGAATCTGCACTTCGGAGTGTTTGCCACGTAGGCTTTTCTTCCCACTTGTTAGTACCCAGCGATTATTTGTGAGACCTGCCGTGCGACGTCCGCTGGACGGCGTCATAGAAAGATGACGGTAAACCGGTCACGTGACCGGTTTTGAAACTCTTCCCGCGCACGGAAGCTGTTTTGGACCAGCACTCCCGCCCCTGTCAAGAACTATTTAATGGCCACGACTCACGAGCGAGAAGGGGCAAATAAGACGACGACCTTGCCCGCCGAATTCGGACTAAACCGCCCACGGCCACGGCCATCGGAAAGGCACCATGTCGAGGAGGCAAGGGTCGACCACGACTCTAAAAATCAGCAGCGGATCGACCACGACTCGTAAAATCAGCAACGGATCGACCACGACTCCACAAATCAGCAGCGGATCCATCGCAATGTCGAGGGGGTCGGACAGCACATGCCACTGCTTTTGCGGTTTCGAGGCCCGCTTATTGACATCGCGTACAGAGCAAACCTACGGCAGGAGGTTCCTGGCCTGTGCAACACCATGGGTAAGATGCGCTTAGTCCATTCCCACCACCCTGTTTAACAACTCCGCACCTACATTGTGACCTTGTCCCCTTGTGTTGGCGTCTACAGGAGCATGGTGGTTGCAGCTTCTTCATCTGGCACGATGAAGAAGTCTTCGATCGGGAGGAGGCTGAGCTGACCAGAGCATATTCGAGCACTGGTACAAGCTTAGTGGATGAGAGGGACGTCTTGTTGGCCCGGCTGGAGCAAGAAAACCATCGATTGAAGCTCAACTGCATGACATACAAGATTGCTGCAGTCTCTACCTTGGCCATTTCTGTCTACTGTACAATGTATAGTCTCTATCGCAATGGCAGGTCATAACTGCATGTTTGCACGTATCAATTATACAAGTAAATTGGCCAGTTGTAGGAATTATTATGCTATTCCTATGGACTTCATAAGCTGTCTCCGATTTGCCATATATTTGCGACTTCTCCGCTAAATCTCGAAGGTCCCTCGGTCTCTCTCGCTCTTCATCCCTCGCTTTCTCTATCCCTCGCTCTCTCTCTCTCTCTCTTCCTCCCTCGCAAAAATTTATCCTCGCTCTCTCTCTCTCTCTCTCTCTCTCTCTCTCTCTCTCTCTCTCTCTCTCTCTCTCTCTCTCTCTCCCTCCCTCGCCTTTTCCCTCCATCGCTCGCTCTTTGTCTTTCTCCTCTCTCTCTGCCTTTCTTCCCCCCTCGCTTTCTCCATCCCTCGCTCTCTCTCTCTCTCTCTTCCCCCTTCCTCCCTCGCTTTTTCCCTCCATCGCTCGCTCTTTGTCTTTCTCCTCTCTCTGTCTCTCTTCCTCCCTCGCTTTCTCCATCCCTCGCTCTCTCTCTCTCTCTCTCTTCCCCCTTCCTCCCTCGCTTTTTCCCTCCATCGCTCTCTCTTTGTCTTTCTCGTCTTTCTCCTCTCTCTTCCTCCCTCGCTCTCTCTCTCTCTCTCCCTCCATCTCTCTCTCTATCCCTCTCCTCCTCCCTCTCTAGCTCTTCCTCCCTCGCTCTCTCTCTATCTCTCTCTCTCTCTCTTCCTCCATCAGTCACTCTCTCTCTCTCTCTCTCTTCCTCCCTCGCTTGCTCCCTCCACACTCACCCACTCCCTCTCTCTCTTCCTCCAAAGCCGACATTTCCCCAAAAAAACCGTGATCACCTAGTTCCACTTCCGGTGGAAGCTCCAAGGCGAATGACGCGGTCAAATACGGTTTTCGCACGGAAGAATGAGAAGAAGCTGAAGCAACATAATCACGTCTGGGTTTACAAGTTTCTTGGCCGATGACGGTCGCGTCGAGTTGGTGAGTTGGTATTCATATTGTCAACTTTCTTTAACTGGTGCTCTTTCATTTCTTCATCGTCCAAAACTGTCATGTTGCTGTCTTCGAACCAACTCTTTCGTTGAAAGCATATTGTCAACTTTGGTCGATGAACTATAGGAAATGAAGTCATCGTTCGTAGTCACCCATACCAATATTCTTAAACCATTATCGCTTTTGGCAAACGGCCTCTGTTTGTGAACGTCATCATCATTCTCGATCGAGGTTTTTAACCTTTTGACGATGAACTGATTTGAGCGATAGCACTCTTTGGGCGATGAACTTGTTTGAGCGATACCGCTCTTTGGCCGATGAAGGGACTTTCTGAATAATATAGTTCATTCGACGATGATCTATTAATGAGCGATATCGTTCGCTTGGGTTTGGAAGTTTGTCGGCCATATATATTGTGCTGACATGTTAATCATTGATTGTTTTGCCATGCGGTAATCGAGGAATTTTGAAATTATGACGAGGTGACCGCCTCTGTTGTGATTTGACAGCTTGCTTGTTAACCATTAAAGGCGGTTATGATCATTCTTTGGGAAACAGATACGTCGTAGTCGTTTCTTTTCTTTATCCATATCTTTTGGTATTCCACATTTAATGCGCCGTCCTTTGCTGCGCGAAAGACCGTGATTGGCTTTTTTTCTTTCTGTTAGGGTTTTAGTGTTCTTTCGGTCTTCTCATCTGCGGCGCCAAGGCTTGCCTTCTTCCTGTGAGTTCTGATATATCTGAGAGTTTCTTCTTCTTTCTGTGAAACTTTCTACTGCCACGATGGTCCGTGAACCCAAGACTGATGAAGAAGTGCATAAAGAGGCGTGCAAACTCTATGGAGATTTCAATGGGATTCTGAGATCAGATGAGCCGAGAGGGAATTATCTGGTCAAGGTAGGAGACTCTGCTACTAAGTTCTTTTCCTTGCTTCTTTTCTGATTTTTGGCCCTCTCTTTCCCCTGATCTTGAAGTTTTTGTTCAAAGTTTTCCAACATCTTGTGATTTGCCTCTCTCACAAAAACTTAATCTTTCTAGTCTCTCTTCCAAAAGTCCCATTATGACATGGCCTTTGATCGATGACAAGTTCACTAGATGGCATAATAGAATGATTAGTCATCTGGAATCCAAGAAAATCTTTTCTGATGCCGGGATTTTGGACTTTTTGGATTTGAGCACTAGGGTTCCTGCTCAAGAGCCCAATTTACTCTTGTCATCGTTCCTTTTCTGGTCGATAGAGTATAACAACTTTGTCTTCCCTTGTTGTACTCTTTCTATCACCCTGCTTGACATCGCTCTATTAACTGGTCTTTCTCCTATCGGCGAACTCATATCGGCCAATATGGAGTTATCTGCTAAAGAGACGATTTTTCATACGGATAAAAACTATGGTCTTTTTATCAATACCTATGCCAAACTTGAAGAGACCGATGAGCCACCAAATGCTAGAGAGCGTTTAGCCTTCATTTATTATTGGCTTTGTAAGTATGTTCTTTGTCTTCCTGCCAAGAAACCCATCAAGGGTTATATCCGTCTTGCTCAAGCTATTGCTTCTGGAAAGCAAGTTTTGTCTCTTTCAACTTTTATTTTATCGGCCATATACCGAGGCATATACCTTACTCTCGAGCAATTGCGGGAAGGTGGGAGCCTCACTGGTTTTGGCCCTCTCTGGATCGTCCAATTGTGGTTGAGAGCTTATTTTCCTGGACTCCATATTCCTCCTTCTTCTTCATCGGCCAGGACACAAGGCCACTTGTATCTTTCTTCTTCGTTCCTTCCCAAATCCTTCCAGCAGACTTTCAATTATTTTTATACTCTATCCAGTATTTCCTCCTATCGTCCTTTCAATCATAACTCTCACCCACCTTGTATCCGCCCACTCCTTGATCTATCGGCCAATTTGGACGATGTGGATAAGAAATTGGCTTGGGCTCGTTTCTTAGTCGGCCGAGATCTTCATTTTGACATGTTGTGGGGAAGACCAAACAATAAATGTGGAGTGGAAGTTTACGCTCCAAACTTTGTCGCTCGCCAGTTTGGATTGAAGCAAGCTTGGCCAGTTCCTCCTTATTTTAGCTACAACATAGTGGCCAAAGGACGATGTCTTTTCCACAGCATCGATAGAGTAATTGCTGTGGAGAAGAGAGATATAGCGCTTTGCAAACGCTTTAAACTTGCAAGTTTTGAACCTCTGGCCGATGTGGATTCTGCCATTGTTGATGTTTGGGATTCGGCCGTGAAGGATCGTCATTTCTCTAAAGACAAAAGTGATGTCTTTGATAACTTCATTCCTCCCAAGAAATCGGGGCGTAAGAAGGATGTTGTGGAGCGGGCTCAGGTAGAAGATAGACCTCTGAAGAAGAAGAAAGTCGCCGCTTCTACCGAAAAGGGTGAAAGATCGCCCAAAAAGAGAAAGAGGAAAACATTTGAAGAGGTTCCTTCTCAGAAGAAGAAGAGGATATCAACTGGTGAATCCAGGATATCTCTCTTAGGTGAAAGACCGTTGAGCGAGGAGGCAATGGCCGATGAAGTAGCGGCTGAAGATGTACTTGTTGAAGAAGCAGCAGTTGAGGAAGCTGACCAACAAGCTCCGTCATCTTCAGCGGCTGGAGATGAGGCCAGGTCACCCGAGAGTAGACAGAGTGTGCATTCTGCCTCCGCTTCTAAGTGAGTCTTTGTCCATTATGTTACATTCCTTGTTTTTTTTATCTTGAACTGACTCTATTCTGGTTTGGCGGAGATAAATCGGATTCCTCTGCTTCTTCTCGTCTTTATTCTCCTTCAACTTCTCCTTCTAATGTGCCTGAGAAGACTGTTGATGAAGGGATCGAGAAGAATCTTATCGCTTCCTCTAGTCAAGTTGAACTCTTAACTGAACAGGTATATGTTCATTTAAATTCAATCTTTAACGATTTGTTCTCAACGGCTGTCTAACTTATTTAACTTCATCTCTATATTCGACAGCCTTGTACCGAAGAAAATATAATCATCTCATCGTCTGAAGAAGAAAGACTAGATGATGTCAACGTCGTTAATATTTTTGACGTTTTGAACCTTGCTCCAATCAGCCCAGGTTTGTCACCTATCGGTCAGATGCTTGTTTATGGTCCATTTAGTCTTTTGAGGGACCTTCGTCATAGTCAACTATCATATGACACAGCTTCTGCGGGGGTTTCAACCTCGCGACCTTTGGCCGAGACATCACTTGCCCTGGAGCTATCGGCTAGTGACGCTGAACAGAATGTCAGCGCGCCCCCTAGCACTTCAACAACAGATATTCCTGTCACAACGCCTGGTCCAACTCATATCTTGTCATCGACAACGTCGGCCGATGATTTCAATTTGGCGATTGTATCTATCGGACCACCATCAACAGCGTTCGTCTCTCCGCAAGCAACTTTACCTACCTCTGCTTCGGATGAGGTATGAGTTCATCTTTTGGCCGATAAATTTATTTCAGATCGATATCGATGTTGACTTCAACCATTCTTACTTTTGTAGGCCGTTCTGGCTGCATTGGTCAATTCTCTTCATTCTCTGAATGAGACATGGCAGGCTCGTCTTTCTGGGAAAGAAACGGCCACTGATTCTGCTGATATCCAACAAGGTCGATATCATGATCTTAGAAAAATATTAGCCGATTGCACGATCATTTTGGATAAGCTACCCAAGGAAGACCTCACAGCTGCCGATCACCATCTCCTAGAGAAATCTATTGCCGTTTTCTTGGCTATTGAACCTCAAGTGTTAGGATTTTCTTCTGAAGAAATGGACGACATTCAAAGCATTAAATCGATCGTAGAAAGCTTTGATGCAGAGAAGAAAACCTTAGTCCACGAGCTTGTCCTTGTTGGAGAACGGCGAGAGCGACGAGCGCTTTTGAAAAATACAATCAGCAACGACATTAAAAAGATGGCGGCGAATGTAGATGCCATTGCCGAGAGGGAATCAGCCATTTCTGAAGTTGATGCTCAAATTAAAGAGTTAGAAGCACAAATTCTTCAATTGAAGACCCAGAAGAATTATCTTATCAAAGAGAGCCAGCAAATTAACCAAAAGAGCCATAAAAATATAGAGGAATATGACGCCCTTCAAGCTGACTCTTCCAAAGATCGTCTAACTGAAATCAACGCTGAACTGGTCAAGAGTAAAAATCGGCTTAAAGCCTTCAGAGATAAAATCGCTCGTTATTCTCAACAACTTTCTTTAAGAAGATAGCTTGTAATGTAAGCTTGTCGCCAATATTTTTGTAGTGGACAAAATTTTGTTAATTGCTATCGTCCAAATTCTAAGGACGTTTTTCTTCTGTGCTTTTTATTCCATTGATGGGTTGTATTTCTTAAGGTATCGACCATTGATCATTGATCGATGTAAACCACCATCGATAGTCCTCAGTTGATACGATCCATTTGGAAATACTTGCTCGACCAAGTATGGTCCTTCGCAGTTGGGCGACCACTTTCCATATTTGGGATCATTACCATCTATAACAATACATATGATGTTTACCTTAGAACTTACAAACATTGTCCCTAGATCGGACCCAATTGTTTGTGGAACCACAAATCTACATATGATGTTTTCACAAATTAATTTTTTCACAAGATCATCAGAAACATTTTTTAATGGGATCGCTTCTACCCATTAAAAATTATTTCTGTTGCCACAATTACAAACTTGTGCAGCATGGACGATGGAGGTTAAATTTTCCCTATAATGTCTATCGCCCAACATGTGAGGATAGAGACAGCGAGGGAGGAAGAGAGCGAGAGAGAGAGGTTAGAGACAGCGAGGGAGGAAGAGAGAGAGAGAGAGAGAGGATAGAGACAGCGAGGGAGGAAGAGAGAGATCGAGGGAGGAGGAGAGAGAGAGCGAGGGAGGAAGAGAGAGAGAGCGAGGGAGAAAGACTTAGAGAGAGCAACGGAGCATCAAGAGTGAGGGAGGATAGAGGATAGAGAGAGCGAGTTAGGAAGAGAGAGAGAGAGAGAGAGCGGATAGAGACAGCGAGGGAGGAAGAGAGAGAGAGAGAGCGCGAGCGAGCGCGAGAGGGAGAGAGGGAGAGAGGGCGACTCATATGGTCGGGGCAATTTCTTAAACACCAGCACAAATTCCAACGAGGAATAATACTCGGAACCTAAAACTCCATGCAAGGAATCATACTAATCCCAAAATCAATGTCTTGTATAAATTAATGGTTATTAATTTCCAATTTCTTTAATAAAGGAATAGTAAATTCATAGTAAATTCACAACACAAACGCGTTCATCTTGCGGACTGGCCTCCATTCTTGCGTGCATTCCAACTGTCCACACCGTCACGGATAAGGGCGGCCGCGAGCTGGGCTCTTATCCTGCGCATATCATCCTGACTAAAGTCAAGAGGCTTCCCGGACTGGATACAGTCTTCGTACTGCAACATGAAGGCCCCACAATCCCGCCTGTGTTACAAAGATAATTCAGGACTTTTCTCAATCAATAATGTAGTAACATATGAGCTTACATTTTATCATCATTTATGGGTAAGGTTTGGATCACGATTCCGAAGAAGCTATCTCTATATCTATATCTATATCACGAAATCATTCGAAATATATAGTGATATAGAGGCCGCATTTACGAGTTTATTTGCTTCGGAATGGATGGCATGTCCACGACCAGCCACTCCTTCTGCAATTGATCCATGTTAAACAATCTTTCGTATTCATTGCGAAGGACCGTGGACACGAATTCGGCCTACAATTAAAAGCAAAGTAATTC
This sequence comes from Narthecium ossifragum, assembly GCA_963920575.1. Taxonomy (NCBI): domain Eukaryota; kingdom Viridiplantae; phylum Streptophyta; class Magnoliopsida; order Dioscoreales; family Nartheciaceae; genus Narthecium; species Narthecium ossifragum. Next base: position 21,560,011 of record OY986967.1, read on the forward strand.
AGTAACTCAAATGACAAAAAAATAAGAAACTAATACGAGGGGCCTGGGGAATACCAGACGCGTCGCCTGATCTTTGTAAATTTCACCACTGAGGGAATTGTAGTGGCGGAAACACGCTTCAGCGATGTCTAACACCAACAAATGCCAGTGATGCATCTCACATATCGGAATCATCCAATACCGGAGATGATCCAACTGTCTTTCGGTTATAACCGGGCGTAGAACATCTCTGGCAAATTCCAGCCGGCCAGCAATGACCGCTTGCTACAACAAATACTCGGCGTAAGACAATGATTTCCGCACAAAAATAAATGATACTCGAAGGGACGGAGCAGCATAGTTTCTTACCCCCAAATAGATGTTTCCGAAACCGATCCTATTATATTTGCTAGGTTCTTCTTCTTGCCTACGGGAAAACATGTCATGCCGGGCCAGGATCACACTTTCATCGATGTCGACGACATCAATCAACTCGATGATAGTACTCCTATGAACGCGCGTCCCGGCAGACTCCCATATGACAGCGCTGGAAAAATCACAAGCGTTGTGAATAACACATTCAAACCTGTAATTAACACTGACAGCGATTGCATCAAGTACAATTGTTTACATCAGGATAACGTACGTAATCGCCTTCGAAATACAGGAAAAAGAAGGAATGAAAACATTTTACCTTCCTGGCATGTCTACAAGAGAGGCAATAGCGATGTTGTCTATGGCTGACAATTGTTCGCGGGGGTATTCAGGAATCTGAAAAGAAAAGGCAAAGATGAAGCCAGGAAATATGAACGATAGAGTAGCCAAGTGTGGCAAGACAAAATGAACTATACCGCCGCCGTAGTCTCAACAGCAGCTCCCTCCAAGGGGACCAGCGAGCCGCGAGGCATCTGAACAGTTAAAAAAAAAAACACAGATGAAAAACCTGGAAATAACTAGGCTAGCCGAGCCCAGCGTGCCTTGAGGAATTCAAGGCTCGCTTGTACCTCATTGACGGGAGATTCGTTGCGTTCAGACATAATATCCGCTATAAAATCGTCAACATTGGCCATGTCAAAGACAGTGTCTACCACAGGCGATGCCTGGATCACAGCCGGCTCACCCTCAACGCCCTCTGAGGAAAAGGAAAAGAAACAATTCAATAAAGACATAACAATAAAATCTACGTTAGTGACAAAATCTAGGAACAGTACCTTCTCTTTCCTCCGATTCTTACTTCCCTGTTGCTTGGGAGGAGCCGCAGCATGTGGTCCGACCCTTGCTGCTCTATTGCGCCCCACTGCGGCCCCAGTGGAGCGCTTTTGCGTCCTCCTAGCCGTCATGCTGGGGAGGCTTGAGGTCAGTGTCAATGGTGCAGCAGCAACGGCCACCCTCTCCCCGGCATTCATTGCCATGACGAATGCCCTCAGCTCTTCCTGATCTTTTCTGCGATCTTCTGTCTCAGTTCGTAACACTTCTTGGGCTTTGACTATGGTACTTAATTTATTATCGACAATAACGTCCCGATCGCGCAGCACTGCATCGTCGTGCTGCCGCAATCGTCCTTCCATAGCCTCGGAGGCGGCATGGTATTCCTGGGACATAGCCCGGACCACATTTTGGAGCAGCACATTCGTATCTGCCGTGGCCGATACTACCGGCAGTCCAGACCCTACCGCAGGAGGAGATGAACGTATTGCTTCTGCAGTGAAGGAGACAGTGACCTGCTTCGTGTATTTCGCAGTCTTCTTCGGCCGCTTGTCCGTCATAACCTTCTCGGCCGTCTCCGCCTCGGAGTCGGAGAAGATTTCATCTTCGGCGCAGTTGGAGGGGTCCTCAACAACGGCTTGTGTCTCCACCAGAGAAAGACACGCCAGGTCCGAATCCGAGATGTGGAGAGAGGGAAGAACCTTGAAAACAAATTCATAACAGAAATACCTTACAAATGTAAGATTATGTCTTCAAGAAAAAGTAAGGAATCGTTAACAAAGCGATAACCAACACTGCACACAAACAGCGCAAGTCCTATAAAAGAAATATAGTCTGTCGAGAAAGAATAATTCCTTCGCATGAAACTTAAAATGAGCTCGCAAAATTCCATTACATCTTCTCTTGTCATTTTCTTCATACACTCCTCAAGCGCCACTCGGCGCTGTGCGGTTGTCCCATGCCATCTGCGGACCCAGGGGAACGATCCCGGCGCAGCGGGTATCTTCCACCGCATGTGCTCGCAAAACCAAACCTGTGAATTCAAACGGAAACAATTGACAGTCTAGAGTAAGATTCAAAGAACGGGGGAATTGATATTGTAAATATTGAAAGTGGAGGCCCTTACAATGAGCACCAAGGTGCAGCCATTGAGGTACATCTCGTTCACGCGTGGGCCCGCATCCCGCTCCTTATTCTTCATCCGCACGAAAGTGGCGTTCACGGAGGAGAGTATGAAGGCATGCACGGCTTTGGCCCATGCATAGGTGCCGAGCTCATCCAAATTGTCAAGATATGACAGCAGCCGATAGGGGCATTTGTAGGCCGTGCCCGGGAAGAAGACGGCTGCGAATAGATGAGCAAGGTAGAACCGGACCGTGTCGGCGTGGTCCTCCGGGTGGTCTAGGGACGCAAGGGCTGTCATCGTCCTCTCCGCGTCCTTTCGACTACATTCTGGCCGAATGTTGTGCCTCTGCAAGAACGCTGGGGTATCGGCGAGGCCTACGCCGGAGAGATCAACCAAATTGCCACCCCTTGGCAGTCCAAGAATCATGGACGTGTGCTCCGGGGTGAGCCGCAGTCTACTTTGGCCAAATTTAAACACGCCGTTGCCCCTCCACCCATAAACGCACTCCCGGAGAATGGGAGTGTCTTGGGGCACCGGGGGGAAGTCATAGATTAGGCGGAAGGGTGTGCGAGCGAGGATAGCTTTGTGTTCAGCGTTCAACAGATAGAAGAGGTCACGGGTCCCCTTCGAGTGGCAACGGCCATTAATTTTGCATCTTCCTTGTTTAACGGCCTTGCGCTTCCGTATCTGGTATTTCTCTTGTTCGAGACTGCTGCTAGTTTCGGATTCCGGATCGTCATTCTCCCGACGGCGTCTCGTCACCATTGCTGTAGGCGGAATTATGAAAGGAGGGAGGACGCCTGGGAGATATAATGCCGCCGAGACGATCGCGGTTATGATGCTGGGAGATAGCCGAAGTGATTTTAGCTGGAGAGAAGTATCGCTGGGGTGCGTTTTGGCCGAAAATAACTTCTCTATTTAAACCCGATTGTGGGGAGGAAAAAGAGAAGAGAGCATGACGTGAAGTCCGTAAAAGGAACAGGGTTTGGAGAGGAGTGGAGGCGGAGGTCAGTTGAAGGACCACTACGCTTCAAATCCCGAACGATGTTGTGATTTCGCCACGTGTTGCATAAGCGACTCCCGTCCCTTCATTTTCCCGCCAATCACCCAAAGGCGAGGGCGAGGGGTACGAAAAAGAAAGACAGTTGCAACGAATGAGGAAGAATGCTCTTCTGAGAAGGACAGCTGATAATGTCACAAGCACAAAAGGACATATTTTAAACGTAACGGTTGAACAAGGTCAACGGTAGAGAGAAACAACGAGCGAGAGGAATTCAGAAACCAACAAGAGAGAAAGATATTTGATTGAAACGTCATCCAGATATTAAAAACAATTCTTGAAGCGATACTTCATAGTTAGGGTAGTTCTGAAGGTTTTCCTTAAGACAATGCTTTCAGCCTCTTTCCGTCCTGCGCAACGTACTGTGCAATTAATGTAGCATCTCTCTTTTCACCGTTTTTTGTATCTATCTCTGACACTCTCTCCCATAAAAAGGTGTTGTGCATTGAATGTAGCATCATTATACTTGTCTTAGTTGTCATATTGTCAGGACTCAATTTTACCATCGTCCTTGGCCGAAGTCTTCCTTCTTTTGGTCGATGATCTTCTGGTTATCGTTGAACCACATCGTCCACATCGGCAGGGTAGCCGTCGCCCATATTTGTTTATTATGCTGACGTGTGTCCAAATCGGCAAAGGAGAATAAGACAAGCAAGCGCCGCAACACGAGGCAATATAGAGTCCTCTTTTGCCCATAAGACTTTAGCCCAAAGGCTACAAGTGTCAGAATAAAGTGCGCCGCATTAAATGCAGGATTTCACGCGATGTGGAGAGAGAATGAAAACGAGATGGTGATCCTGTGAGTTCGTACAGAATGATCATGATCAATCGGTGTTGGTAACAAGCAAGCTGTCAAATCATACCTGATGCGGTCATCTCGTCATAAATTGAAACTCCTCGGTGATCGCGTCGGTGGCGAAATCTAAGCCAAAAAAATGGCTAACCGGTCAATGATTGACATGACAGCGGAATACATATGGCCGACAGCCTTTCTAGCTGAGTTGGACGATGTCGTCCTAATATCATCGCCCAGATTTGCAAACGTCATCATATGTCAACTGCAAAAAACGATGACAATCTTTACAAAACTTGGTCATGACGTAACGATCACAAAGAAAACTCCTGAAATATGTTACTCCCACGCTTCTCTCTCGGTCTTCATCCCTCGCTTACCCTCATCGTCCATCGCTCTCCCCCCGTACTCTCTCTCTCCCTTCGGCTCGTTCTCTCTTCCTCCTTCGCTTTCTCCCTCCATCGCTTGTTATAACGAATACTTTAACTTTTTTTTGGGAATTCTCACAAATAACACATAATATTTAAAAAAACGTGTTCCGATTGAAGAGATCTCAATTGCTTAAAAATTTAATCGGATTCTAAGTATTTCCTGACAAATAACTGAAGAGTCTTCCACTTACTAAAGAATCCTCAGAAATAACTAACGAATCATTGTGAACTTAAAGTGCTTACAAATAACTAAGGAATCATTCTTCTTCCAGGTCTTTCATACTTCCATTTATCATCGATCGCATAATTCCTTTTCCTGCATGATTTAGGTTTACATTGAAGGGTAGTATGTTTCCAGGTACCGACCATTGATCATTGATCCATTCGGCAGTACTTGGTCGACCAAGAACGGTCCTGACACAATTGGGCGAGCATTTGCCATATTTGGGATCGTTGCGATCTATAGGTAAGATCGTTTTCGGGTATTATGTGTAATGAGATGAACTCGTTTCTTCGTTCTTCAATGTCTCTTCTTCATATCATTTACTTTAAATTACGGGGTTATAGATACAAACGATAGTTTCTGTAGAGTTATATCTTTTGAAACACTTTCTTTAAATTATTCCCTTCATAACATTATTTATTCATTCTTTTGGTTAATTTAGTTTAAGTATATTAACATCTTCATTTCCAAGCTAACAAGGCTAACAAGGTGTTTGCCTTACGTATGGTCTTAGGAAAGAGCTTAACTAACATAGTAATAGGTTTTATATTAGGACGAGGCAACACTTGCCCCTTATTAATACGACTAGGAATCTAGACCGACGGTTATTTTAAAAATTCCCAGTATAGAAATGAGTGGGCCGTTGGATTGAATGTCGTGCCCATGTCGGAACAACGGCAGGCGGATCAGGACATGATGTTTGATAGTTATTATTAAATAATGCGGACCGCGGATTCGATCCAACGTCAGCTTAATCCGACTCCGACTCCGAGTTCCCGTATATATATACAAGGGAGCCCAAACCTATGTATATATAGAAGGGAGAAGTGATCGGAAGGAGAGAACAAATAAGAGCAAGAAGAGAATTGGGTATTGAGAAAGAAGAAGAGATCCAGGAAGCTAGCCATGTCGTCTCGTTTGGTTTGGTCTGAGAATTCGAGGGATCAGCTGCAGGTCATCTCCAACCTCAGGAGATCCTGCCGGTACATCGCCATCGACACCGAGTTCCCGGGCTGCCCGGTCCGGAAGACTCCCCGTTACGCGTCGGAGGAGCAGCGGTACGCCGATATGAAGGCCAACGTGGACGCCACGAAACTCATTCAGCTCGGCATTTCCATCTTCGACGACAGTGGCCACACGCTGTTTCCGTTCTCGGCCAACTCTTGGCAGTTCAACTTCTGCGACTTCGACCCCTCCGCCGGCGACGACGAAGCCCACGACCCAGCCTCCATTGCTCTGCTCCGGAGCAGTGGCATTGACTTCGAGAAGAACCGCCGTGACGGGATCAAAGCCGTCGACTTCGACGAGATGTTCGTGAATAAGGTGGTCGCAGGCGGCGTGAGAAACACGCGCTGGATCACTTTCCACGGCCTATACGACCTCGGCTATCTCATGAAGCTGATAACCGGATCGCCCTTGCCAGAGTCTCTGCATGACTTCATCGCCCTCGTCAGGACACTGATCGGGGTGGTCTTCGACGTCAAGCACATCGCGAAGTCATGCGACGGGCTCTGCGGCGGGGAGATTGGACTCGTCAAGATGTGCCAACTCCTGCACATGGACATCCAGGCCGCCGGTCACCAAGCTGGCTACGACAGCCTGCTCACCGGCTACGCCTTCTGGAGGATGAAGCAGGGCTACGATATCGACGAGGGAAGGTTCGAAGGTATTTTGTACGGCGTCGTCGACGCATGTCACATCGTCCAATCATGTCTCGACGATCAAAGCGCCGTGGAGCAACCTCCTGATCCCGGCACCGGCTTCGTCTTCGCAACAAGGGTGACCGAAACCTTCTACACAGATATCCATGGCAGGTGCGTCAGGAGAACGATATTGTCCCCGGCTCTGCTTCGCCGGATTCCATTGCCAAGCCATCATCTCCCCCTTCCCCTGTTCTACCGGATTCCACCTTCCTAGCACCATTTCCCCCCTCCCTCGATGTGTCATTATTTGTAGAGATGTAGCTGCTATTTAAGTGATACTAAGAAACACGAATTGTTTTTGCTCCATTTTTGTCTTTATTATTTCGCAGATTTGTATATATTAATGACGAGGCGTCCAGCTCTCTTCACACGTTATTCAAGGAATAGGAAACTCAATTGAAGTAATACTTCATAATATTACGGTAATTCTGATATTTTTCCCAGGAAGTTGCTTTTGACGAGGGTGAGATATCTCTAGGTGAGAAGGAGCAAATGGGACGTTAGGCCCCTCTCCTTCAAATAACTAAGGAATCCTCGTAATTAATAAAAAAATACTTCAAATAACTAATGAAACCTCACAAATAACTAAGGAATCTCAGTAAATTTGATATGACATGGGAAGATATTTCTCCAGATCATCCAAAATGCCCGATGGCTTTTGGTGGATTGGAATATGGCCATCGGAGGCAGGAGTCGAGGTCGGAGGTTCGAGGTTCGTGGTCCGAGACGAGGCTAGCATCTTGAACACATTCAAAATGAGCTGAGCTCGGAGAGCTCATTTGAATGAGATGGGAGCATTTAATGCTCAATCGCATGTGGCATTTAATACTCAGTGCAGCATTTAATGCCTATGATTAGACATGTAAGGCTACGCGGAGCTGCCGCTCTACTTGAACCGGAGGCCACCTCGGAAGCTCGAGGGTTTTCTGGGGGTATCACTCCTTATGTCAGGTGGGAGCCATGTCATGTGATGATTCGTTCGTTATCTGAAGTATTTCTTAGTTATTTGTAAGGAATCCTTATAAATTTAAAGTATTGCTTAGTTATTTCTAAATATGAAGCCGCCCCTCTCTTTGTGAGGAATTCTTGTAAATATGAAGTATTCAAAGCCAAATGATGTAAGGGCTACAGTTAGCCTAGGGGACTACGAGACCAACTCATATGTGCATAATTAAGGAATTCATTACTTATGCAAGGAAAACTCCTTGCAAAATGTATTCAAAGCCGCCCCTCTATCCCCACCTGGTCTTCTCTCTCCATCCTGCCCAACTGCTCTGTCAACTCCCCGACTCTCTCTCTACACATGATATTCTCTCTCCATCGACTCTCTCTCTCCACCAAGTCTTCTCTCTCCATCGACTCCCTCTCTCCACCCATCTTTCTCTCTCCAAACATAAGCGGAAGACCAGCTGAAGAGAGAAGGCTAGGTGGAGAGAGAGAGCCGATGGAGAGAGAAAGATGGGTGGAGAGAGAAGACTAGGGGGAGAGGGAAGACCATGTGGAGAGAGAGAGAGTTTCTTCAGGAGATAGAGCACAAGGAATCCTTATTAATGCCTCTCTCCGTCTCTCTATCCACCATCTGTCACTCTGTCTCCCTCCCTCTCTCTCTCCAACTCTCTATCCACCATGCACTCTCTCTCTCTCCATGTCATATGCATTAAATGCATCATCATATGCATCAATAAGGATTCCTCGAGGTCGAGGCACCGAGAAGGAACTCGCGCCTCGAGGCCGAGGAGGAACTCTCGCCTCGAGGCCGAGGAGGATAAAGAAAGATGGGCGGAGGGAGAGAGTCGATGGAGAGAGAAGACCAGGTGGAGAGAGTGAGAGAGAGTCCATGGAGAGAGAAACATGGGGATCACTGGACACTCATTGGCTAAATAAGATAAGGAATTCCTCTTATAAGTGAGGAATGCATATGCTAAGTGAGGAATTCCTTACATAAGTAAGGAATTTCCTCCTTTCTCCCTCTCATACTTGTGTCAGGTGGCATCAAATCCAAAGGATGATGAGTGAGGAATTCATATGCCAAGTGAGGAAATCATATGTTAAGTAAAGAAATCCTCACGTAAGATAGAGAAATTTTCTCATTTCTCTATCTCTTTCTCATACTTGTGTCAGGTGACATTAAAAAATGATGGGCGAGGTGACATTAAATGATGAGAGATGTGGCATTAAATGATGACAGAGACAGAGACTTCGTCAGGGGTATTTTGGTCCTGAATTTATGCATTTCCTCTGCTTTGTCACGAAACACGAAACTGTCCCTCAATTGACACCTGCTTTGCTGCCACCGATGCACACAACAGCCGTTGGATCTTGATCGGGGACCTCCGATGAAGATTGACGGGGTGGTGGTGGGGACCACATTTCTGTCTCTATCTCTGACACTATCTCTCATAGAACGAAAGGGCTTCTGCATTTAATGCATCATGATTGTACTTGTCTATGGGGTCATATTGTCACCTCTCAACATTTTTGACTATCTCTCTCCAGGTCACTCACTCACTACCTCTCTCCTTCTCCTCATCTCAACCCTTTCATCATCTCTATCTCGAGGTTTTGCTCAACATCCTCCCTCTTCCCGCACTCTCCTTCCCTGATTTTATTATAAAAAGAGGAACAACGCAAATAAACTACTAATGAAAGACTGCTCCGAACTATCAAAGAAATGCGTAGGAAACTAAAGGAATTCGTCAGATTAAGGGAAAAGCTATAAAAGGTAATTGGGTATTCTTTACAGGCCGAGGTGGAGACAGAGCGATAGAGGTAGAGAACATATTTTAGTAGTATTCCTCAAATAATTCATTCCATTTCTTCTCGTCACATTGGAATGAGAGAGAGGGAATGTAAAGAATACCCAATTACCTTTTATAGGAGGAGAGCGACGGAGGAAGTGAGCGAGGGAAGGAAGAGAGATTGCCTGAGAGGGAGGGAGGGAGAAAGCGAGGGAGGAAGAGCGAGAGGGGGCGAGAAAGAGAGGGTGGCTTAGAGCGTAGGAGGCAGCGAGCGAGGGCCGAGAGTGCCCTTATGTTTGATGAACAACCTTTTCTTCCATACGAATTTATTGGTTTCATCGATGAATTACTTCTAGAATTCACATGGAATCCTTACTTATGCGTATAGGTATCGCGAGTGGGGAGGGAGCGAGACAGTGCGGCGGAGAGCGATGGAGGGAGAAAGATGAGCTGGGCGAGAGACTAAGGCGGAGAGCAATGGAGAGAGAGAGAGAGAACGAGGGCGAGAGAGTGCGGCGGAGACCGATGGAGGTACAACGCGAGGGAGGAAGATAGAAGTAGCAAAATATTTCTTGGAAGCTGCCAAGGAGTACCATAATAATTCTTACAAGTGGACAGATTACTTGTATAATAGGGGTAGATATGTGCAGTTATGACCTGCCAATGAAATACAGTGTACAGTAGACAGAAATAGCGGAGGTCAATATTACAGCAATCTGGTATGCCTCGCACTCGAGCTTCAATCGATGGTTTTCTTGCTTCCGCCGGGCCACCATGACGTCTCTCTCATCCACTAACCTTGTACCAGCGCTCGCGTGTGCTCTGGTCAGCTCAGCCTCCATCCGATAGAGGATGTCTTCATCATACCAGATGAAGAAGTTGCAGCCACCATGCTCCTGTAGACGCCAACGCAAGTAATGGACAAGGTCAGCAGGGGTAGCTACGGAATTCTTAAACAGTGCGGCGAGAATGGACTAACAGCATCTCACCCATGGTGTTGCACAGGCCAGGTACGTCCTGTCGTCGGTCTGCTCTGTCCGAGTGGTCATTAAGAGGGCCCTTTTACCGCACCAGCACTGGCATATCGTGTCCGACCCCCTCGAGGTTGCGATGGCTCCGCTGCTGATTTTTAGAGTCGTGGTCGATCCTTGCCTCCTCGACATGGTGCCTTTCCGATGGCCGTGGCCGTGGTCGTGGGCGGTTTCGTCCGAATTCGGCGGGCGAGGTCGTCGTCTTATTTGCCCCTTCTCGCTCGTGAGTCGTGGCCATTAAATAGTTCTTGACAGGGGCGGGAGTGCTGGTCCAAAACAGCTTCTGTGCGCGGGAAGAGTTTCAAAACCGGTCACGTGACCGGTTTACCGTCATCTTTCTTTAACGCTTTCCAGCGGACGTCGCACGGCAGGTGTCACATATCATCGCTGGGTACTAACGCGTGGGAAGAAAAGCCTACGTGGTAAACACTCCGAAGTGCAGATTCTCTTCGTACTACACGTGAAGGAATTCGCGTTTCCTAATATGCGTCCGGACGCTGGACGGCATCGGGGACAGGTGAGCTTTCGTGAAGATCGGTGGCGTTGGCCGATCTCGAGGGAAGTCCGAGATGGGGCAGGTGATCGAGCGTCGTCGGCCTGGTAAGAGGACCCTCGGGAAGAGTTCAAGTACACAGCGTATCGTTATAAGCAGTAATAATGCCCTCCTAAAAGAATGGATTCCCATCATAAAAGCACGGATCCCTTCATCCCTCTCTCCGCCCTCGCCCTTGCAAACCCTATTCCCTTCCCTCTTCCATTATTTTTTCCCACCTGCGATCGTCTCCTCTGCGTTGCATCTTCCAGCCGACCTGCTCCCCCTTCCATAAATCCTCGATTTGTATTAGACGAATACTTTGTACAAATACCTTCAATTAATGATCGAGTTTTGCGTAGCAGTGACAGAAGGAACATGCAAAAATCATCGATCGACGACTCATTAGTGACTACAAAGTCAAAAGTTCCCAAAACTTAGGGAAAACTTATTTACAACACCTTGTACTAGATTAAAGGTTTTTACTTGGGAGGTCGAACCTCCCTTATCACATCCCGCATCTGTTCTAACACTCCGAAGGGCAGATTCTCTTCGTACTAAACGTGAAGGATTTCGTGGTGCGTAATATGCGTCCGGACGCTGGACGGCATCGAGGACAGGTGAGCTTCGTGAAGATCAGGGCGTCGTCGCTGGCATTGGCCGATCTCCAGGGGAGTCCGAGATGGGGAAGGTGATCGACCGTCGTCGGCCTGGTCAGAGGAGCGTCGGGGAGAGACAAAGTACACAGCGTATGGTTATAAGCACTAACAGTTGCCTCCTAAACGAATGGATATAAGCACTAATAATTCCCTCCTAAACAAGTAGCACGGATTCCTTCATCGCTCTCTCCGCCCTCGGCCTTGCAAACGAGGAGAGAGAGATGATGGGGGGGAGGGTGGGCCCTCTCAGCAGGTACATCGAGTAGAGGAATAGATGGGGGATCGGTTATTACAAGGTATTTCTTCAAAACAAACAATCGATGGCATTTCTTTACATATGACCAGGCACTACGTGAATAATATTACGGGGGAGCATGTCAAGCGTCCGGCACGACGGGCCTGCCATCGCCTTCTCCACCGGCTCGCTAGCCACAGCCTCGCGCCGCCGGCTCGCCAGCCATCCCCCTCTCTCCTCTATCCTCTTACACGAGTGCCGTGTCAGACGCCATTTAAAGCGGAGAGAGAAACGCGGTCGGAGAGTGTCAAGCCGAACCGATGACGTGCCGAGGGGCACTTTGGTCTCAGCTTTGGGGATTCGGCCTGATTTGTAAACATACACGAAAGTGTCCCTCGATTGACAAATCGAAACACAAGTGGATTTAAAAAGAAAATTATTCCTTGTTTGATTGCACATTCAATACCTGTGAACGTGAAATAAACTGTCTGTATTATGACAGTCTGCATATATATTCTAGATACCATTTCCAAAAGAAAAGATATACTCTGCTCATTTGCGAATTTATTGAACCCTTGTACGATATTGTAACCCCTTTCCACTAAACCCCAAAATCCAAAATCAGCTATCATTACTAACTAGAAAATAAATAAAGAAATAGATTTCAACATTTTACTTCATGAGATCAATCTAATCATACAACTCCTCTACAACACTCCTCCATACATGATACATATAAAAAAAAATCAATCCAATCTTTACATGCAACACATATATCACTGCTTATTCTGCGTTCTTTTCTTCTGGCACTTGTCTTTCATCCAATGAAAACTCTGAGCAGCGCCTTCCTTGACCTTCTTAAAGCCTGTCGAGGCCACCACCTTCGTCTTCTCCATGCCCCCATTCTTCTTCTTCTCCGGAACCGGATCATAGTCGCCGGAATCCCACTGATCGGCCCATGACAACCCGAAGGACCTACTCCTCTCCATGAAAACTAAGATGCAGTATAGTAAATATATGGCTATTAACAGAGAGGAGGTTGCAGGTGGCGTCTCTTCTGAGCTCAGAGTTGAATGATAAGAGAGACAATTGAGCTTTAATTGTTGAAGATGGAAGGAGATATGGCTGGAGTATTTATAGTTCTATTAGGAGGGAGGTCAATGCTTGCGAGCTGTGATGGTGGTTCTGGAAGGAGATAGCGAACTGCGACCATGATCAAAAGTCTTCCACCGTGTTCCCACCAGCTGACCACCAGGTTTCGTTTTCCCATACCGGCATATATAATTTGGTTGTATAATTGTCACGTGGGGATTATTAGGATATGGGCTTTGATTGGGGTACATGCACATTGGGGTACATGTCATGTGCATGTACCCCAATAGGTGGCATTCAGGGGGCCCTCTCCCCTTAGCCTCTCCTACCCATTCTCTCTCTTTACTTCACTCTCTCTATCTCTCTCTACCATGTACGTGTACATGGCCAGCTTGTCATGTACACAAATCTTTCTTATTAGGATATATGAAGGAAGCATCTTAATCATAAGGATGCGAACACCGGCCTCGGATCCACCAGATCGCCGTCGACCAATGAACGATAGGTGATGCTCGACGATCAATGAGTGACCGGTGATGACCGGGTGCGGACGATGAGGGATGGTCGTCGACGGGCGACAAGTGATGAGCGATGGTTGTCAAGCAAGGATGGGCAATGGGCGGTGAGCGATGCTCCGTTCTTTCCGTGATGGGCGATGAAGGATGCTATGTTCTTCCTCCCAACGGCGATAGGTTGCCGTCATCCCAACCGATGGGATCCTTTCGTCGGGGTTGGGTTGGCACGGCGATGAACGTCCTGTTTTCCTTCTCAACGGTGATAGCGATTGCCGTCCTTGAGGCTGAGGTTGATAGCAACGACGAAGACCTGGGTTTGCTTGAAGGAGGCCGCGGCCTGAGGAGTTAGGTTGGGGGCGTCGAGGGGATGTTGGGAACGAGGAGGGCATACCAGTTTGCCCATCAACCTTTCGATGGATTTCTCTTCCGCCGCTGCCGTCGTGGTCACCACTGCTACTGCTTCGCCGGCCATGTCTTGGATCCCATCTCCTTCAACGTCATGGCACTGCCTGTGGCCATCATGGAGGGAAATGGGTTCACCATTGAAGGAGATCTCGAGGTTTGTCAGCGGAGTCTTCCCACGCCGTGGAGGTAGAAGATGAAACCGTCGGAGTTAGTAACGGTGACATTCCAGCTGGTGATGAACAACGCGCCGGCGATCTGCTTGGCGAACTGGAACTTGCCGTTGCCATTGTGGACCCATCCGTCGGAGTTGGTGATGGTGAGGTAAAGGTTGCAGAGAATGGGTTCCGCGAAGACGTCGGTGGAGACATCGTCGAGGACTCCGGCGACGGCATGGGCGTGGAGGACTCCGGCGATGGCATGGGCGTGGAGGACTCCGGCGACGGCCTGGGCGTGGACGACTCCGATGACGGCATGGGCGTGGAGGTCTCCGCTGGTGTCGTCGACATGCTGGATGAGGGTGGAGCGCGTGTGAACCAAAAAGGTGACATCGACGGCATGGAGGAGGGCTAAGTGCATGCGGATCAACAAGGTGTTGTCGACGTGCTGGATGTTTCCATCGCCCATTCTTGAACCAAGTGTTGATATTGGTCGGCCAAAAATTTTGAATGTTGCTCGACCAAAATACTTGCTCGACCAAAACAAAAATTTTCAGGCTCTTTCCACTGTCATAAATGAGCCTTCTAAATATACTAGGACGTTTTAGTTCTTTTGAATCGTCCATTACTATGTCAGGCTTTGGCCTTTTCTGGTCAATTGGATCATCTGTATGGTCACTGCAAATAGCCATTCTGAGAGTGTTGTCTCTCATTTTGTCCCTTCTTTTTTGATACAGCTTCAACACATTGTCCCATCGGGCGTGCCAAAAAATGTTAGAACATAAATCATGCTTGATCGGCGAAGGGACAAAAAGGGTTAAAATGATCTAACATTCAAGAACCAGGAGATTGCAGTTAAGTTCTACTCCTTCGAAACTAACAGAGTTGTTGAAGCTTGTTGAGATTGGATGAGGAAATGGAGATGAAGTGGAAAATGGAAAATGGGAAGTGGAAGATGGAGTATGTGATTTTATGGTAAATCTACTCCTATGAGTGATAGATCTACTCTTAGAAATGAAGAAATAGGGTAGCACTACTCCTAGGAAATTATGGTAATACTACTCCTATGGAAGAAATTATTGTAGCACTACTCCTATAAATGAAGGACTGATTGCAAGAATTAAAAGGAATAAAAAGATTCATTAAGATAAATAGAGCTACATTGATAAATATGAAAAGCTACATAGAAAAGCTGGTTTGCTTTGATGGTCGGGGCCTTTTTTTCTTCATCTTCTTGGCCTTTTATAGACCTCCTGGTAACCACCTTGAAACCACCCGAACTGCTTCATGCAACTGTCAGAAACTGATTCTGAAACCGTCAGAAATGCATAACTGGGCGATATCTTAAGCTATTTACGAAACTGCCATAAGGTAGAGCTTCTTGTCTTCCACTGCAATTTGGCCGATGATGACCTTGGAATTTGATAAAACTCTGAACATGAAAGTTGTAGGTCTTCGAATTATCTTTCTATCGGTCCAAACACCAACTCATTTGGACATCGTATGAGAAAATTATCGTCAAAATGGTCGAAACACGTCGATGTCTTATTAAAATAATCAGCCAAAAAATCGTCGATGGGTTTTGGCCGATGGAGAAATGGACGATGACATCAGCCATCTTTTGGGCGATAACATTTAGATTATCGGCCATTATTTACTATTTTGCCACTGGCACTTCGACTGTCAGTTTGACATAGTAAACGATGGAATCTGAAGATCTCTTCAACAGCAAAGTTGTAGATCTTTTCGTCCTCTTTCCAATGGTTTCAGGATCGTCCAATTTGGATACTTGGTATAAAAGTTATGGCCAAAATACTTCAGCTATGTCAATATTGAAGTATCTATTGGCCGATTGGTAATATTTATGAAATTGCTATTGATCTTGTTAATCGCCCAAATGGTTATATTTATGGCTAACACTAGCAATCCCATCCACAATCAAATTTTCAGTGCGGGGATGAATAAAAACATGATAGATTCTAAAATCAACGCTTCCACCCAAATTCTCCTAAACAGCTCCCTCAACCTTCATCGGCCAAGGTCGGATACTTGGATCAATTTGATCAAGAGCTGGTTGGGCCATATTAATTATTTGATCAAGTGCCTTGTTTGATTGCACATTCAATACCTGTGAACGTGAAATAAACCCTCTGTATTATGACAGTCTGCATATATATTCTAGATACCATTTCCAAAAGAAAAGATATACTCTGCTCATTTGCGAATTTATTGAACCCTTGTACGATATTGTAACCCCTTTCCACTAAACCCCAAAAATCCAAAATCAGCTATCATTACTAACTAGAAAATAAATAAAGAAATAGATTTCAACATTTTACTTCATGAGATCAATCTAATCATACAACTCCTCTACAACACTCCTCCATACATGATACATATAAAAAAAAATCAATCCAATCTTTACATGCAACACATATATCACTGCTTATTCTGCGTTCTTTTCTTCTGGCACTTGTCTTTCATCCAATGAAAACTCTGAGCAGCGCCTTCCTTGACCTTCTTAAAGCCTGTCGAGGCCACCACCTTCGTCTTCTCCATTCCCCCATTCTTCTTCTTCTCCGGAACCGGATCATAGTCGCCGGAATCCCACTGATCGGCCCATGACAACCCGAAGGACCTACTCCTCTCCATGAAAACTAAGATGCAGTATAATAAATATATGGCTATCAATAGAGAGGAGGTTGCAGGTGGCGTCTCTTCTGAGCTCAGAGTTGAATGATAAGAGAGACAATTGAGCTTTAATTGTTGAAGATGGAAGGAGATATGGCTGGAGTATTTATAGTTCTATTAGGAGGGAGGTCAATGCTTGCGAGCTGTGATGGTGGTTCTGGAAGGAGATAGCAAACTAGATACGACCATGATCAAAAGTCTTCCACCGTGTTCCCACCAGCTGACCACCAGGTTTCGTTTTCCCATGCGGGCATATATAATTTGGTTGTGTAATTGTCGCGTGGGGATTAGGATATATGAAGGAAGCATCTTAATCATAAGCAGCGCTTTCGTGGATGGGAGCTGTGGCTTCGCGTGCGTCACGCATGGCGTAGGGACTTGGTCTGTTGGCTGGCTATATTATTTATATTTATTATACGGCTTCTAGCATTCCAATCTCCAACTCGTGCTCAATAAGGAAAACTATAAAAAAAATTACTCCAGAAGCCGATGTGAACAACCCTTTAATTAATGAATTAGAATAGTTGGAAGCCGGGATAGACTGGTTACGTATCAAGACTACAGCAGCCAAGAATTATAATAAGAAGGCGGATTTCTAGAGTTTAAAGGGAAGATGTGGAGTCTCCAGAGACACATGGACCCTGGCTGCGAGTATACTGGACTGGGAGCTCATTGACACACAAAAAAAAAGCATAAAAAAGAAGGGATTTTTGCATTCATATACTCTGTATTTTCCCCGAATTGTGCTTTGGTATCACCAGGTTTGGAATTTGCAATTCGATATCATCAAGTTATAATATCATAACAAAATGGTCCAAACCCCCAATGACGTTATGTGTGCTGACGGTAAATTGGTCATGTGACATGCACGTGACTACCGTCAGACCATTTGATGGGCATCGTGATGCTCTGCTCGCCCGACCGAATCTCCAGGGGGAAGATCTCGCTACGGAATGGCATCATCGCTGCCAGCGCCTCCCGGCGACTGCGCCTGCCTGTCCGTCGCCTCCCTACGCTCGTCGCTCCACCCGTCCTCTCTCACCCCCCACCTCGCATCCTCCATCCCCTCGCTCTCCTCATCCATCAAATCACCGCGTCATCCTCGCCGCCCACCGCAGTGCCCGGCCCTCCACCCCCAACAAAGCTTGCCTATTGGCCTCAAAGCTCCATGAAGAAGAAGAAGCAGGCGATGGAGGAGGCAGGGTGGTCTTCAAGCACATGGATTACTTAAATGAGGTGGTGGGGCTGGGGGACAACGTCAGCTGCGCCACCAGCTCCGACAGCCCCATCGTGAAAGGGGAGAGCTTGAAGTTCGGGGCACATCTCGATCTCACACGTTCCTTCACCCCGTCCTTGAGGGAGTGCAATGATGAGGCATTGCTTAGGGGAATGGTGTTTGTGGACTTCGACGTGACCTTGGAAGACGCCGACGAGTTGGTGGATTCGGGGAGAATACCACCTTTCGTGGTGGAAAACGGGTGCAAAATCACGCATGTGAGCGGTTTCCTTAGGGGAATGGTGTTTGTGGACTTCGACGTGACCTTGGAAGACGCCGTCGAGTTGGTGGAGTCGGGGAGAATACCACCTTTCGTGGTGGAAAACGGGTGCAAAATCACGTCCGTGAGCAGTTTCTTGTCAAATTATAATAACGTGGTCGGAGGTCGGAACTAAATTTCCCTTAGTTTATAACTTAGTGGTATTGAATTACAAATCCCAAATCTGGTGGTACCAAAGTGCAATTTGGGGAAAGCGCAGGGTACCAAGATGTAAAAATACCAAAAAAAAAATCTTAATTAAAATTCTATTTGCGTGACTGTGTTGTCATTCGCTCTATACCTGATTCCTCACTATGCAAATTCCTTAACCAAAATCACTTTACAAACCGCTACCCCAAACATCGTAGCATTGGGGATAGGTGAAATGAAATCATCTAATCTTATAAGACAGGGTTTTGGTATATCTGACGGCCCACAAGATGCTAGAAGAGTTTTATCTAGCGGTCAAGAAACACCCCCACCACATGAGTTTCATTATTCCTAAAATATGGTTATCTTTGTCCTAGAAGATTGTTGGGGGTGGTTATTACGTTTCTTATAAACAAGAATCTCTTATCTTTCTTTCTTTCTTTAATCCAAGTAAGCTTTGTTTGCTCCTTGACATGATTGTGACATTACTCTCTTGGCATGCAGAAGGTTGCGGCATCCACATAAAGACGGAGATGTTGCATTTTTTTCATTAAAATATATAAATCATAGATTAATCATGACTAATCAATTAAACCGTGTCAGGGACACGGGAATCCACTAGTTAACCTTATAAGATCCAATGCATCTTATAAGATGATATATGTTATATATTTATGTTTATCTAAGTAAAATCTAACGGTGAATGAGAGGGGATGAGTCAGGGGTATATAGAGTCGGATGGCACAAGGGGCCTCACTGGTTTATCTATATGGTAAACAAACTGTGTACGGACGTAAATAAGAGGGCCTTGCAACTTATGGCCGTAAATGCTTCACATGTTGGGCCCCACTTGAAAAGGAAGCTCTAAATTATATGGTTATTAAGAAATTAGGGCCAATATATGTATTAAAAAAATCAAGTTATTGAATTCATGCTTTATTGTTAATTAAGAAGTTAGGGCCTATATATGTATGAAGAAAGCAAGGTTATTGAATTCATGTTTTATTAGGTTTCTAACCTAACCGTTAGGCCCCCGAACCTTCTAATTAATGTAAAGATTGCTCTTAAGCCCCATAGTTACCCCACTTGGAATTTGAAAAAGACATGTACGGTTGGCAAAAAAATTATTGGGACTTGATATGGACATGTGTCCATAAATTTTGTTCTCTAATTAATTTATAACTTTACAAATAACGGTTTGGATTTATATTATGAACTAAACCTTCTTAAAGAAGTTTTGCCATTAGAAAATAACAATCTAATTCAAATCTTGAACTATATCAAAAGACTATATTGTTTTCCGAATACCTCTATCGCATATAGAATATTATTGATAATACATGTAACGGGTTGCTTCTGCATAAAGAAGCTTTTCAAAATTGAAGCTAATAAAATCTTACTTACAATCAACCATGTCACAAGAAAAATTAAATTGATTAGATATGTTATCTATTGAAAAAGATATATTAGCTAAACTTGAATATAAAAATTTAATTAGTACTTTGGTAGCCTAAAAGCTAAAAGGATGATTTTAAAATAAACTTATCATATTTAATTAATTTAATTTTCTTATTAACAATGATTAGTAAATACTTAAGGGCCTCATCTGATTTATTTGCCTAGGCCCCAAAATTGATTGGACCAGCCCTGTTCACATGCTATGCGCATCAAGAGATTTTACTGTTTTTTTCCCTCTTTTTGACTGCTATTCAATCAAGACGGAGCTAGGTTTTGTGTGAAAGAAATTTATCTACTAGAAATAAGAAAGATAGATTAAGATCATTGCCGTAGTCATTTGTAAGCCCCTTATTCAACAGATTCTCATAGTTTTGTTTTACAAGAGTGAACTGCAGTAGAAGGAACCATAAATACGATGAGCTGAACATAATAGCTGTGATAATTGACAGGATAATTTACAAACAACACTTTCAGGAGCTGCAAATGTTGGCTGAGGCTATCGATATCGAGAAGAAACCAGGCACAAGAACACCAACACAACTGCTTGTGGACCTAGGCTGCAGATATGGCAATAGGATACTTCATCTCTTTGTATATAAGCTGTGAGTTGGCATTACGCAGGTACTTATCGTATAAGAAACGAGATATGTTGAGAGCATCAGCTGTACTTTCCACTGGGAACACCTTCCTACTACTCTGCCATTTATTTGTGAGATGAATCCAATCCTTCCTCCAGTCCATCAATGGGAATTCTTCGCCTTTGAGCAAGCTCTCAATCAAGTATTTAAAGTATATAGCAGCTCTTGGTCTATAATAGTCGAGTAAAAGGCCGCTCCAGTACTTGTTTCCTGCAACAAAGGAGAACACAATAGCAGCTAGCCAATTAACTAAAGAAGTCCTGAATTAAGAACAAAAGGCTACCGTGGTTTGCAAATACCATAGTCATGAAGTAAACTAGCTTCTGCCTCGGTGTTGTCAAACCACATTGTTATTTGAGTCCTCGCATTCCATTCATACTACATCATATGAAATGGAAATTGTGTCATTATTGCGATTGAAGTGTTTGTGTTATGCAGGTTTCAATGCAAGTTATGCAAGAGAATATTACCTGTTTCTTCTGCTCTGCATCGAATGTGAGGTTCTTCGCGCTCTCCAACCAGGGCCCCAGAAGAAATCCGTCATGACATGACAAGAGCATGTCCAAATCTTTGACAAGGTCGAGGAAAAGCTGGCTAGAGATGGAAACTTGCCGAATGTCATCAAGGCGATAAGCTTCAATGATTTTCAAAAATAGTTGGTTCGCATACTTTGCTAGAGCTTGACGTGTGAGATCCACGAGATCATACCTGCGATGACCAAGAAGAGCAACATGTACTACATTGCTATTGAACAATCTGTATAGAAGGAATTCTTGAAGGAATTTGCGACGTATATAAAGATAAGCTATTCATCAAACTGAATAGTCGGGATAAGAAGCTAATGTCCTAACTCTTCTAAGCCACCTGATGTATTCACACACTAAGCTGAGCACTTGGGGGTCTTCGACTTTACAATTCCCATCTGGAGTACATGGGATCTGATATCCCTGCAGAAAGAAATATTTAACCAGCGAAATCTAAATTGTCTATGTGCATTATTGATTATTCATGTCTGCAGTCATGGTCTGTGCTAGGCATTAACAAAATAACCCCTAATTATTGTAGCAGAAGTTTTGGACGGTTCTGAAATTGGAATAGATAAGGAAATGTGTACAATTGAGTTCCACATAACAACATGAAATAAATCATGATATTTGGTACCCCTACTGGGGATGAATAGTGGAGTCTGTCATGTCCACTCCCTAAAATGAGATGATCAGGTCTGAAAGACTTGATGCGACCAATCATTTTATGATTGAGAAACATACAAAGACCAACATGCTGATGAAATCATGGCAAACTGTTCCTACTACTATTTGACCCTTCATGTAATCTGTATGCTTGAGTGAAGGTTAGACACAGAATGGTGTATAATTTGATGATTTATTGAGATGTTGATGCCATCTACTGCATGCCATTGCAAGAATATTATCAGTAGGCAATTTATGAATGAGAGCATAATCAGTTCCATCAGATTCTAGAACAGAAAGCTATTCCACATTAATAATACTTTCCCCACCAAATCAATGATCGTGAATTTTTGTTACTCAGCGGATATTGAGAGTTAAAAATCAGGGGGAAAACCATAGATCACGTATCTGTCTGTATTTAACTCTGTTTTCTGTCATTTGATATCGATGGATTGAGCAACATCTAAAGGACTGAAGCAAGTATTTGTGGTTATCATGCATGGCGATTAAACAGATTTGATGCAGATAGCCACCAAAATAAGTGTTAGGTTTTCAATGCATCACTATAAGAGAGAATTCAATAAATTATATGCTGACTTTTAAAGAACGATTTAAATACTTTCTGTAATCTCTACTAGATTGTTTGAACTTGAGAATCGTTTCAAGATTTTTTAACCTTTTCGTGCCTTATCTGATATGATATTTATTGTTCTGCATGAGTATTGGTAGGTTACCATGTTTTTAGACAGGAGGTAATTTGGTAGACAAAGTTGGTCGCACATTACTAGTGTTGGCACAAAAAATATTCAAAACTCTTCCCATTGTAAAGTAGTGCAACCCTCTTGAATGGGTTCCCTGTTGGTAATACAATTAACAGCACGGGGAAGGTGCCAAATGCATTTCACTCAATAGGCTCTGTGTCATTGGCACAGGGTTTTTGCTCAGTGTTGGCACGTATCGTGCCAGCCGCTCGCGCATAGTGCAACTTAACATCAGGTGGAAGACAAAGTGTTGCCCCATACTTAAACCCATGGTTCGAAGTCCGACTTATAATCAGTATCTTCAGAAAGAAAATTATATGGTCTTGCGTCCATAATTCATAGTTATATATCATAGTACCGGCTTGCCCTCCTAATCTAAATGAATGAACATTAGATTCCCTACCACTAGCCTACCAAGAGAACATGCAGCATAATGCAAGAATAGAATTTGCGGAAGTCATATCCTTGATGATATCGACCGTTTGTGGTTTAATCACTAGGGAGAAGAGACACCACATAATCTGTGGTTTAACTCACATGATGGAACCTAATTAGGGAACTCTTTCTCAAATTGGAGAACAAATAACATATGGATGATGAGGGGCAATATAATATTATCAATCATTAGATTCAAGGTTGTAACCTCTCTCATAAAAAAATAAAGATGAGCTTAAAACTAGTTTGCACATGTAATTTTTTTTAATTCGATTTATTGTCTAAAGTAACACCGGAAAGCAACACAGGCAATAAATCCTTGGTGTAGAGTCACAATAGAAAATTTCAAATGCATATCTTGAGACCTGACTTGCATAAAATGAGCTTAAAGTGCTTCAGTCATAATTGGAAGTTAAGACAATCAATATCACTTTGAAAGAACCGAGAAAAATGTACATATTATGATGAACAAAAGCAGTAACCAATGAATTCTAATGCCTATGAGCGACGTAAAACAAGTAGGCGACATGCAAATATCATAAATTGAACTATGGTTGAGAAATTGCACATTGCCTAATAACATTTAGAACCTCCCCGCTGGTCAATATTTATTCCAATAAAACCTCACCTGAAAGTGCCCCTATCTTCCACTTCATCTCCACTTGCAAGAAAGAGCTCTAATGCATACAGCACATCAGCAGTTGAATACCATAGATGTGGTTGATCATAGGTATCCGATTCTCCAAATGATCCTTTTTTCAATAATTTTCTCCTCAAACGCTGATGGTTCACAGATTCGGACATTTCTTGTGTTGAGACCATGGATGGATCAACATCTGGAAATGCTACAATCACATCTCTATTTTTGTCCTATAACAATATGGGGGAGTTCAAAAAAATAAATAAAATTAATTAGGTATTTTGGATAATAAAATATAGCTTTTGTGTCTAATGAAAGGTTGGTTTAGTCAAACAAGTTTGAGACAAGTTACATAGGTTCACTGAACTAATAGTATCCTTCATCTCCCAAACACCTATATTATTGACTAGAGTTACAGTTTTTTTTTACAAAATCTCCCTGGGAAAGTTTCCAACTTTCATGGGTCATGGGACCCAGATAATTGGGAAAAAATATTCTATGGGAGCTTGGCACCATGTCAGATTGTGCCAAGCTCCACTCATATGTTGACACATCATATGTTTATGTTATTTTGGCAAATTAGTTGCCATCTCAGCATAAATATGCGAATTTAAAATCCCATGAAAACTTGGAAGGAACCGGACTCATTTTTTTGCAGGATTTGCCAAAAAAATTCATACGATTTGATCTAGATGAGAGAGAAGAGAAATAGCCATAGAGGAGATCTCATCCTCTCTCTCTTTAGTAATCCACCAATCATCGACACGGGCAAAAGTTGACGGAGACCGTTCAAATATTGATTTTCTTGGATTTTGGCAAAATATGTACAGGCAAGGATTTCCATACCGGTCGGCCGGTATGTACCGAACTGAAAGCCATATGGGATCAAGGATTGCCATGTCGGTGGCACGCGCCGTACCGACAACCCACCGGCACGGTACGCGACGTGCCGGACCGGTACACCCCCGTGCCGATCAAGATGAGTGAAATTCACTCGTTTTCAACATCTCCAATTGGCCAAATATAATCTCTTATACCAGAGCAGAGTGAAAACATATCAGAGTAGTATAATACAATACATGACATATAATCAATAGATCAATACATCTCTTATATGAGTACACACCAAGCTCTTTCTCAGACCAACCATAATCTGTCATTTTAAAATAAATATTTCTAGTAAAACTCAGGTGCTGCATATACTGAGGGAAAGTTATATAAGGAGAATAATAGACTTCAAACTCTCTAATGAGCGACTGGTGCTCTGCAGCATCACGCTGGAAATCAATGACAGTTTCAGGAGCCTGTATAGCTACCACTTCAATTTGATATGCTTGGTATGGTTGGTTTGTATCAGGATAGCCATACGAATATCCAGAACTATCATGCGAAGTAGATGATCCGGTATCTCCAAAAATACCCTGCATGAAGGTAGGCTAATGTGGCTACTGAGGCTGGCCGATGTGACTAGAATACTAAGACGTAGCATAACTGTCATGATCATATCTCTCTCCATAATGACCATGCCGGTACGAAGGGGCAGGCGAAGATGAACTGATCTCTGCATCGATCGCTGCCAATCCCTCGCACGTGGAAGTGTAGTCATGCTTAGTCTCTCCACTTGTGTTGCCCTTCCCCTTTCTTTTATATACCGCATTGGCCTCAGCCCTTAGATGTTTTGCGCCATGATCATAATCCTAAGTAGCATGGTGATAAAATTGTTCCTCAGTAAAACGTATGCCCCTTTGAGCCTCTGTCTCTGGGACGAATGTCTCTTCTCCGGCTCCGACATCGTCATCACCTCTACTTTCTCTTGTCTTCAAAGACGACAACTTGCTATCAGTAGTCTCGGCATCTTCAACATCCATAGGACTTTTGGATTGACGTCCTGCAAATGTCGGCGGATGAGAACTTGCAGTCCGTCCCCGTTTGTAAAATCCCGAAATTTAGAGATGCCCTAGAGTTCATGTTGGATTAAGACTCTAATTAGGATAATAAGTCACTTAATTGTAACCCTAGTTGATTAGGTTAGCCTAAAGTACCTTTTTGAGACCTAATTGTAAGAGTTTGAGTCAATTAAGACTCTATTTAGACCAAATCCCAGCAACTATAAGATGGTTTGAATCTAATTAGAATTAGGTTAGTCAGCTAAATCTATTAAAGAGTTGTGTTTAAGTTCTTATAAATAACCAATTAGATTACGTTAGAATCCATTAGAACTCTAATTATTAGAATCCAGATTTCCTATTACATATAAAATCCGCAACCCTTTATTTTAGGGTTTTTATACGTATCTTTCTTCTCTCTTTCTTCAAGTCCTGCGTCCAAGAGAGCTTTGGGGGCTTTTCGGTTGGCTGCAAGGGTTCAATACTAGGGCTTTTGAAGGACAATAAGGTAGGTACACATGTAATAGATGTTACCCTAACTTGAGTGTTTATTTTCTCTAGTTTTAGGGTTTTAGAGTTCAGATTTCAGATTCTTACCGTCTTGTTTTCAGATTTCATATCATTGTTTTTAGATTTCAGATTTTTGTTTCAGATTTCAGATTTCTAAGTTTCATGATTAAGATATTATGTTTTTCCTCATTTTCAGATTTCAGACTTTAGACTTAACAATTCGTTTGGGTTTGAAGTGTTGTTTAGTTATGTCGGAGGACTGACGATCTTTTCTAGGTTTCATCTATAGAATTAGGGTTGTTGCGGTTCTCAGTCAAGCAGTCCCTCAATGGTTTGATAGCATATTTTCAAAGAGTATTTGCTGATTTTCAGATGGCTGTTTTTCTAGATTTTGATTATTTTTAGGAAGATATGTTGTAGAATGGAGCGTTTACTTATGTGTCTAAGCTTCTAATCTATTAGAGCCATGACTTTATGCCATGATAGCAGATTTTCAGAACCTATGCAGATTTTGTTACTTCAGATTTCCAGATTTATAAATATGCAAATTATCCTGATTTCAGCGTTTAAAGTTGAGTCTACTGCAGAATTTTAATGTTCAGATTTCCAGTTATTAAGTACGCAGATTTCCAGTTTCTTTTAAGTATTCGGCGGGTTAGATTTCATGTTCTATTAGTTTCATATTCTTTCTTGTTCCCGACCAATGAATACACATAAATGTATGATTTTATAATGTCAAGTTGAGTGCATCGATTTATAAGTTTATGATATCTAGTTTTTGATGCATAGCATATCATGTGAGTGTAGCGTGCATGATCATCTCCTTGCATATGTGTCAACATGCTTAAGTAATTATTCAGAAGCATTGCATGTGCATAGTGTACATGTTTGCCAAGCGAAAGTTGCCACCAAGGTGAAATGAGATCTAAGCTGTCCTTAGTTGTCATGGCTGGGCAGCTAAGGATGAGTACTTCTAAGGGTTTATTGTTTGGTCGAGACCAACTGTGGGTCCTGGGCGTTTGAGTCCAAAAGAGCCGAGGCTCGACTTTATGTTAGCATGAGTAAGAATAGTTATCTCAAGTGCACGTTGGGTGCTATCACCAGACACCGCTATAGTACTCGGCGGTAGAGCCAAAAAGATGCATATCATTATATCAAGCATCAAAGTTTATGTCATGCAAGAGCTTTAAGTGTGATCTATGAGCATGAAAAGTCCAGCTTTTAACTTCAATAAAGTGTGATTATTCTCTTTCTCAAGTGATGTGCTTTAATTTTGATTTTGTTTTGCGAACACTTTTGTCTGGATATCATTCTATTATGTGTTGTTTGCTACTGGGCTTTATGCTCATGATATAGATGATTTTTTTCAAATACCAAAGATTCTGCGTAGGCGCGAGGATGGGAGTAAAGAAGAGAAGAGTTTAGAACTAGTTTATAGCTGTGAGGACCCATACCTCCAACCCGGTCCGACCGCGTAGGTCGAGGGTCTGGTTCAGTTGGTTTGGCTCGGTGGGCCTTGTTTCGCGATCTCCTTTGATCGTTGCGACTCCGGGTGTAATTTGGTAAATTACCCTTGGCAGAGTCGGTTTCACACACGCGTTAAACACACACGACCTTGTGATGATGTATGTGTTTGATTAGACCATTAGGAGTACCCAGATCGGAGGATCTGAGTTAGATCGTAAGGATCGAGATTTGAGCGGCTGGGATATGATTTGATTGATCGGATGATCGGGAGCTATGATCAAGTTGATCACATTTAATCTCCTTAAACCCTTTTTCCTTCTCTCGTGAGGCTGGTTTCCACCGTTAGAGAGAGAAGATGAGATCGAGGGAGAGCCAGAGACTGCGGCGATCACGACCAGAGGCAACGGCGATCGGAGGAGAGGACTTGGCGATGGCGACAGCGGGGAGCTAGGCAGCGACAAACCTGGCGACTGCGGTGGAGACAGAGAGGTCGACGGCGATGACAGAGAGCTCGACGATCGGCTGGAGAGGAGAAGAGCTCGACGCTAGAGGTAGGGGATTCTACCCTAATCTCGGATTAGGCCTAGGAATGGGTTTTGACGTTGGTGGCTTGGTTATAGTTGTTGATTTATGGGTTTCGTGACTCTTCTGTTGGTGTGCTTCTTCCTTCCTTGCATGTTGTTGCCTAGTGCTCTGGATGTTGATGGATTTGCAATGAGATTTCTCCTTTGCTTTTTGGTTTTGGTTGATCGACGGGTTTCCTCCTCTTCCTTTGGGTTTTGATCGGAAGCCTCTATCTCTGCCCTGTTTTTCTTCTCCATTCCCTTACTATGTTTTGCATTCGTGGTTTGTGGCTGGCATTCTTCCGTTCTTTTCCTGCCTTGGAGTATCTAGATGCTTAGGCCTTCCGAAATGGTTTGGGTGTATAGTTTCTAAGCTATGGGTTATTGACAGATTCTGTTAGCTCTCTTTACTGGTTCATCGGATGCATGTTAGCCTAGGATGTTATAAAGCTACCTTCTTCTCTGTTGGCTGAAATGGTTTGGATCCTTGGGTTTCTCGGGTTTTCCTCTGTTCTAGGGTGGGCGGATACCTGAGATCATCCTCCAACCCTTCAAGATTTTCCCTCGAGCTTAGGAAGTTTGGTTTGGAATTACTGGCCGACGTTGGATCTTCATAGCTTGTTTTGGTCCAACGGCTTGATTCCTTTTGGATCACTTGCCAATCTTTGGATTCCAGCTACTGAAATCTGTTTTTGGAATGGTTGTTGGATTAGCATCTGAGTTGTGGATTACCAGTCGTGTTCCTCTGTTTTGGATCTAGAGAAGTAGGTTGGTATGGTCTTTGGGCAAGTGGTGCTTACCAATTCTGTTTTTTCTTTGGAGCTGGTTAGCCTCGGGAGCTCCATGCTAGGTGTTTGTGGTTCGCTTCCTCGCCGCAGCGGCTTTGGCTGAGCCTTGTTATTTGTTCTCTCAATTGATTGAGTTCTTGGGTCTCCCTTGGGCATGTGGGCTAATGTTGGATTGAGGTGATAACGACAGTGTTTAACTTTTGTTTGGGATTTCTTGTAGATCAATTGGTTATAGTTGAACTTTGTCAGATGTTGCATTTCTTTTGGATTGCTCCAATTGATTGTGGGATTCCTTTATTTCTGGTTGAATTTCCCTTGAATAATTGTTCGGAGTGGACCTAACCCCTGTATTGCGTTCAATTCGCTGATGTGGTACTCTCTCTTGCTAAGCATGTTGAGTTTGATTAATGCTTCAAGAATTATCATGCTGGTGGCTTTGGTTGATACTTTATTTTGGCTTGATCGACTATGACTATGATCTGGATGTTTGAATGCCATGGTTGGATTATATTTATATAGTTCTGCAATGCTAAGCCTTACTCTTTATATATATTATATTCAGTTGGACAGTTGACTGATGATTTGACATGTAGAGACACCCAGGCCTAGTTGTTTGAATAGGCTCATGCATGATGATTGCATTAGAGGCATTCAGGCTAGGTGGTAGGCGATGGATTCGATCGCCGATCCGGGGTTCTCGGGTAGCCCGGATCTAGCCCTAGGACCGGGGTCTGGGTAGAAGGACTAGGGCGAGATTGTGTGTTTATGATCTTGTGTTGATTGAGGTTATATAGATATGCCCATTTGAATTGTGCTATTGAGGTGTAGAGATTGTGTCGTTCTCTGCGTCAATCGCTAAGGGCAATGGATGTTATCCTATTAAGGGTTGTAGAGGTGGGAGTGCACGGGAGATGCACTTGCCCCTTGTCCTTCCCTGATCTGTAGAGTGGCGCTTGGTGATGCGTGACCCTTGTCCAGACTTGTACTTTGTTGCCTTAGGATTGGACAGAGACGACAATGTTGTGGTTTCCTTTTCCTTGAGAGTGCCGTAGAGTAGAACCCTACTGGGCATTGTTGCTCACCCTACCTTGACTGCATCGGCGATGCAGATCGGTGCAGTTCCTTATTTCATGTGTTCTTCTAGAAGATGTCGCGATATTTCGAGGTGATCGAGGACTTGGAGCTTCGAGCAGTCCTTCTACAGTAAATTTACAGTTTTACTCAATGATGTATAAATTGATGTTTAATATGATGTATTAGAGTGCAGAAATGAATGACCCTTAATCCAGTTGTATTTGAGAACAAAATTGTATGATTTTTAACTCAATTGTATTTGAGAAATACTGTAATATTATTTGGTATAGATGTTGATAAATGTGCGGATATTGAGATCGTGAAATTGTAAAATGTATAAGTTCCTTATGCCAAAATTATAAAGAGGATTCTGCCGAAATTTTTATGAACTGGAGATCAAATTGTTCATTTATATGCTTGTTGCGCCAATTGGTGATGTAAATAGGTCTAGGTGGCTCACGTCTCGATTTAGATGGGTTTTCTGGATCGGAGCGTGACAATAGCTTCTTTCAGTTTTAATAATGTTTTATGTGACTTTTTAGGAAGATTATTTCAGTTAAGGTCCGAGTTGCTTATTAGTCACTTTTTCTTTTCCAGAACATTGTCTTAATTTGATTGTCAGTAAGAGTTTCTTTTTCTAATATGATATTTCTTTTAGTTAAGCATTATTAGTCTGTATGTTTCGTCTCGTGTCATGTTAGAGGATGAGGTTTCCTCTTCAAGATTCGGGTTGTTACACCGTTGGTCTCCATACACTTGGCTCGTTTGACCTCTTTTATCTCTAGCGCCCTGTATGAGGCTCTCAAACTCCCTATCATCATCCCTAAGTCGGAGCTCATTAGGTTTAACATGTGATCTGCTTGAACTCACAGCAGCTCTTTGTGATATTGCAGGACGACAATCATCAACAGGATGACCCACATATTCATTGTTCCTGGCATCAACGTCGTCCACTCTCAGCTCCTGCGAAATGTACCGATAAGGACGCGGTGGGTCACCAGGCTCATCAAGCTCTGGGTTCGACAAGTCATCTGTAGTCTGCAACCAATCGTTGATAGGATCAGAGTCATCGTCGAAAAAGCCAACATCTAAAATGTTGAGCTCTCCAACATCTAAAATGTTGAGCTCTCCAACATCTTTTGACAAATCCGTACTGATGTGTCGCAGTCTAAGCCTTATGTTGCAGTGTACGTACCTCATGTTGTAGTGTACGTCACCATCTTCTCCATACGAGCATATGAAAGACGATTTCGCACTTTGGTGTAAATGAGTGCGAATGTAGACCAGTTGCGTTCACATCCGCTAGATGAGGTGGTTTATGAGAGGATGCGGATCACTAGTTTTTATATGTTAGCTGCAGAGTCTCCGTAATGCACCCACTACTCAGTTACGATAAGAAACAACTGCTGCAGTTTGGTTTAGTTATATCAATTAGCTTAGCATACCATAATCGACTGATAGATTAAAGCATAAGCTCACCGGGATCAGTGTTATATCGCACATTGATCGTCATGTTTTCTCCAAAAGATCTCACAGCTTCTCGAAACAAACTTCCCTGCCCATACCGACATAAGGTATTACTACTTAACTTCAATTGGGGTTGATTGAGTTTAAATACGGACAAACAATAAGGTAAGCGGTGCTTACCTCGTTAATCGCAAGAGAGGCACACTCAGCATCGGGTTGAAGTTTAAGTATACAGATCCGCAATGCTCGCAGTAAATCATGTTACATGCTTAAGCTATAACGGTAGTGTATTCCCGGATGCAGATAGTAACCTATCATATAGAGAACAAGATTGGTTAGGGGCTGTTTGGTTGCATGTATCAGCTGATACATGCATCAGTTGATGCAGTCTTTTGATACAAACAAGTGTTTGGTTGGTCAAATGCATCAGCTGATGCAAAAAGAGGCTCAGATGCTGCATCAGCTGATGCAGCCAAAATGGCCGTTTCTGCTGATGCAGCATCAGCTGATGCATCACTATATGAATTAAAATATTATTTTCGGAATTAATAAAACCTTAAATAAATCCGAAAAATCTGAAAACCCAATCAGAAAATCCGAAAATTCGTGGGAAAAAAACTTTACATGAATATATTATTTTCGGAATTGATAAAACCTTAAAGAAATCTGAAAAATCAATATATGAATTTTGAAAAATCTGAAAACCCAACCAGAAAATCCGAAAATTCATGGGAAAAAAACTTTACATGAATATATTATTTTTGCTTGTATTTTTGTTGATTTTTATTAAAAAAATTAGCATAAACGAATTAAGTCCGGAAGATAAGTAAAGAATTGGACACTGTTATTCAAGATTTCGTTGATACTTTGTAGTGAAGAGTTTGCTAAGACGATTTTAGGTTAATACTCACACTTGCTTGATCTTTTTTACTTTAATAATTAAGAAATTATTAAGTTAGCACGAGCTCAATAATTTAATAAATATAGTCAAAGAAAAAATATAGCTAAATAAAAAACAGCTAAAGAAAAAAAATGATATGAAACAGCTGTATCAACTGATGCAATACATACCAACCAAACAGAAAATGAGCTAATACTGCATCAGTTGATACAAGCAACCAAACAAACAGATGATGCTAATACTGCATCAACTGATGCAGCATCAACTGATACACTGCATCAACTGATGCAAGCAACCAAACACCCCCTTAGTGTTTATAATTTAATAAATAACCTGAAGTCATTGGATGATGATGGATTTACCTGCTAAGTGGAGGTCTCGGCCCATCTGTGTGTCCCACCGACGATCAATGATCCGCAAGATCGGGTCAGAAAGTCACGTTCCTGCTTGCTTTATCTCGTCTTTCGTCAT
The DNA here is from genome assembly GCA_963920575.1 of Narthecium ossifragum. Taxonomy (NCBI): domain Eukaryota; kingdom Viridiplantae; phylum Streptophyta; class Magnoliopsida; order Dioscoreales; family Nartheciaceae; genus Narthecium; species Narthecium ossifragum. Next base: position 21,592,519 of record OY986967.1, read on the forward strand.
CTTTAGCGCGTAATAAACATAGCCCATTTGAGGCCTAGTGTCACCGTCAACTATAAATAGAATAGAATACAAGGGCTCTACGGATATGATGATCTCACTTATATGCTCCCAGAATTTGCCTGACATGATCGTGTGCAAAGCTTGTTTCCCCTCGCATTTTTGAGCATATTTGGAACTTGTCCAATTACTGGATGCAAAAAACGCCTTCAACCCAATCTTTCTTTTAGCCATAAACTGAAGTGCGATAAAATTAGTTTCGAACCTAGTGGGACCCGGCCGTATGAGCACTCCTTCAATATACTTATTCATTATGGCATGAAGATAAGGTGAGTTGTATAAATAGCTGGCCACATGTTGGACTTTCTCCATGGTACTCTTCACCATTTTTATATCCCCAATGTCATGAAAGATCAAATGACCTCTTCTCTCCATAAGTATCTTGCCCGCGTTTTTAAAGTTTGCGCCATTATCAGTAACAATCTGAATTATTGAAAAAAAAACCATTAGTCTCTAGACTAAACTAATGGTAAAAATACATGTAATTGCTAACCTGTACAATATATTGTTCTCCAATATCATGTAGTTACATCTTAAATCAAGCGGTATATGTAGTTTGCGTTGTGAATATCATTTGAGACATTCACAGACACGACATTTTTGTTGCAGTATACGATGAAGTTGATGATGGGCAACCTCGTGGGACCTGTCCAGCTATCACACATCAAAGTCACCCCATAAGCATCCCACTGTGTCTTAAATGTGGATATATACTTGCGAATGTCCTCGACCTCATCATCCAAATATTTGCTTGCTATGTCTTTGGGAGTGGATCGCTCAATCCCTGAGCCATGTTTCTGGACTGATCATAGCTCGAAAATAAGTATTCGCGGTTGCGAATGGAGGTATATGGATAAAGTGAAACCATTTAGATATGTTGCGTCCTATTGCCTTCTTCTCTCTTTTCCAGTCATCGATCCGTTTTTGTTTGGACTCTTGACCAGGAAATGCGTTTGGATCTATGTCTCTAACATCTACGCTTCTCCTGCCTTAGACGTCTGTGTTCGCCCTACCCCTTTGCATGCGAGATCCGAACATACCAAGAAGAGAATTCTGTCTGCTGAGCTTTCGGGGAGGGAAATCAGCATCAGCACCCAATTTGTCAAAGCGTTGTGAACTAGAACCAGCACCAAAACCAACCTCATATTCCGAAGGACCAAATCTGCCCCTTTGCCGTTGAATCTCCTACCACGCCCATCAATCTTCTGACGACTCGTTCAAAGCTGCACAAAATTCTGCTTCTAAATCGTTCCCCATACGCTCGTAGTAATCAACAACCGGATACTCTGTAGCCCGTCTGTTGATCTCTAATTTACGTCTTTCGGCTGCCTTTTTCCCTTCCTTTACTGCCTCTATCTCATGTTTAAGTGTCCGCTTGACCTCCTGTGACACTTTAGTGCATTTTTTCGTGTCTCTTGCATTTTTGGGAGGGGTGAGCAGACTGAAAATGCATGTGGCTGGTATTGCAGGAGATACGAAAAAATGCACTAAAGTGCCACAGGAGGTCAAGTAGACACTTAAACAGGAGATAGAGGCAGTAAGGCAGGGGGAAAAGGCAGCTAAAAGACGTAAATTAGAGATTGACAGACGGGCTACAGAGTATCCAGTTGTTGATCACTACGAGGGTATGGGGACGATTTAGAAGCAGAATTTTGTGCAGCTGTGAACAAGTCGTCAGAAGATCGATGGGCGTGGGAGGAGATTCAACGGCAAAGGGGCAGATTTGGTCCTTCAGAATATGAGGTTGGTTCTGGTACTGGTTCTAATTCACAACGCTTTGACGAATCGGGTGCTGGTGCTGATTTCCCTCTCCGAAAGCTCAGCAGACAGAATTCTCTTCTTGGTATGTTCGGATCTCGCAGGCAAAGGGGTAGGGCGAGCACAGACGTCAGAGGCAGGAGAAGCGCAGATGTTAGAGACATAGATCCAAACGTATTTCCTGGTCAAGAGTCCAAACAAAAACGGATCGATGACTGAAAAAGAGAGAAGAATGCAATAAGGCGCATCATATGTAAATGGTTTCACTTTATCCATATACCTCCATTCGCAGCCACGAATACTTATTTTCGAGCTATGATCAGTCCAGAAACATGGCTCAGGGATTGAGCCACCTACTCCCAAAGATATAGCAGAAAAATATTTGGATGATGAGGTCGAGGACATTCGCAAGTATATATCCACATTTAAGATACAGTGGGATGCTTATGGGGTGACTTTGATGTGTGATAGCTGGACATGTCCCACGAGGTTGTCCATCATCAACTTTCTCGTATACTGCAACAAAAATATCGTGTTTGTGAAGTCTGTGAATGCCTCAAATGATATTCACAACGCAAACTACATATACCGCTTGATTTAAGATGTATTACATGATATTGGAGAACAATATGTTGTGCAGATAAGCAATTACATGTATTTTTGCCATTAGTTTTGTCTAGAGACTAAGCCCCGTTTGGTACGGGGATAAAAGTTATTCTAGGTTAAGTAATAATGATTATTTGGGATAAGGAAAAAGTAGAGAGAAGTAGTAGGTGGAATGGGGATAACTTTTTATGGGTGTTTGGGGATAAAGTGTGGAATAAGGGGAATATTCCCCTCTTAACCCGGGATAAAAGTTATCCTGGGTTAACTATCCCAGTACCAAACGGGGCCTTAGGGCTTGTTTGTTTCGTGGTATTATAGATGGGATAGGATTAATAATCCCGTGGACCCCACTTTATCCCATGTTTGGTGTGATTTTAAGCATGAGATAAATTATCCCATTGGGACTCCATATCCCAGGTACATGGGATAAAATTATCCCATAGGGGAGGTGGGATATGTAATCCCATGAGATAAGATCCATTGGATTAAAAAATAAAAAAGTTTAAATATTTGATTAAATCTTCTCCCACCGTATCATTTGTCTTACCAAACAAGAGAGAAGGGCTTAACCCCTCACATCATCTCCCGGGAGAATATATCCCAGGATACTATCTCCCGGGAGATTATATCCATCCATATCCTGTCCCGTGAAACAAACGTGGCCTTAAGGGTGCATTAGGTTGCGGGATAGTCTATCCCGGGATTAGAGGGGATGGGGATTGGTATCTGGGATAAGTAGTGGGATATGTATGATATTTTGTTGAAAAATAGTGATAAATTAGTAATGTTTGGTTGAAAAAGTAGAGATAAAGTTGATGTGATTAGTTAAAAAGTAGGGATAATGAAATAATGATTGGTTGAAAAGTGAAAAAATAGGGATAAAATTGATGTGATTGGTTGAAAAGAAGAGAAAATGTAGTAACGATTGGTTGAAAAGTAAGGATAAAGTAGGGATAAAGTGGGTATAGGAATGGGGATAAAAATGGGGATTAGATGGTGTTTAGCTACAATACATGGATAAAGTGGGCTTAACCCAAGATAGGGATTCTCTATCCCCAAACCAAACAAGCCCTAATGGTTTTCTTTTCAATAATTCAAATTGTTACTGATAATGACGCAAACTTGAAGGCGAGCGAGATGCTTATGGAGAGAAGAGGTCATTTGTTCTGAACTCCTTGTGCAGCACACTATATTAACTTGATCTTTTATGACATTGGGGATATAAAAATGGTGAAGAGTACCATGGATAAAGCCCAACATGTGGCCAGCTATTTATACAACTCACCTTATCTTCATGCCATAATGAATAAGTATATTAAAGGAGAGCTCATACAGCCGGGTCCCACTAGGTTCAGAACTAATTTTATCGCACTTCAGTCTATGACTAAAAGGAAGAATGGGTTGAAGGAGGCGTTTTTTGCATCCAGTGATTGGACAAGTTCCAAATATGCTCAAAAAGGCGAGGGGAAACAAGCTGAGCACACGATCATGTCAAGCAAATTTTGGGAGCATGTAAGTGAGATCATCATATCCGTAGAGCCCTTGTATTCTATTCTACGTATAGTTGACGGTGACACTAGGCCTCAAATGGGCTATGTTTATCACGCGCTAAAGATGACGAAAGACGAGATAAAGCAAGCAGGAACGTGACTTTCTGATCCGATCTTGTGGATCATTGATCGTCGATGGGACACACAGATGGGCTGAGACCTCCACTTAGCAGGTAAATCCATCATCATCCAATGACTTTAGGTTATTTATTAAATTATAAGCACTAAGCAATCTTGTTCTCTATATGATAGGTTACTATCTGCATCCGGGAATACACTACCGTTATAGCTTAAGCATGTAACATGATTTACTGCGAGCATTGCGAATCTGTATACTTAAACTTCAACCCGATGCTGAGTGTACCTCTCTTGCGATTAACGAGGTAAGCACCGCTTACCTTATTGTTTGTCCGTATTTAAACTCAATCAACCCCAATTGAAGTTAAGTAGTAATACCTTATGTCGGTATGGGCAGGGAAGTTTGTTTCGAGAAGCTGCGAGATCTTTTGGAGAAAACATGGTGATCAATGCGCGATATAACACTGATCCCGGTGAGCTTATGCTTTAATCTATCAGTCGATTATGGTATGCTAAGCTAATTGATATAACTAAACCAAACTGCAGCAGTTGTTTCTTGTCGCAACTGAGTAGTGGGTGCATTTCGGAGACTCTGCAGCCAACTTAAAAAAACTAGTGATCCGCATCCTCTCATAAACCACCTCATCTAGCGGATGTGAACGCAACTGGTCTACATTCGCACTCATCCACGCCAAAGTGCGAAATCGTCTATCATATGCTCGTATGGAGAAGATTGTGTACGTACACTACAACATGAGGCTTAGACTGCGACACATCAGTACGGATTTGTCAAAAGATGTTGGAGAGCTCGATATTTTAGATGTTAGCTTTTTCGACGATGACTCTGATCCTATCAACGATTGGTTGCAGGCTACAGATGACCAGCCGAACCCAGAGCTTGATGAGCCTAGTGACCCACCGCGTCCTTATCAGTACATTTCGCAGGAGCTGAGAGTGGACGACGTTGATGCCAGGAGCAATGAATATGTGGGTCATCCTGTTGATGATTGACGTCCTGTAAGATCACAGAGAGCTGCTGTGAGTTCAAGCAGATCACATGCTTGACCTGATGAGCTCTGACTTGGGGATGATGGTAGGGTGTTTGAGAGCCTCATGCAGGGCGCTAGAGATAAAAGAGGTCAAATGAGCCAGGTGTCTGAAGACCAACGGGGACGGGCTGCAAGTTCTCATCCGTCGACAATTGCGCCGACATTTGCAGGACGTCAATCCAAAAGTCCTATGGACGTTGAAGATGCGGAGACTACTGATAGCAAGTCGTCGTCTTTGGAGAAAAAGAGAAAGTGGAGGTGATAACGATGCCAGAGCCGGAGGAGAAGAGACATTCGTCTTAGAGACAGAGGCTCAAAGAGGCATACATTTTACTGAGGAACAATTTTATCATCATGCTACTCATGATTATGAACATGGCGCAAAACATCCAGGGGTCGAGGCCAATGTGGTATATAAAAGAAAGGGGAATGACAACACAAGTGGAGGGACTAAGCATGACTACACTTCCATGCGCGAGGGATTGGCAGCGATCGATGTAGAGATCAGTTCATCTTCGTCTGCCCCTTCGTACCGGCATGGTCATTATGGAGAGAGATATGATGAGGACAGTAATGCTACGTCCTAGCATTCTAGTCACATCGGCCAGCCTCAGTGGCCACAGGAGTCTACCTTCATGCAGGGTATTTTTGGAGATACCGGATCATCTACTTCGAATGATAGTTTCGGATATTCATATGACTATCCTGATACAAACTAGCCATACCAAGCACATCAGATTGAAGTGGTGACTATACAGGCTCCTGAAACTGTCATTGATTTCCAGCGTGATGTTGCAGAGTACCAGTCGCTCATTAGAGAGTTTGAAGTCTATTATTATCCTTATATGACTTTCCCTCAGTATATGCAGCACCTGAGTTCTACTAAAAACATTTATCTTAGACCACCGGATGACAGATTATGGTTAGTCTGAGAAAGAGTTTGGTGTGTACTCATATAAGAGATGTATTGAGCTGTTGATTATGTGTCATGTATTGTATTATACTACTTTAATATGTTTTCACTCCGCTCTGGTATAAGAGATTATATTTGGCCAATTGGAGATGTTGAAAACGAGTGAATTCACTCATCTTGACTGGCACGGGGGCGTACCGGTCCGGCACGTCGCGTATCGACGGGTTGTCGATACGGCGCGTGCCACCGGCATGGCAATCCTTGATTTCGGATGACTGCCGGTCCGGTACATACCGACCGGCACAGACATTTGCCGGCCGGTATGGAAATCCTTCCCTGTACATATTTTGCCAAAATCCAAGAAAACCAAGATTTGAACACTCTTCGTCAACTTGTGCCCATGCCGATGTTTGGTAGATTACTTGAGAGAGGGGGGAGAGAGAGAGAGAGGATGAGATCTCCTCTATGGCTTTTTCTCTTCTCATCTAGATCAAATCGTATGAATTTTTTTGGCAAATCCCGCAAGAAATTTGAGTCCGGTTCCTTCCAAGTTTTCATGGGATTTGAAATTCGCATATTTATGCTGAGATGGCAACTAATTTTCCAAAATAACAGAAACAGATGACGTGTCAACATCTGAGTGGAGCTTGGCACAATCTGACATGGTGCCAAGCTCCCACCGAATATTTTCCCCCAGTTATCAGGGTCCCATGACCCATTCTCAAGCCCGACTTCAACATTGACCCGAATCAAGTCCAGGCCAGCCCGCTCTAGCTTGGGGCGAGTCCACTTAAGCGGCCAATGGGTCCCATCCTACTGGTGGTCCATCCTATCTAGCTAGTTATTTATTGCTTATCACTTTATTTTCTAGTTAGCTAATTTACTACTTCCTAGTTAGCTAATTTACTACTTCCTACTTAGATTGTATTAGGTCTCCTAGTTGATTTGGATTGAGTGGAGTCCAGTTCGCCTCCAACTAGAATAACTCTTTTGTATTCTTCCTTTGCCTATTTAAAGGCCAATCAATGAGAAAACACCATCACTCTATTGGAAAAATCCTCTATTGTGATCTATGATATTCAAAGGCTAGTTCTCCTTCCTTGGAGTTCCTTTAATCATCATCTCCACCTTCTTTCCACTCTATTGCTCCCACCGCCATCGTCTTCTTCTTCTTTGGCGACATTGTAAACGAACCACCCCAAGCACTACCATCCATCACCGTCTACCTAGGGCCACCGCTCAAGGCTGCCATCACATTCGCCCAAGGGGCCAGCCTATCCCTAGCTAGCCGCCGGCCCCACCCTTCATCGTCCAACTAGGACTCCTCCTTAGAAACCCTAATGAAGTACTAGTTCTCCCACAAAGAAGAGCTTTCGTGGCCAGCAGTGAACCGGGGCAGAAAAGGTTTTGAGTCTCAGGAAAGGCAAAAAAAGCTGTGCTCAACTGAGTTAAACTTCCTCCACTGTTAATCCTAGCCATCCATCTCTATTAATTCCCTAGGTCTAATCCTAGCCCATGAAACCAACTTACTACTCATCCAATCCTAGCCTTAGGATCTAGCTCGCTTATTTTCCTCAAATCTCATCCATCCATCACCCTTTCCTCTACCCTAATTCCTCCTAACCCTATCCACCCCCTTCTCTCTCTTCTACTTGGCCGCCACTCTTTGTCTCTCCTCTCGTCTTCTCTCTAGTGCCCTCTGATGAACCCAAGCTCCACTCTGGCTACTTCTACCATAGGGAAGAAGAAGCAATCTCCAAGGTTCTATCTATCATGCAATGAGAAAAGAGGCCACGCAGCTGAGCTTACACAACTTACAAGAGATCTGCTCATAATAGTCAACAAGAAAGACGGCATTATAAATCATGTTTTGAACTAACAACTACATCAAGAAGAAACTGAATTTATGTAGTACAAGTTTGAACACCACATCAATCCAGTAAGTTGGTAGGTTGCCTAGTTTGGCATGTCAGTGCCTATATTTCCATGACTAATACAATGCCTAACTCATGAAATAATGTGTTTAACAATGTAAAAGATCTTATTTCCAGCAACAGGTTCGTATGATTTGATTCAGCTTCATCTAGCATATAACTAGGAAGACAGTTGAGAAACCAAGGGATATGACTTCTTCAATCCTATACAGAAAAACAAGCATAATTGACAGATCTGTAAATATAATAATCCTAGAAACTCACATAAGCCCCATCAGTGCAGTTATAAAGTGTCCGATACAGTATTTTCCAGGCATCTTGTAATGCAGGAACTGATTTTCCATACCTCCTCTTTGGGTAACGATTTATCCAGATCTGTATTAAAGCAAAGAGAAATCGCTCCATTATTGGCCAGTAACGAACTAAACTAAACACATATGACAACAGAATTCATTTCAGCATTCTGACACACAAAGACACCAACAAAGCAGCCACAGAATTTCCAGTATCTCTATACTGCATATAAGCTGCTACAAAAGACAAGTCCAAGATTTGGGACATAACATGTAACAAAGTCGTTGCAAAAGTTTCAAATTGTTACAAACCTTATGGTAGTCTAACCTTTTTAACTGCAATTAATTATACCTAGACATAGCATGAGAAAGAAAGCACTGAATAAGATAATACACAACTGGGAAATTGCAGAAACTAAGCATCCAATTATTTTCATGCTGATCTTATACTTCGAGATTGGAATGTACCTGACTTATCACTAGTAGTCTACGTAATAGCAGTTGATGGACACATTTTTGGTTTCTTCCAGGTAGCAAGTTTTATTTATGTTGCTAAAGTATCACTTAAAACTTATAGCAATATTGTTGATACAGTATCAGGAGATATATACCCAATACACCCCACTAATTTAGTAAGAAAGTTTGATTCCAATCGTATATCTCCATGACAATGTACAATACAGGATAACTACAAGCCCCTACTGCCTTATCCTAGCTTATATGATCTAGTTATTCTTCTTCGAATCTATATCTTCCAGGGTGTTCAAATGGTGGTTTTAAACTATATGAGTGGTTGGCCCCAGCAGGGAAGTATGAGTTTGCTGTTGCACTGCATGGTTACGTGGCGTTTGAACATCGAGGCCCTAGGCATTTGAACAGTGACTTATAGGTCATTTCATACCGTTTGAACGATAGTATGGCCATGCCGCTGGCACTTGCCGTGCCGACTTCTACTAGACACGATATTATCAATCTCAGCATGAAATGTGCAGATCAACAAAGTCCATACTGCAAGTAGATGTGTCGTGCCGATGCAAATTGGCATGGTTTGTGCCAACAAGGACAGAAATTCATTCTGGCGGCCATAAAGAGTAGTGATTACTAGACTGCTAAGACCACTTTCAATATGTCTCTGATCCTACACGTTGACTTGCTAACGACTGGGTAGATTTCCAAGATATTACAATAACTTTAGGGAAGCTAATATGCTTCTGTATATGCATATACAGGTCCACAAGAGACATATAGAAATAATAAAGCTCGAATAAGTAGATGGAATTCCATGCTCATGATTATTCTAAGCATAACAAATCCATTTCCATTAGGTATTGGCTCATAACAAACTTTCTGATGCCTTTTAAGTCATCTTTATATTGTTAATGTGGTCGTATTAGGTTGCGGATATATCTGTCACGATCTTTCAATAAAATCTGAGGAAGGCAGCACCAAATACTTTGGCCAGAAATCTACTTTGTCAACATGAATTCGGCAGCTGGCATTTGCAGATATGAGGTTTTCTGAAGTAGATAAACTCTTGACAAGTTGATGAGCTGGAATGCTAACTTAATAGTCCATTAAATAAAAGGAAAAGGGCTATAAGATGAATCAAAGATTCCCATCAAGAACTTTTATGTGGGCTACAGTGATAACATTTAATTGCATTAGGACAAACTTGTTGCTTATCCGGAAAACCTGACCTTAATAATCCGGGAATAACAACCATGACAAATAATAGAGTCATGTGCGATGCAGAATTACAACATAAAAAACAATATATGACATATAAAAAGGAATAAAGGAGCTAACTACCATTTTCACCAGTATATTCCCAGCAACGCATGGAGAACAGAACCAGTATTTTTGAGATAAGAAAATTAGAAAAGTATGTTAAAAGTCACATCTGAGCTGAAGTTTTTACTTTTCTAGAAATACAGCTGTCTATAGCACCTTTGAGCTCTTGAAAATTGGTTATGCATAAATATTAACAGAAAGTACATTACCTCCATATCTATTTTGTTATTATGAAATGCCATTTCAGACATGAGGTCATAAACAACAGGGTTTTGCTCGATGCCTTCCATACACATCCCAATACCGACCTTCAAACAGGTGATGATATGATACATTAGGAAAACAACGTATATAGTAAGAAAAGAGAAAGGTGAATCTAGAACTTATTTGATGAATCAATATTGCAACATGATACAATGATGCTGCAAGGTCATTTCTAGTGTCTGAGCTACAATGCAACATATACTGTTAAGATTTTAATCCTGGAGAACAATCATATGAGTAACAGACTGAAATACAAACAGTATGAATATTGCTACATATTTTAAAAGTTCAAAAAAGTGAATGATACACCAATCAGCTTATTGGTTGCAGTTTGCCTGCTTCCTGTGACTTCTATATATCAGAATCAATCATAGCCTAATTAGGATGTGATTAAGTGGTTGAAAATCTTTAACTTTATTAACAGGTGATAGCTATCAACCATTAACGTACAAAATTTAATAGAATAACAAACGTGCAGAATTTTTCCTTTGCTACACAAAAGATGTGGGTATACGACATAGTGTGAACTTGGCCTACTCTTGTCATAAAAAAGGACATGATCCAATTCACTCCATGACTGAATAAGATCCTTGACATCCCTTTATTAAGGATAATGTTGATGAGAGGATATATGATTCCGTAACTGAGCTAAAAGTGCTCAGTATCTGACTTCTGCATTAAGTTCAATCTTTATCATATGAACGCCCATAACCTCCTCGGAAGATAGGGAACAGAACTTAGTAACATAAGAAGGCTTTTACAGAAGCATTTCCCTTGAAGTTTCACATGGGTGGACATTCCTTTGAATGCTGACATCTTAAAATACATAAATGTCGATCTTACTATCAATTAGCATTTAACTACTTACATTGTTCTGTCCTTTTAGCTATATATTTCGAGCATTTATCAGCAAGTAAATGTGCTAACTCCATGGTGATTACTCCCATCATGCTACAGAATGATCTATAATAAGCCTATTATATTTTCTAGGAAACCTACCAGTACGTCGTGTGCTGGCTCAAAACCACGACAGAACACATCCAATATCATGGCACGAGTGAATTTTCCACTGAAGTACCTTTTCTTTTTTCATTTTCCTTTTACCTCCTTAAAAGAAGCTGTTGTTGGACAACTTCTTCTGAAAGCTTAGGTCGATGGCTAAGTTTTCTGGTTTTTCCCCGTCTCCTCTCCTCTCGTCCTCCTGTCCTACCGAAATCGAAGACGATGCTGATATCTCCTCCCACCTCCACTGCTGCTTCTCCTAATTTCCCAATGCCTCCTCTCCCCCCGAAACCTCGATCCCAGTGCCACATCTCCCTCTTCTCACTCTCTCTCACCTTCAACTTGTGTCGTCAGCACGAAGGCCATGGCCAGTAACAGTATGAATAGTGCCAAAGGTACATATCGTGAGGAAGAGTGCCAGCAACACAGATCCGTCAGCATTGCAATCATTGTAAATGAGTAATTAGGTACCACTTTTTGCAAGATAGTAACTTGTGCACTTTAAAGGGCCATAATGTTGAATGAAAGCCATACAATGGTGGAAGCCCGAAGGACGATGGCAAATTCTGCAGTGAGCAATGGCTGCAGCTCTTGATATTCCGAATATGAAATTGTTATAGCAAATAAAAAACCAATCAACCAATTTAACCGGTAAAAGAAGAAAATTTTGATAAAAATGGCTTATATTCTTTACTCCATAGTTAAAAGGAAACATAATGCCATGCATTGTACCTGAAATAAGCCTGTTGTTTCATTGTAAATTATGGACGTCATTATGTCTTAAGAGCTATGGAAAATGTGCAAACTATATGAGCAACTATAAGCATATACTGAGGGGTAATTAGTAATGTCTAGCTAAACAAATAAGAATGAAAAGGGGTATGTTGCCCGATCACCTAAATTTACTTCCAGTGTCCATTAGGAGGCGTGTTTCACCATCAAAATTTATGCAGATACCTATCCAATTATGCAATTTTTACTCCAGCAAAAGCTATAAATAGTGTCCCCAACAGAGAGGTGGACTTGAATGTCAGGTATGCAGAAGTGATGCCAACTCTTGCAGAGGTTGTGGTGAGGTTGATGGTGTAGATGTTATTTAAGTTATATCGTATAATCTGCAGCGTAGTGTTAATGTGTGAAAGGCTATACATCATTAAAACATACACAACAACCATATTTTTAGGTTTCCTGACTCTCATTTTGCTAGTTGTAATAGGATATCAATGGAACCCAATTGACCGTTACTTCTAAGTGGTCTTTGAAAATAAATAAATGCAACCTACATATTGAAAGAACAAATCTAAGGATAACCATCCTTGCAGCAAATATTAACCAGCCATCTCAAATTAGGTGGTCAAATTGATCCAAGGATTACCCTGCCGGTCTGTGCCGGTCTGGATGCGTTTTTACGGTAATGTTTTGACACAATGCAATGCGTGTATTGGCACAAGCCTCATTAATGCATCTACTAGGACTTCAAGATCGTGCCGCCAACACAAGGCCCGTGCCACAAATTGGCATATCTAATGCTGGCCAGAGACCGGAACTTTACTCCTTGGATCAATCTCTGATACGTGGTATCTCTAACTTTTTCCCTACTATTTCGTGGTTGTCCTATGCAAGGATTTCTTTGTCAACAGGCACCAATTCTTTGCCAACCAGCACCCTTGGTGCCTGTTGACAAACATCAAGCCGGTGGGCCAGCGGCATCGGCTTGGCCCCCAGGTTTGGCACATCTACTTTTGCACATGAGCCGACTGGCACGGCTGGTGCCATTCGATACCTACTAATGCCGGTCAGCAACAGGGTGGTGCTGGGTGGTGCGGTCAGTACCAGGTTTCCACCTACCACCTCAATATAAAGAGGGAAGCAGAGAGGTAAAGGAGAGGAGAGCATAGGAAGGAAAGGGAAAAAAAAGCTGAAGAGGAGAGGAAGGAGAGACGTACCTAGGTCATCGAGGTCCTGGACAACCCTGGCATTGAGCGACTTAAGCCCCGGGTCCTGTGAAGTGGACTTAGCCCCCGTTTGGTTCAGGGTTAAGGGGAATAGGGTTAAGGGGGTTAGGGGTAAAAAAGTGAGATAAGAAATGGGGATAAACTTAACCCACTTTTAGCGTTTGGCTCATAAGCAGGGGTAAGTCAGTGGGTTAAACTTAGGATAAGGATAAGAATTGTAAAATGTATAAAATATATAATATTGTAATAGTGGATAAGTTAGTGGGTTAAGATTATAATATTTGAATTAACTTTTAAATTAATTCAAATATATGTACGTAATGTGTATAAAATATATAATATTATAATAGAGGGTAAGCTAGTGAGATTATAACATTTGAATTAATTTAAAAGTTAATTCAAATATTTGTACGTGAAATGTATAAAATATATAATATTGCATCAATGCATCCCCATGCGGGACCCACTTATATTAATATAATTATAATATTTTAATATTTATTGTTAAAATAATATAAAATTATGTTTTTACACATCAATGCATCGACATGCGGCCCACTTATATTGATATAATAATAATATTTTAATATTTATTATTAAAATAATATAAAATAATGTTTATACACATCAATGCATCCCCATTCGGACCCACTTATATTAATATATTAATAATATTTTAATATTTATTATTAAAATAATATAAAATAAAATACTTTTTGCATGATGTAGACCAATCATGATATGACATATGGCATGTAGACCCACTTATATTAATATTTTATTATAATAACATATGAATAATATTATTTAATACAGAACGCATATAAAAAAAATATTATGCGTGCGCAAAAGTTTCTATACGCTCATAAAAACACATACAAAAATTTTTATGGGTTCACAAAAATATTTGCACGTAGAAAAACAAACACGCACAAAATGCTACTACGCACGTAAACATTTTTATACCATCATAAAAATATTTACATGTATTTTTAGAAGCGCATAAAAAAGTCTAATGGCGTAAAAACAATTTTCTATGCTTAGTGTATTAAATAATATTAATAACATATTATAATAAAATATTAATATAGGTGGGTCCCACATGCCACATGTTATATCATGATTGGTCCACATCATATAAAAAATATATTATTTTATCATTCTTTATATATTGGTATCATCAAAATATTATTAGAATATATGTGATAGGTGTAAATGAGAGAGAAGCTTAACCCCATTCTTATCCCCATTCTTATCCCCAAACGCAAAGCCCATCAAGCCACCTGGACTGAATCCTAAGACCATGTTTTTTATATACATTTACTAGGTGGGCCCCGTGCCACTTAGCATAGGTAACCACTCACCCCCATCACCCCTAACCACCCCCCTCACTACCCTCTCTCTCCTTCCCTCTCTATGACTCAGCTGCCACGTGTCCCCCTCTCTCCTCTCTCTATGACTCAGCTGTCATGTGTGAGAAAAAAGATGAGTCAGATTGTGACTCATAAAAGTTGATATTATATAATAGATTATAGACCTAAGACTGAATGACTGATCATCACTCTAAGTTAGAGTATTATATTATTTCATAGCTGCACTTTACAAGTTAATTTATTATTTATTTTCTTATGATATCTGATCATCACTCTAAGTTGGAGTATTATATTATTTCATATCTAAGTTATATATGTTAGCATATATCAATTTTTGTCTCCAAGTTAGTTATAAGTCTGCACACTGTAGGTTACTTTGTTGTTTATATTTTATTATTTCTACTCATTAATCATTTTAGTCTATCCGGTCATCAATATTATTTCATTTAGATATAAAGTCTGCACTCTCTAGATTAGTTGTTAAATTAAGTTCAAAGTTACAGAAAAGTCTATTGAAATATTTAAAAGACTAATAATTTCAGGATTTGTTTTTAATTATATAACATATTAAGATATGACTTTTTTAATCATTTAAAATATTATAAAATCCAAAACAAATCAGAAAAAATTATAGAAAATGAGAACTAAAATTGCCGATGCATGTAATAGCTTTTCATAACTTTTATCTTAAATATCCTATAATTTCAGTCAAATGGGTCTGAAACTACGTGAAGAGGATATTGGTTATCTTAAATATCCTATAATTTCAGTCAAATCGGTCCGAAACCACGTGAAGAGGATATTGGGAGGCAGTATGACGAACCTCTTCCTGGAACAAGATTTGGATGGGTATGTAAATATCGTGGCAATGTTGGCAAAGGAGGTGGTGTCAGCCGGTTGGAGACGCATAGCCGATAATGACTCGAATGTAGCAAAATGTTCAAAAGTGCCCAAATAGATCAGGCGAAGCTTGAGAGCCGAACTTGATAGGGTAAAGGAGGCGAAAAAAGCTATGAACAAGAAGGCGGATATAGACAAACAAGCAGCTAAATACCCGATTCGGAATCCGTACAAGGAGACGGAGGATGATCCAGTGTTGCGTGCTGACATCGAGGCATCCCTCCAGGAACATTGGGAGACGGAGGAGGTCCAAAGGCAGAGCACGTTTCGGAGCTTCAACATATGAGACCAGTTCTGGAGCCCATGGCGCCTCTGGCTCAGGTCGTTCGCCTCCTTGGAAACAAAGAAGAGGTTCGTCGATCCTTGGTATGTTTGGATCGATGGGAGGTGGAGGGAACAAGAGACAGTTGATATTAGGGACATGGATCCTAATGCATACCCGAGCCAGAATTCTAGGCAACGATGAATTGACGATTGGAAGGGGGACAAAAAGAGGGAAATTGGTCGCAACATAGCCCTGTGGTTTCATTTCTCTCACTTTCCTCCTTTTTCTGCAGCTAACACATTTTTTCGGTCCATGGTAAGCACTATACAAAAGCATGGGCATGGGATTGAGCCTCTCACACATAAAGAAATAGTCGGCAAGTATCTAGACGAGGTCACCGAAATGCAGGAATATATCAGTGGCTTCAATAAACAATGGGACAGATATGGAGTTACATTGATGTGCGACGGCTGGACAGGACAACTCTGATACCGAGTTTGATCGTCTTATAATGGGAGAGGGCGAGGTGGCAAATCCCAGCAAAGCCAGTTATCCAGACGAAGCATAGGTGCATGGGATACCAACGACATGGAGGTCATCTCATCAGCCAGCACGCATCAGTCGAAGGATGATGACAACACCAACAGTGATGGTGGAGATGCCACGTGCATCCCTGCCACACAGCCTCAAAGGAGGGACAGTAGCTTGATGTTCAGAAAGGAGCATAGATTCACGCATGGTACACAAGATTAACACCATGGAGAGACATATTCGCGCATGGTGTACGGGAGGAGTAAAGGCGGCAACAGGGAGATGCTCAGTATGATTATTCCAACATGAGACAGGCTCGTTGATCCTAGTTTATCATCCACTCTTCCGTCCTATCAGCACCCCCCTTCCACTCTGAGAGATACAATTCTGATACATATTCGTCATCACATATCCTTGGAGATTATCGTACCCTATATCGATTCCAACGCGTCATAACGTCGATCCCCAGGGCTATGGATTTTATGGCCATCCTCACTATGGTTCATTTGATTCTCAGAGCCAACAACCATCCTTTTTCGAGCAGTTAGCGCCACACCGATATAGTAGCTATGGAGAGTCCATATCCTCTTCCGCATGTAGCTTTCGAGCATGACATGCTCGAGGAGGTAACTTTCGAGTATTAGCCTAGCCGTTTCATGGACCTCATCAGAGTTTGATTAGCAGAATTCATCACATTTCACATTCCCACACTTTTTAGCATTTCTGCAATCTATTAGGGGGGTCACAATCCATCGACCTTTAAACCCGGAGGATCAATATAGTTGGTGGAGAGCATGAGAATCTACGAGTCATAGTCTGTTGATGCATATGTTGCAATGACGTAATGAACAATATAATAAATAGTTCATTAACGACCTCTATATCTATTATTTTTCATTTTGAGTGCCCAAAAGATCTTCAAATCAATCTAAAACATCAAATATATGTATCCTGGATGGTCAAAACTCCATGCCAAACAATAAATTTGTTGTGCCAAACATCTGAAGGTCCGTGCCGCAATCCTTGGTCTTATCTTACATTGATCTAGGTCAAGTTCGCTAAATGCTTCATAGACTCCATTGCAATTCCAATTTTTGCAGTTTTCACAAGATCATCTCACATATCACCCTATTCTCAAAAACAAAATGACAAAGAAAATCCATTTCTTTGTAGGCAATTCCTAAAAGCATAAACACACGAAAGCTAAGCGAAACCACCTATCTGAATGAAGAGGCCCCTTAACTATGGTCAATGACCAAACTCATAAATCTTGGTAACTCATGTATATGTTATATTACTTGTGAATACCGCACCTAGTATATGTATGCTTGGGTCCTTGGGCTTTGTCCACAATAAACCAGACACTGTAAAAAAGCTGTCATAACTATTCAAATTCTAAAATTTTCTTCTTGCCGATAAATGGCAAATCCCAAGTTCACCAAGGAAAGTGAAAGAAATCATAAAGATTTAGTTGCTAGTGTAAAATCCCGAAATTGAAAGATGCCCTAGAGTTCACGTGGGGTTAAGACTCTAATTAGGATAGTAAATCAGTTAATTATAACCCTAGTTGATTAGGTTAGCCTAAAGTACCTTTTTGAGACCTAATTGTAAAAGTTTGAGTCAATTAAGACTCTATTTAGACCGAATCCCAGCAACTATAGGTTAGGTTGAATCCAAATAGAATTAGGTCTAGTCAACTAAGTCTATTAAAAGGTGGAGTTTAAGTTCTTATTAATAACCAATTGGATTAGGTTAGAATCCATTAGGACTCTAATTATTAGAATCCAGATTTCTATTACTTATAAAAGCTACAGCCCTTATTTTAGGGTTTTATTCGTATCTTTCTCCTCTCTTTCTTCAAGTCTTCAAGAGAGCTTTGGAGGGGCTGTTCGGTTGGCTGTAAGGGTTCAATACTAGGGCTTTTGAAGGACAAGTAAGGTAGGTACACAAGTAGTAGATGATATCTAGACTTGAGTATCTATTTTTCTTAGTTTTAGGGTTTTAAACTTCAGTTTTCACGTTGTTACAGTGTTAGGTCAAGAAGTTTCCTTTTGTTCCAGTTTAACATGTACGAAACTAGCACTTCATGCTATGGGTTACATCGTAAGCATCAAACTGAATTTCAGATATCGTTATCGCTGAATTCAGATCTTCGATTTTAGGTTTATGTTTTTTTCTAGATTTCGGACTCTAGATTTCAGATTTATGAGTCGTGTTATGGATGTGGCTTTGAACTGTTGTTTGCTTATTCTAGAGGACTGATTTCAAGAAATCAGACCTTCCTATGTACTTAGTCACTAAGTTTGCTGCCATGTATGTTTGATCCTTAGTCTAAAAGTGATGTCTAATGTATTTATGATAGATTCCAATGAAATATTAGACCTATGACCATGTATGCTTGTTTTCAGCTATATGGAGCATACCCTTGTAGATTTCCTCGCAGACTTTTAGAGTTTTGAGTATTAGAATTTGACATTATCTTGCAAGCTTTAAGTCATCGTGTAGCAGTTTGCTTAGACATTATAATGCAGATTTGTAATGTTTCATTACCGTATTCTTAAGTGTGCAATTTTCTGATTTATAAGTCTTTAAAGTTCGGTCTACGAAAGATTTATAATGTTCAAGTTTTCAGTTATTAAATATGCAAATTTCTTACTTTCTTCTAAATATTCAGCAGTTTGATCAGTTTATGCTAGTTTCATATTGTTTACGAACATACATCAGTTTATGAGTTTATAATGCAAAGCTTTTGAGGCACAACATCTCATATGAATGTAAAGTCATGCATTGTTGCTATTCGGAAGTTGCCACCAAGGTGGTATGACACCTAAGATTGTCCTTAGTTGTCGTGGCTAAACAACTGAGGATGAGTACTTTTACGGGTTCATTGTTTGGTCGAGACCAACTGTGGGTCCTGGGCGTTTGAGTCCGAAAGAGCCGAGGCTCGACCTTATGCTAGCATGAGTAAGGACAGTTATCCCAAGTGCACGTGGGGTGCTATCACCAGACACCGCTATAGTACTCGGCGGTAGAGCCAAAAAGATGCATCTCATTATATCATGCATCAAAGTTCATGTCATGCAAGAGCTTAAAGTGATTTATGGGCATGAAAAGTTCAGTTTTTAAGTTTAATAAAGTGTTATCATTCTCTTTCTCAAGTAATGTGTTTTAATTCCGTTTTGTTTTGTGAACACTTTTGTTTGGATATCATTCTATTATGTGCTGTTTTCTACTGGGCTTTATGCTCATGAGATAGATGGTTTTTTTCAGATACCCAAGATTCTGCGTAGACGCGGGGATGGGAGTAGAGAAGAGAAGAGTTTAGAACTAGTTTATAGTTTCTTTCAGTTTAATCATGTTTTATGTGATTCTTTTAGGAAAGTTATTTCAGTTTAAGGTCCGAGTTACTCTTTAGTCAATTTCTCTTTTTCCAGAACATTATCTTATTTTGATTGTCAATAAGAGTTTTTTTTTTAATATGATATTTCTTTTAGTTAAGCATCATTAGTCTATGTGTTTCGTCTCGTGTCATGTTAGAGGATGAGGTTTTCTCTTCAGGATTCGGGTCGTTACAGCTAGAGCCATATCTACTAAATTGGGAAGAACTAGCAACATCAAGATATCTTGAAAATGAGCAATCATATCTGTAGGAGGAAAGGTACTATCGATCTAACTTTACAAATGTGAATTGCACTAACCATCGCAGAGTCATTGCTTATACGCGCTTCGACGGGTCCAGATGCAATTGCATCTAATATCCCATACATCTCAATATTTCCAGCAAAATTGTGTAGCATACACCTGCCAGAAAAAATTAAAAAAGTCAACCTAGACGATAATACATGCTTGCGAGTTGTTATGTTGAAAACTCCACAAATTAATATTTGAAGAGAACCAGAACTTTCCAGATGTAAGGAGTGCCATAGAACTGTTCAGAAGTAGCCCATATAGGTTTAACTTCAGCATATAGATCAAGGACGACTAGTCGACCAATAGGAACAGAATGCAATAGTGCCTGGAAAGGAACGGGGATTAATGTAAGGAAATACTAATGAATTCAATGACCTACCTAAAATGGAGACCAGCATGACTTAGCATTTTGTAAATTCATTAAATGCAATTAAGTCATGTTCGATGTATATGAAAAACAATGTTAACTCCATAAGACTAATTCTCCATCGAAAATTTTCATGGAACTACTAATACACGCAAAACCACCAAGCAATCTCTCACTGAGTTCGGAACAAAATTTCAAATCCATAGTCATAATCCATTAGTATTTAGGATATTATATTGTCGCATAGTGTCTTTGTATACATTATTAAACATAACTAAATTGGTCTATAAGTAACAAAATGCATTATGGTACAAATTTAAACTCTTAATCAACTACTTTTGATTGGTACACAGCCAAAAACAAGAAGACAGACCAGAAATATACAAGCTGGATTACAACTCTTCTCCAAGAATTTCCATGCTGACGGCATGTTTCATAGCCTCAACATTTTGTTCTTTTTCCTAATCAACTACTTTTGATTGGTACACAGCCAACAATAACAAGCCAGACCAGAAATATACAAGCCGGATTACAAACTCTTCTCCAAGAATTTCCATGCTGGCGGCATGTTTCATAGCCTCGACATTTGTTTCTCCTTCTTGTTCCTCTTTCCTATAGTTATCTGATTTTCTAGCCTCTACCTAGACACGTTAAACTGCTATAACTACATTGTTAACCTCTTATTTACAATGGACTGCAAAGGAAAAATCACGATTACAGGATCAGAAAGAAACCACCAACAGTGTACAAGAAACTTAGGAATAGTTTATGAATCTTACAAATATTTTCAGCTTCGTGGACTATGAATCTTAGGAATAGTTTGTAAATATGTATTGCATTATTGCCAGATTCTTACATGCTTACTTGCTCCCCTGTGTTATACACTACATATAGCTCTGTGCTTTGACAATGTATAGCATGGTATATATATTTTCCCATCACAGGAGAAGATAAGCAAAGAAGCTGGTTATGACAACCAGATGCATTAAACAGGGTTCTTCATCAAGGATTGTCGTTTCGGTGGCACGCGCCGAGCCGGCCCTGGCCGGCACCGGCATGTGCCACCGGCAATGGCAGTGCCAACCATTGTGCCGGTCGACAAGGTGAGAGGAGAGATAGAGAGGGAGGGTGGCCGACGGAGGCGAGGCAAGAAAGAGAGGGGGCGGCGGAGGCCAAGCGAGAGAGAGGGGGCGGCAGAGGCGAGGTGAGAGAGAGAGCGGGGGCGGCGTCGGCTGATGAGAGAGAGTTAGGGTTTAGGTGTTAAAAAGTTAGAATAACGGGTTTTATAACTGAAACCCATTATCGACCCGTTAATTTATAAGTGGCTATAAAACCCAGACCCGTTAACTAACCCGTTTAACCCCGTTAAGTGATAAATATAGAGCGAACGCTTCAAACCAATACGAACGTCATCGCCGCTGCCTCTCTCCTGCGACAAGTTTTTTCTCTTTCTCCTCCTCTCTTCTCTCTTCCGATCGGCACTACCCCATTGCCGGCCGGAAAATCTATGAGCCGACCGGCACCAGCCGATTCCGATCTGCTCATCTACGAAATCCGTCGAGCCGGAGCCGGTCCCCGATACCGGCTCGATATTTGCCGGCCGGCACCGAGGTTGCCGATCGGTTCGGCCATCCTTGCTTCATATATTAATCCAACATTAAACAAATCTCCCACACAAAAACAGTTATGATTAATAAAGGAAACAGCAATAAGAGGAATAGTTTCAGTTATTCAGACTGAATTAGGTATCAAAAATACTTTCAGAAACTGACAAATCGAGCAGAATTGAAGCAATGATATCAACGACTATAATGTTCCCCCCAGCACCGCAATCAATCATTATAGTTTCACATATTTTACCTCATTTTTGAATTTATAGGAGCAACAATATCGATATTTTGATTTAAATGCTGAAGCATGCAAAATGCAATGAAAAAGAAAAAAATAGTGTCAAAATTTTATATTACAACAACGAATGGAAATTCAAACAGAAAAATATACTAAAAGAGAAGGACAGGAACTACATTGTTAAAGTCAACCTCATGACGATAGTGAAAGAGAACTTACATGAAATCCCAAAGCTATTACATGAGAACTAACAGTTAAGAAAATATCGAAGGGATATTTTACCTTCATCTGTGGTGGCTTCCAAAAGGGGTCATAAGAAAACATCCAACCCTACAAAGTGTGCCTTTTTCAAATCCAATGAAAGGTCTCAAATAAACGAGTACGAATAAGTATCAACCAAACTTAGTAGACAGAAAATGAAGTTCAACCTCAAAGACAGGCGAGAATGTAAATAAAATCGGCATATAAACATGATCCAATTAAAGCCGAGAGGCATATATCAGTTACTCTAGAGTAAGTGATGCGGGAGCAAGTTCCATAAGTAGAAGGAATTCAAATTTGATTTGATTTCTTAGGATTGGTTTCTTATTTTGATTGATTTGTTAGGATTTGAATTCAAATTTGATTTGATTTCTCAGTATCGGTTTCTTATTTGGGTTGATTTGTTAGGATTTGGGTTGATGTTTGTTTAGATTTCCTATTATAAGGGATTTGTATGCCCATTAGGGTCAAGTTATGATGAATATAAATTGAAGATGAGCTTCTTCTCCTTTGGGTGGTGATGCCCAAGGCTCCCCTAGGTGGTGATTCTTACAGTTGGAGGACGACTTTCGAGGTGGTGATTCTTGTAGGTCGTCCTCCATCAATTTGGTATTCAGAGCCAGGTCGATGTCCAACAGTAACGGTAAAACCTGTTCTTCTTCCTTCCCTAGTCCCCTTTACCCTCATGAATTCTTTCAGCAGCCACCTTACCTTCGTCTCCCTCACACCCCATATTCCCTCCTCTACCGTTCAAACTATCGTCATTTCTCTTCACCTTTCTTCTTTTCCTCTCTTCCTCCATCTACTGTCAATACCCTTCTCACCTACTTCCTATCGTTTAATCTTACCTTCCTTCATCGCCGATCACTGGATCCCGACGCTATCCTTTGTCGTTGATGCCGTCATCGCCGACTGCCACCGTCACCATCTACGTCGCCGACCACCGTTACCGCCATCAACATCCGCTGTGGTGTCTGCGATCTCCGCGTCGCCGACCGCATACTCTATAGCCCGTCTGTCGATGGCGATGGTGGTGGCTGCGGTCTCCGACATCAATAACCGAATACTCTATAGCCCGTCTGTCATCAACAACCGAATACTCTATAGCCCGTCTGTCGATCTCTAATTTACGTCTTTCAACTACCTTTTCCCCTCCTTTATTGCCTCTATCTCCTGTTTAAGTGCCCGCTTGACCTCCTGTGGCACTTTAATGCATTTCTTCGTGTCTCCTGCAATACCAACCACATGCATTTTTAGTCTGCTCACCCCTCCACCCTTTCTGATCATACCACAATACTTGCACTATCCGACCAACCCCTTCTCTTTCGTTTCTCTCCTTATCTTTCTCTCCATGCTCCCCTAGGTGGTGATTCCTAGGGTTGGAGGACGACTTTTCATGTGGTGATTCTTGGAGGTCGTCCTATATCAGTTAGTTTGTATGAATATTGACCGATTAAGTCACATTAACACAATCATCCTACACTGAAGACCAAACATCAATGTTCAGAATTGTCTGAATTTTATATCGAAATAAAATAGGCATATAAGACATTGATTAAGAAGTTCTTTTTGGTATCATAGGATAACATTAACTTGAATTTTTGGCACAAACAGCTAATTAGCTATAAACGTGAGAGTTGACATTTAGAGAATGGTTGTAAGATAGTAGGAACAATGCGCAATTGGTTCAAGACTTTAACCATGGATTACTGTGCTGATGGCACATGTCATACATGACTTTCAAATGATATGTGGAAGCAATGTATCACTATCGTCTATGCCAGTACAATATTGGCACCATACATGGAGTGTCGACGCATTCCTGGCCAACTGGCATAGACGGTGCCCACAATAGCCATGCTAGTGACCGGCACGGAGCATGCCAGCGGCATGATAATCCATGTTTGACACATACTAGTAGTCTAGCAAATTATGAATAGAAAACAATAGAAAAGGCCCTAACTTGATGGAGGAACTTAGCTATAGACTAAGCCCAAAGATATGAGCATACATTTTACATTAGGAAGTCAGCCCAATGTCAAACCTAACAAGTTGTCTGAAAGATTATAAGCTAATGTGCTATAAATGGATGAGAAAAATTGAGATCATACATTACAAGGGCAGCTAGTGAATAGTTGGAACTGACTCATTCATTCCATAGTTCAAGCTCATGCGATCTTGGATAATCTATAGGATTGATTGCCATTCCAGCAACACATACCGACAAAGACAAATACGTGTCGTGCTGGTAAATTACTGACCTGATGCCTACGTTTGCTTTGTGCCGATATTCATTAGCTCAAAGCCACAAAAGAGTTTCATGTCGCTTGCATGAAGTCCTTGCCTAGTGTTGACACATGTCACGCCGATCAGCACGTATCATGCGGGCTAGAGACAGGCACACATACCACCGACATGACAATCCTTGATCAGTAGAAACTCCTAGATTAGGAGCAGGTAAAGTGAGGGTACGGAAATAATAATAATAACAACAATAATAATAAGGTTTTTAGCAAGTACCTCCTACATTATAACTATGTAGCGAAAACCCTTGCTTTATTAGTATTTGCATTTTACCCCCCTCTCTTATTGGTCTCTACAAACTGATTCCTCATCATTTTGGCTCATAATCCTTAAAATACAGAAGTATGCTTAATTGCATCAAATACTTGGAATGGGGTCAATTCACATATTCTCTTCCTCTTCAGTTTCCAAGTAATCAGCATGGCTTCTTTCCCGACCTTTTGGCTAGCATGACGCATGGCACCTTCCGTGCTGGTCCAGCACTGTGCGTGCCGTACCGTGCCAAGGGGTTAGCGGGATCGAACACCCCCCCCCCCCCCCCCCCCCCGCGCGTACCGTGCCAAGAAGAAGAAGTAGGAGGAAGAAAAACAAGAATGGCACGCATCCGTGCCGGCAGCACGTACCGTGCCAGCAGGCTACCGGGACGGCAATCCATGCCACCGGTACAATATTCCTTGAATTGCATACTGGTTTGGTTACTCGGAAACTATCCTTCACAAGGTAGCAAGCATAATAAACCATGATATCTTACGGTAGTAGTCCTCCAATCACCATATACAAATGTTTCTTTGGGGAACTTTCTAAAGCGACCAAAATTTGTAACCAGAAAATGTAGTTTCTTAGAAAGCAGTTAACGATAGATATAATTTGGAGCTCTGGGGACACTGCAGGTAATGGTCAAACGAATAAAAACACTTTAACAATAATCTGTCAGCTACATTTCAGAAAAATCTCTTTTAACATTATAATCTTTTATATCCTATGCATTACAACTGCTAACTGCATTTAATGTTTCCACAAATCTTCAACTTCTTTATCATGCTTTGAGCAAAACCAATATCAAATTACGTGAAGTTACCTGCATCAGCCAAGTAGCTTCACTGTCACCAATCTGCATCCCTGTAAATATTGCCGCACCTAAGGAGGATATGTAATTCGGCTCATCTACTGGTGGAGTGTTCTCATCAAATGTGTCACTGCAAAGTTTAAAGGAACCTGACATAAATGAGAAGTTGAGAATTCAACAGACACTGAATTATTAAACGAATAAGCTAAAAAGTATAACTTGTAGTTAGACAACAGAAACAAAAAATACTATTTATGTTAGCTAAAGAAAGAAACTACATACTCAACAGCAATTTATATATTTTCCACGATACAGAAACCTATTATGATGAATTTCCCATTAAGAAAACGAAAGAATGTAGAAGCATAAAACAGTCCTTCAGGATGCAGAAAGAATCCTTTGGCAACTGTCATGGAGGATCTGATACGATCTTGGGAGAGACTGGATGAGGTTAGACGAAACATAGGAAATTGTGATTTCCTAGTTATCTTTAGTTCTTCTGATCAGGCTATGGCCTAGCTATTCAAGATTGAATCCTATCTTCAGGATGAACAGTTTCAGTCTTTCCTTAGTTATCATAACTTTGCTTGTTCGAATAAGGCTATGGCTAACTATCAGAGATCGAATCCTATCTTCAGGATCAATGAAAGATTGAATTTCAGCTTCAGGATCAATCGGTTCTGTATTTCATTAACAACTGAGTACTTCAAATTTATTTAAGCATGTCGATGGACTAAAGAGGAAAGAAGAAAGATTTCCAGCATTAGCTGAAGGATGTATAGTTCCTCTCAAAGCAAGTTCCCTTGCCCCTTTATTCATCTTTCATAGGCCCAATAAGGAACCAACACTGGTCTTATCTGACCTCATTTTAAGTTGGACCTTCAATCCTTCGTCCCTTCACAAGATCCTACACCAGGTGATACAGGAACAAATTCCACATTTGGAAGAATTTGAATTCAATTTTAAATGTAAATTTGATTTCGGAACTTATTATGATTTGATTTTTGAATTAGATTTTCTATTTGAATTTGGATTTTATATAAACTATAATTAAGGGATTACATGCCCACTAGGGCTTAGCTTTGGTCGAATTAGAAAAGTTTTCTCATCTAAAACAATATAGACATTTAACTTCCACATGCAAAGCTGCAAATAGGTGATGTAACTCGCAATAAAAGAAACATTATGCTTAAGGCAATTTATGTAAAAAGAAGGCATCAAATAAGGATGAAAAGGACACCCAAACAACTACCATAAGTGAAATAAGAGCTGCTACTCTAAATAAGGATCAAAGAATCAAAGAAAGCAAAATGAAACATGCTGTGCAAATAAGCAAAAAAAAAATACACTCAGACCAGCTAGGCAAAGGTGCTTGCAATGACAGATCAAGTAAGTGGAAGTAACAGTTAACACTTGGAAGTGGCAGTGCCATCCTATGTTCCAAATCTCTACCCGATACCAATGAAATTATGAAATAAATATTTTCACATTTTCATATGAGAATTTGCCAAGGCTACTAGAGTGCAACAAATACATCTAATTGGGCTTTGAATGAAGATAATCTGATGCACTGAAGATACTTTACCAATTATATACATGACTTGTCCAGCCATATTCTGCAAAAGACCAAAAAAAATTAAAAAGTTTTTCAAATAAGAAACTAGAACTAATGACATCTCTAATCAGCAATACCTAATGATAATAGTGATTAAGGAAGAGACTAGGTTGCCACAACAGATAGATGCATTTCAGAAAAGATACTGAATCTGGAATACCAACAAGTTACCGAAATGATGCATATGTAAAACTGCATAGGCGAGCTCTATATGCACAGGTGATTTAAAAATGCTAAGAAAACATATAGGCATGTCCAGATATTGTCTAGAGAACCAGAATAATGATAAAAAGAACTAGAAGTTAATGCTGTAACAGTTCAGTTAACAGAAGTTTGGTGCTAAAATCGAAAAGTTGGCATCAAGTGGAGAACAAATAAAAAGGGTACTTTGCCTCGTTGTTGTGTTGCTTACTATTCTGTTCCGTAACTGCCATGCTTAGTTAGGAAAGTCCTGGTTAATGATGAAGTCATATCCAGTTCAATAGCTTCTTAGATTTATATGCTTCCCATCAAACTCTCAAGAACTCTGAATTACTGTCTCTTTTGTTCCCACTATAGTCCACACCGTTTCCCAATCACTCACTGAAATCAAAGATATTTGAGTTGTTTACCTTCAAACTGTTGCTCAATGAATGCTCTTCCAATCTCTACAAATAATGGATCCGTTGCATCTAAGAGGTATGTACAACACCATCTTGGATTGCCACTAACTGTAAACCTTCAGAAAATAAAAATGCTTGTCATGACACCAAGATATAATGCTGGAATGAGAATAGAAGGGCATGAACTTAAACATGAACTAAAATGAACGAATCAATCCGTCGGGGCAAAAATGAACTAAAAATTGGCCACTTAACGTGCCCAAATCTGAAATTTTCATCTGATTCAACCCGGATCAATCTAGGCAAGTCCAACTAGGCCAAGCACACATGCGAGTGCTGAAACTGAACAGGAAACCAAATTTCGAGGCGGTTAATAACACAATTGACCTGAAATTTTAAGAATACAATTTCATTCTGGATCAGAGCGCTAGCTGCATATTCATGCTCCAAATCAACACGAACCAACCCCAATTAATCTGAATTACACGTGTGAAGTGATGCGTGAAGTGAAAGTGAGTGGAATTCGATACAAGACCTCACACCATTTGGTTGTGCCCATCTGATTATGTGTTTCCATTGCCTTAACACGATCGCCGGGAAGTGCATGTCCAAGAACATCGCCCTAAACTCCTCCCACAGTAGCACCTCTCCGTCACTGGTGTGCTGGGCGGTGCGCCACCAGTCACGAGCGTCACCATCTAGCTGGAACGCTGCGAGGGTGACCCGAACCCGATCGTCCTCGACGAAGAGAGCATCCAGGACGCGCGAGACTCCGTCGAGCCAGTCGTCCGCTGCGGTCGGATCTCCAGACCTACCGCTGAACCTGGGCGGGTTCAGCCGTTGGAAAGCCATCGTGATAGCCACCGAGGCCCGCCCGTCGACAGGAACAGGGGCCTCCTCCTCGACAAGGAAGACCTCCGCCTGCGTGATGGTGCAGTCCGTCTAGCCCGGACCACCCTGACAAGAGCAGTCCTGTCCGGTCGGGCGGGTCGACCAGGTCGTGCCCCACCCCGACCGGCAACCGAAGGTCGGCCGCGAGCTCCCGACATCCGCACGATCACCAACAGCAAACGAGCTTTCACTCGTCAGAAAACGGCAAAACAAACAGCAC
Source organism: Narthecium ossifragum (assembly GCA_963920575.1). Lineage (NCBI taxonomy): Eukaryota > Viridiplantae > Streptophyta > Magnoliopsida > Dioscoreales > Nartheciaceae > Narthecium > Narthecium ossifragum. Next base: position 21,621,702 of record OY986967.1, read on the forward strand.
CACAATAAAGCGGAAGACATATATAACACAAAGAGAGCATGCATGGATATTCTAAACATAGAACTATCCCAACCTACTCTCAATCTCAACCGAAACCTGATCCTACTCTCTGGGATCTACAGCCTATGCTCTGATACCAAGTTGTCGCGCCCTGACCCGCGTAGGCCCAATCGGGCCGGGCGACGCGAACCGGAACCTAACCTACTGCGGAAATTTTGGCGAGGTTTTCCTCTAATCATAGTGGTCTCCCTAGCAATTCATAATCATCCTGTATTATATAATCAATCACAAACCTCAAAAACTGAAACTGAATATAAACAAATCCTCAACAGGGTAAAAGTTATATAAAATCTCTCCCGTAGGAGGCTAACTAAACAAAAGGTATAACTGACGATCGCCGCACCTCAAGCACCGCCAGACGCCGCCACGTCACCAAATACCGGCCCGGTCGGGGCGATCAAAGAAGAGCTAGCGCCAGCACCTGCAAAACGCAGCCCGGGTAGGAGTGAGCACTAAGCTCAGCATGGACACAACACTACGACACTCACAAGGGAGGGAACACAACAGTGTCGCCCCCAAGTCTACTCTGGGTGTATACAAGGGTCCCATAACCCTACCGGAAGTCCGTGAACGCATACCCAAAACACTGCAACTCACAACAAGACACTGAACACTGTTTGGCGGGCAAGGACACCGCTGGGTAGGCACTTCTCGACCCAAGAGTCAAGAACACCGGACACCGGCTACACCTCAGATTCAACTTGGAGTCGACACGACCTCTAAACATCAAACTACATGTATTCAGGTCATCTAACCCTATCATCGAAATTGACTGAATATTACAAATCGAGTCCTGGACCAAGCTACCCACAACGGTCCTACAGCTAGATCCGGACTACCCGAAAGCCCCGGATCGGCGATTAACCCACCGCCAACGTCCTACACAGATGCAACTAATGCATAAGCAATGCATGTTATGAGTACACGCAAGAATATACAGATAAGCATGCATCAGTATGTGATTGTATATCAAACAAGGTCTGGGCACGGCACCCTGCCGGCCCGGGGTGGTGAACAGGTAAGTAAGATCTAGGAGCTGCTACAGTGGTACCACCACCAACTGTCAGCAGTCAACCACAACACCTGTATCAGGAAGCAGCCCCGCAAACAACAGCTCACAGATATCACAGATAAAGCCCTCGGCGCACGCCGGCATGCAAGGCTAAGGAAAGCTGTAGGGCTACCCGCCCGTTTATTCTAAACATCCCGGGATTCATCACTCCCCCGGTTCACCACTGCCCCTATTATAGGGCTAACATGCTTAAACATATATATCATATATAAAACAGTAGAGAAAACCATCATACAAAGCCCCGCGGGCAAAAGCCACTTGAAAACACCCCTCAACCACTAAGAGATCGATCTCCCTTCCCAAGGGAATCGATCTTCTTAGTACTTGGGAGAAACTCGTCCCTGTCAACCGAAGGAGATCGATCTTCTCCACCAGAAGGATCGATCTTCTTCATGACATGGAACCCGCCACCTCAACCTAGGCAAGGATCGATCTTCTCCCACCGAGGGATCGATCATGCTCGGACTGGGCGTGATGCCCCAGAAGGGATCGATCTTCCCTCAAGGGAGATCGATCCGAATGGGTTCTCTGACGACCGGACGGCGAGAAATACCGCCGAAAAATACAACCAAATCCCCCAAAACTCTGGGATCTTGTAGATCAAGCAACCACGAGTCCAAAACCGGTGAATTCATGGAAAACAAACATGTATTTTAACAGATCTAAGAAAAAGATTACAATCAAACCAGAAAAAACTCCAAAAACCCGAAAGATTGTCGGTAGGATCCCTATTTATGCAATAGCAGCTTCAATCCAAGCTACTAGGCCTTAGATCTTCCTCAAACGAAGCCAAATCCAGCAAGAACACGGCTGAAATCTCGGATTTCCAAAAAATTCAAAAGAAAAGGTTTCATTCGTTTTATAGACGAACGAACCGACTCAAGAGAAATCGATCTCTTTTGAGAAGAGATCGATCTTTCTTGCCAAATCGGGTTTGACTTTCTGGCACTAAGAGATCGATCCTCTAGATAGAAAGATCGATCCCTTATGTGCAGAAAGCTAGACTTAGGCTAAAACTTAAGCCCAAGTCCGGATCTTTCGATCCCGAGTCCCACTAACCATTCTAGCCAAACATTAACACAACCATGGTCAGTGTGTGCACACGCGGGTGTGAAACTAACCGGTAAGGCGCAATTTATCAAATTGCCCTTGCGGTCCACGACGAGCTACAGGAGTAGAGGGACGGGTCCTCACAGTTATAACGTTCTAGGTATATTTGGAATCTAACGATTCTAAACCGTGCTTACCGCTACATGTAACCTATGATTCTAGGTACATATTTGCAATATCACATAATCTGTTTTATTCGAAACAGATTTAAGCAGCTACAATGTTAACAGTCTTTACTAACGATACGTTTGGTTGGACATAACCGTTGGGAATGGAATGGTCAAATCCCTAGTCATAGCCCATTCCGTTGTTTGGTTAGACATTCAAGTTTGGAATGGAATGCTTCATTCATGACAAGTTGGGAATGAGGCTATCCAATCTAATAGCCCGGACTCCCTCATTCCATTCCTGACGGAATGGCAAATGACGATTATAAAATAATTTGGTTATTTATATCCTATTCTCATTCCATTCCCACTTATTTTTATGTACCAAACACTTTCAAGCATGATCCCTAATCCCATTCCTTGTGTGAACAAAACATGCCGCATCATTCTCATTCTACTCATTCCCATCTCAACTCCTTTCCAGCTTTCATTCTCAATCCGTCCCCCATTCCTTGTGCGAACCAAACGTGTCGTTAAGTGTTTTTCCATAACCCTAAGTTGCTCTTCGTATTCGTCCACTAAGGGGGCATTTGGCGAACTCGGGATCCAGCGAATCCACGGGATCGCCGAATGCGTGGATTCCGGATCCCATCGTCAAGCAGATCCCGAAAATCCGGATCCGCCCTGAGGCGGAATCCGATTCCGTGGATCCCATCCCGCGGCTCCCGCAGATCCCGACGGGCCAAACGCCCCCTAACTTTCTCCTTTATTACAAGCAATATCATTTCCTTCTATTCTCATGTTTTCTGTTCTTGATTTGCTTTACCTCTAAGTCATAGGCATCCTCAAGGTATGTGCCGGTCGATTTTTCATAAGCCGATCTCTAGAGCTCGGGTCTAGCTTGTGCAAAAAAGGTTTGGTGCCGCTCGGCACCGGCTTGAGCCGAGAGGCTCACAGGTTAACGGGCCGATGATATTTCGAGAAACATTTTGCCTTAAAACTTCCAATAACGGGTGCGCTACTTATTAGTTAACGGGTTTGAAGCCGGGTTTCGGGTGTGAAACCCATTTGCGGTGTTGCTCTCACCACCACGGGAATCCACCCTCGTCTCCTCTAGAATCGTCGGCGGAGTCCACCACCAACATTTCCCTATTTTCCACTCACTTTTATATTATTACTCTCCCCAGTGTCCACCGGCATATAGGGTCAGCATCTCCGGTGCCGTGCCACGACAATCCTTCCGCATACACTATTCTTTTTTGTCAGGGCATGAAATTTGAAACCAACTTTCGTTCTTCCACTACACGATATTGTATTGTCTCCTTGTAGGCTTTTATTGTGAATCAGTATCAATGCCATATATATGATTGACTTCATAGTTGAAAGTCAACCTGAAGATGAACCTGGGTGTCAAGTCAAGAATAAAAGTCACTCCATTTTTAAATGATATCTTCAGGGACCAGCATAAAACCATCTAAAGAATGTCGAAAGCAAGGCTAAATACCTCCAAAAAAACAAAATTGTTGCTTCAGCTTTCCGGAAAATTTTATCTGCTAGCAAAAAAATTATACCTTTTAGTCAAAACTAGGGACAGTTACGCTAATTGATGGCTATTTTCCAAAGTATGCCAACAATCCACAGACATTGAATGCAAACCTCAATGAGGACGTAATGATTCCTCTTGTGCATAAGGTTTCAAGGATGAGCTACAATGATGTCTAAAGCTCACACATTAATAGACACATATATCAAGGTTACAAAGAATAAAATTCTCCCAATAGAGTTGAAAAGAGTGAAATTTCTCTCAGTTTAATTCTGAATACTTGAAAGAACTAATCTCTTTGCCAAGCAAAGGGTACTTCCAGTGGCTATCAAAGTAACTATTAGGACACATATCAACACAGAATCTCCAGCTTCAAGACTTCACTTAGTATGATCATCAAGATGATAGCAGACTTTAAAGTTCATAAAGCTTGACATCGAGAACTTTAATTAGGTTACTACAAGTATTTCTTGAAGGATAGATGTAAACTAACCAATTTCCAAGGCGGGTTATCTTTGCAGACGGATATATGGACTTCAATGCGGAAGGAACATTTCCAGAGAATGCTGGAAGAACTGCAAGCGAGAAAAGAAAAAAGAACTTCATTTGTTGGGACTTTGAGCATAAGCAATGAATTATTTTTCTTTGGACGTACAACATACAAAATCTTTTGACAACTATGAGTACACTAATAGTTAGTAACTTTAAAATATGGCCTGTTTAGTGCTATAAGATTGCATTATGTTTTTACTCCCGTGCGAATGGTGTGGTGCACAGATTCATTATTAGGAAAACTCATGCTGAGTGGCTTCCATCCTTAATAAATATTGGGGTGGCATTGGCTTTCCCCCACAAAAATAGAAGAAATGAATAAATTGCATTATATTGCCGCATCGGCCAAATATTCCCTAGACTATGAGACCTCTTTGGATTGAAGAATCCACTAGAATCCATAGTGGCATAGCATATACATATGTCAGCGACAACAACAACAGAGACAATCCGAACAATCTGACGCTACCCTCGATGGTCCCAATCCAAGTACCCTTCACTTTTCACCTTGTTTTCCCTTCCCTAATCTCCTTCTCCCATTTTCCTTCTTTCTAATCAAGATTTGTTGTGCAGTGGCGCATGTCGGGCTCGCATGGCAGGACACGTGCTGATATTCTAGAAGGACCTTTTCTGTCAGCATGAAGCACTTTTGAGCCAATACATATATTGGTACGAGGTCTGTGCCGATACTTGTATGGTGATAGTAATTTACCAGAACACAATCCTTGTGATGAAGTATCTAACGATTAAAGATCAATTGAAAAAACTAAAACAAATAAAATCAGTTTATGGTCTTACAACAATCCTAGGCTCTCTATACATTCTGTATTGTATTAAACTTAGGACACTGAGATGGTGCAAAGTCTAAATCAAGCTTCCCAACAAAATTCTAATGAAAGGAAAAAAAATTCCACCAGTAAAAAGGAAAAAAAAAAGATCATACATAGTTGAATAATGCACCGAATGGCATCCCGAATGGCATCACATTCTTACACATCAAGCACAATAACTTGTATGCATGTTCATCCATTTTGTAACGAAATGAAGCACTACTTTGTACATTACTTTCTATATTCAACCCACAATATTTTTGGATGAAGATCTTTCCAGAGCAACCTGCTGATAATCAAGGAAAGGACATAGTTGGTTATAATGACATGGCTATCTAGAATGAATAAACAAAAAGCTTTTTAGCTCTTAGGTGGAATGAGTTCCCCCACACCATTAAAAAGATTGAGTTACGAAGCACAATTAGATGCCATATGAAAACAGTGTAACTTATGGGCCTTTTGTTCTTTTTGTCTAAATTTTTGACTTCCAATGAACACTAGGTACCACTTGAATCTTTCCTAGATAAAAAATATAATCAACGATTTCCCTCAATTACGGAGTGTATGTTAAAAATATCATAATGAAACTTTGGATACCTGGAGACATTCCAAATTCACGCATTCTGGCAAGAATTTTCTTTTGAAGAACAAGTTGATCATCAAGCCAATTCTGAGGGAGTGGACCCCCCCATCTATTATCAACAATCAAAGGAAATAAAATGCAAAATAGTAAGAGAAAGCTTACAACATGTTAGAAAATAGATGTGCTAATAATAGCATAGTTAAAAGAAGGATAACAGCAAATTTAGCAATGATCAAGATATTAAAAACGAAATAAGAAAAAATATATACAACAAGAAACATTGAAGTTACTAGCACGTATCGCATGATACATGTTGCCCGGCATGTACCATGCTAAAGACAAGCACGACACATGCCACCAGCATGGTAGTCCTTCGTTGAGACTACAGCGTCTCCATCTAATGGATGTTCTTAAACAAGAGTTCCTTAATGGGTCATGTTTTAAAGCTAGAAAGCTCAAAACTCATATTTATCCCAAGCATTTTGCATTCTCCATGGATCAAACCCAGGATCTTGTGATCCAAGCAAGTATAATGAGATACATAACTAAGTAGAACAAGCAATGATGAGTGAAAGGACGTTAGGGACAATCTAATAGATTGTTACTTGCCACAAATAAATATACCAATAAAGTATGATTTTACACTAACATGCAAGGATACCAGTCAAAATGAATAGTTTCGGACAGTTTCTACAAACCCAGTCCAGGGCCGGTTCGAAAACAAGCCCCAAAACCAGGTCGGACAGAATGGCTTCAAAAGGAACTGGTGCCGGTCAGTATACTGCACACACACAGTATTGTCCCAATACTTGACCAACAGGATACATGCCAGCAAAACGGAAATCATTGTCGGCCTGAACAAATGCGTATCGTGCCAGTAAATCACTGGCACAATGCCTCTATTGGCAGTTTGGCACAAACCTATATTAGCTCAAAAGAACCTTGTTCGTGCCCACTGTCAACATGTGTCGTGCCAACCAGAGACTAGTACGACACATGCCACTAACACAGTAATCATTGATTGATTCTTCATACAAAACAACAAATATCATCACAAAATTCCAACTTTCATCTTTTGCAAGGAAAAGTGATACCTTAAATTTGTTTTAGAGACGAAAGTAGCATCAACGTCTTTTATTGATGTAGAATACTGAAGTACAACAATGGTGTTTCTTCTTGGGAACTTACTTATCCTTCTCCTTTCAACAACTTCAAATTTCCATGTTGGAAACAGCAAAACCATCAAGCGCTTGTTTTTTCCCTAAGGGCTAAATCGGAAACCACAACCCAATTTTAAAATCTGAAAAACACTTCTTGTCTCCACTTATTGTGCCCTAGAATTGCCATACTTTTATCAGAAAAGTTGGCTTATTTAGGGCAGATTCATGCATGTTCCTATATATGCATTAAGATTTTCCATGCTTTGATAGTTTGATCATAAAATTGCTCCTAAAATGAAAACCTAGGAACCCATGAGCTCAATGTACACGAGGAAAAATTTAGCTTCATAGATCCATTCTCTTCTGTAAACCTTAAAATCAAAGTTGCAATTGACTTCAATCAAAATACCATGAGGAATTATACTTTCTAGATGAGGTCAAATGAGGAAAAATAATGACATGAGCAAACTAACCCATGCAAGTTTCCCATGCGTGACCATGAAAGAAATGCTGGCCCTCCGAAGAAATCATTCAAATCTGAGCTGCTGATGTTAAATTTCTGCAGAAAGTTAACTGATACTTAATACTCAGCCTGTGATGGGAGAAAAGTAAATCAATTACTAGCATGAGTTGGCTTCACACAACGAATTGTGATACTAAAAGGACTATACCAAATTCATCTCAGCAAATAAAGATCCAATGTAATCAGACCATGAAAAAACAAGATGATGGGAGGATGAAAAAAACTAAGAAAGGTTATAGCAAGTGATATTATTGACTGAAAAGAACAAGAGGAAGAAAAAGTTCGAGGGGAGGAAGCTCCACAAAAATTAGAATGGCATATTAGTATAAAGCACAAATCCAAAGAACCCATTGGTCATCAGTTCATTCTCTTGGCAGCATTGTCAAAATGCACATAGTAGGCCAACATACAACAATATCAAATTAATGAGTCTGCCACATCAATGAAGGAGTCCATACATAGACAAGACTTCATTATTCACCTATGCTCCCCAAGGTACATGCAGCCACAGCCACACACGAGATCCCAAAGGAAGTCAATAATTTATATTTACAAAGAGAAAAATAGTGGATTGTATATGAACGGATTCCAAAGCTTTCCATGAAAAGCGACCTATAAGGTAAGAATAGCCAATCTAGAATTTGGGCCAGATGTGAACCTAAACGGAGTGCGCAATGGTCGCATGATCAGTTAGGTGACCAAATTGAAGGGGATCCTACTCCGATCTGGATTACATGATTGGGAGTCCTAGTTGGACTTCAACAAAAGTTGTAAGCAAGGATTGTCGTGCCGGTGGCACATTGTTGGTCTTTGGCTGCCACCGGCACAACAAATGCAGACGGTACTTATCGTTCTGACACTTTTCATAAACCACCTGCCAAATATTTGTGCCGTGCCGATAATATACCAGTACGACACATATCGGTGGGACCAAAACGTGCCTACAGGCATGACAATCCATGGTTTAAACTTTTAAGTACCAGCAAAACACTATGCACTGTCAGGCAAGGGTTTCCGTTTATGTTGAAACAAATCAGCCGGTATTTATTGAACCAGTGGGAGGCGGAAAGAAATCCACCTCCAAAACCGGGTTGGGGTTGTGCCAATCGAAAACCTTTGGTAGCGACCACTATGTGCACCTAATGTTTGGGAAGAAAGAGAAGGGAAAGAATAGAAGGGGAAAAAGAGAGGAGATTCGAGTTATCGAAGGTAATGCTTAATTGTGCACCTAATGTTTCACTTTCTTCTTTACTATCAAAGTCATGAAAAAGGCATCCTAGTATGCAAGCGTAAAAAAATATCACTTCAGCTAGATTAATATGACAAAACTCCACTTAGCCAACAAGTAACTTCAAATGGTTCTAACTTTGACATCTTGATGGAAATGCAAGTACATAATACTATATTGTCAATAAAGTGTTATAAATGCCTATTCTCCTTAGTAACATCTTCATTTCTTTCCACTTTTTCTCATACCATTTTCACCTATATCTTTATATTTCCCTTCTTCCCCTCTAAAATCACCCAAACCCGATCAAATCCCATCTGAGAATCTTGATCCTATGAATATAGCAATAGGATTAGGAAGGATATTAATGGCATTTAGGTGAAAATCCTCTCTTAGTGATTATTGCTGTATATGATTTTATACTGTCCTCTTCATTCTTATTGTATATCATTATAAATCGACTAGTATAGTCCTAGTCGAGATTTTCGTGTTTCTTTCTTTCATGCTCTGAATTCAGCAATCAGTATTTAGCTCGTTACTACTAATATATGTTTTCCAAAGTAACTTAGAAACAAAGAGGCCATATGTCATCTATAGAGTACAGACCATATTCTAGCATCAATACTTTTGATTTTACCTAAATTGAGATACAGCAGAACACACAATGAATGGTGGTCCTTTGAACTCCATTTCATACATATTTTTGCAGTTTACATTTACCTTAGTCATATTAGAAGTTTTGTTTTACACAAAGCATGTATGCACCCCATCTACTTGTTAATGACTACAAAACTTTCAGATTGGTGTTTAATGCGAAATTTCAGACTAGTGAGAGTAAAATTGCCTAAACTCAACATACATATTGTGCATGTTTTAGTTGCAAATCCAAAATGCATAAAATAATGCTTCATGACACGGTTCTTTATACCTGAACTCAAGAAAATCACCCAATAAACAGATATGAGATTCTATAGATCTTCAAGATCTTTCCTGAGATCATAATGAATCAAGTTTCTAATCTTCCACATGACGCTTAGTTTCAAGGATCATGTACTAGGGATTAAACTTCGTAGATTCCCTTTGAATTAAAGGAAGAAAGCATAGGGTAAGTTCAAATGCAGAGATATATTATCTGTGAGAGGTAGAAAGATAATACACTAAACGCGAGATAACAACCCAAAATAAATGTCTATATATAATTCTTAGCCATAAAATTGTCTCTAAGTCACTATATCTAGAACTATTAAACAACAAAATGCTATGCTTTCCCAATAGTAATGCAATAGAGAAGTATTATCACAAGGTGATCTTGCTCTGGAAAAATGGTAGAAAAAGAGTATCCAAGTACCCAGAAGACTTTCTGCCACACAGCCTCTTGTCCAGTGAAGGCTAATGGCAAGTTGATACCTTGAAGAGCCATCCAATCAATTTCCCTTTCCCATCTCTTCCAATCCCACCATGCAAATGTATCTAATAAGCAAGTATTCAACCAATAAAATTAGTCATAATCTAGATTGGATGCTTATTACTAGGCTAGTAGCACGAAAATTACCTGAATGCATATCCATATGTGATAAACCCACGTAATAATCCCACGCAAAACGATAAAATGATGAAAAATAAACTCAACACCATGCAATGTAACTAAATATGCTAGTATTCAACCGATAAATTTAGTAAGAATAGAAGATTGGAAATTTGTTACTAGGTTAGTGGTACACAAATTTGCCTGAATACATATCTATGACAAATGCAGATAATAATCCCATGCAAAATAATGAAATTATGAAAAATACACTCAACATAGTAGTTAAACAAATTATTCAACTACCTGGTTGTGAAGGTCCAAACAAAAGTAGCCAATGGTGTGAAAGAACATTTGAGAATCTAGATTTAGTGCATTATAAGTACCTAGAATGATAAGAGTACTATTCCTAAGACTCATGGAGGTCCATGCCAAACAATACACACATCATGTCGGTAAATTATTGGCACCATACTAATATCTAGCATGGGGTCCGTGCCAAGAAGATGTTTCTCCTCAAGAGGCTTCGTGCCATCGCTAAGAGGTATGTGCGCAGTGTTAGCATGGTATCGTGCCAGCAAAAGAGCATTCCACCACTGGGTTTATACATGGTGTTCGAACAGTAGTTATACTATACGACAGTGATAAGGTTTTAATCACCCGCAACTGGCTTCTCTATTCTCGTCAGTTAATCGCAAATAGAGAGCGATCACGGATTCTTGCCTCAACAGAATTCTCCGGAGAAAGCCTCGAGGAGTTTCAGGCTTTGAATTAGGCTTATGGAGCTTCGACTACTTGATTTTATCTCAAACAAAGGCAGGGAATTGAATCCATCCTTTCCTTTTGGCATTTATGCATGGATTGCACATTAGATGGAGATGGAAAGATTGCCCAAGGAGGGCAAGGCTTTAATTGAAGCCCTGAGAGGCATTTGCTGAACTTTGCTCGTGAATAGCAGCCTGACCTGGGCCCAATAATGATTAGCTGAAGAAGTATGTCACTATTGATGATGTATGTCAGAGGTGGACGTTTAGCAATAGCCCGAATGATGACTGTGTTGATCCTAACCTTGTTTTGATAATGCCAATGTATATTAAATGATAAAATATATGTTTAATATTAATTTCTCCTTTGATAGGAAACTTTAAAATTCATATTTGAGCATTTTTGGTACTAGCGGTCGATGCATGGATCGACCGCGGGGTTGCACGGTCGATGCACCCAACTTGGCCAAATATCATGTTGGCTCGCGGTCAATCTAGGCATCGACCCGAAGAAGCTTTTTTTCTTCACAAAGCCTCAAGGTCGATGCGGCGGTCGATGCATGAATCGACCGCGGAGGTTGTTAGTGATTTATTACTTTGGCTAAGTGTTGGTTTGGAGAGAAATTGTTTTTAAATGTTATAGGTTGGCGGACGATGCACAGGTCGACCGCGGACTATGGTGACTTGATTTGAAGAACCAGCGGTCGAACGCAGCATCGACCCTGGAGCAAGGATTGCCGTGCCGCTGGCACGCGCCGAGCCGGTCCCTGGCCGGCTCGGCACTTGCCACCGGCACGGTCCGGCACGGACCGGCACGGTCCGGCACGGACCGGCACGGGCCTTTAAATGTTTGGCACGCCACATTTATGGTTTGGCACGGAGTTTTGATCATATATTTGATGTTCTATATTGATTTAGAGATCTTTTGGATCTTTCGGCACTCAAAATGATAAATAATAGATATAATGAACTATTTATTATATCATTCATTACATCATTGCAACATACATCAACATACTAATACTATGACTTGTATATTCTCATGCTCTCCACCAACTATATTGATCCTCTAGGTTTAAAGGTCGATGGAGTGTGACCCCCCTAATAGATTGCATAAACGATAAAAACTGTGGGAATGTGGAATGTGATGAATGCTGCTCATCAAACTCTCTGATGAGGTCCATGAAACGGATAGGCTGATCCTCAAAAGTTACCTCCTCGAGCATGTTGTACCCGAAATCTACACGCAGAGGAGGATTTGATGAAAACTCTCCATAACTACTATATCGGTGAGGCTCTGACTGCTCAGAAAAGTATGGCTGCTGGCTCTGAGAATCAGATGAACCATAGTGAGGATAGCCATAAAAATCATAGCCCTGGGGATCGACACTATGACGCGCAGGAATTGACACTGGGTACTGGTAATCTCCAAAGATATGTGATGAAGAATAGCAATCAGAACCGGATCTCTCCTCAGAGTGGAAGGGGTGCTGATAGGATGGAAGAGTGGATGATGAACTGGCATCAGCGAGACTCTGTCTCATGTCGGAGTAATCATACTGAGCATCTCGCTGTTGGCCGCCTTTACGCCTCCCGTACACCAAGCGCGAATCTCTCGCTCCATGGTGTTCGTCTTGTGTAGCGTGTGTGAATCCTTGCTCCTCTGTGAAAATCAAGCCACCGTCCCTTCTCTGAGATTGTGTAGCAGGGATGCATGTGTCATCTCCACCATCACTATCGGTGCTGTCATTGTCCTTCGACTGATGCGTGCTGGCTGAAGTGGTGACTTCCATGTCATTGGTATCCCGTGCACCTATGTTTTGTCTGGATGACTGGCTTTGCTGGGATTTTCCGCCTACACGTGGCCCTCTCTCATGCATAAGACGATCAAACTCTGCATCAGAGTCGGTATCACCTTGAGTCCCTCCTCGAGCAGAAGATGCAGGAACCCTAGAAGGATTAGGAGCCCCTTGTTGCTCTGATGGAGATCTGACGTTCCGTGTTGTCCAAGCATCAACATCCATGTTCTGCAACCCTGCCTCCTCGATGATGTACCTATTTGGTCGAGGTGGATCGCCTGGCTCGTCTAAGACGGGATCACCCATGTTTTCTGTAGCTCGCACCCAATCAACTATAGGATCATCTTCTTCCCCGAAGACGTCAGTGTCGATCACATCAGGAACCCCCATGTCTTTCGCTGTATCCTCGGTGATGTACCTCAGTCGGAGTCTCATATTGTAATGTACATATACCAGCTTCTCCAACCGAGTGTATGACAACCTATTCCGCACTTTTGAATGAATCAGTGCGAATGTGGACCAATTGCGTTCGCACCCACTAGATGATACAGTCTGTGATAGGATGCGAATCGCAATCCTCCTCAAATTTGGTGTTGACTCTCCGTACTGAATCCACCATTCAGCTGTAATACAATATATTTCATTAGAATCTCACTTTGGAGCTATTTGTGTACGATATTAAATCAGTTACAAAATCACCACTTACCGGGATCAGTAGAATATCTCCCATTTACAGCCGAGGCCTCCCCGAAAGATCCAATCCCATCTCTGAACATCATTCCCTGATTTCCATTTTTGCATATTTAACGGTAAGTCTTCAAGCATTATTTCGATAATTCTTGAAGAGAAATTGTAATATACAAAAAAGAATACCTCATTTATAGCCAAATTGCATGCCGTTGCATCTTGCTCTAACCTGATAACACTGTTCCGCAAAGCTCGCAAAAGGTGATCCTCGGTAGCAAGATTGTAGCGGTACTGGTATGCTGGATTTAAATAATATCCTGCGAGATGCAAATCGCGGCCCATTTGTGCCTTCCAGCGGCGCTCAATAATGTTGATGATACTCTCACAAGCTGTTGGAGCAGCTCCCCGTATCTCCGCTTTCGCTTGCTCGATCCTTCCATATAGGTAACCCATCTGAGCTTTCCTCTCAATATCAGCCATACGAAGAACAGCGTAAAGAGGTTCTATGGCCTTGATTGTTTCATTCACAGCCTCCCAAAATCTATTCGACAATATTGTATTGTATGTCTCCTTTCCATCCGTGGAGTTAGGATATCCACCAAAGTTACTCCACTCCTCGGATGCAAACATAGTTTTTAGTCCAGCCATCTTCTGTTGCATAGATTTCAATGCAATGAAATGTGTGCCAAATCTTGTAGCACCAGGCCGGATGAGCTCTCCCTCGGTGTATTTTTGCATCATGGCATGCACAGGAAGATGGTTGTATATGAACCGAGAGATTTGCTGGGCTTGTGCCACTGTCTTCTTTATCTTCTTCAGTTGGCCTATGTCGTGCAGCATCAGATCAATACAATGTGCGGCGCAAGGGGTCCAATATAAATGCCCCCTCCTCTCGACGAGCATCTCTCCAGCTTTCTTGAAATTTGCGCCATTATCGGTGACAATCTACATCATACATATAATCAAACATTATTAATTTCCCAACCCCTACGCAATGAAATTTAGCATTAGATTAATATGTGATTTTGAGTTTACCTGCACGACATATCTCTCCCCTATTTCGTTTACAACTTGCTCCATGAGACGACAAATGTAGTTTGCATCATGGAATTCGCCGGAGGCATTGATAGACTTGTGGAATACCACCTTTCTATTGCAGTAGACGAGAAAATTGATTATGGACATTCTCGTTGGTCCTGTCCAGCTGTCGCACATTAGTGTAACTCCATATCTGTTCCATTGTTTCTTGAAGCCACTAATATATTCCCGCATTTCGGCGACCTCCTCATCTAGATACTTGCCGGCTATTTCTTTATGTGTAGGAGGCTCAATCCCAGGCCCATGCTTTTGTATAGTGCTTATCATGGACCGAAAGAATGTGTTAGCTGCAGAAAAAGGAGGAATGTGAGAGAAATGAAACCACCGAGCTATGCTGCGACCGATTTCCCTCTTCTTGTCCCCCTTCCAATCGTTGATTCGTCGCTGCATGGAGTCCTGGCTCGGGTATGCATTAGGATCCATGTCCCTAACATCGGCTGGTCTCTTGTTCCCTCCACCTCTCCTCATTGATCCAAACCTACCGAGGATCGACGTGCCTTTGCTTTGTTTTCGAGGAGGTGAATGACCTGAGCCAGAGGCGCCATGGGCTCCAGAACCGGTCTCATATGTTGAAGGTCTGAAATGTGCTCTGTGTCTCTGGATCTCCTCCGCCTCCCACTGTTCCTGGAGGGATGCCTCGATGCCAGCGCGCAACAGTGGATCATCCTCATACGGATCCCGAACCGGGTATTCAGCCGCTTGTCTGTCTATGTTCGCCTTCATGTTCTTCATAGATTTTTTCGCCTCCTTTACCCTGTCAAGTTCGGCTCTCAAGTTTCCCCTGACCTGTTGAGGCACTTTTGAACATTTTGCCACGTTCGAGTCATTACCGGCTATATGCGCCTTTAGTCGGCTGACACCACCTCCTTTGCCTACCATGGCACAATATTTACACACCCATCCAAATCTTGTTCCGGGAAGAGGATCCCCATATTGCCACCCAATATCCTCTTCACGTGATTTCGAACCCATTTAACTGAAATTATAGGATATTTAAAATAAAAGTTATGAAAAGTTATAACATGTACCAGCAATTTTAGTACTCATTTTCTATAATTTTCCTATTTTTTTCCATTTTTGGATTTTATAATATTTTAAATTATTCAAAAAATCGTTTCTTAGTATTTTAGATAATTAAAAACAAGTCATTACTATTTCAAATAAATTAGTAATATTTTAAATAATTCAGTAGACTTTGTGTAACTTTGAATTTAATTTAATAACTAATCTTTATACCCAGATGAAATGATAGAAAACAACAATTAATGAGTAGAAATGATAAAATATAAATGAAGTAATGAACAAACTTATATCTAACTCGAGATAAAAAGAAATAATCTAATATTTTAATACTTTAACAGTTTAACCCATGTTAATAACTTAAGTTATGTTAATAGCTTATCTTATGTTAATAACTAGCTATTAAAATATAAATAAATTAATACCTTTATATCTTTACTCGGTGGAACCGAGGGTTTAAGGCTTTAAGGCTTAAGCCAAAGAGGAGATTGGCGTCTTCCTCGCTCGACACCGACGGCGGGCCGTTTCTCTTCCTCTTCCTCTCCGACGCCGTTCCTCTTCCTCTTCCTCGCCGACGCCGACGCCGTTCCTCTTCCTCGCAGACACCGTTCCTCTTCCTCGCTCGACGCCGTTCCTCTTCCTCGCTCGACGCCTTGATGCCGTGGACAGGAAATCGCGGTGGAGATGGAGAGGTGGAGACTGGAGACACAGTGGAGAGGAGATCGGCGTGGTGGAGAGGAGGAGATCAGAGAGGAGATCAGCGCGGCGGAGGAGATGGCGCGGTGGAGATAGCAGCGGTCCAGGACCTCCAGGTACTTCCTCAGATCTCTCCACTCCTCTCCTCTCTACTCAGATCTCGATGAGTCTCCTCTCCACCGCGCCGATCTCCTCTCTACTTCCTCAGATCTCTGCTCTGCTCCCCCTCCCTCTTATAATCGGGCCTCCATCATTGCGGTGTCCGGCACCACTAATGTTGCCGACCGGCAATATAAAGTATCGACCGGCACCATCGAGTGCCGGTCGGCAAGAGGACAAAAAGGGTGGTGCCAGAGCCGGGGGCAATGTCGGTGCCGCTGGCCCACCGGCTCGACATTTGTCGGCCGGCACCATCGGTGCCGGTCGGCTCGGGAATCCTTGCCCTGGAGCATGCTTTTCACAACATAGGCTCACGGTCGATCTGGCGGATGATGCGTAGATTGACCGCGGCTCAAGAAGGCAGTTGTTTTGAACCTAGTGGTTGATGTGGCGGACGATGCATGAATTGACCGTCAGCAACGTACAGGGTAAAAAAATTCATTGTAAGAACATCATTTGGAGAAAACATCATGCACAAGCAGTACTCAAGCTGTCATCTTGCCATCTAACTAAAATATTCATGGTAAGAGCATCATGCATAAACCTTAATTAGTACTGGAAACCATTGGAAGGAAACAGATTGGCCAGCATTACTCAAGCAATCATCTTTCTTTCTAATTAAAATATTCAAGGTGATCATGTGAGTTAAAGTTAGATGATATAAAGCAATTTAGGAGGATAACAAATATTGTAGCAATAAGATACACATTGCTTTAATATAGAAAATTAAGAGCCAACTAAAAGAAACAGCAGCTTACAACTAGAGGTAACAGCATTTTGGTAGTAGTTCCAAGGAACAGGTCTTTGAATTAGAACGCCACCCGGATGAACAAGGGGAAGAGAGCCTCGTTTAGGAACAGAAGATAATTGGACACCACCAGTTTTCTCCCATGATATGTGTGCCTCACACCAGTGCTTTAAATACCAATGTAGACCAGCAGCAAGTTCAACTCCTGTTGTGCCGCTGATTCTGATTATAAGAAGTAATCATTATAGTTGGGCCTGTAAACCAAATTCAGATAACAGCTCAAAGACGTATGGGAAAACTTCTTATAAGCCAATTTTTATCTGGATTATATGCCAGATTATGTCTTTTTAAGGTCTACATGGAGAAGTGGTTGTCGATATGTCATCCAAACAGTTAGCTAACTTCTTAAGAGGCTATAATCTGAACCACTTAAAAACAGGAAAAATTGCTTTAATCAACTTGTCTTAATAAGCTAACAAGTTTCTAGAAAACCATTTGTATAGTTCTCTTCTCCTGCTGCCTTCCCAAGCATCAGCTCCACAAGGCTCTTTTTCTAGGATGCTTTCCATACCATCACCAATGCACGTACTGTTCTGGCAGAAAACCTATATGACACATGCTGCTGGCAAAGAAAATCTTGGCTCATACATCACATTTTCGCAGCCAACCATGAAGGTAAGGAGATTGAACACTTAGTCTAATTGCAAGTATCTACCTTCATAATCTCAAACTAAATATTGGTTCCAGAAAAGATCTTATGTAAGCATCTTAAACTTCAGCAGCAGGATAGTAAGGACAAAAACCAACAAGAAATATATCAACTGAGTGAAAGATGAGCAACTTTTTGAAAAATATTAAATATCCTAACATACATGATTCCTGGAGCTCCCTTTCTACTAAATGATGGAGAATTGTTGATGATGAAGCACATCTTTCCGCCACAAATTTCCTAAGAAGTAAGAAATAACATAATTTGAGAGGCATCATAGAGTGACATCCATGTAGTTCAAATGGAGAAAAGGAATGGCATGGTCTTGGCAAGAAGTAAAAAGAAATATACATTTGCTTCAAACATACACACAACAATCATATCCAAAAGCAAATGAATTATATGACAAAAATGCTGAGGAGCGTATTTGTCATAAAGAATCTCCTGATGATCATAAACATGATGTAGAAAGTGAAGACACCTCGTTATGGAGGTAGATAACCTGCCACTTCAATATTAAGATCCCTCACCAATATATGGCCTCACTCTCGAACAATTGCAGAACAGATAAAGCCTCTGCACACTTGATAAGCCCTGATGACTAAGCGAGATTTGTAGGGGCTCTAAGAAGAAGAGGAAGGATAGGATTTTAGAGAAGAAGAAAAGGGCAGGAAAAAGGAAGATAAGGTATCCGTTTATTGTGTAATCACCAATAGATTCTTGATTCTATAACTCAAACTAAAATGACTTCTTTACCAGAAAACCTTGATTCTTTTTATACTTAAATTTCGCTCCATTGCTCTAGGAAACATCAAGCCGTCTACTCAAACGAGAGAATTTAAATCCCTAAAACACAAGAGAATAGACGGTGGGAAGAACTAGGCTTAAATCCGTCCACAACCAGCAACAGAACTTTCCGGCTCTTTCTAATGAATTCTTGATCTTTAAAATCCGATATCTTCAATTTATTGATTCAAATTACAATATTTCAATCCTCATCTGATCGAATGTGGTGGAATTCGACCCAACACACATAATTCTGCTAAAGATTGACAACACACCAGATATTCCTACTCTATCTTCTCCAAGAACAAGGCGATTGATTGGGGTTACCTTAGAGACGATCTCGAACTGGAAACTAGACGAATGAGACGGAAGAAGGCGGCCGAGGAGGGCACGGGCGGCTGCTTCTTGCACCGAGGAAGAGGCACGCTCCCGTTCTTGAACCTCCAGGAGGCGAGACAGGTGGGAGGACTCTATTATGGGAGAGGTACGGGCGGCGGTCCATAGGAAACTGGAGAAGACGAGGAGGAGGAGGGCGAGTGGGAGGGAGGCCATGGGGAGCTGATTCCAGTAACGGACACACGGAGTAGGCGACAATGGGAGGCCGGACGGAGAGATGACCCCTCAACCGCTTGCTAATTTATTAATTCAAATAATTGACCGTTGGTCCGCTTGCTAATTTATTAATTCAAATAATTGACCGTTGGCTTATAGTATCTATCTACTAAGGGTGGCAATTCGGATCATAATTCGTGAACCCGATCCGACCCGATCTGGAATAAACGAATTTGGATTTGGTGTTATCGGGTTCAGGTCATAAACGAGTCGACCCATTTATGACCCGTGAATAAATGGGTCGGGTCGGGTAACACGTTTAATTTTAATATCACTTAGACTTTTAGAGCTAATTTGAATGTGATCTCATCTCATCAAGGAAAATTAAAACAAGTTGTAAGTTTATTATTTAGGTTGAATGGTTTGGATGTAATTGAAAAAAGTTGTAATTTTATTACTTACTAATTTTATTAATTAGTTGATAATTTGTTGCTTGATTGTTGTTAAACGGGTCAAATTATTGTTAAACAGATCGATCCGACCTGACCCGTTTAATAAACGGGTTAAACGGATCGGGTCGGGTTGACCCGTTTATAAATGGGTCAGGTTTGACCTTTGAATCGAGATATCGGTGCTCGACCCGACCCAAATCCAATCCATGAACCCGAATTGCCACCCCTGCTCCTTCCTACGTGGACGAATGGGCTGTCCGAGCCTGGGCGGACAAAAAGGTCCGGACAAGCAAGGTCTCTCATTGCATTCGCAGGCCATCAAGATACCCAGACCATGACCCTTGTTAATTAGAATTAAATGGAGTGATGGATGGAAGAGTTATTAAGTACTACCGGAGAATTAACGACGAGGGACGAGGGATCCTACACACGCCAATATTTACTCGCTATGCGTCATTGCTTAATTATTTCCCAAATAACTCTTGTCTATTTCATCTCAAACTATTTGTGATGATGTGGCGGAGGCGGACGTAGCAGGCAGTAAAGGAGAAGGTGGTGGTGGTAGCAACACGATAGATGATGAGGGTGAGTGGCGGTGGCAGTGAAGGTGGTGGTGGTGGTGGCCTTGCTAACCTCATACTATCATACTGATGGTTCAGATGTGTTTGAATCTGATCCAATGATGCAGATCATTAGCATCTAAATCTCAGTTAATATTTTGTTAATGATCTATATCGTTGGATGAGACTGTAAAATCCCGAAATTGAAAGATGCCCTAGAGTTCATGTTGGATTAAGACTTTAATTAGGGTAGTAAATCAGCTAATTGTAACCCTAGTTAATTAGGTTAGCCTAAAGTACCTTTTTGAGACCTAATTACAAGAGTTTGAGTCGATTACAACTCTATTTTTTACCACAAGTTACTGCAGTAATTATAATGAGTCCTATTAGAACTAGGTCTAACCAATTAGGCAAACTTAGATGGTTAAGCCTTAATAGATAACAAGTTTAGAATCCATTAGAACTCTAATTATTAGAATCAAGATTTCCTATTACATTTACCCTTTATTTTAGGGTTTTATACGTATCTTTCTTCTCTCTTTCTTCAAATCCCGCGTTCAAGAGAGCTTTGGGGCTTTTTGGCTGGCTACAAGGGTTCAATACTAGGGATTTTGAAGAACAAGTAAGGTAGGTAGCATAGTTTTGGATTTATACCTTTTAATGCATATTTCTAAATCCATAGTTTTCATCGTGTAGATGCCTTAGCTAGTATGCAGTTAAATTACAGCATGTTAGAATTCAAATTTCCATCCATTTCTTATTGTTGTTTTACTTATGATAATGCCAAGTTGTGTGCATTCATCTACTAATTTATGATGTCAAGTTTTTGGTGCATTGCATATCATGTGAGTGTAGCATTGTGCATGATCATCTCCTTGCATATGTGTTACCATGCTTAAGTAATTATTCAGAAGCATTACATATGCATAGTGTGCATGTTTTCCAAGCAAAAGTTGCCACCAAGGTGGAATGAGATCTGAGAAGTCCTTAGTTATCATGGTTGGGTAGCTATGGATGAGTACTTCTAAGGGTTCACTGTTTGGTCGAGACCAATTGTGGGTC
Source organism: Narthecium ossifragum (assembly GCA_963920575.1). NCBI lineage: Eukaryota > Viridiplantae > Streptophyta > Magnoliopsida > Dioscoreales > Nartheciaceae > Narthecium > Narthecium ossifragum. The sequence continues at coordinate 21,643,087 of OY986967.1, forward strand.
CTGGGCGTTTGAGTCCGAAAGAGCCGTGGCTCGACCTTATGCTAGCATGAGTAAGGATAGTTATCCTAAATGCACGTGGGGTGCTATTACCAGACACCGCTATAGTACTCGGTTGTAGAGTCAAAAAAGATGCATCTCATTATATCATATATAGAAGTTCATGTCATGTAAGAGTTTTAAGCATATTTTATGGGTATGAAAAGTTCAGCTTTTAAGTTTAATGAAGTGTGACTATTCTTTCTCAAGTGATGTACTTTAATTCAGTTATTGTTTTGTGAACACTTTTGTCTGGATATCATTCTATTATTTGTTGTTTCTTACTGGGCTTTATGCTCATGAGATAAATGGTTTTTTTTTAGATACACAAGATTCTATGTAGGCGCGGGGATAGGAGTAAAGAAGAGAAGAGTTTAATACTAGTTTATAGCTTCTTTCGGTTTTTAATAAGTTTTATGTGACTTTTTAAGAAGATTATTTCAGTTTGAGGTTCGAGTTGCTTGTTAGCCACTTTCTCTTTTCCAGAGAATTATCTTAGTTTAATTGTCATTAAGAGTTTCTTTTTCTAATAAGATTTTTCTTTTAGTTTAAGCTTTGTTGATCAGTGTGTTTCGTCTCGTGCGTGTCGTGTTAGAGGATGAGGTTTTCCTCTTCAGGATTCGGGTCGTTACAGAGACTCAAACAGATTTGAACCGTTTATATGATGGTATGAGGTAAACAAAACTTAGGGTGTGTTTGGTTAGCCTCCAGGTGACTGCAATTAATTTGGTGGCTTTTCATGATGCATGTAGCAAGTGGCTTTTAGTATTAGGAGTGGCAGCTAATTTCACGGTATACTGGGAGTCGTTCACGCAATGGTCCTGCCAATCAAACGGCTACATTGGTCTCCCAATGTAGTGGGTAATCTGATCTTGGCAAGCCAAACGAGTCCTAAATGTTAGCGATGGTCATGGAAATGATAGTGATGATTGTGGCGGCGCCGATGGAGATGTGTTGGTGATAATTGCACTTGTGGTGTGATGGCAGGTATAGTGATAGTGAATGTACGTAGGTGATACCGGCGTCGATCTTTTGCAAGGACTCTTTATGTGTTACAAGTAATTATAAATGATCGATTTATCCATTAAAATCAATAACTGATAATCATTGTAATTTAAATCTACCTTATAAGATCCAAGAACAGTTATTCCTTTATCTTGCTGTCACCTGTTGTCCCACATGGATTCCTATGTGGAGTCCTATGTGGCTCTAGATGGTTGGTTAGAGATAATAGAGGTGGTTGGTTAGAGGTAATGGAGGTGGGTGGTTACCCGTGCCAGGTGGCACGGGTTCCATAGTATATTTATAAGCACGTGCGAAACACGTGCGGACCACTAGTTGTTTTAAATGAGTGCTGATTTGTGTATATGACCACATGTCATGTGCATTGCATATGCCTCTAATAGGTAGTGAGATATCTATGGGTTGATCTAGTCTATCGGTATTGATCGGTATCTCACTACTGATACAAACTTATTCGATAATTGGTACATTCCATCGGTAATGACATACCGATTAATTAATCTAGTCTATCGGTATATCGATGGAATAGATCAACCTATCAGCACATGGCATATGGCACGTGGCCATATAGATAAATCTTTAGGGATTTTTAAATATCACGAATGCGCTGCAGTAAAGAAGGGTTCTTCCGGCAGCCATGTGGCAGCCATGTGGCAGCCACTAGTGAATAATTTGCTCCTCTTTAAATCTAGTTGGATACAAATGGACGGCCGGGATCCTATTTCCGCCTTTGTTAAATTACGTGAGATTTGGTGAGAAAGATCCGAAGGCGGCGCGGGCAAGCCATGTCGGAGGCTACACACCTCCACACCCCTCCCTCGTATACTGCGGTACCGCGGAGCAAACTAATTCGCTGCGTTGCCACGTGGGAGCGGTTGGTGAGCTTCCCCCACATCCTAATACCTCGATCCCTGAGAGCCGCTCTTCCCTCCGCTCAGAGGTCCTCGTTCTCATGCGCTCATTTCACTCCAGAGATGGCCGGAGGTAACACCTTCTCTTATTTGCTAATAAGCTTTGGATTTGGATTTGGATTTGGATTTGGATTCAGATTCGATCTGTATCTCTTCCGCCTTCTCTTGCAGTGGACGTTGAATCGACGTATGAAGAGGCATTGAATTGCTTGTCGTCTCTCATCACTCGACGCACGCGAGCTGATGCGGTGAACAAGGGCGACAACTTCGATCTCATGTTTGATTATCTAAAGGTACCATCTTTTTTTTCCCCTCAGCTCTTGATTTATGTTTCTCATCCATTAGTCATTTGTATCGTTTAGCCATTGGTTTTGGATTTGTAGATGTTGGAGTTAGAAAGCTCCATAGCTCAGTTGAAGGTTATCCATGTCGCCGGCACCAAAGGAAAGGTTGTTTTAAGCCTACTTGCTCTCGCGAACGTTGCTGTTTTCGTAACTAGATTTCGTCATCTTGCACGTGTATTGTTTTTTCTGTAGGGTTCAACATGCACATTTACAGAATCCATCTTGCGAAATTGCGGCTTCCGCACAGGGCTGTTCACATCGCCTCACCTGATTGACATAAGAGAGCGATTCGTATTAGATGGGTAGGATTTTGAGTCCACTTCGTATTCTTGCTGATGTATTTAGCGTAGGAGCAAGTGCAAATCTGGTATCAGCATAATATGGACTGCTGTGACAATGGAGTGATTTTCCTTATTTTGGTTTCATGGTACATGTGAGCGTATAGGCGCTACATTGGTTATTGAGTAGGCTTCTTTATTGAGTATTTCAGGGTGGAAATTTCTGAGGAGAAGTTTTTGGCATATTTTTGGTGGTGCTGGGAGAGGCTGCAGGTATATTTATTTCCTCTTTTCTGCCAAAATCAGTTGTGTTGAATGAGATCTGAATAGATGCTGGGATTGATTCTGCCCACTTATGTAGTCAGCTTTAAGCTATTACTACCATCTTTTTGTCTAATCTGATGTTTGCAATTTAATTTGTTTATATTTCTGATTGACCTGAATGTAAAAATTTCTCTGCTTTTTCTCCCATTTGGTGATCAATGATGCTTGAGGTGTATACTTTGTGGTTGTAGGAGAAAACCAATGATGATGTACCGCTGCCAACCTATTTTCGGTTTATTGCCTTGCTTGCTTTCAAGATATTTTCATCTGAACAGGTCAGTATTGTTATCCATTTCTTCCCTTCCATTTTATCCTTAATAATTATCTTTTTATTATATTTCAACTTGATCGAGATATAACTTTGTTCATTTTTCTTCCATCTTTAAGATGGTTTCCTTTCTGCTCTTATTTTAGTTCTCTGGATATTTTGGTTCCCATTGAAAACGTCAGCTTTTTCATGATTATGCTGCCGATAAAATGCATTATTTCGCCGCATACTATTCCCAGTCAATATACATGGTTCCTGTATATCAGAAGGGATGATAGAACTAATCATTTAACTTCTTGAAACAGGTGGATGTTGCTATTTTGGAAGTTGGTTTAGGAGGGAAATTTGATGCAACTAATGTCGTATGTATTTCTACTTTCTGATGTTGACATTTTAGCAAGCAATATTAAAATGATGTCATGTGGTTGATTCATCATTGGAGATTGTTGACATTGTCATGGATATCATTTTCAAGGAGCATAAGTCTTATGAATAATGAATGCTAACATCTTTCTTTGGAGCCTGCCAAAATATGATTTCTGGATGTTGTTATTTTCAGGTTCAGGAACCAATTGTTTGTGGAATTTCTTCTCTGGGGTATGACCACATGGAAATCCTTGGTTAGTTATATTTCTTCTCTGGCGTATGAGATATACATGCACAGAGTTACGGTCTAAATCTCTATTCCTTGAAAAACTTGGGCGTATGACATTCTAAATCCATTCCAGAGTCCATTTAGTGGTTCTTGATTTGTCATACATCTGTTACCTTATTCAAAGTATGAGATCTTTTACACTGGTTTTTTTTTATCTTTATGGTAGGTTAATGATGGACTCCAATATGTTTCATCGGTTCCACATCCATTAATTATTTATATTTCATTGAGCATGGACCTTTTTGTACCTTGGTTGTTTCCGTTAGCTTGTGATGCCTCATAACCAACCTCTGTAGGCCTTTACCAATTGAAACTAGTAATCCACTTAAGCAATCAAAAATTGTAACATAAGGGATATTATTTGATGGTGATGTTCTTTAATTCATTCCATGGTTGTATTGAAATCGAATTCTTATTGCTAAGTGCTCCATCGTCAGGAAATACACTGGGGCAAATTGCTGGAGAGAAAGCTGGCATCTTGAAGGTTTCTTGAATTTATTTAAATTTTTTTTTTCATTCCTCTGTTGAGTTAAATATCTGTCGCTTTGTCTTTCATCTTTGATGCAGCAAGGAGTTCCAGCCTATACTGTGCCTCAGCCAGAGGAAGCGATGGTTGTTCTGAGGGACAAGGCTTCTCAATTAGGGGTGAGTGGTATTTGAGTGTTTAGAAGTCGGCTGTCCGCACCCTCCTTTCCTTCACCCATATGAATAAAGGTTATAAGTTTGAACTTGAAACTGGTGGGCATCTTTGATTGAATTGCCACATGAAAGAGTGGGGTGGGTAGCAATTTATATTGAGAACAGAGCCCATGGTCCTCCTGGAGGACTGTGGTTTGACGCTCATTAGATTTCATGAATTCAATTAAGAAGAATGTTGCCTGGTTGCACATAGAAAACACTATATTTTGCTGTTGTAACAGATATCTCTTGAAGTAGCATCACCATTGGATGCCAGTATGCTGAGGGGTCAGCAACTTGGGCTAGATGGCGAGCATCAATATCTGAATGCGGGTCTTGCAATTGCCTTGTCCCGTACTTGGCTTCAAAAGACTGGACATATAGAAAATATGCATCTTGACCAAGCGGTAACTTCTTTGTGTCCAATGTGCTTTAGTTTCCTCCTGCTTAGTTGCATTGAATTGAAATGTTCTGCATGGATGCAGATTCTTCCAGAGCAGTTTGTTAGAGGGCTCACTATGGCCAGTATGCAAGGGCGAGCACAAATTGTCCATGATCCATCCTTTGGGACGCAAATGCAAAATTTTGGCAATGGATGCCTGGTCTTCTATTTGGATGGAGCACATAGTCCTGAGAGCATAGAGATGTGTGGTAGATGGTTCTCCAAAGCCATCAGAGACAATACTCAACAGTCAGGAGATGATACTGATTGCAGACAAGTAAGGTCTTAGCCTTCTTTATCTCATTTTACCTCATGTCATCTGCTATCAAGGAGCTCCGAGATATGATTTCTTGACCAGCAAGATCATCTTAGTGTTTGTTGGAAACGCATTACAGATACTTCTCTTCAATTGCATGTCGGTTAGAGACCCTCAACTGCTGCTTCCACGCTTAGTGAACACTTGTGCTTCTTATGGTAATTCCCTAGCAGCAATGAGTCTTTTAACTTATATACATCCATTCAGATTGATCAGGTTCATTTGCCAATTTGACTCTCTTTTCATTCTTTATCTAAAATTTTCAGATTATAGTGTTATTATGAGAAGAATGAAAGCTTCTTATGAATTTAGTAGCATTCTTCTGTGTTTATCCCTTCTACCTTGTAATGTTCTCTTATGCTCTGTGCCATCTTGATACCCTCAGTAACTTTAACTTCTCTACAATGCTCACTTTTCTAGAGCCCTCCTTCCATTCAATAAAGAGTACATTAATGTGCTGTTAGATGGAAGACCTTTGCTTGAGCTACTGAGACCCGTGGATCCCTGCTGTAACAAATTGAAGTACTGGATTTTTGCATTAAATATTCTCTCATATTGAGTGCATCCTTTGTCCTGCCTTATAGGACTAAGAACTTCATTGCTGTCCTGTATGTCTCTTTTATTTTGCGTACTGGATGTCTTCCAGCTAAATTAATTAGATCCAAGTTCATTGCATGCTTTTCTTTGGTAATAGCATGAGGCATAGAGGGTAACATGAGGCAGAGTGTATGAGGGCGTGAGTTAATAGGTTCGCTGATAGCTGCAACTTTTCATGCCTTTTTGCAAGTTCATCTGTAAAGGCCATACTTTTGGTGGACTTGACTGAGCAACTAAGAGAAGCTTTTATTTTTCAGGTGTCCACTTCCATAAGGCCCTATTTGTTCCAAATCAGTCGCTCTTCAATAAAGTTGGGTCACATGCAACGGCACCAACCAATCCTGAGCCAATTGATCTCTCATGGCAGCTGACCCTTCAAAGAGTGTGGGAAAACCTTGTCCATGGGAACAAAGGTACCATGAAACACCAAAAGGCTTGCTTCTTCTTTTAAAGTACTAGTAATGCTAGTGAAATTCATTTGTACCCCTCACTTATGTCACCATCCATCGTTGGCCCAGTGCATGGAATAGCTGCATTTGTCTTACCAAAGTGCATCAAATGCACTGCTAATTAAGGTTGTCTACATGGGGGAGAGACATATATGGTCTGGTGGAAATGCTAGATATGTTTAAAAGCTGTCTTTGTTCACGTTAGACTTCTAGATTTGGCAATATATTCATTTCCTGGGATCTCATGCTGCTTAGGGGTTGGTGGTGATAAGATCACGGCCGAACATGGAGGAAGAGAGCACTCTGTTCTCAACAGTAAGAGGGTTTTTGAAAGCAGTTCAGTATTCCCATCAATTCCATTGGCAATTCATTGGCTCAGGGAAAATGCTCTGCAAAACCGATCTGTTCGTTGGCAGGTTGAATCTGACTACCCTTCCAAGGATTCATGATAATGATACTTTTTTGGTGACAATGCTTTAAATGCATCCTTGCAGGTCTTGGTGACTGGTTCCTTGCACCTCGTGGGAGATATCTTAAGATTAATTAAAAAGTAATATTTTCATCTATTGCTATCGGGCCAATTGAGATCCCGTATGGCAGGGACAGCCTGATTGGATTTTCACTCCTGGTCGGCCCTGTGAAGTTAAATAACTTGATTTGTATTATGGTCTTAAAGCAATAATAGTTTGTTGTTTTCTACCATTCTTAAGGAGGCTCCACAGTAACAATTGTGGCAGCTTCTTGTTCCATATTGAATTCTGACTGGAGCTTCATCTCATTTTTAAGTGATATCCTAATGAGAACGACCATTGTAAAAGGTCAGCGGTCTTTCAGGCCCTCATTGGAGTAAGCTCAGGAAACATAACGACTTGGTTTTCCACATCTTAAACTAGCAGTCACTGGCTATGTTGCATTATCCCGGTATTAAAATCAATCTCGAGGTGCAGGATACTAACAGGGAAGGAAGCTATTTATGATGTTGAATCCCATGTGGTAAAGTTCCTGACTTCATCTTCTCTCTCTTTCATTCTTGTGTGGTTTTTTATGATCATTTGACAGGAATGGTCTGTCGAAAATGGTAGATCTATACTTTTGTTCGATTTTGGTTAGTAGGCCTTTAGAAATGTAATAGGTCTTGTTTAATTGCAGCAAGTGCTCTTCGACTTTTTTTCTCGAATATTGTGGCATGTATTTTTGTCCCCTGCACATATGAAATTAGTTTTGTAATTATCTCTATCATAAATTAATTTAAATTGTATCATAATTATGTATACCAATTACCTTCTCGTCCATTAGAGTGAATTTTTGGTATTTTGATTTCCCATCTCTGGACAAAGTAGGAGGCACAATTTTCATCACTTTCACTCTCAATTCCCATCCGATAACTTTCTCAGATTTGTCAGACATGAAGACATATTTTCTTCCCATTAATAATGGAAATGAAATCCGCAAATGAAGATCATATTATGTTAGTAAGAATGAAAATGTATTTGTGTATACTAAAAATATTTTAGAAGCAAGATATACGTCTCTATGAAGACTTGCTGCGTTCAAAGTATGTGTGGAAAATATAATTAGATCCGATAATATAGGTAGCTATTGGATCAATCTGAATCTATGAGTTATAGGAATGTATTGGATTGCTTAAGTCCTCTAGCATGTCAGGCTTGGTAAGAGGGAGAGGAAGTCAAAATCAACTATATGTTCTCCGATAGTATTAACTCTTATGGAATGGATTATAAGGCAATGCTCCTTGTTAATGTGTCTTCTTCAAAGAGATCTCAAGTGTCAGGCTTGGTAAGAGGACAGGAAGTCAGAATCCTCTGTATGTCCTTCGATAGTATTCCTTCTTAACTTTTATGGAATGGATCACAAGGCAATGCTCCTTGTTAATGTGTATTCTTCAAAGAGATATCACTTGAGGAGGAATTTTCAAGGGGGAACTGGTTCCCTAAGTCTTATGTAGGGAATCAGGATCCTGGCCGTCCGATCCGGACGGCCAGGATCGCTGATCGGTCTCTAACACCCCACCCCACCCTCTTAAGCCCCTCATTCCTGCCCTAGCTCTCTCTCTCCCCCGACGATCGCCACTGCCCGGCCCGGCCTCCTTCGACCTCGCCCGCACCGGCCTCCCTCGACCTCGCCCACGCCGGCCACCCTCTTTCCCGACGATCGCTGCTGCCACAACAATGGTGTCTTCGAAGTGTTGTCCACCAGTGGAGACACCCGTCTCGGAGTGGAGGACTTCGACCAGAGAGTCATGGATTACTTCATCAAGCAGATCAAGAGGAAGTATGGCAAGGACATCAGCAAGGACAACAAGGCCCTCGGCAAGCTCCGGAGGGAGTGCGAGAGAGGCAAGAGAGCATTGAGCAGCCAGCACCAAGTGAGGGTGGAGATAAAGTCTCTGTTCGACGGGGTGGACTTGTCGGAGCCGTTGCCGAAGCTTCCCCGTCCACCCTCGCCCCATCCGCCGCCACGCGCTCGAGCATCGGGAGCCGCCTTCAACGACCGCCGCCGACGCCTCGCCCCGTCCACCCTCGAGCCAAACAGATTTGATGAAGAGACGATTGAAACACTTTTTGGTTACAATCCACAAAGTTCAGTGAGAGACGGGGAATCAAAGAGCAAGAGCTTGGCTATTAGCGATCATTTTATGGAGTCGAAGAGATTGCAAAATATCACCATATTGATTAGGACCTTAAATGCTACATGATCTGAACATGTCTGTGATGCTTTGATGAAAGGTGCAGTTTGTTTAGAACTTAGAATAGTAGCAGTTCTATCATGTGCCACAGTTGTCTTTGTTATTACACATGATTTCATTGAATATTGCAGAAGCTGTCATGAATAAATTCTTAACTGGTTGGATTTAGGTAGTGGGTTATCTGCTAGGATGACTCCTACGAAGGAAGAAGAAGAAGAAGAAAAGCTATTTAACTACAAAGAGGATGCTAGCAGATTAGGCTTAGCAGAGATCATATGGTTTGCTTTATGAGATACTTACAGCATGTCAAAGAGCTCAAGAATAATGAGCAAGCAGTCTTACAGAGCTCAAGAATAACGAGCAAGCAGTCTTACAGCATGTCAAAGAGCTCACAGAGTATTATCATGGAGACTTGAACAAGAATGAAGCAAACCCTCTCAGAATTTTCATGATAATTAGTGACTTTCTCGGTATGCTTGATCGTGTATGTAAAGAACTATGAAGCTAGAAATCTCTTTTCCTTTCTGATTTACAAAGAAGAGATCATATGCTTTGCTTTATGATAGTAATGAGCTTTTTTTTGTTTTTAATTATGGTAACCATTTTAGCCATAATTCTTCAACTTCCTCTAACTTTTTATGCTTAAGAGCTCAATTTCTACATATATTGCCTGCCAAAAAGGTTTGAATAAAAGAGCTGTACTCGTTCAAAATAACATAAGACCCTCTATTACTAGCATTGTTGTTCTACAAACTTGAGGAAAAAGAAACATAGATGGACGTATATATCATCGTATTATACAGAACAAATATGAGAAAAATAAAGAAATTTCTACAAGTTATTGACATCATCATCCTGCGACTCCGAGTAACCTGGTGGACCTCCTCCACGGCTCCACTCTTCTTATAGACCTGCTTTATGATAGTATTGCATACATGCTCCAATTCCTTCAGTTTCTCCTCATAATCCTCCTTCTCCGTCGTCTGGTTGTCATCCAACCATTCTGACGTTTCCCTCAATGCAGTCTCCATCGTCTCCTTATCATCTGTATTGATCTTACCGGAGAGTTTGTCTTCGTCGTTGATGGTACTCTTCATGTTGTAGACATAAGTTTCGAGCTTGTTCCTAGCATCAATCCTCTCCTTAATCTTCTTGTCTTCCTTTGCAAATTCCTCTGCTTCCCTCACCATCCTATCTATTTCTTGCTGCCTGAGTCGGCCTTTATCATTGGTGATTGTGATCGATTTTGACTTCTTGGCCGCCTTGTCCTCCGCCGTCACATGAAGTATACCATTCCCGTCGACTTCGAATGTGACTTCAATTTGCGGTGTTCCCCTGAACGACACACACACACACACACATATCAGTGAATCAAGTCGATCCCCAAACTCAATGGTGTAACATCCAATAAGATAAGATCTGATACATAGCACATTACAAGATAAATGAGATCATAACTTTTCAAGCTTGCTAAATTATGTGTGCTATCTAGCAAACAATCAACAATGGCACTCTTACCTTTTGTTTCTCCACCACCTTCGCCGCTAAGAATACCACCTTGGATGGCGGGGCCATACGCGATGGCCTCATCCGGATTGACCCCCCTGTTGGGCTCTTTTCCATCAAAGAAATCCTTCAAGAGTTGTTGAACCTTTGGAATCCTGGTGCTACCTCCAACAAGAACAATCTCATGGATATCACTCTTCTTCAAATGAGCATCCTCCAATGCCTTCCTCACAGGTTCCATCGTCTTCTTGTCTTGAACAAATCCATGTTCAGCTCTTCGAATCTAGCTCGCGTCAACGGCTCCGACAAGTCCACCCCGTCGAACAGAGACTCTATCTCCACCCTCACTTGGTGCTGGCTGCTCAATGCTCTCTTGGCTCTCTCGCACTCCCTCCGGAGCTTGCCGAGGGCCTTATTGTCCTTGCTGATGTCCTTGTCATACTTCCTCTTGATCGGCTTGATGAAGTAGTCCATGACTCTCTGGTCGAAGTCCTCCCCTCCGAGACGGGTGTCTCCACTGGTGGACAACACTTCGAAGACACCATTGTTGTGGCAACAGCGATCGTCGGGAGAGAGGGTGGCCGGCATGGGCGAGGTCGAGGGAGGCCGGCGCGGGCGAGGTCGAGTGTGGACGGGGACTGGCGAGGTTGAGGGAGGCCGGCGCGGGCGAGGCCGGTGCGGGCGAGGTCGAAGGAGGCCGGGCCGGGCAGTGGCGATTGTCGGGAGAGAGAGAGAGAGCTAGGGCAGGAATGAGGGGCTTAAGAGGGTGGGGTGGGGTGTTAGAGACAGATCAGCGATCCTGGCCGTCCGATCCCATCGGACGGCCAGGATCCTGGTTCCCTACTTAAGACTTAGGGAACCAGTTCCCCCTTGAAAATTCCTCATCACTTGAGAGTTTTTTTCTTTCTTCTTTACATTTGCATCCCGGTCTTTATAAAGATTTACGTACATGACCACGGGGCCATTTACGCTGCACATGCTCCTCAATCGGTAGACATCTATCGATTAGATGATTGACACATTCAATTGGTAGATGTTTACCGATTGGTTGATCTAATCTATTAGTAGAACACTATCGATGGATTAGGTAACTTAATTCATAGATGTATTGAGTCATGTACCCCAATCGGGGTCCTACCTCTAAAGAGCTATTCTATCCTCCCCTCTTGCATAAATTTCAATAAATGGAAAAGAGATTGTGATGATCTTTAGATGGCTTATGCCTTATTTTTCATGGAAGTATATATTTATGCAAGACATTACGTAGTAGTCCTAGCAAATCTTAAGCAAGGCATATGAGAGGCATTAATTTAAATGGAATGTTGATTGCTACTTTTGATGCATGTCATGAGACTGTTGATGTTAGCCCCGGGTTAGAAAACCCATTCAGACCGAGGAGTGAACCACCTAACACAACTCAAACATGTGTCGCGAGATACAATTGATACAATAACATATTTACAGTTATAAATTTAAACAAACTAGTATAAGGGCATAAAGGTGATCAATTAAATATTACATTTATCAAAATTACATTAATGAATAATACACGTTTTCTCAGATACAACAAATGAAACTTTACACAATTTCTTCCTCGAATAAAACAATTTATACATCATGATTTAGAACTGTAAATAAAGGTGTACCAAAAACTCCTCGAAGCTCCAAAATCCTTAATCTCCTTGAGAATAATGCGCCATCATGTAGAAGACTACATGAAGAAGGAACTGCATCGGTATATGTATCGCTGATGTAACCCAGGTATGATGAGCAACAATGCCCAGTAGGGTTTTACTATATGTCGCACGGAAATGATAGTATAACAAGGACGTAGGACTTCTCTACGGCTCTAGGTCGGGATACACGTGCTCTCACATCACTGTCCCTCATTTTCAGCCGCGACGTGAACCACGACATACGTGGGAGGTAAGCACCAAAACACCAATGGCCCCCCGGCCCCTCCACCACAGCCAAGAGGGAATTTTCCACGAAAATGACATCAGGATGGAGCTTCCGCCGAGGTTATCGGGATCGGAAGTTCGAGCACGCCAACTAAATCTTGAACATAACAAACTCAAAGTCGAGTACACAATAATCCCAAATGATAGCACAATCGATTTGGTAACAACAATTACGTCCTAGGCCTCAACTAACCAAACCCTTGTCTTAGGGTTAGATCCGGGCTACCTGAGACCCCCGAATTAGAGTTACTCCCGTTGCTCGCATCTTAACCAAGAATGCGTATAATAGAAACATTATACATTAGCCTATACAATCAATTAGGCTAGGTGTCTCTGCAATGCTAAAATATCTCGAAAGTGCCAACAAACCCCGATGCTAACTTACCTCTGCTGCCAAAACTAACTGGAAATTTGTGTGGAATCATCCTCAAGAGAACTCTGCCAACAACTGCAAACTCCAACTGTCTTCATCATCCGCAACCGACAACAACATATCTAAAAGTTTGTTCAAAATGATATAAAAAATCCATTGAAATCCCTAATTTACCACTTACAGCCCGGAATAAAATAATTGGTGATAATTATCACAAAATCCATTTAAATCTCATAAAAATTTGTAAGTAGGCACTACCCTATATCTGAAACAACATATTAAAAATTCAGATTAAACCCCATCGAAAACCCAACTCAAAGAATCCTCTCGATTGAGGCCAAAACCCAAAATACCAAACAAACAATCACTAAACAAGATAGATCTAAGGGCTAATCATGATAACATGCTAACAAACATGTAAGAGAATAGGAAATCACAAAGAACTTATTCTCTTAATGCAAAAGCCCATTCAAAGGAGGAAATGGGATAGAAACCCTACCTAAACCAAGAAGACAGTGGGTTTAGAGGTACTAAATAAAGCATGAATTAGGTTAGTTTGGGTCTAACATCCACGGAAAACATATCAAGGGTCGTGTGTGCACTAACGCGAGTGAAACTAACCGAACCAGACCCTCGATCTAACGTGATCGAACCGCGTTAGACGTACATGTCCTTACAGTTGAACTTCTTATACCTTGTGAAAGTTCAGTCCCTGAGGAAAGAATTTGGTTTTGCATGTAAGACAAAAAATAACAGTCACATGCTGCGGCAAGAATTAAGCTAATGAATTTTTCCACCCGATAGTTCTTGTTTGCTTAGAATATTTAATATACTGGTTTCTTCCTCGAGCTATATCCTCAAGTATAAGCTCCTAACTGGTATGGGTGTCTGATCTCCCATTCATTTTCATCAAATTAATCTTTAATTATTATTTGGCACCGAAAGAAAGCAATTCAAAAACAAAGCATCGACATGCATTTAGACAATCAACACTTGGTAAATTGCCCCGTTGTGAACTTGCTCAAAGCAAAAACTGCTTTCTTCCCTCACCCTCACCGTCGATATAGACATTTAATGCAGTTATTAAACATAAATCATATCTGCGTATCATTTCTTTTGAAGCACTATTATGATAAAGTAAGCATCATGAGTATGTAATCTGATGAACTCGTGACGTAGAGATCACCACGAGATCACCGTTCTTCTCTTAATGGCAGAAGACACCCCTAGGCTCCAATTAATGGCTGGAAAACCCCTTCTTTATTTTCTTAGAATCAACATCAGAAACCCCAGTTCATGAATACATAGGAATATATAAGCAAACCCTAACCTCACTCACACCCTTAGATCCCCTTACATAAATCCAACGATCACCCTCCTTTCTACTCAATGATAAGCAAACTACCTATTCAAACCATAAGCAAACTAGTCCAGCCAACTCTACTAATAAACCAAGTACTCATCCTACATAGCGAGGATTAGGCCTGCGTTCCCTGATTGGGCGCCGGTTCTCATCATTCTCCCCTCCTTCGACAAAGACCTTGTCCTCAAGGTCCAGCTTGAAATCTGGAAATTGCTGTTGCACCACCCGGATATCTTCCCACGTTGCGTCAGCGTCATGTAACCCCTTCCACCTGACCAACGCTTCTGTAACAATTTTACCTCCTTGTTTGATCCAGCGATAATCTTTAACTTCAGCGGGTACAATCCTGGGTTCGCCCTCATCGTCATAAGGAGGCAGTTCCGGCAGTACCGGCTCAACATCCCCCAGCCGTCTCTTGAGCAGCGAGACATGGAACACCGGGTGAATCCGAGCTCCCTCCGGAAGTGCTAGACGGTAAGCTACCGCCCCAACTCGCCCCACCACCTGAAAGGGTCCAAAAAACCTCCCAGCCAGCTTCTGATGGGCTCTTCGGAACACGGAATTCTGTCGGTGGGGTTGCAACTTCAAATATACCCAATCACCTACCTTAAACTCTTCTTCCCGCCGTTTCCGATCCGCCGCTTGCTTGGTTCGATTAACAGATGTACACAAGTTGCTCTTCAACCGCCGCAAGATCTCATCCCGATCTAACAAGCTCCTGTCGACCTCCTCCACCGGCGACGCTCCAGCTAGGTAATTTGGCACCACAGGCGGCTGCCGCCCATAAAAAGCCTCGAAAGGCGACATCCCTGTCGACGCGTGATACGTAGTGTTGTACCAGTACTCCGCCCAGGGCAAGTACTGTAACCATTTCCTTGGGCTCTGACTAGCAAAACAACGGAGATACTGTTCCAAGCATCTATTAACCACTTCCGTCTGTCCATCCGTCTGAGGATGATACGCCGAACTCATTTTTAACTGAGTCCCCTGCATCTTGAAGAACTCCTGCCAGAATTTGCTGAGAAAAATGGGATCACGATCACTTACAATTGAGTTCGGCACCCCATGCAACTTCGCCACCTGCTGAACAAAAACCGCTGCCACTTTGGCTACTGAAAATGGATGGGCCAGCGGTATAAAATGTGTATATTTCGTCAACCGATCCACGATCACCATAATCACGTTCATCCCTGCAGAGACAGGCAATCCTTCTACGAAGTCCATAGAAATATCTTCCCATACCTGCTCTGGTACTGGCAACAGTTGCAGCAACCCCGCCGGGCTACGTGAGTCGCTTTTATTTCTTTGACAGACGTCGCATGCCGCTACATACCGTTTGATGTCCTACCGCATTCCATCCCAATAGAATACTTGAGCAATCCTTTTCATCGTTCGTAGCACCCCGGAGTGGCCTCCTGATGAGTGCATGAAAGTGCACTCTAAATAGCCTTATAACCATCTCAATTGCTAGATTATTATCCTTAATCAGCATCTTTATTACTATTTTTATATCTATATGTTGCTTCACATGGTTGTTTGGAAAATGCAGGAAATTGGAGCTAAAAGAAGCTGAAAAGAGTATATGGATCAACTTCAACAATTAATCTGTACCTGCTCATGAAGAATCAGATGATGTGCCATATATGGTTGGAAAGCTCTTGAAGTCTAGATTCTGGGGAATTTTACAGTTCGTGATTCCGAGTTTCCTAGAAGAAGTTACGGCAATTTCAGTACCGATGCGCAGTCTGAATGGCAGAAAGGAAAATAAGCTGGAAGTCCGAGCGATCCGCCGATCGATCGGACCTGACAAAATCGTGACAGAACATGCGTTATTTGGCTGAATATGATCCGATCGATCCCTCCTTCGCTCCCATAGGGTCCGATCGATCCGACACCAATGGTCCGATCGATCGGACTCGGAAAAAGTCAAAAACAGCGGATTTTTACTCAACCAATCGATCCAACATTCATAATCCGATCGATCGGACTTGGGAATTAAAGGGTGACAGAACGTATGCTTTTTAGAGGAGCAGAGTTCGATCGATCCGTCCATCGATCGGACTCGGGCGTAAATAGAAGATTGGAGATTTCAAGAGACCGATCGATCCAACATCCCGAGAAGGATCGATCGGACTTGCCAAGTGACGAAAATCAACGGTTTTGATTAATCCGAGTTTACTAATTCTTGGACCCTATAAATAGGAAACTTAGGGCTAATCAAAGGGGACTTCTTGGACGTTTTTGGAGGCTCTTTTCAGGAGTTTTTCAAGAGGAAAAAGATGGAGACATCTCCATCCATGGCTGAGTAATCCGCGGGCATGGTGGACGGATGATCTAGCGAGGACTAGGGCTTCTTCTCCAACAATGGTTCATAGTTTTTAATCTTTATTGTTAAACTCTTCTTATGTATTGGATCTTCACAGATTGCTTTGTGGTTAAACATTATTATAAATCCAGTCATGCTTCTTTTATGATATTGTGATCCCATAGTTATCTCCTTTGATTCTCTTGCCGAGTCTCGTGAGACCTTTGCTATGCATTGCCCGTAGTGACAGCTGGTATTGTGTATTCTTAGGGATCTGGTTAGATAAGGTTGGGGCTCTATACCGTGAGATCTTTGCTATGCATTGCCGATTGTGAGAGTTGGTATTGTGTATTCTTAGAGATCCGGTTAGAGTTAGGGCTTTGTCCCGATGAACTTTTGCTGCGCGTTGCCTGTAGTGACAGCCGGTATCGTGTATTTTTAGGTTTGGTTGGATGAAGTTAGGACTATAAAAAGGAAAAACTAATCATAGGAAGAGACATTTATATTTTATCAGATTCATAATTCTATATCTTCCGGTTAAGGTGATTGGGATGTGAATCCCTTAACTGAGTACCATTTGAACCATTGAGAAGAGAAGAACCTAAATCCGAGTGAAGTGATTCCTGAAGCCTAGCCTCATTCAAATCCTGATTTCTTTCGTTAACTTTATCTTACCATTACATCTTCGATCTATTTTCTTAACTTTCATCGCTCTTGATTGTTTTCAATTCATTGTTATCTGTGTTTCTGGATCTTTGCTGCTTGTCTCTCTGTGGGATTCGACCTCTCTTATGCTGTACTGCACCGCGACCGCTGTGCGTGACACATTTGAGCGACATCACCTCCCACTGGTGAATCATGGAACTCCTTGAGCACCTGCTGCACCAATTCAGATCTGGGCGTAATCACCGCCCGTCCCCGATGAAGCACGATCCCATCGCGAACAACAAATCCTGAACCATCGCTGGATCCGCCACTCACCGAGCTTTCTGCAGTTGCACGCCCCTTAGTTCCTGCAAGTACTCACTGGTCCCATTCGCCGCCTTCACCGCCTCCCATAAAGGTGAGATTGGAAATGAAATAGCTTGAATTTCCCCCTCCTGAGTCTTCCGAGATAAAGCATCAGCAACCAAATTCTCCTTCCCTGGCTTATAACAGATCTCGTAGTCGTATCCCAGAAGCTTGGAAACCCATTTTTGTTGCTCTGGCGTCACTACCCGCTGCTCCAAAAAGTACTTCAAACTCTTCTGATCTGTCTGAATCACAAACCTGCGCCCGACAATATAGGGTCGCCATACTCGTATGGCCTCTACAATCGCCAGCATCTCCTTGGCGTATGCGGACCATGATTGCTTTGACGGAGCTATTGCCTTACTCAAATAGGCAATTGGTCGCCCCTTTTGCATCAGCACCGCTCCAATCCCCACGCCTGAGGCATCGGTCTCAATTATGAATTGCTCCTGGAAGTCCGGAAGGGCCAACACAGGGACTGTTGTCATGACCGTCTTCAGCTCCTCGAACGCCGCCCCCGCCTCTGGACTCCACCGAAATTGCCCCTTCTTCAACAGGCCCGTTAATGGTGCAGCGATCTTGCCATAGTCCTTGACGAATTTTCTGTAGTAGCCTGTAAGCCCCAAGAACCCCCGCAGCTCTGTAGTATTTTTTGGACAACTCCACTGTTGCATCGCCATAATCTTCTGTGGATCCACCCTCACGCCCTCTTGCGATATAATGTGGCCCAAGTACTCAACTTCCGTCGTTGCGAAAC
This sequence comes from Narthecium ossifragum, assembly GCA_963920575.1. Lineage (NCBI taxonomy): Eukaryota > Viridiplantae > Streptophyta > Magnoliopsida > Dioscoreales > Nartheciaceae > Narthecium > Narthecium ossifragum. Next base: position 21,661,391 of record OY986967.1, read on the forward strand.
TGCATTTTGAGGGCTTAATAAAAAATTTATGCGCTTTCAGGAGTGTCAGGACTAACCTCAGATGCGTCAGATGCTCAGACCACACTCGGCTATATATCAAAATGTCATCAAAGAACACCAACAGGAACCGCCGCAGGTATGGCCGGAACAGGGCATTCATCGCCGCCTGGAAGGTTGATGGCGCATTGCACAGTCCGAAGGGCATGACCACATACTCGTAATGTCCACTGTGTGTGCGAAAAGCTGTTTTATAGATGTCTTCAGGGTGCACTCGTACCTGATGGTAGCCCGCCCGGAGATCTAACTTGGAGAAGTAGGCCGCCCCATGCAACTCATCGATCATGTCGTCAACGGTCGGGATTGGAAACCGATCTTTAACCGTCGCGGCGTTAAGATTCCGGTAATCGGTGCAGAATCGCCACGTACCATCCTTCTTTAGGACCAGCAGAACTGGAGATGAGAACGGACTAGTGCTGGGCCTGATGAACCCGGAACGGAGCATCTCCGCAACCTGTCTTTCTATCTCGTTCTTTTGATAATGTGCATACCGATAGGGTCGGACATTAATGGGGCCAGTCCCTTCCAACAAGGGAATACGGTGCACGAACTCTCTCATCGGTGGCAACTCTGTTGGCTCTTCCATCACCACTGTAAACTCATCGAGGAGTTCCTGTACTTCTGGTGCATGCGACTGTTTAGGCCGATTTGCGTCCCTCAGAGACGCCTCCACTTGCACTGCAAATAGCTCAGCGCCCGTCCGCCAAGCCTTCTCCAATGCCTTGCACGACGCCTCCTGGATCGGCCCTGATTTCTGTGCTGAAATCATAAACCCTCGCCCTCCCGACGAGAATCTCATGCTCATCTGCTTCCAATTTGTCACAACGTCCCCTAAAGTTTCGAGCCATTCAACTCCCAAGACAACATCCAGTCCCTTCAAGGAAATAGCATACAGGTTTGTGACAAACTCAAATCCTTGGATGTTCAGACTCACCCCCGGATACCTTAAGTTGCACAACAGTCGTTCGCCATTGGCCACCCTTATAGCAAATTCAGCCACCGGCTGTACCTCCAATCCCAGACGGCTTGCCATCTCCGCATCCACAAAATTGTGCGTGGATCCGCTGTCTATCAATGCTGTGACTTGCTGTTTGCCCAACAGGGCTTTCACCCTCATGGCCCATGGCCCTGATTGTCCTGCCAAAGCATGCAAGGATATCGACGGGCTCACTATCTCATTTTCTTGATTACCATCCCCGTCGCCATAGCTGTCCTCCGCCTCTTCTAGATAAAACTGGTCGCCGGGATCATCAGGTTCAATAAGAAGAGCATGTGGTTGCTGACATTTATGACCGGGGGTGAACCGCTCGTCACAATTGAAACACAGCCCCTTCTCGCGCCGCTGTTGCATCTCCGCCGTAGACAGTCGACGAACCCCCGGCGGCGGCCGTCCTGTTGAGGCCATAGGACGCCCGCGAGCTTGCGAAAATCCAGAAACCGCCCCGTGCCCCTCGCGGCCTGCCGCAGCTCCACCCGTGGTGCTTCTTGGATTTGGTCGAGAAGGCTCCCATCGTGAACGACGCCGTAAATTCTGTAGCCGCGTATCCTCCAAACGTGCCCGTTCAATGGTCTCTGCGAGAGTGGTGGGTTTAAAACGCCGTACCTCGTCTTCCAATTCCTCCTGTAGGCCGCCCAGAAAGGACCCAATCAGGGAAGACTCCGGCCAGCCTTCCACCCTATTCGCCAACGTTTCGAACTCTTGCAGGTAATCACGGAGTGCGCCCTTCTGACACAGCCTACTCAAAGCTTCATCATAGTTGATATAACTAGTTTTCCCAAATCTCGACTTCAGCTCGCGTACCAAAGCCTCCCAAGTTAAGGGAATTCGTGCCTCCCGATATATTCGCTGTGTCCATTGCCACCATTGGTTTGCCGCGCCCTCCAGATGGAACGACGCTACTCGCACCCGTTGATCAGCGGGTGTCCCATTGATGTCAAAAAATTGCTCGGCCCTGTTCAACCATACGGTCGGGTCCTCACCGGAAAAGTGCGGAAACTCCAGCCGAAGTTGAAGACGACCACCATCACCGCCCCCTTCGCCGTCGTGGAGAAACAAACGGCCGCCCCCGGACCCGCGGTTGACACCGTGGGAACTCTGTGACGCAGATGGCCCCGCCCCTGAGAAAGACGAGTTCTGTTGAACGGCCATGGCATCCAGGCGTGCGAGGACCTCGTCCATCCGCCCATCCAGTCGGTGGACACGGCTCTCCACATCACCAAACTTGACTTCCAACTCCCGCGTCCTGTCCTCCGACGCCATGGATGCTTGCTTGATGGTCTCCTGCAGCCCCTGGAGGCGAGCATGCACCTCGCCCACCCCTTCCTCGAGCACCTCAATCCGCCGGCCATGGGTAGGATTAGTCATGGTCCGAGGATCGACAAAGTCTGATACCACTTGATGAACTCGTGACGTAGAGATCACCACGAGATCACCGTTCTTCTCTTAATGGCAGAAGACACCCCTAGGCTCCAATTAATGGCTGGAAAACCCCTTCTTTATTTTCTTAGAATCAACATCAGAAACCCCAGTTCATGAATACATAGGAATATATAAGCAAACCCTAACCTCACTCACACCCTTAGATCCCCTTACATAAATCCAACGATCACCCTCCTTTCTACTCAATGATAAGCAAACTACCTATTCAAACCATAAACAAACTAGTCCAGCCAACTCTACTAATAAACCAAGTACTCATCCTACATAGCGAGGATTAGGCCTGCGTTCCCTGATTGGGCGCCGGTTCTCATCATAATCTAGTGGCATTGTCTCAACCATCTGATGCCAATACATGGATGTGCAATATATAGTTCTGTTAAATGGTTCTAACTTTGTTTTTGACCTCCCATTTTCTAATCTGTGCAAAACGATGGTATGAAGAATTGCTTGAGCTCTGTACATTCACGTATTAATATCTTTTTTATTTCAATCTCATGTAAATGAACCCCTCTAATTTGGCTCAACATGCTATCCTGTTTCAATCTGATTAAAATCATTTCGAAAAGATGATTAATGAGTCCTCAATCAAGGAGAGTCTCAAAAAAAAAACATGAGCACATCCTCCTAAGCAAACACTCAAACCGCGCATTGAAAGTTTCTAATAGATTGTGTTTGTACCAGCAAGCCGTAGTTAGAGTGAAGACAAAATAGAGCATGCTTGAAACATATCTAGACAATCACCAAAAATACCATTGAATTCTTCTAATGAATTGTTCTAATGAAACATATCTAGACGTACACTCAAACCGCGCATTCAAAGTTTCTAATGAATTCTTCTACAACCATAAAAAGCAAATTAATTCCACATGCTAATGAAGGCAGATATACAACATCATATGCATGCACTTTAAATCTTTACCAAGTCATTTTATTGGGGATTCTTCGAAACATAAATATATATACAGCTGTTTCAAAGTAAATTAAATGAGCCAAAAAAGAACTTTGGAATCAAGAACAGAAGAGAAAGAACTAAATAAGCCAAAGCTAAGCCAATGGAAACAAGAACGTTGGAAGAAGTAAACTAAGATCAATCCAAACCTTTAAAAAAACAGAACATTGAGCAAATTAAGAGAAAGAAGAAACCAAGAATTGAAGCAAAAACTTCAAAAAATAAAGAAGAGTGACGTGCACGAAGGCCACGTTTCCATTTCCTAAGCACATACCTAACAAAACAGAAGCCAAGAAAAGACCTCGCGAAATCCCGGTGATCCGGCGAGAAGCGAGCGACGTGGGGCTCGGGGCGGGCGACGAATGGGTGAGGAGGTCCGACGCGGGGGATAGTGCGAAGGCCGGAGGCGTGGGGAACTGGGAGGGCGAAGTGGAGGCGGTCGAGGTGAACCAGCTGGTCCAGCTGGGGCCGAGAGGAGAGGATGGCGTCGGCGTCTGGGTCAGGGAGGGAGACATATGTAGAGTGGACCGACTCGGAGAGCTATAGATAACCCCCCTCGCCGGGCATAGGTCGTCGGCACCCGGCGCTAGAGTTCTTTCATGATATTAAGAGGTCATGTGTTCGAACATAAATATTTATGAGTCCACATATGAGGAGAGGTGTGTTCATACTCATCCATCGAGATCAGGACTTTCGCCCGTCTTGCTCTCTCCACCCATGGGAAGGGGCGCAGCAGCGAGATCATGTACAATGGTTAGCTTTAGTTTAAATGCTCTATGTCGAATTTCGATCAAGGCGTGTGTTAGTGTAGAAATCTAACCATTGACTGATCTAATAGTCAAGATTAAGATTTACTTAACACTTAATAATCAGGAGATTGCAGTTAAGTTCTACTTCTTCAAAGGTGTCAAGTTGAATGGAAATCTAGATTGGACCTAATTTAATAATCTAGATAATAGCTAATTATCTAAATTAACTTAAAATAATCTAAATTAATCTATTGAAAAGGATAAGTTGTCTAAAATTATGAAATTAATTAAGGAAAATGGTAAAGATCATCCTAAATTACGAAATCAAGAGAAAATACATTTAAATCTACTGATTAACTTAATCTAATCTAAAAAATAAGAACTTCTAATGTTAAATTAATCTAAAGAAATGCAGTAAAAGAAACCTCTAAAGAATAAAGAAGAAATCATAACTATCTAGACCTAAATTAATCATCTAAGAACAGTAATCTAAACTACATTAAGCAGAAAAGATAAACTAAGTATTGAAGAAACGGAACCATTTTATTGAATGAAATCAGCTTACAGGAACAGAAAACATCTTGAAAGAATACTAAATAAGGAAATCCATGCCCGCATGCTCTGTTTGAAGTTTGCAAGAGAGATTACACAGTGAAAGAGAAAGGTATTTATACTAGAGCAGTTCAACTGCTTTGCCCAGCACGTTCTCCATCGTCTTCCATCTTTCACTCTTGATATGCCGCGTGTCCCATGTTCTCCAATATTTCCTCGTTTTTTCATTCCATGCTCTGGCCGAGAGGAGAGGATGGCGTCGGCGTCTAGGTCAGAGAAGGAGACATGTAGAGTGGACTGACTCGGAGAGCTATAGATAACCCCCCTCGCCGGGCATAGGTCGTCGACACCCGGCGCTAGAGTTCTTTCATGATATTAAGAGGTCATGTGTTCGAATATAAATATTTATGAGTCCAAATATGAGGAGGTGTGTTCATACTCATCCATCGGCTTAAAGCTTATCGAGATCAGGCCTTTCGCCCGTCTTGCTCTCTCCACCCATGGGAAGGGGCGCAACAGCGAGATCATGTACAATGCTTAGCTTTAGTTTAAATGCTCTCTGTCAAATTTCGATTAAGGCGTGGATTCTCGTTAGATCTTAGTAGTTTGTTATTTCGCCAACAATACTCTCCGAAAGCAGCGACATCCATTTTGGAATCAAAGTTGAAGAATCCTGGCTTTGATACCATGAAAATACTCTAATCACTTAATCCAAAAGCTTAAACCGACGGATGAGGACGAGTTTATATTAATATAGTCTAACAGAACCATACAAGAGATTATTTTTTCCCTTCATTAGTGTTTGTGAGGACCCATACCTCCATACCTATCCAGACCACCTCCATACCTATCCAGACCACTTTAGGTTGGGCTTGTGCATGGTTTGGTAGTTTTGGTTTAGCTTGGTTCGAGTTAAACATGATCAAATTTGGTTTCCCTTACCTATGAGGGTAGTTTGGTAAATTATCTATTTTTGAAATGGGGACGTCTATTTACACCACAAAAAAGACTACCCACATCACATATTACTCGTTACACTACACCCGATTTAAAATCCCTATTAGTTGACTACCCACACCACAAATCCTACCCAAACTACCCTCAACACCACTCGACTTCTCTCCATCGGACGGCTCTAGGTTGGCAACTGGCAACCGCAGCTCGGTGAACTTCGCATCCAACCGGCCATCAGCGGGCGTCCTTCCCGTTGCGCCTCCGACCGGCGACCTTCACCTGTCGCGCCCCGACCCGCAAACGCCCAACCGGGCCGGGCGACGCGAACCGGAACCTAACAAAACTAGGAAGAAAAGAACGGCGATGGTTCCCTCTAACCTATTGGTCTCCCTAACAATTCACCAAAAGCACCCTCAATTAAAAGACATTAAATTAACAACATCGAACCACAGATTTCAAACCCAAAAGTGTTTAATATACATATCCTCGGAGAGGGGAAGATCCAAATACAACATTACTCCCGTAGGAGACTAACTAACCAAAAGTAAAAGCAGTAAACGATCGCCACCTCTCAAAGTCCACTAGGCGCCGCCGCACCGCCGACCAACTGCCCGGCAGGGGCTACAAAGGAAGAACTGACGCCTGCACCTGCAAAATACAGCCCGGGTAGGTGTGAGCACTAAGCACAGTAGGGTTCTACACTACGACACACAGAAGGAAGAGGGAAATGCAATAGTGTCGCCCTCAAGTAGGATCTGGGTGTATACAGGAGTTCCATAACCCCACCGCATGTCCCTGAGACCCAGGAGCAGCCATCAGTAGCATGAAACAACACTGCTGACTCTCAACAGGAAACTGAACACTGTTTGATGGGAAGAGACACCACTGAGTAGGCAACTCCTCTACTCAAGAGTTTTAAGAACACAGGACACCGGCTACACCTCAGATCCGACTTGAGGCCGACACGACCTCTACAATCATCAAGCAACAAGTGTACCAGTTATCTAAGCCTATCATCGAATCAACTGGACATCACAATTCAAACCGGGTCCAAACTACCCAACCCCGGTCCTAGGGCTAAGTCGGAGCTTCCAGCCTCAGGACGGCGACTCACAGATCACCCACTCCTAACCAATGCAACTAATGCACAAATCAACAATGCATGCTATGACATACACAAATAAGAAGTAAAGCATGCAACAGTATGACAAACATCATATAAGTCAACCGGATCGCTGTAGCGGTACTACCGACCGCTGCCAGCCGATCCGCAGCGGGTCCCGGCATTACAACGGTAATGCGACAGTCAGCCGCGGACTCCTACAACGGGAAGCAAACCCGAAAACGATGATGAACAATAAACAATATAATATTATATTTCGAAATATAATATTATATTCAAAACACCCAAAACCTCTACTTAGGGGCTAATTGATCCCGTCGATCCGATGTCCAAACGACATCGGATTGAAGATCCAACTTAGCCATTAGTAGGTGTACATACCAGGATTAACATATCCAAAATCCATAATCATCTGACGGTTGGATTAACGGAAAAACACTAATCAAAACTGTTAATCAAACTAACTTACCAATTAATTGCTGCAACGCAGCCTTCCAGTAAACAATTCATAACAAATCGTAGGAAAATCGAAAAATTATGATATCAGTTGGGTTAGAGAGTAGATTCAAAGATCTACAACTCTTATGCTCATCACAACCCAAGATCATGTACGTACCGGCCGGAAAACTCGCCGCAAGCCGGATGTTCTTCAAGAACAGCAGAAACCAGAAAATCCAAACCTAATCATGCATAAATCCGACTAAGATCTCAACCAAAGATCATAAAACCCATATCAGAAATTCGACTAGGCATGAGGAAACTAACAACACCAAGATCAACAAAATCCAACGGCTAGATCTAAAGAAACCCATTAAAGCACACTTGCAGGTAGAAGAACCTACCGAAGAACGCTTTCCTTGGCTGATCCCTCGCAACCAGACACCAACAAGCCTCCAAACTACACCAGGAGCCTTCCTCTCGTTGCCACGGATCCAACGAGCCTTAGAACACCCAAAATGATGGCCGGAGGAGGAAGAAAGGAAGAGGGGAATGTGGCTGCCGGAAAAATAGGGGAAGAGAACCGTCGGGAGAGAAGAAAAGAGGAAGAAAGGAGAAGAAGGAAGAAGGAGGAGAAAAGGAGGAAAAGGGGGAGGGGACAGTCGGAAAAGAGGGGAGAAAGGTGAAGGAGGGGAGGGAAAGTCCTCCCCTTCTGACAAGAGAGAGAGACGGCCAGCGGCGGCCGTCCTCGCGAAGCAGAAAAAGCCACCGACGCGAGTCCGATCGATCGCTCCTTGGAGCGATCGATCGCTCGCGCCCCGGATCGATCCAACACAAAGTCAGATCGATCCAACACAGGCTGGATCGATCCAACACCAAGTCGGATCGATCTGAGCGGGTCAAAAACCCACCGACTCGCTCACGAGTCCGATCGATCGCTCCAAGGAGCGATCGATCGCTCAAGGGTCGTCAGCTGCCCAAAGGCAAGCTTCCGCGCGCCCGAGCTGGGATCTTCCGATCCCGGGTCCACCTAGCCATTCTAAACAAACACTAACATATACAAGGTCAGTGTGTGCACACGCGGGTGTGAAACAACCCAACAAGGCGCATTTTACCAAATTGCCCTTGTGGTCCAAGAAACAATGCGATCCACCGGATCGCGCGCTCGACGCGAAGCAAACCAACGAGCCACGGGCCTAACCCAGCCGGTCAACCCAGGAGTAGAGGGACGGGTCTTCACATCACCCCTCCGACTGATGAGCCGATCTTCATCCCCCGTTATGGATATCGTTAGTCAAAAACCCTTTCCCCCCTTTTTCCCGTGAAGCGGTAGTCTAATCCCAGTTGCTTTGATTTATGTTCGGGTGTTTACTTCCGATCCAATTTATATGAATCGAAAGTTTTATACCGACGGTATTCTAATGCTGGTAGTCTAATGCCGGTTGCTTTTATTGTTAATCAGTATTTGTATACCTATGTTTATGGTTATGTTTTGGTGCTTATATACCGTTTCCTTTTAGCTTTCATCAACGTCATGTTAACGTTGTAGTTTTACATGGATCGGTTTGCATTCGGTAGTTTGATATCATTTTTGTTGCTTTCTATCGATATTTTGATACCGATTGTTTCCGCTATATTTCGGTACTTATATATCATTGTCTTTGTGCTTCTGTCGGTATCATGCCACCGATTATGAAAATTAAACTTTGATAATGCATGAACTGATAACTGATGTTGGTTGTACCACATCGGAGATGGTCGGAGAAGATGATCAGAAAAAATGGCCGGAGAGGATGATTGGAAAAGATGGACATCGGAGGTTTCGAAGGAACAACAAAAGCGGCCAGAGATCTACACGTACGAAACGCCTTGGCACATCTACACGATGAACTGGAGCGTGCGGAGGGACAAGAGGTACCGCCTTGCCATCGCCAACCTCCTCGAGCGGTACCCTAACCGGGTCAAGATCGTCCGGCTCAACGACTCCACCGCCGAGATCCATTCTGACCCTGCTCTCTCTTTCGAGCACCCATATCCGTCGACCAAGGCCATGTTCGTACCTGACCGTGATTGTCTCTATGCTGACCTCCTCGCTACCTCCGCCGATTTCCTTCGCATTTGGCACATCTCCGATGATTGCGTCGAGCTTCGATCCCTCCTCAACAGCAACAAAAACTCTGAAGTTTGGCCTCCCACTTTAGGCTCCATCCCAACTCCCACATCCATCGTTTATATGTTACTGTCCAATTGCCCTCCGAAACGGTAACATAAGAGACGGGCACTTGAGACTTTAAGCTTAGTGTATTATTAGTATGAAAATATGTTGTGTGACTAGTGCTTTCTTGTGGTGCGGATAGAACTGGGCTTTTGAAATTGGTTTCACCTAAGACAGGTGCAAGTACATAAGTTGGTCTTGCTTGTTGCTTGTTGCTTGTTGCTTGTTGCTTGTTGCTTGTTGCTTGTTGCTTGTTGCTTGTGCTTGGTTCAAATTGTGGACCTTTGGATGTGAAATCCAGACTTGGGTGATCTGATCGCCATTGTAGGGCCTAGATAGCATCGTGTCGCTCGATCGAAGCTTTACTTGATCGAGCGTGAAGTAAGAAAGAAAATCCATGGGTATGCATTTCAAATGTAGAAGGCGTATGTGGAAACTGATAATATATTGTTAAGTGAAATCCGTCAGTTCTCATGGATTCAAACTAAACACAAGAGAGAGTAGCAGTTGTTCTACTGGTTCCAGCTGCCATCTCAGGAATAATACACCCGGCAGTTCAACTGCTAGTTTCTGTTATCTCAAAAGAAACATGAGAAAATAGAAACGGCAGCCCAACTACTGGTCTCCTTCCTTTCTAAATTCAGGATGTCTGCTATGATGACCTTAATTTCATGATAGAAGAAGTTAATAAATGCCATTAATGTGCATGCTAGCTATATAGAAAGGCCTGGTCAAATAGATAGACTTATGTATAGGATAAAGTAATTCACACAAAATGAGCCATATTCAAATAAGTTACGAGAGAAGCAAGATATTCTATACCTAGCCTTAGGGCTCAACTCAAAAAAAAAAAAAAAGAAAAAAAAAGAAAAAAAAAGCAAGATACTCAATTACTTTTTATTATTTTACACACTTATTAGGAAGTTTCCGGTAGTTTTGAATAAAGAGACTTATATATAGGACTAGTGGCCCCCTCCACTTGGCAGGATAACCACCCACTAATTCCCTATTAACTTCTTCAATAACCACCCACTCGTTCCCATTAACCACCTCCCCTACTAACTTTCCTCCTTCACGTAGGCTCCACGTAGGACTAAGCCTGTCATGTAGGATTCATGTAAGACAACGCAAGGGTTATTTTATAACCATCCTGTCATATAAGGATGATAAAGATAAACTAATCCACACAAAATGAGCCATATTCCAATAACTTACAAGAGAAGCAAGATACTCAATTATTTTTTATTATTTTACACACTTATTAGGAAGTTCATGAGAGGTAGGAAAAAGATAGGACGATGATCGGCTATGTGGGTCAAAGCACGTAAATTACACAACTTTGAATCGGTAGATATATACTGATTGATTGATATAGTCCATCGATGTTGTTTTATTTAAATCAACTAATCGATATATACCTACCGATTGAATGTACCAATGATCGAATAGGTAGGTGTTAGGATTAAACCCAACTAGATCGCCAATTGACAGGTGGTTTGGATGGAAAAACAAGTGACAAACGAATATGAGAAGAAAACGAAAAAGAGAAGAAATCAATGAAACACGGATTTAACGTGGAAAAACCCTTCTAAATAGAAGGTAAAAAACCACGGGCGGAGAGGAGGAATCCACTATAAAAATCAACAAGAGTACAGCCAAGTTCTTTGTCTCTGTTTTCTTCAGGAAAGAGAAAACAGAGCCCTTACAAAACTTCTCTCAAAATATGAAGAACAATAAGACCCCTTAACCCTAATCTTATGATCTAGGGCTTATATATATATAGACCACTACGATCCAATAGGATCTTAATGGATTTATACTAAAACAAATATAATAAAACCCGTTAAGCGTAGTTGCCTAAAACAAAAGGTCTTCAGCATCGGGCGTCCACGGTCGACCGTCAAGCTCCCACGGTCGACCGTCATGCTCCCACGGTCGACCGTCATGCTTCCACGGTCGACCGTCAAGTTCCAACGGTCGACCGTCATACTTGAACGGTCCATTGGCACGAATCCATCATACGCTCGCGGTCGATCCTCGCATCGACCCTGAGAAGAGATTTTCTTGACAGAGACAGATGGTCGATGTCACGGTCGATGTGGCGGTCGACCGTGACAATCTTGAGCAAGACGGTTGATGCTGCGGACGATGCTCCGATCGTCCGTGACAATCCGCGGTCGACCGTCAAGAGCCCACGGTCGACCGTGGTCTTCAGATTCTGCTGAGAAAGAGTTTTGAGACAAACTCAACAAATCTCCACCTGGCTCAAAAACTTTGATTTCAACATACTAGTGGCATATACCCCCTCTCCTCCAAAATGCCCCGAAGGGCAACTCAATTGCTTCGAACTCCAATCAAGTCCAAGCAATGCTTGAACTTGACAACAGGAACTGACTTTGTCAGCATGTCAGCAGCATTATCTTCAGTACCAATTTTCTTGACACAGAGATCACCTCTTTCAACAAGATCTCGAACAAAATGATACCGAACATCTATATGCTTCGTTCTCTCATGGTACATCTGATCTTTAGTCAAATGAATTGCACTTTGACTATCACATAGAATTGTCCCATCACATGAAAACGAACTAATTTAACTTAATATGCCCTTAAGCCAGATTGATTCCTTTGAAGCTTCAGTAATGGACATGTATTCAGCTTCCGTCGTAGACAAAGCAACTGTGGATTGTAAAATCGAGCGCCAACTGATGGCACATCCACCAAGAGTAAAAACATAGCCAGTAAGGGACCTTCTTCGATCTAGGTCACCAGCGTAGTCAGAATCTACATAGCCCATAACACTGCTTCCTGTCTTCCCAAAAACCAAACATGTAGAAGAAGTACCCTTCAAGTATCTTAAAATCCATTTCACTGCCTGCCAGTGAGCCTTTCCAGGATTTGCCATGTATCTGCTCACAACACTAACAACATGGGCAATGTCAGGACGAGTACATACCATAGCATACATGATGCTACCAACTGCATTGGAATAAGGAACACGAGACATGTACTTAATCTCATCATCAGTTTTAGGAGACATATCTGCTGAAAGCCTAAAATGAGGAGCAAAAGGGGTACTAACAGGTTTGGCATCAAGCATGGCAAAACGATCAAGGACTTTCTCAACAAAACCCTTTTGAGTCAAGAACAATTTTTCAGCTTTACGTTCTCTTTTAATCTCCATACCAAGAATTTTCTTGGCAGCTCCTAAGTCCTTCATCTCAAATTCACGACTTAGAGCATCCTTCAACTGATTAACCTCAAACATATCCCTTGCAGCAATGAGCATATCATCCATATGGAGTAACAAATATATGAATGATTCATCAAGAAGCTTTCTAAAATATACACAGCTGTCATACTTGCTTCTAGAGTATCCATGGTGTAGCATAAAAGAGTCAAAACGCTTGTACCACTGTCTAGGAGACTGCTTCAATCCATACAAGGACTTCTTAAGCAAACAAACATGATATTCTTTTCCTTCAACTGTAAAACCCTCTGGTTGATGCATATAAATGGTTTCTTCAAAGTTCTCCATTTAAGAAGGCAGTCTTAACATCAAGTTGCTCTAACTCATAATCATTTATAGCAACAAGACCAAGCAAGATGCGAATAGAGCTATGTTTCACAACAGGAGAAAAAAATGTCATTGTAGTCAATACCTTCAATTTGACTGTAGCCCTTTGCAACTAATCTTGCTTTGTACTTAGCATCCTCAACACCAGGGATGCCTTCTTTCCTCTTGAACACCCACTTGCATCCAACAATTTTCTTCTTGCTATGAGGTTTTACTAAGACCCATGTTTGATTTTTCTGAAGAGACTCCATCTCTTCATTCATAGCATCCAGCCAAGAACCTGAATCACTAGTTGAAATAGCATCTGAATAGGATGTAGGTTCGTGAAAACAATCGGTTTCTAATCCAGCAGACAAAGCATAAGCAACCAAATTATTTTCCGCATATCTCTGAGGTGATCGAATATCTCTTCTTGGTCTATCTCTTGCAATGGAATAAATATCAGAATGAGTAGCCTCTTCTTCTTCATCATCTGAACCATTCTGAGTTGGAGGTGCTTGCACTGAAGAAGAAACTTCATGAGAAGTAACAGGAGTAAGCTCCACCTGCACCCCAACTGGTGAATTATCTGAGCCTTTTGAGACAAGAGGAGTAGCACAATTATTTTTCGGATGAAGCATAGCCGATTCATCAAAAGTTACATCCCGGCTAACCATGAACTTAGAAGATTCAGGACACCATAATCTGTAGCCTTTCACTCCATCAATGTATCCTAAGAAGATGTACTTCTTAGCCCTAGGAGCCAGCTTTCCTTCATTCACATGACAATATGCTGGACAACCAAAAATCTTCAAATGAGAATAAGTAGGAGAATTTCCTGACCATACCTCCTCTGGAGTCTTAAACTCGATGGAAGCAGCTGGAGATCGGTTCACTAGATGACAAGCTGTAAGCACAGCTTCAGCCCAGAAAAATTTCTCCAAACCAGCATTAAAGAGCATAGATCGTGCTCTCTCAAGAAGTGTCCTATTCATTCGTTCTGCAACTCCATTCTGCTGTGGAGTACCAGGGACAGTAAGATGCCTTTGAATACTTTCATCTCTGCAAAAATTGTTAAACTCTCCACTGCAGAACTCTAGGCCATTATCTGTCCTTAACCTCTTAACTTTTCTCTCTGTCTGCTTTTCTATCAACAACTTCCATTGCTTGAACTTCTCAAAAACATCACTCTTCTGCTTGAGAAAATAAACCCAGACTTTTCTTGAAAAATCATCAATAAAGGTAAGCATATACCTAGCTCCACCTTTTGATGGAACTTGAGAAGGGCCCCAAAGGTCAGAGTGAATATAATCCAAAGTAGCTTTGGTTCTGTGAATTCCACCACTGAAACTAACTCTCTTTTGCTTGCCAAAAACACAGTGTTCACAAAAGTACACCTTCCCAGTACTCTGGCCACATAGTAAACCTCTCTTGCTCAAGAGAAACATACCCTTCTCACTCATGTGTCCTAACCGCATATGCCATAGCTTAGTTACTTCAGAATCTGATAAAGAGGAGGAAGTAACAGCTACAGAGCCTGTGACAGTAGTACCCTCCAGCACATATAGGCTACCACATCTTTTTCCTTTCATAACAACTATAGCACCACAACAAACTTTTAGAACTCCACCTTCAGCTGTATACCTGCATCCGTTTGCATCAAGTGTACCTAAAGAAATTAAATTCTTTTTCAATTCAGGAACATGCCTAACCTCCGATAATGTCCTCACCATACCATCATGCATCCTTATCTTGATTGTTCCCTTGCCAACAGCCTTGCAGGCTGCATTGTTTCCCATGAGAACTAGGCCACTATCCACTGCTTCATAAGTGGAGAAGTAATCCTTGTAAGGACACATATGATAGGAACAACCACTGTCCAGAATCCACTCATCCCTACCACGGATCTGATCCTGGTTAGCAACAATAACATGACCAATGTCTTCATGCACAACACTTGCCTCAGCAGTCTTATCAGGGTTCTGATTGTTTGGTGCTTCACGTTGTAACTTGTTCTTCAATTTATAACAGTCATCTTTCTTATGGCCCTTTTTCTTGCAGTAATAACAGAAAATATTACTAGAATCAAAATTTTTCTTGCCCCTTGACTTTGATCTAGACTTAAATCTTTTGTTTTCTGAATTTCTGTCACTTGGCCTACCTCTAGCAACAAGACCCTCAGCATGAGAGCCCGAAGATTGAAAGGTAAGTTCATTATTGAGCATATCTCTAGATAGGATATCAGCCTTAACCTCCTCTAAAGAAATACTCTCTTTTCCATAAGTGACAGTTTCACGAAAGTGCTTAAAAGATGGAGGAAGGGAACATAACAGCAGTAAAGCCTTATCTTCATCATCAATCTTGACTTCTAAATTTTCTAAATCCATGATAATGGTATTGAAATTATCAAGATGTGATTTGATAGATGTACCTTCCGCCATACGAAGCATATATAGCTGCTGCTTGAGCCGAAGCTTATTGGTTAAGCTCTTGGTCATGTAGAGAGATTCCAACTTCAACCAAAGAGATGCTGCTGTATCCTCCTTTGCAACCTCTCGAAGAACTTCATTGGATAAACACAACTGGATAGCAGTTAGGGCCTTCAAATCCAGTTCAATCCAATCATCATCAGAGGTGGTAACTGGTTTCTTTGAAATCCCTCCAAGAGCCTTGAACAAATTGTTCTGAACTAAAATCCCCCGCATACGAAGTTGCCATAAACTAAAACTGATCTTTCCATCAAACTTCTCAATATCAAACTTCGTTGCCATCACTCAACACCTAATCAATCAACCTAAAGCTTTGATACCAGTTTGTTAGGATTAAACCCAACTAGATCGCCAATTGACAGGTGGTTTGGATGGAAAAACAAGTGACAAACGAATATGAGAAGAAAACGAAGAAGAGAAGAAATCAATGAAACACGGATTTAACGTGGAAAAACCCTTCTAAATAGAAGGTAAAAAACCACGGGCGGAGAGGAGGAATCCACTATAAAAATCAACAAGAGTACAGCCAAGTTCTTTGTCTCTGTTTTCTTCAGGAAAGAGAAAACAGAGCCCTTACAAAACTTCTCTCAAAATATGAAGAACAATAAGACCCCTTAACCCTAATCTTATGATCTAGGGCTTATATATATATAGACCACTACGATCCAATAGGATCTTAACGGATTTATACTGAAACAAATATAATAAAACCCGTTAAGCATAGTTGCCTAAAACAAAAGGTCTTCAGCATCGGGCGTCCACGGTCGACCGTCAAGCTCCCACGGTCGACCGTCATGCTTCCACGGTCGACCGTCAAGTTCCTACGATCGACCGTCATACTTGAACGGTCCATTGGCACGAATCCATCATACGCCCGCGGTCGATCCTCGCATCGACCCTGAGAAGAGATTTTCTTGACAGAGACGGACGGTCGATGTCACGGTCGATGTGGCGGTCGACCGTGACAATCTTGAGCAAGACGGTTGATGCTGCGGACGATGCTCCGATCGTCCGTGACAATCCGCGGTCGACCGTCAAGAGCCCACGGTCGACCGTGGTCTTCAGATTCTGCTGAGAAAGAGTTTTGAGACAAACTCAACAGTAGGTTATATTAATTAGTTGATCTAGTCCATCAGTAAGTATGTATCTACCGATTCAAACATCAGTAAGTATGTATCTACCGATTCGAGCGCATGTGAAATATACATGTCACGTTGATCATACTTGCAGATATTTATCTAAAAGACAAATATGTGATAGCGTCAGTTCCACCAACCAAGCGTCTACCAATCAATGACACAAAGTCAAAATTGAAAATTACGCGTATATTATTCGACATCTGTTTAGAAGGGGTATATGTATATTTTTTCAATTTTGCAATCATGTACAGAAAAATGCAAAAATTCTTAGAAAATACGGGTTTCAGGAGAGTCACGTCAAGATTCTCATTCCACATAACAAAATAAATTGACGCTCCAATCAAATGTTCATGTAATAAGTACAATCTAGGGTTAATTGTCATTTAGTCTCTTTGGAAGAATTTATTTAGTCTCTTTTTTTACAGTTATAAATTTTAATATCTAAAATACCCTTCCACCCTTCTCTCTCCCCTTCCCAGCGGCTGTTCGTCTTTCCCAAAATGGAAAGTAACCAGTAGAAAAAAAATGAAAAGTAACTTCCAAAAAAAAGAAATTTAAGTACTGGCGACGGAGGTGGAGATGGAGATCGTCGGAGGTGATAATGGTGATCGTGAGGACCGGTGACAAAAGTGGTGAAAATGGAAAGTAACTTTAAAAAAAAAAGAAATTGAAAGTAACTACAAAACGGAAAGTAACCATAAAATGAAAAGTAACTTTCAAAAAACTGAAAAGTACCCACCAATCAAATGAAATTTAAATATCAAATAAATGGTAGTCACTACCAATCAAAATGGAAAGTAACTAACAGGAAAAAAAAAGAAACGCAAAGTAACTATAAAATGTAAAGTAACTTTCAAAAAAATGGAAAGTAACCACCAATCGTGACGGCATGACGGAGACCATGAGGGTGGGCGTGCAGGAGAATATATGTTGGAATAGCCAGACGAAGGAGGCGTGCATCTCTTGGTGGACACAAGCGAGGATCCCTTGGAGGTCTTGGCCTACCTCTCACATATGGAGGACGTGGCTCTGGAGCTCTTGAATGATGAACACCATGGAGATCTGGAGGTGAGAAGGAGGGGGTGCCGAGGGATCTCGGAGGATGGGAGGGCGACGAAACAACGACGGACGGAAGGAGAGGGCGACGGAGCTGCGGATTCGCAGCGGAGGAGCTCAGAGGATGGGAGGGCGGCGGAGGTGCGTAACCCGGTGTCGGAGACGATGGATCTGGAGGTGGGGGCGCCGGCGGCGAAGCTGGAGGTTGGAGCTGGCCGGATTTGGAGGTGGGAGCGATTGGCGAGGGATCTGGGGGTGGGGGCGACTGCGCCTGATCTGGAGGTAGGAGCCGACAGGACCTGGAGGTGGAAGCCAACAGGACCTGGAGGTGGGAGCGGTCGGATCAGAATCTGGGGTTGGGGGCGGGGCGCACCGAATCTGGATCTGAAGGTGGGGGCAGCGGCGGCGGAGCTGGAGGTGGGGGTCGGCCGGATCTGGAGGTGGGAGTAGTCGGCGACGGATCTGGATCTGAGGGTAGGGGCGGCGGCGGAGTTGGAGGTGGGAGCCGGCGGGATCTAGAGGTGGGAGTGGCCGGCGACAGATATGGATTTGGAGGTGGGGGCGACGACGACGGATCTGGAGGTGGGAGCCAGCAGGATTTAGAGGTGGGAGCGGGCGGTGACGGATATGGGGGTGGGGGCCGGCGGCAGCGGAGCTGGAGGTGGGAGCGGGCGGCAATGGATATGGATTTGGAGGTGGGGGCGGCGCCGGAAGCGGGGTGGGGGGTGGGGGGAGGGGGGTTTAGGGGGATGTATATATACAAATATACAATAAAGGGTATTATGATCATTTTCTCTAGTAAAACACAAGGTCTTTTCTATGAGACCAAATGACAATTAAGTTACTTTTAGAAGACCATTTTACAAATCTACATGTATCTGTATAAGTGAAATCAAATAAAAGAAATTAATAATCATGAATTATGACGTGATAATTATGTATTATGACGTGTTAGAAAAAGATTAGCAGCGCAACTCCAACTGCAAGAGAAAAGCTTGAAGCTCGCCGGCTCCATCCAAAGGCTAATGGATTCCCTCCGTCGTTGGTGTCCCTCCCTTGGCTCGTGGTCGCCGCCAGCGGAGCTCCTTTATAGTTGGGGTTGCCGCCATACAGCCTCTGTACCCCCGCCACGTCGTCGCCGGACAGCTCCACCTTCCTGGTTCGCGACTTGATCGTTGGATACATGACGGCTTGTTCTACTGAGGAATGGCCTAGCCCCAGGAGGTGGCCGATCTCGTGCACGGCCACGGACTCGAGGTCGACGGCCACGTTGGAGGTGGCGGCCGTCACGTCCCCCTCCGCCACCCACTGCTCCGCCGCATCGAGGTGGAACCGCCCGTTGGTGGGGGAGAAGGAGTGCGCCAGTATCCCCAGCACGCCGTCGAAGGGCTCGCCGTCGCCGTGATCGCCGTTGTAGAAGCCGATGGTGATGTCGGGGTTGTTGGAGGAGTCGGTCTCTGTGAACGACAGGCTCGTCGCCGCCGACCATCGGCTGAATGCGCGGGAGAAGACGGCACGGAGAGCTGTTGGGTCGATGGAGACGGCGGAGGTGGAGGTGAAGGCATAGGTGAGGCTGCGCTGGTCAGGCGGCCACGTCGGGTTGCCGGGGAAGTAGGTGAAGAGGTTTCGTCCGTGGAGCGGCGTCGACGTCGAATTGGCGCCGGAGTCCATGGAGGAGGTGCCGTTGATGATGTCGGGGACGCCGCAGCGCGGCGACATGAGCGTCTCGACGGTGGGCTGGTCGAGGAAGCCGGTGACGTCGAGGCGGAAGTTGCGCTGGTAGGCGCGGAGGGCGGACTCGAGGGTGTCGTCGAAGACGTCGGTGAAGTTGGCGGCGGCGGAGATGGGGTCGACGGGGATGTAGCCAAACTGGCGGAGGTACTGCTTGAGGCTGTCGAGGCCGGGCAGGCTGTCGCCGTGGCGGCAGCCGGTGAGGTTCTGGAAGAAGTCCCATGGGTTGATGAAGGGCGGCGGCTCCGGGAAAGAGGATGCCGAGGGGGTGGAGGAGATGGTGAACAAGATAGTAGCAGCCATTGCTAAGAAAAGCTTCATCATGGCTTTGAGAGATGGATGGAAGGAGTTGAGAGGCCGGTTTAGGTAGTGTTTAAAGACGTAAGGAAAAAGTTTCGTGTACATGGGATGTACCCATGTACACGAAACTCCACCGTTGGATTGAACCGGGATGCGTGCCCGGTTCAATCCAACGGTGGAGATTTGGGTACATGCCTACGTGGCATGTACCCAAATCAGAGCTCAAGACGTAATATGGAGTTGTTAGCCTTTAGGTGGAGACTTCAAAAAAGACTGCTGACTTGGCTTCCGGGTGCACATGTTCTAGACTCTTGCTCTTAACCCTTGGAGGTCAAGGCTGAACTTATTATATGGAAAGGTTGGAGGACATTTTCAAAGCTCGATGTTTCTCGGCAGGGGGAGGAATTGAACAAGTTTAGGTTCATTTACGGGGTCAAACCATAAGAAATTTTGCCATATGTTAATGACGAGCTTTGCTGTCACTTGTATCTACTGTGTAGTCTTGCAGCTCGTTTTGATAAACAGACCTGATGAGTCTGATGAGTCATTGCTTACGCCAATCCTGGGCACAGGAACTCCCAGGAACTCCAGACCAATGTCGTCTCTTTGTGCCCCGATTGGTTTGGAGTTAAGGGGAATAGGATCAGCCCCTGTTTGATTCGGGGTTAGGGTTAAAGAGTTAAGGGGAATATGGGGTTAGAAAAATAAAAGTAAGAAAAAATGAGGATAAAAAAAATAGAGATGAATGTGATAGGTAACTCCATAATCATTATTTTGATGTTTGATAAAAAAATAAGAATAAAATAAAAGTAACCCCCAAAACCCCGTTGTCAAACAAGGAGTAACGATTAGGTTTTATCTCTCATAGTTCAATTCCGAGGGCTGATGTTTTGACCTCTGTAAGCGAGACTGTGTCAATTCCTCTAATTTAAGTCTTCTTGTTGTTGTTTTTCTTTATTTTCTTTCTTGTACACGCAACCTTTGGACTTAATTATAAAAAAAAAAGATCAAATTGGAAAGAAAAAAAGTCTTCTCCACTTGTATCCCTGTTGACGTTTCGAGCGGCGGCCTCTTATTTTCAACATTAGCTCTTAAAGATGACGTTGATGATGAAATATTCTATACCAAAGAATCATCTACTCCTCAACCATACCCTGGCGTCATGCTGGTTTTCGTATGACATCCAACTTAATCTCATTATGAGAGGGAAGGACCCTGCCGTGGGACCTATTTGGGTTGGCTGACCACTTCGGGAAAGTACGCCATTGCACAAAAAAGTAGATCGGAAGATACACAACAACCATTAGCCAAATCCTCAAACGTTAATGCCCATGCGTTATGCATATGCTGATCAACTTCATATTTCAGAATATACAACAAAAAAAAGAGCACTTAAGACATTCAAACGTAATCCGGCTATAGTGGCATCTTTGAGGGAACGCCAGGATGGCGAGGATACTTCTTTGGGGTAGCTCGGTCTTTCAAACAGACGACAGCAGTGCGTTGTCCAAGGGGACTATGTGATTCCACTGCAACAAGAACAACAAACAAACAAACATTTGAACTTATACAAGACCAAATCAAAATTCGGCTTATCCTGCATACAGAGCTATAGATTTATTTCACAGCTCAACATATATACACAGTTCAATGTGCGGAGGCTAAAGTATCTGATACATCTGCTTCTATGAAGATATTTCACATGGTAATATCATATTTCCTTGTTTGCTCCTGCCCGCACAATTGGTCTATTGAGGCCATACCCTAGAAGTGAAAAAATCATTGGTGTTGTCTACAAGATCTATCCTGATACATATACCAACTTTTGTTGCTAATGCCACCAATTTGATATATGCTCAATGAACAAATGGATTGCAGCACTGAACATCTTATCCTGCATTGTGCTAATGACCAGCCATGCATCTCTAGCTACTACGTAAAATAGGATAAACTTTTACCAGCCATTTTGACAATATGATGCCTTTGATGCAGTCTTACTAAAACCAGTGATTGCTGTTATGGTATATTTATCGGCACACATGCATTAGCTCAAAAGAGCTTCATGCCACCGGCACGAGGTTCACGTCAGGTGCCAACACGTGCCGTGCCCACTGGCACATATGAACTCCACCGGACACAGAAATCTTAAGCATGTTAAGTGTAACTCAGCATCTCTTAAGAGAAGACCCAAAATAATCAAATCCATTGGTCTTAGCACGAGCCTCAACAGCTAGTTTAGATTTAATCTCGAAATGCTTGCCCCGAGGTTTACATCTATCAAGCAGGCCCATGTAAAGTTTGCAGCACTCTTTACGGGGAAATGGAAGGAACCAACTTTCAAAAGCTGATTATACAGAGAATGTCAACTTAATCCACAAGAATGTGGCTGCGGTCTTTGAGGAGCATTACTCTAGTCTCTGGAGATGTACTGATGTCACAAGAATGCCTGATTTGCCGAGAATCTCAGATGAGGGGAAGTTGTTAATGGAGAAGGAGGTCACAGAGCAGGAAATCCTGTGCGCTCAAGCAGATGGGGAAGTACAAATTGCCTGGTCCTGATGGGCTCCCCGTAGTGTTTTTCCTTCGCTATTGGGATGTGATGAAGCAGGATATATGTGGATTGGTGGGAAATTTCTTTGCTTCGGGGTCTCTACCGTTAGGATGGAACGACACTTTTGCTTGCTTTGTTCCTAAGTGCTGGAATCCTAGACGGGTGAAGGACTATAGACCAATTAGCTTGTGTAATGTGGTCTATAAGCTGATCTCATCGACCCTAGCCAATCAAATGAAACCATTTCTTGGCGAGTTAATTTCATTGGAGCAATCGACCTTTGTTGATGACAGGGTGATATTGGATAATATTGGCACTGCCCCAGAAGTCATGCACTCACTGCAACTTGCTTCAACGGATAATGCTTTGATGGCAATTAAGGTTGACCTTTAAGTCCGCTTATGATTCTGTAAGTTGGTGGTTTCTCCGGGAAGTAATGGTGAAAATGGGGCTTCCAGTGAAGTGGGTGGAGCTGGTCATGGTATGTATTACCTCTCCCCGCTTCTCCCTGATCATCAATGGCAAGGTTAAGGGGTTTTTCAAGTCTGCTAGAGGGCTGTGGCAGGGGGACCCAATATCCCCATAGCTCTTCCTATTGGTGCAGGAAGTTCTTTCGGCGCTTCTAGGACAACCCCTTCTTGCTCTGGAAGGTGTCTCTTATGCTCGCGGGAAGGTCAAGGAATCCCATTTACTTTTTGCTGATAATTGTCTGTTCATTATGAAAGCTGGTAGGGAAGAAGTTCAGAAGTTATTAAATGTTCTAAGGCGGTTCAAACTAATGTCAGGCCTTGAGCTAAACACAAAGAAATCAAGTGTCAAGTTTTCACTGAAGACCCCGGAGAGGCGCCAGCGCATGGCTATACGGTACTTGGGGTTCAGGGAGAAAGAGGGGGCTTGGAGGTACTTGGACGTGCCACTGAACTCTAGCAGACTGAAGGTGGGAGATTTTAATTATGTTTTAGAGGCAGTCCAGTCGAGATTGGGTGCTTGAAAAGCCATGAAGTTATCGGAGGCAGGCCGTGACGTTGCCTAAAGCAGTTCTTCAAGCACTACCCGTATTCCTTATGTCTGCGGTTCAGGTGCCAATCTCAGTCCTAAGAAAGGTGGAGATGATGATCTAGCAGTTTCTATGGCAAATGGCAACGGAAGAGAGGAGGCCTTTCGGTTTCGCGGCAGTTCCTAAGAAAGCGGGGAGGGGGGTAGCTGGGAGTGAGGCAGATGTTTTCGGGGCTGGTGGCTGCTAGATGGCCCGTTGCAATCCTTGTTCTAATAGGCGCTTTCCATTGATTTACCTCCCTATCTTCCTACTTGTACATTTTAATGTACATGAGCTACTGATAACCAAAGACAGTTTGTCTCATCCATTAAGGTTTTAGGCTCAGACAGTGTTATCATGTAGTCATCCAATTTTACTTCATACATAGTAATTATTAGCTTATAGATTATTTTGAAGGGATACTCATAATGGAGCTACTTTCCAAACATGGAGCTGCTTTTTCCCTATGCCATGCCAACTTGCTATGCAATGGCAGGAATCTCAAAGCACTACACAGAGGGAAACTCGTCATAGAGATACTACCCTCTTTAGGTGAGATACCTTTGGGAAACTTCATAGTTCATGCACTGTATTCAGTCAATTAGATAAGAAAGAAATCTTAAGGAAGTGGATGGAATGATCACCATACCATAGGACATTTCCAATATGGAAGCACCAATCAATTTCAGCGCATGCTCTGCACTTTTTACTTCTTCCTGCACAAAACAACAAACAAACAGAATATGTGTAACCAAAACTTCTGAACCTTCAGCTAATGAGAAGTTGTTCCGTAGCATAAAAGTCATATATTTCAACATGAAATAGAATAAAGCACCATACTGCGTTTTTATACAAAATGGTTAGCGTTGCATTTTCAAGACTAAAGAACATTTTTCCCATAAAAACTTCTGAATCAGCAAGCATTCAGCAAATATGCTTTACTTTGAAGGAATACAACAATAGGCCTTTTTATGGCCTCTGTTCAACTCAAAAGAAAAGGTAGAAAGCTGGCTACTTTGAAGGAATACAACAATACATAATTGTGAAAAAATAGAAAAACTACATTCTTGTAAAAGATTCAGATCAATACTCTGATTTCATTGACTAGAGATTTCTAAAATCATGGGTATAAGGATCCCCTTCTGCAAAAGAAGCTTCACTTTTGCTGATACTCAATAGAAGGGACATCCTTACAAGATAAACAAACAAAGGCTCCTTTAGTGGCAGGAAAGGCAGTTGAAAAATCATATGAAATACTTCACGCCACTTAAGGATATGACAGTCATACTCAAAGTAGTATACTACTCCCCACTGACATGCCCTGGAATGATTTGCTCCATAAAGTTTGCTGCTTCCATAAGCTATATGTATTCATGGCTCAATATATGGATATCATATGCACTAGGATGCTCAATAAAACACAGGCATAACTGAATAAGCAACTTGACTAGTTGACTGACAGGGTCACATGTATCTCACGGGCCATTTTGTTGACAGTGATTAGGAATTGCACTAAAGGATATTATACTTTTTTCTCCATCTTTATTGAATGATTAGGAAAAACTGAACCGAAGCGAATAATTTCAGTTCAGGCTTGGTTCAGTTTGGTTTTTGCATGAACTCAATTTGGTCTGGTTTGATTCAGTTTTAAAATTTTTGACGGAATTAATTTGGTTCGGTTCAGTTTTGTACAGCAATCTGGTTCAGTTCGAATCTTGAAATTCTGAACCGAAAAAAGTTCGGTTTTCTGGTTCTAGAGCAAATACTGAATCGAAAACTGAATGCTGACCCCTGATGGTATGGCAAACCTCTAGATTGTACCAACACCCTGTCTGCCTCTTTCATAAGCAGATCCTGATATTTTGCCCACGACTCCCAAACGTAAGAGCTTCAACTTTGAAGAATCTGGCACTTCATATTCCCATGGACAGGTTACTGAAGGAACATATAATGGTCTTACATTCCTAAAGTAGTTGAATAAAGGACCAAATCAGCAAATTAAGTGCCGAAGCAAAAGAATCAATTTCAAAAAATATCCCCAAAGGACCTAGATCAGGAAATATATTCAACAAAGTAACAAATCAGTTTAACAAAACGCAAATAGGCAAATACAAATATGCAACTGCACATGTACCAAAACAAATTCAAAACTAAGCTAAATGTTTGATAACAATATCCTCAACATATGGACCAAAAATGATGCATATATACAAGAATGATAAGTTGTGGTGCGCATGCATGAGACATGTCAAAGAATCCTATTTTCTGAAGGTTGGAGAATTGGACATCACATACTTTCTGCTAATCTTGTTGATGGCACAGCTAGAATGTGGCACTGCCATATGTACTGGTATGCAGACATATCAATTTCTGGGGTTCTACCATCAGTTTGCTAAATAACAGAAACCGGTATAGATGTTAAATCACTTGGGATCTAAATATTATGCATAGGGAAAATTTTCAAGGTTCAACTGAAAATAAATTTTCATGAGGTTTTCTTATATAACACTTGATTACAATCACAAAGACATACAAAAACTAAGTTCCTAAAAGCTCGTGTATGCACATCTGATGCATGAACATGAAATAATTTCCATACCAGAGGATCATAACCTTTTGCTGCTATAAACAAGCCACCAACACGAACCAATGGGAGACAGTACTCAGCTGCAAAACAAGAAGGTTCATCAAAAGACAAACTCTGAAGATGATACTTCTTGATCAAAAGTTTTATACTCTTCCTGCACCTAAGATTCTCATTTCTGCAACAGCTCTTGCCACCGCAACATCAAACGTCTCTCTGAAAGCAATGTCTTGGCCTACAATCTATCCTATTAAGAGTCATTGGATTCAAATCGGTTATTTGAGGGATAACTGGAATGTTGACACTGAATAACTGACAACACCACATTAAAGGGGCATTCAAAAATGAAAGTCTAAATTATGATTTAAGGACAAGAATCGTCCTAAGTTATTGCTCTGGGACTCCTAAAGTTTACCTGTTTAAGTTCATTAATGAAGTAGAGTGTGACAAAACATTACAGAGTGTAATCATTAATATGAAATTATGAAGTTTCTAATTGAGGATTAAGTAGCATAATTGCTACGCTTAACATCGCATACTTGCTATTATACACAAGATATACTACATTTAGCCAAGCTAGTGCATAAGTATATGATTGATCAATATACCGTAGCAGATCCTTGTGCGCTTTTACAGCTCCAGCATCTGCTGGCAGCAACATAATGTGTTAGTCTATTGATTTAAGTTTCAACAGGCACACAGTGCGCCAACCGAAGCTTACTATACCAGTAAGTTTCCTACACAGCACATCAACTGTCATATTGTCACGCCCCACACCTCCAAAACAATATCAATTAATTTCCATTTAATTCGGGTTTCTGCCAAACAACACCCTTTAGCATCATCTAGTGACCTTTATAATATACATCATGCAGATGCCAACATAGCATTTATGCAATATTTCAACAAATATATACCCAATATAAAAGTACCATAAATTCCAGTAATTTCATGAATTGCTGATAAAAAATCGTAAAAAATACATAAATAGGTGAATTAAATCAACAGAGCTGGAAAAACCCTCTGCATACATTGCAGACATCGCTATTCATGTTAGCTGTTGATTACCATATTATGATCATTAATTGCAGATAAATCTTGAAATACTAACTTGTACTCTTAACATTAGCAAGATTTTGTTATTCATTAAACATCCAACTAATATGTTCTTATGTTGCATCTTCTACAGCTTATGACATGTGTTAGCCCAAGAAATTGGTATTAAGATTTTGATGCACGTCCCCAACAACATGGATACAAATGTCCAGGAGGTCCGTAGTGATATTCATTTGACTTCTCAGGAAGCAAAGAACGAACTCCCAGAGATAGCTACAGCGAGCATTGAATTCCAGCAATCGTGAGCCAGAAAGACCTTTTTGCATAGCCCATTTACCTTCGGGTTTGTAGAAAATCTTTTTTTTCTTAGCAAAAAAATAGCTCCTAAGCATCTGGTGTAGCAAACTTGAACATGAATAAGAAAACCAACACCAAATGTGTTTTAGGGGATTGGACAAGTTAGATATCTAGTAAACTTCAACCCCAACTGTGCAATAAAAAGTGAATGAAATGTGGTAGACAGAACAAATTTACTTAAAAACTTGTGCTAGAAGAAAGCTCAAACAATAGAGATGGATGAAAAATTCACATGTAAATTACCTCTGCCCTTTCATTTAAAATTTGCACATTCTGCAAGCCAACGAGACCTATAGTATGCTCCAAGAATAAGCACCTTTTATGCATTGATTCCAAAAGAGTGATTTCCCAACCTAGCACATGTCAGACGGTAGAATCAAGCTAAAATCGATAAAACGTCACTAGAAGTAAATATCTTGAAAAGCACTGTGTTAACATGCACTAACTTTGACAGTGATTTCGGATATTTCCTACAGGTTTGTATAGCATATGATCAGGTTAAAAAGACATGGAGACGCACAACTATGCATGCCCTTAATATAATGAGATACAAACCTTTTCTTCGCAACTGCTCTACCAAGTACCAACAAAACCGGAATTCCCAAACGGCATTGAGATGGTTAGATCTACTGAAGGCATCTTTTGCCTCAATTGGAGCGGACGCTCCCTATTCCAGGAGAAGCTAAACCTATGGCATAACCTGCTACCCTCAATCAGCAATCTTAAAGAAACTGAAAGAAAATCCTTGACCAATCACAACTCAGACCTCAAGCATAGAACAGATCATAACACGGTTCTTTTTCCTCCGTACTTAAAAATAAACATATCTAATATAAGCACCCCCAATATGCACATTGGGAAAAATCCGCAACTGAATGACGAGTATCGTTTATTCGTACAATTGACAAGAGATCAATCAAAACATAAGGAGCAATAAAGACAAAGAAAGGGGAAGTCGGAATTACTAGGGCATGCAATGGCAAGGATCAATCCAGGGAGACCAGCTCCCGAACCGACGTCCACCACACGAATGCCGTCCAAAGAAGAAGAGGCCGCGCAGTGGGAGAGGTAAGAGCGCTGCAAGGGCGGGAGGATGGCAAGGGAGTCTTCCACGTGCCTCGCCATCACCTCGCTCTCCTCCGTCACCGCCGTCAAGTTCATCTTCTGCGGCACCAAGAAAACCCTACCTCCTTCAGTTCGAGTATTCCCCTCCAATTCCAAATTACAACGTCTTCATAGACTCATAAGAATACCGACCTGGTTCCATTCGAGGAGAGCGTCGACGTAGACGGAGATTTGCTCCCTCTGGAGAGGAGAGAGAGCCTCGACCTGGTGAGGAGAGGCGGCGGCGGCGGAGGCTTTGGTTGGTCTTGATGGTGTTGTAATGGCGAGGTGCCGCCTGTGAGAGGATGAAAGAGCGGAGCGAAGAAAGTGGAAGTGGAAGTGGAAGTGGGAGGAGGTGGAGAGAGAGAAGATTAACCTTTGGCTCCAGAGGGACATCTTCGGGCCTTGAGTTTCGAGTTTTCTCTTGGCTAATATCATATGAGCTTATTTAAGAGGAAGGGAAGGCGCTTACGGTGGTCTTAATAAGGATGCGCGTTTTGTTTAAGGCGATAAGTCCATGGTTCCGCAATCATCAGGAGATCATATTCTTCGCTACGCCGCTCCGTCGAGCTCGCTCGCACCGGAGACAACCTCGACCAATTCTCATGGGATTCTCACCGCGCGCCGGCCTCCTTCCATACCGCCCGTAACATTGAGTTTTAAAAAGCTTTCTGTGTGAAAAGTTCAACGAACAGCCAACCAGTTCAATGTTAGTCGATCTAATTAATATGAAAGTGTACTAAGAGCGGTCAACGGCCATAACAGTGGATCAACGGAATAGTGTACGTTAATAAAGGTGGTCCACGACCGTTACGGACGTTTCACCGGAAGCTTCCAGATTGAGGAAGAAGCTGATGATTTGTAAAACTACCTACTGTATTGATTCCAGAATTAATGGGTCTTATTCCTTTCCTCAACTTACGCTCTTCTTGAATGCGCTTCAACTTCATGGCATTAGAGGTATCTAGAGACACAATTTCTAGAAGCATACCATACGGTTATTGTGTAGAAGGGAATATATCAGTATTTTCAACCATGGATGGTTAACATTTGCTGCTGCTATATACATTGTCGCCTTGTCAACATCATAAACAGTCTGAGATGGATGCATGGATCCATTTGCGATCGAAGGGAATCAGTACTTTATCTTTATGGGACGCTTTCGGCATTGGTGCAGCAGTCCTCTTGGATCCATCCTAACCCAACCTCGTTGATTGCCCTCTCTTATGGAAAAAAATGCACAAAGAGAGGTAGAAACGTGCTTTGCTCTCCTCTGTTCTTCTGGTTCCTCATACCTCCTTAGGAAACACACTCTCTCCCTCAAAAGCTGGCTCGCGCTCTTCTAACTTAGTTAGAGCATTCTCAACAGCTTTTCTATCTCTGTCCCTACTTTAAAGTGATTTTATGTCATTCACTAATATAGGGAATCACTTTTTGGCTTATTCAATCAACAGATTCCCTATATTGATTCCATATATCACTTAAAAACTTTAAAGTTTAAAATTTCAATCATTTTTTTAATAACTTTCAATATATATATGTTGTGAATCACATGTAAATTGAGTGAATGACCATTACCTACCATCATTAATGAGGGTGAAAATTTTCTTTCACCCATGTGATGATATTTTGGTCTCATATGTACTCAAATGCCTATTCGCATTGGCTGATGAATGAAAGGGAGATCAAAGAGAGGAGGTGGAGAGCATCATTCCTCTCAACATTTCTTATTCTCCCTTTCCTTCTCTTCAGTTACTGGTAGTAAGATAGTGTGTTCTCAAACACACAAATAAAACAACACGTTATCAGCACGAGACTCTACCACGCAGGGGAAAAGGAGAGAATCAGTCAGGTATATCTTACTGACAGTTACTTTGTTATTATGCTAGATATTGTTATTCTAACCTAGGTTATATAATGTTTGAAACACATACTTGTACCTGAAGTACAAGCCATATATGAAGAATAGACCAATGTGATGCCTGAAGCACACATGATAAAATAATTGTACCAGAAGTACAAAATTTGATGTACATGAAGTACAAATTAAGAGAGTGCTTGAAGCACACGACTTGGTGTCTGAAGCACAAGTTACTACAACAGTGCCTGAAGCACTTAGTTTGCACCCGAAGTGCAAATCACTATATTGTGCCTGAAGCACATAATCTCGTACATGAAGTGCGAATTATTTCAGTACCAGAAGTACATTCATTAATTTTTATTATTGTTAATATAATGCTTAAGTACATATTTACTTAAAGCTTTAATACCTGTAGTTCATATCAGTCATTCACTATATGTACATTTTAATGTGGGATATTATCGGCCCTTCGGGGCCACCCGAGTGGTTAGTGCGACCGCTCGGCCTTATGGGAATGAAGCCCACGGTTCGAATCCGGATCATCAATCCGCCAGGAAAACCTGGGCTCAAAAAAAAAGAAAGAAAAAAACAATTTGCTGCTATTTCTTTTATTTTATTTAATTCTTGGCATATTTATTTTGTACAGTCTGATCATGGCTAGCTTAGTGAAGTTGGAGTTCCTTCCCCTGGATGTTACCGGCAGTAACTATTTATCCCGGGTGCTGGATGCTGAACTCCATCTAAATGCTAGAAACCTGGGAAGCACTATTAAGGAGGGGAATGTAGCCACGCCAAATGAAAAAGATAGTGCCATTATATTTCTCCGTCGCCACATCCATGAAGACCTGAAAAATGAGTACCTTGCTGTGCGGGCTCCGCTAGATTTGTGGAAAAACCTAAGTGATAGATTTCAACACTTAAGAACTATTGTCCTCCCCACTGCCCAATACGACTGGATGCACCTACGCCTTCAAGATTTTAAGACCGTTAGTGAATACAATTCAACCCTTCACAAAATCACCTCTCAATTAGAACTATGTAGCCAGCCCATATCCGACCAAGACAAACTTGAGAAGACATTCTCCACCTTCCACGCCTCAAACCTGATTTTACAGCAGCAGTATAGGTAACGTGATTATAAGAAGTATTCTGAATTGATTGATGCCTTACTTAGAGCTGAGAGACAGAACCAAATTCTGTTGAAAAATCATGAGTCCCGTCCCTCTGGCTCTGCTCCATTTCCAGAAGCAAATGCTAATTCCTATCGTAGACACGGTCATAGACGTGGCCGTGGGCGTGGACGAGGTAATGATAGATTTCATTATTATCGTGAAGAATACAATGCCCCTCAACCCCTCCCTAAAAAAGATCAAGTAGGGAATAGAAAGAGAAAAGAACATGAAGATGGAACCTCTAGGAAGAGTGATGATGAATGCTACCGATGTGGAGGAAAAGGGCACCGGTCTCGCAATTGTCGTGCGCCAAAGCATGTTGTGGAACAGCACACAACAAAAGGGAAGAAGAAATGTGTTGAAATGAACTTCACAGATTTTGATGGCATGGCTGATATTCCCCTTCCCGATGCCCCCATGGTTGGTACATCTCTGGATGTATCGGACTTCCTCGTAGGATCTGAGGAGTGGAAGGACACTAACTAAAATCATGTATTATATCTAGTGTGCTTATATCTACTAGCATGTAATTGGTTTGTTATCCTATGTATTTTTGAATGATTTAAAGTTTATGCATATCCTATGAATGCATATATTTCTCTAATTGTTTCCCAGATGGATGGTGATGCAAGTCTTGCGGACAGTGCAACAACAAACACGATCCTCCGAGATCGTAAGTACTTCTCACAGTTAACATTGAAAGAATCAAATGTTAATACAATATCAGGTCCAACAGACTTGATGGAAGGCTTCAGAAGAGCCACCATAGTTTTGCCCAGAGGAACAAAACTATCTATTGATGATGCATTATACTCTACTAGATCCAGAAGAAATCTACTCAGTTTCAAGGATTTACATCGTAATGGATATCATATGGAAACGATGAATGAAACTGGTATAGAGTATTTATGCATCACACTTACAGTTTCATGCCAGAAGCATGTCCTTGAGAAGCTTCATGCTCTTTCTTCTGGTCTATACTATACAAAAATAAGAATGATAGAATCACATGCTGTGATCGACCAGAAGTGCACTAATCCAAGTGATTTTATACTTTGGCATGATCGACTTGGTCATCCTGGATCGGTGATGATGTGTCGAATCATTGAGAATTCACATGGGCATAACCTTAAGAACCAAAAGATTCTTTTACCCAATGAATATTCATGTGTTTTTTGCTCTCAAGGAAAACTAATAGTAAGACCATCCCCCTCTAAAGTCACCTCTGAATCCCCAAGTTTTTTGGAGAGAATTCAAGGTGATATATGTGGACCCATTCATCCCTCAAGTGGACCATTTCGATACTTCATGGTCTTAATAGATGCATCCACACGATGATCGCATGTATGCCTACTATCCACTCGTAACATTGCTTTTGCTAAACTTTTAGCTCAAATCATTCGGTTACGAGCCCAGTTCCCAGACTATCCCATCAAGACGATTCATCTTGATAATGCTGGTGAGTTTACATCTCAAGCATTTTTAAATTATTGTATATCAGTTGGGATAAATGTGGAACACCTTGTTGCACACATACATACTCAGAATGGCCTAGCAGAATCACTTATTAAACGTATCCAACTAATAGCTAGACCATTGCTTATGAAGTCCAAATTACCTGTCTCAGCTTGGGGACATGCTGTATTACATGCAGCATCTTTGATACGATTCAGACCATCTGCATATCATAAATTTTCACCAGTTCAACTTGTCTTTGACCAACAACCAAATATTTCTCACTTAAGAATTTTTGGATGTGCTATCTATGTTCCAATTCCTCCACCTTAGAGAACCAAAATGGGTCCTCAACGGCGACTGGGTATCTACGTTGGTTTTGATTCTCCTTCTATCATTAGGTATCTAGAGCCTTTAACAGGAAATTTGTTTAGAGCACGTTTTGCTGACTGTCACATTAATGAGTCAGTTTTCCCACCATTAGGGGGAGACAAGAAGAAACCAGAATCTCAAAATGAAATTGTATGGAACAATTCGACGTTGTCTCATCTTGATCCTAGGACAAGTCAAACTGAACTCGAAGTTCAGAAGATTATCCATTTGCAGAAGATTGCAAATCAGATGCCTGATGCATTTACTGATTCACAGCGAGTGACGAATCACATATTCCAGCTGAAAATGCTCCAGCTCGGATTAATGTTCCTGAAGAACAATCCAAGGATCCGAAAGCATGTGAATCCAAAGCACGCCAGAAGCATGGGAGATCTATTGGTGCCAAGGATAAGGTCCCAAGGAAAAGAAAGGCACAAGGACAAACTGGACATAAGGTTGATACTCCTGAAGAGATTAACAAACATGAAGTTTGTATTCCAAATAAGAATCGATTCGAAAAAGGTTCAGACACCTCCCGAAGAGGTTCAGACACCTCCCGAAGAGGTTCAGACACCTCCCGAAGAGGTCTAGATATCTGAAAATCATGAGATCTCAATAAATTGTGTGCACACTGAGAAAAAGTGGAATAGAAATGAAACTGTTGTCGACAACTTATTTGCATACGCAGTTGCTCTTGACATTATCGGAAGTAATGAAGAGCTTGAGCCAAAATCCGTCGAAGAGTGTCGACGTAGAATTGATTGACCAAAATGGAAAGAAGCTATTCAAGCTGAAATAGACTCGCTGGCAAACAAAATGTTTTTGGACCTGTGGTCCAGACACCAGAAGATGTCAAACCAGTGGGATACAAATGGGTATTTGTACGCAAGCGAAATAAGAAAAATGAGATTGTGCGATATAAAGCACGCTTGTAGCATAAGGTTTCTCGCAGAAGCCTGGTATAGACTATGAGGAGACATACTCTCCTGTAATGGATGCAATAACCTTTCGCGTCTTGATTGGTTTAGCAGTCTCAGAAAGACTAGATATACATCTAATGGATGTAGTCACGGCATACTTATATGGGTCACTAGATAGTGACATTTATATGAAAGTCCCTGAAGGACTTAAATTGTCTGAAGCAAATAAATCTCGGGATCTGTATTCTATTAAACTTCAAAGATCCTTATATGTGTTAAAACAATCTGGCCGGATGTGGTATAATCGGCTCAGTGAATATCTCCTGAAAGATGGATACATAAACAACAAAATTTGCTCATGTGTCTTCATCAAGAAATCAAATTCCGGATTTGCTATTATTACAGTATATGTAGATGACCTGAATCTAATTGGGACTCCAGAAGAGCTCATAAATGCATCTAACTATCTAAATAAGGAATTTGAAATGAAAGATCTTGGAAAAACAAAATTTTGCTTCGCCCTGCAGATCGAGCACTTTCCAAGTGGAATATTGGCTCACCAATCAAATTATACGGAAAAGGTCCTAAGACAATTTTACATGGACAAAACTCACCCATTGAGTTCTCCGATGGTTGTCCGATCTCTTGATGTGAAGAAAGATCCTTTTCGCCCTCATGAAGATGGTGAAGAACTCCTTAGTCCTGAAGTACCATATCTTAGCGCAATTGGAGCTCTCATGTATCTTGCAAATTATACACAACCTGATGTAGCTTTTGCAGTCAATTATTAGCAAGATTCAGTTCTGCACCGACCCGAAGGCACTGCAATGGCATCAAGCACATACTACGCTATCTTCGTGGAACTACAGATCTCAGATTATTTTTTTCCAGATAATTCGATACCACAGTTAGTCGGCTACGCAGATGCTGGTTATCTCTCTAATCCACATAAGGCCAAGTCACAAACCGGCTATATTTTCATGTATGGCGGCACTGCTATATCTTGGCGATCTATGAAGCAGACACTAACTGCTATCTCTTCAAATCATGCTGAGATACTTGTCATTCATGAAGCAGGTAGAGAGTGTATATGGTTGAGAAGCATGATAGAGCATATTCAAGACACTTGTGGATTATTTTCAATCAGGAATATCCCGACGATATTATATGAAGATAATGCAGCTTGCATCGCTCAAATCAGAGGAGGATATATCAAAGACGATAGAACCAAGCATATATCTCCAAAGTTCTCTTACACACATGAGCTTCAGAAGAACGGTGATATTAATGTCCAGCAAATACACTCTAGTGACAACTTGGCCGATTTATTTACAAAAGCATTACCGACGACGACATTCAGAAAGCTAGTACATGAGATCGGTATGTGCCGTCTCAAAGATCTAAGCGCTTAAGCTTATCTTACATCTTCATGAAGGGGAGTAATGGAGATATCCTGGTACTGTACTCTTTTTCCTTCGCCAAGGCTTTTTCCCACTGTGTTATCCTTGAGAAGGTTTTAATGAGGCAGACTTGATAACCTGATACCTCTCTAAAAGAATAGTGCACTCTTTTTGTTCACTTAGTTTTTATCCCATTGGGTTTTGCTTAGCAAAGGTTTTTAATGAGGCACGTTCTTGTACTAATGATCATTCAAGGGGGAGTGTTGTGAATCACATGTAAATTGAGTGAATGACCATTACCTACTATCGTTAATGAGGGTGAAAATTTTCTTTCACCCATGGGATGATATTTTTGTCTCATATGTACTCAAATGCCTATAAATAGACATTGGCTGATGAATGAAGGGGAGATCAAAGTGAGGAGGTGGAGAGCATCATTCCTCTCAACATTTCTTATTCTCCCTTTCCTTCTCTTCAGTTACTGGTAGTAAGATAGTGTGTTCTCAAACACACAAATAATACAACAAAATTGAAAAAATAGATGTATATTATGATATAATTACCAGCTTTTTTATGTTTTACAAATTGACATCTAACTTATTCACATTTTTGCAAAAAAACCTCTTTCGCCGGCTTCCATTTTTGAGCAATGAACTACCGTGAAATAATGGCTGATTGAACCCAACCCAAATCCAAAGGACCAGAATAGTTCTCTCTCTTCATTTCCTAACTAAGCCACTCATTTCCATGTACAGGTATTGGTAACCTCGTATCCTGTATCTGTAGCGGGAGGAGTGTGCAACATGATTAACTTGCGCCGTCTGGATGCATCACTCCCGGACATAGCAGGGGTCGGAAAGCTAATCTCACTCTGTTATCTAAAAGGTTTTTATGTAGGTTACAAGATTGAAGAGTTGAGAGACATGAATGAGCTTCGTGAATTGTGTATCATAGGGCTTGAGAACATAGAGAGTGCTGAGGATGCCTCAAAGGCAAAGTTGAAAGAGAAACATAATTTAAGAAGTTTGAAGTTACAATGGTTCGAGAACCAGAAACAACCTTGTTACGTGGCTGAGCAGGTGCTTGATCGGCTTGAACCGCATCCCAATCATCTCAAGAAATTAGAGATCACGGAGTACGCCGGCGTTAAGTCTCCGGCGTGGATGGAGAATCCCTGTCTGAACAAAATTAGAATCTCCCTCCGCTTGGGCGGCTGCCATACCTAATTAGGATCATGCATCTCACGCGCATGAATGCTGTGGAAGAATTCGACAGTGGATTAATCCATGACGAAAGAGACATTATTGTTTTTCCGCAGCTGCAAGAGCTGCATATTTCTGGCATGCCGAGATTGCGAAGATGGCCATCGGGGAATCAAGGCATGCTGCACAAATGGTTTCCTCGTCTCCAAATATTCAAGCTGCACAAATGCCCCGAGCTCGAGGAATTGCCTCACCGGCTGTGCCACTCCACTCTTCGGAGGCTGAGCATCGAGATTTGTACGAAACTAGAGCATAATTATGTGGCAGGGGAAGAAGAAGAAGAAGAAAAAGAAGGGTCTCCAGTAGGAGGGCCGCTCTGCACATTGAGATCACTACGCTTGGATTAATGGGGAATCTGAGGGGTCCCGGCGATGCCGGAGATGCGCCAAATAATGACGGGGATATCGCAGCGGAAGAGAAACAACCAAACCACAAAGAAAAGGAAAAAGTGAAGATAAGAATTTACGTGGAAAAACCTATCAGCATCAACTGGAAGGAAAAAACCACGGGCAGCAGAGGAAATCTTCACTATGAGAGAGAGATTACAAAGCTCAAACCCTAGCAGAAACAAATAGTGCCTGCTTTCCCACCTCTCAAACTCCTCTCAACCACATCTCTACCACACAAAAAAAACCCTAGAAGCACTCTCTATTTATAGCCATCAAAGAGTACAAATCCGGATTAGATCTGAGCCGTCGGATTTGCTCATCCAATAGGGAAGGATCGATCCCACTCAAGGGAAAGATCGATTCTAGTATGCTTGAGATCGATGAATTCCAAACTCCCAAGGAGGATCGATCCTACTATATAGGAGAGATCGATCCTTTGTACCCGAGCGTCCTCAAAACTCAGCATCCCGAAGAGGATCGATCTTAGGATCGATCCTACCTTAATATTTACAAACATGTGCTCTCTGTCTCTTTTGTTTACCGAGTAGGATCGATCTTCTTTTGAAAGATGGATCGATCCTCTGATAAATTGCAAAGAGAGATCGATCCTACATGGCCAGAAGGACCGATCCTTTCCTTGTTGCCGTCATCACTCATGGGAGGAAAAGTCAACAAACTCCCTCGTCCAACACATGAGGATACACAGTCGAATCTGGATACTCCATCAAGCTCGGAAACTCCATCAAACTCAGATTGCCATCAAATTCGGATTACACCGCCATCATGCCACCTCCAGTGCTGCCAGCTAGCCACTTTTATGTTGCCGTCGAGGTTGGATAACACCATCAACCTTGGATATGCCATTGAACTCCGGATCTCCCATCGGATTCAGATCACCATCATCGAGAACTGTCCACCAAGTCTTGGATGTCGTCGTCAAGTCTTGATCTTGTCGGTTGCTTTCTTGCCTTCAAGTCATAGTACATCCCGGACTTGTAACTCAGATATCCTCGGCCGCTTCAATCGACTGGATACACCTCCTCGTGTTTCTAGCACAATAGCTCCCCTGTCACAGGACATCCATGTCTCGCGTGACGATCGCGGTGCTCCCATCTTCACCATCATCAACCTTGCCATCTCTGACGTCCTTCTTGTACTTCCTGCACTGCTTCTTTACATGGCCTGCTTTGCCACAGTAATAGCAAGTGACACTTTTCCTTCTCGCTTGGTTCACTGCCACCATATACTCTGAATCTATCTGCCTTGCTCCAGCAGCCTTCGTCTGGTCTCTTCGTTCAGCAAACAGCCTGTAACTTGGCTCAGAGATACTGCTCCGTCATGCGTTGAGTTGCTGAGCGATACTACATGTCGCGCCCCGACCCGCGTAGGCCCAACCGGGCGGGGCGACGCGAACCGGAACCTAACCTACTACGAAAATTTTGGTGAGGTTTTCCTTTAATCGTAGTAGTCTACCTAGCAATTCATAATCATCCTGTATTATACAAACAATCACCAACCTCAAAACACTGAACTGGATATAATACAAATCCTCAAAACATGGAAATTATACATTTAACACTCCCGTAGTAGACTATCTATGACAAAAGGGTAAAACTGAGATTGCCTCTCCTCAAGCACCGCCAGACGCCGCCACGTCACCAAACACCTGCCCGGTAGGGGCGACCGAAGAAGAGCTAGCGCCAGCACCTGCAAAATGCAGCCCGGGTAGGAGTGAGCACTAAGCTCAGCAGAGACACTACACTACGACACTCACAAGGGAGGGAACACAACAGTGCCGCCCCCAAGTCTACTCTAGGTGTATACAAGGGTCTCATAACCCTACCGGGAGTCCGTGAACGTAGGCCCAAAACACTGCAGACTCTCAACAGGAGACAGGCCGGACACTGTTTAACGGGCAAGGATACCCCTGGGTAGGCACTCCTCGACCCAAGACTCAAGAACACCGGACACCGGCTACACCTCAGATTCAACTTGGAGTCGACACGACCTCTAAACATCAAACCACATGTATTCAGGTCATCTAACCCTATCATCAAAATCGACTGAATACTACAAAATCGAGTCCTGGACCAAGATACCCGCAACGGTCCTAGAGCTAGATTCGGACTACCCGAAAGCCCCGGATCGGCGATCAACCCATCGCAAACGTCCTACACAGATGCAACTAAGGCACAAAGCACAAGGAACATCCTCACTGCCGTGCCAAGGAGGATCGATCCTTCCCCCCAAGGGACGATCGATCCTACTCACGACGAGGGGGATCCCATGCTACCCAAGGCACAAGGATCGATCGTCCTCACCCGAGAATGATCGATCATGCTCGGATTCTGTGAGGACCCGTACCTCCAACCTGGTCCGACCGCGTTAGGTCGAGCGCCTGGGTTTGTGGTTTGGCTCGATTGGCCTTGGGATGCGATCGGTTGATCGCATCGCTGTTTTTGACCCCAGTGGCATTTTGGTAAATATGCTCCCTTGTGGTCAGTTTCACACCCGCGTTGCACACATGGCCTTTGATTGATGTATGTGTTTGATTAGAACCTTAAGGGCGCGTCTGATCGGAAGATCGGAGCTCGATCGGGAAAGATCGAATCGGACGGCTGTGATGGATTCCAGCTTTCTATTTAAGCCTTTCTTCTTTCTCTTTCTTCTTTTCTTCTTCTCCTGCGTTCTTTCTTCCCTCTCTCTCTCCTTCGGCTGGGTGCTAGGGCTTGGAGGTGAGGCTTTCGACGAGCGGATTCCGGCGATCGGAGTTGGGGGATGCGTGGAGGAGCTGCCCTATCTCTTCAAGTAGGTGTTTCTACCTCGATCTTAGGATTGGGTTCTCCTAGGATAGGTTTAATGCCCTTTCGCTGTAGGAGTACTTCTTAGAATGCTATGTAACTCCTTGTGCATATAATGTGAATGGTTTGAAGTATTCCTACGTCGCGAATTCGGTATTATAACGGCTGGTTTTCCGTATTATCGCCGTTTCGTCGGTTTTCGCCATTTTGACCTAGATAGGAGATTTAATCGTCAAAATTGTGTTTTAATCGTACCATTGGATTCCCCATCGTCTTTTATGCATGCTTGCAAAGTTTCATCGAATTCCAACTTGAATTGATCCTTGAAATCCAAGAAATTGGATTTCCGGCACTGTTCTGATGAACTGTGCCAGAGGCCCTACTGTCGATCGGTGGATCGACCGTCAAGCGCTGATACGCTCCTTCGGGGCTCGACGGTCAATCGGTGCATTGACCGTCAAGTATTGATTTGCACTTTCTGGACCTGACGGTCGACTGGCGGATCGACCGTCGCATCGACCGTCGGGCTCTGTCGGGATTTTGACCTCCCACGGTCGATGCATAGATCGACCGCGGGATTCTTCCTTTTTCCGATTTACCTGACGGTCGACCGTCGGATCGACCGTCGCATCGACCGTCAGGCGCTGTTTGGTTTTGGGCTTCCCAGGGTCGATGATTGGATCGACCGTCGCCCCTTTGGTTTTCTTCGTTTTGGTCTCACGGTCGATCGCCGGATCGACCGTGACATCGTCCGTGGCCTCACGGTCGATCGCCGGATCGACTGTGACATCGTCCGTGGGCTCTTGAACTTGGTTTTCTGGTATTTCTTGGATGGATTTGGTTTGTGATTAATATCTAAACATGTTGGGAAGCATGTATGTGGATCTTATGAGGTTTTCAAAGG
Source organism: Narthecium ossifragum (assembly GCA_963920575.1). NCBI lineage: Eukaryota > Viridiplantae > Streptophyta > Magnoliopsida > Dioscoreales > Nartheciaceae > Narthecium > Narthecium ossifragum. Next base: position 21,702,362 of record OY986967.1, read on the forward strand.
ATTTCTATCGAGTTTGAGGATCAATTCGAGTAATTTCCGTTTTGGGCGAATCATTGGTGTTGGATTGCATTTAATACATGTTTGAATGTATTTAACTGCTGAATGGTGTGCTTAACCATTAGCTAGCTATGAGTGCTAGTTAATGAGGAATTGTGGAACCTTAGCCTCTTGCCGGCGAGTGCCGAGGGCTATTGTATAAATGTGGCCAGTTACCTGCGGGGTAACTGTGGAACTTTAGTCTGTTAGGTTTAAGAGAGCACTGAAGACTATTGTATATCTGTATTCAATGCTTTGCTCAGATGTTTGGTTGGTTAGCATAGATTATCTGTATTTGAGGCCTTTGCTATGCTACCCCTTTGGCTAGCCATCAGCTATGCCTAGCCCTGTATGATTGATGACATCTTGTTGCATGCTTATATCTTGTTATCTGTGCCTGAGCATTGCATGCATCTTGATTGCATTAGAGGCATTTGAGGTTAGGCGGGCGATGGTTTGGGTCGCCGATCCGAGGCTCTCGGGTAGCTCGGATCTAGCCTCAGGGCCGTGGCTGGGTAGTCAGGATTAGGGTGTGATTGTGTAATCAAGTCTCTTGTTATTGAGGATGCACGCTAATTGACTCTGATCAGTGTTTGAGGTTTAGAGGTTGTGTTGGTCTCCCAAGGCTAAATTTACAACTGATGTTATGTAAATTTAATTTCTGTTTCACCTCTGGAATACATTGTTTAAGTTTTCTTAATTCCGCTTTGTATCGCGCCACTTGGAGATGAATAGTGTAGGTTTCCCCTCACGCCCCGTCCTGGATGGGTTTTCCGGGTCGGGGTGTGACAACTTGGTATCAGAGCAGGCTGTAGGTTCCAGGGATATGATTAGGCTTGCGGTTAAGGTTTTGAGTGTGGAATGGGATAGTTCTAGGTCTAAAACATCCTTGCATGTCTGTTTGCAATTGTGTGTGACGTGCTTATCTATCTGTTTGCTGTTGTGTTTTGTTGTTTCCCGGTTGCGTCATGACGTCTCTGGGGGAGATGTGCATGCGCACCGGTGTCGTCCGTTCCCTCGCCTGACAGCGTCTCCCCCCGTGCTGGAGACGAGCGATTAGGGATTGGACGTGTGTCGTCTTGGTACTTTCGAAATCTCGAGAGGTGAACCTGCTAGGGTTCAGAGACGGTGTTGGAGATCCTTCGGCAGTAGAGGACTGGTTGAAGGAGGTGACCCGGATCCCGGATGTTTTGGACATCCTGGAGTATCGCTTGCTTGGGAAGCTGTTGTTTTCTTGCCTTCCCAGGAAGCGATTCGTAGTGGCGCTTGTCGGGGCCACTAGGGTCACTATTGGTTGTGTGTTGAGAACAGTTCGCGTACTGTTCTCTGACACCTACCCTTGGAGGGTGGTGCAGTTGGGAGTACCCTCCTCTGGTTCTGGGTACTCGCACCACATGGCGACACGTGGGTTGGCTGGTTCGTCTGGCTCGGTGTGCTAGGGCGACAGCAGGGTGCACCCTGGACTGTGCGCTAGCTACTGAGACAGGTGACTTGAGGGTTGACACCGGGCAGTTGGCCAGTGGTCTTGGTGAGTTTCGGGGTTGTCGTTCCTGCTTCTGGGGAACGGCAGGGTAGCCGTTGGCAGAGGCAGTGGTTTCAGCATCAGCGACAACCGTGGCAGCAGCAGCGTCGTGCCGGTCCTTTGAGAGGTAGCCTGGACCGCCATACTGAGAGGTAGTCCACAGGGTGCTCGAGTGGTAGCCGCTGGGTGTTCTTTCCGCCGACGGTGCTGGTTGCGAGGGACGCTGGGCGTTTACCGCAGAGCAGTCGAGCGTGACGCATGGCGTGCGCCAGAGCGGTGGACTAGTGTCTCAGTTGGGGCAGGTACCTGGGGCAGACGTGGGAATTTAGATTCCAGATAGTAGCTTCAGCAGCAGCCAGTTTCAGAGCCGCCAGCTTCGACTTCCAGTTTCAGCTTTTAGCATTCAGCCTTCAGCTTTCGGAGCTTCTCGCAGCTTGCGTTCTCCTTTGTGGCTCTGGGTTTTCACCCTTGCGACTCGTTCCCGTGCGGCCTTGTTGGCTTGGGACTGGAGTCGGGTGTGGCTTTGGGAGTAGCCACCGATTGGGACAAGAGCTTGGGTTGGTTGCTCTTGTCGGGGCGTTTGCTAGAGGTTGGAGACCTCTAGGTGTTCGTCGCCCACGTGTGGGACACGTTGGGGTTCGACGGCTTCCTCGGTTTGCGCTGGTTGGTCGCGCACCGAGTTGTGTTTCTTTGGCCGTGGGAAGGTGTCGGGGTACACCTGACGGCGTTGTTTCGCTCTCGTTGCAGATCGCGGTTCGACGATCCTTCTGCTTGTCGAGAGCCGGGGTTGTTCACCAGCTTGTGGTGGACTTCCTCCCCGTTGTTTCGAGGGAGCTCTGGAGAGCAGCTTCCCCTCGTGTTGTTGTTGTTGTTTGTGCAGCTATCCTTTCTGAAGAGCTTTCTGATTTTCACCTTCGCGGTACACCGAGTTCGAGATTGAGGTTTCTTTGGGCGGTCTTGAGCGTTGCGAGTTCGCACGTGGATGCTAGCAGCGTTTGGAGAGTCGAGGACTCAGTCGGCCGAGTCAGTAGCTCGGGACTTCGTTCGCCCAGGTGTGTGACCTCAGAGTGTTTTCCGGTTCTGATTATGGATGGTTCCCTCCATAAATGCATAGACTTCAGGAAGCTGGAAGGTGTTGCAGCACAGATTATGCGCCCGCTGCAGTGTAACGATGATATGTTAGCAGTTGGACTCGTCGACCCCCCCCCCCCCTTCAGAGTTTGACCTTCGCGTCGACTACACCGGCTGAGGATTCGGGATTGTGACATCCCGGAGACAGCCTTTCGTACGATGTACGGACTATACGAGCTCATAGTGATGCCGTTTGGTCTGACGAGCGCACCAGCAATCTTCACAGATATGATGTGGAGGATCTTCAGGTCGTATCCTGATCAGTTGCAGTGGCGTCGTTGACAACATCACATCTACTGGCGCGTTGAGGAGGAGCACGAGCGATACTTGGTGTCTGCATCGCAGCCGTTGAGGGTGCATCGGTGTTATTTGGTCCCAGCGCGAGGTTTTGACCTTCAGAGGCAGGTTTCGACCGACAGGCAGTCTCAACGGCAGGCAGATCGATTGATTCAGCTGGGCTTGATACAGATGTGCGACTGCAGAGGTCAGAGACGATATTCGAGATTCAGTAGAAGCATCTCCAAGATTGCGGGACCGTTGACCAGAGTGGCCAGGAGACCGGAGCTTTTGCCTCAAAGTCACTGAGTCAGTGCCTTTAAGGGTAATAGCCACCAGCAGTTGTTAGAGAGGCTAGAGCAGATTTGGCGGATTGTCAGCTCATCGGAGACAGGCAGTCAATTGGATCAGGTTTCGAGGATCAGATTCCAGATGACTTCCGTTTTGGTGGGTGCAGCTTCCCAGCTCTCCCGGCCAGAGTGATATAGACCCAGAGTATATATCCGGAGCTCGTGGAGATCCATGTTGCGGTTGGTACCGAACACGTGACTGAGAGCTGGACAACGTCAGCAGATCGCAGGTTGTGCTTCGTTAGCAGTGGTGCAGATCCGATGGATCCATTGCAGCCTCCCTTACTGTGTCAGAGTGGGAGCGGAAGCACACCATGGCGGACGTCATCACCAGATTGCAGGAGGCAGCTGAGAGGAGTATCTTCCCTTGCTGGAGTCTGCCTAGTGCAGCGATCATCAGTCCAGACGGATGCAGTGCCATTCGAGGTGTAGCACGGCAGTTCGTGCCGTTCATCCGGTTGCTCAACCAAGTTTGTTGAGGCATCATCCACCACCCCAGACGTCGTCAGACAGTCCTCAGGGTGGTTAGCGCAGAGCAGACGAGAGAGCTATTCAGATCAGAGGTGATGATCTGTGGGATTCTCAGTTCCTGGCAGAGTATTCCTAAAGGTTCCTTCGCGCAAAGGATCAGTCAGAATTGGCAGAGAGCAGAGGCCAGATGAGGTGGAGGCCGAGGCAGCCCTACTCCGAGAGTCTGCACCAGAACCATGACGGCGTGGAGCGACAACGATATCGAGCATGTAGAGATTCCTGACGGCTCTAGCAGGCAGTTGGTAGTAGCCCAGAGGTGGAGTAGCAGATCCAGAGTTGCACGAGGACATCCTACGTGAGGCTCACTCCTCTCCTGTTGCTGTTCATTCAGGAGGCATGGAGGTATATCATGGATTTCGTCGTCAACCTGGTTGGCACCAGATACGGAGATCAGAGGCAGAGATCAGACTCAAGATCAGATGCAGGGATCATATTCAGGATCAGATGCAGGGATCAGATTCAGGATCAGATGCAGAGATCAGACCCAGGATCAGATTCAGAGGTCAGATCCAGAGACCAGATGCAGAGGTCAGGTCAGCATATACCATATGTTGTGCATGTGTGTGCCACATAGCAGTCCTCATGTCAGAGAGGTGATCAGATGGCGTGATGCTTCAACTTCCATCACTTCAGGCCATGATTCCAGGATCACAGACATGAGTCTAGTATAGCTCTTAGAAGCCGGTGACCATTTTGTTGACTTTCAGCACAGCATCTCGCGGTACAGATGGGCAGACGGTCAGAGCGGACCATTCAGATCCATGGTGACGTGCTTAGAGCACGTATTGTTGATGCAGACGTCAGACGATGAGAGCACATCCTAATGGCGGAGTTTGCCTACTTCCACAGTTGACGGCTCAGCACCGGCGTTGCACCTTTCGAGGTAGAGAGGTCAGTGCAGATCAGATCAGAGGTGACAGCCGTTAGAGTTCGCAGTTGGCGACAGAGGGTTTGCTTACAGATCGGATCTATCTTACGCACTCGTCAGTTGCGTGTCCTACCGCCACATGATCAGACACGACGACATCGTAGTCGAGGAGGACGTCGCCTGCATAGAGCAGCTAGTGCAGATTGTGGGTAGACGAGATCAGATGCTGAGATGCAGATCAGTACCGTTGGTGATGATCAGATAGAGGCATGGCAGTGCAGAGAGCTTGACGTGGGGGCGAGAGGATCGCGGGCGTCGGGAGTTCCCCCGACTGTTCACCCCAGCAGGTAGTTTCCTTTGTGTGGGCGTTCGTGCCACTAGGACTAGTTGGTTCTTCTTTTCCGGCCCAACCCTTGAATTTCGGGACGAAATTTCTTTAAGGGTAATAGGTTATGAGGACCCGTACCTCCAACCTAGTCCGACCGCGTTAGGTCGAAGGCCTGGGTTTGTGGTTTGGCTCGGTTGACCTTGGGATGCGATCGGTTGATCGCATCGCTGTTTTTGACCCCAGTGGCATTTTGGTAAATATGCTCCCTGGTGGTCAGTTTCACACCCGCGTTGCACACATGGCCTTTGATTGATGTATGTGTTTGATTAGAACCTTAAGGGCGCGTCCGATCGGAAGATCGGAGCTCGATCGGGAGAGATTGAATCGGACGGCTGTGATGGATTCCAGCTTTCTATTTAAGCCTTTCTTCTTTCTCTTTCTTCTTTTCTTCTTCTCCTGCGTTCTTTCTTCCCTCTCTCTCTCTCCTTCGGCTAGGTGCTAAGGCTTGGAGGCGCGGCTTTCGACGAGCGGATTCCGTCGATCGGAGTTGGGGGATGCGTGGAGGAGCTGCCCAATCTCTTCAAGTAGGTGTTTCTACCTCGATCTTAGGATCGGGTTCTCCTAGGATAGGTTTAAAGCCCTTTCGCTGTAGGAGTACTTGTTAGAATGCTATGTAACTCCTTGTGCATGTAATCTGAATGGTTTGAAGTATTCCTACGTCCCGAATTCGGTATTCTAACGGCTGGTTTTCCGTATTATCGCCGTTTCGTCGGTTTTCGCCATTTTGACCTGGATAGGAGATTTAACCGTCAAAATTGTGTTTTGATCGTACCATTGGATTTCCCATCGTCTTTTATGCATGCTTGCAAAGTTTCATCGAATTCCAACTTGAATTGATCCTTGAAATCCAAGAAATTGGATTTCCGGCACTGTTCTGATGAACTGTGCCTGAGGCCCTACGGTCGATCGGTGGATCGACCGTCAAGCGTTGATACGCTCCTTCGGGGCTCGACGGTCGATCGGTGCATCGACCGTCAAGTATTGATTTGCACTTTCTGGGCCTGACGGTCGACCGGCGGATCGACCGTCGAGCTCTGTCGAGATTTTGACCTCCCAGGGTCGATGCATGGATCGATCGCGGGATTCTCCCTTTTTCCGATTTACCTAACGGTCGACCGTCGGATCGACCGTCGCATCGATCGTCAGGCACTGTTTGGTTTTGGGCTTCCCAGGGTCGATGAGTGGATCGACCATCGCCCCTTTGGTTTTCTTCGTTTTGGTCTCACGGTCGATCGCCGGATCAACCGTGACATCGTCCGTGGCCTCACGGTCGATCGCCGGATCGACCGTGACATCGTCCATGGGCCCTTGAACGTGGTTTTCTGGTCTTTTTTGGATGGATTTGGTTTTTGATTAATATCTAAACATGTTGGGAAGCATGTATGTGGATCTTATGAGGTTTTCAAAGGATTTCTATCGAGTTTGAGGATCAATTCGAGTAATTTCCGTTTTGGGCGAATCATTGGTGTTGGATTGCATTTAATACATGTTTGATTGTATTTAACTACTGAATGGTGTGCTTAACCATTAGCTAGCTATGAGTGCTAGTTAATGAGGAATTGTGGAACCTTAGCCTCTTGCCGGCGAGTGCCGAGGGCTATTGTATAAATGTGGCCAGTTACCTGCGGGGTAACTGTGGAACTTTAGTCTGTTAGGTGCAAGAGAGCACTGAAGACTATTGTATATCTGTATTCAATGCTTTGCTCAGATGTTTGGTTGGTTAGCATAGATTATCTGTATTTGAGGCCTTTGCTATGCTACCCCTTTGGCTAGCCATCAGCGATGCCTAGCCCTGTATGATTGATGACATCTTGTTGCATGCTTATATCTTGTTATCTGTGCCTGAGCATTGCATGCATCTTGATTGCATTAGAGGCATTTGAGGTTAGGCGGGCGATGGTTTGGGTCGCCGATCCGAGGCTCTCGGGTAGCTCGGATCTAGCCTCAGGGCCGTGGCTGGGTAGTCAGGATTAGGGTGTGATTGTGTAATCAAGTCTCTTGTTATTGAGGATGCACGCTAGTTGACTCTGATCAGTGTTTGAGGTTTAGAGGTTGTGTTGGTCTCCCAAGGCTAAGTGCTAAGGATGGTTGCCGGTGCCCCTGACGTGGTCCCCAGGCAGTGGCTTCCTGCTGGGTAAGGGTGATCCTACTGGTTCTGGTTCTCTGTTTCCTCCCAGCGTGTTTGGAGAATGTGTCCCAGCGTGGTCGGTTGAGAAGAGTAGGATCCTTGGGGTAGTCAGCAGGGGTTGTGGAACCGCGTGGCATTCCTTAGACTTGAGCGGGGAGACAACACTGTTGTTTTGTTCCTCCTTTCAGTGTGCCGTAGAGTAGAACCCTACTGAGCTTATCGCTCACTCCTACCCGGGCTGCGTTTGCAGGTGCAGGCGCCAGTTCTTTTTCAGTAGAGCCAGCGAGATCAGCTTTTGGTGGCGCGACTACATCCAGAGGTGCTTGAGGTTGCTGGAGGACGACTGTTGTACTTTTGGCAGATTTTGTAAATTATGTACATTTTGAGGAATTCAGGGATTAATGTATAATATTCTTTCATTGGAAGTTTTGTATCAAATTTTGAATAGTACAACTGATGTTATGTAAATTTAATTTCTGTTTCACCTCTGGAATACATTGTTTAAGTTTTCTTAATTATATTCCGCTTTGTATCGCGCCACTTGGAGATGAATAGTGTAGGTTTCCCCTCACGCCCCGTCCTGGATGGGTTTTCCGGGTCGGGGTGTGACAGATTCAGCATGACTAACGAAGAAGGATCGATCCCTCTCACAGAAGGATCGATCGCGTTGGGTTCTCGGGCAAACTTCTGGCGAGAAATACCGTTGGAAAACTCCACCAAATCCAAAAAAAACCGGGGATCTAGTAGTACAAAGGACCACGAGTCCAAAACCGGTGGAAATACTACAATCTAACAAGTATATATCAAGGTCTAAGCAAAAGATCACAGACAACCGAAAAAACTTCCAAAAACCCGGAAGAATTGTAGGTAGGATCCCTACCTAAACAATAGCAACTTCAATCCCAGCTGCTAGGCCTTGGATCGCTCACAATCTCTTCGAAATTCAGAAAATCTCAGCTCAAGAACTCGGATTTCAAAAGAGATTCAAGGAAGATGGTTACGTCCGTTTTATAGACAAACGAACCGACATAAGCAGGATCGATCCGTCCAAGAAAACGATCGATCTGTCCCAAGAGGAACGATCGATCCTTCTCAATGATCCGACTTCCTGGCATTGACCTATCGATCCTTCTAGCAAGGAAGGATCGATCCGTCGTTCGCAGGAAGCTAGACTTGGGCTAAAACTTAAGCCCAAGCCCGGATCTTTCGATCTCGGGTCCCACTAACCATTCTAGCCAAATATTACCACAAACATGGTCAGTGTGTGCCCACGCGGGTATCAAACAAGCCGACAAGGCGTAATTTACCAAATTGCCCTTGCGGTCCAAGAAACAATACGACCCACCGGGTCGCGTGCTCGACGCGAAACAAACAAACGAGCCACGGATCTGACCCAGCCGGTCGACCCAGGAGTAGAGGGACATGTCCTCATATCCTATTACCCATAAAGGAAATCTCGTCCCTAGATTAGATAAGGGTAGGGCTCGGAAACGAAAACAACGCCTAACAGGATACTACAAGCGGTAAAGGGTACCTGATGAAGCGACGCTGACTACGTTCACGGACTCCCGGCAGGGTTATGGGACCCTTGTATACACCTAGAGTAGACTTGGGGGTGACATTGTTGTGTTCCCTCCCTTGTGAGTGTCATAGTGTAGTGTCTCTGCTGAACTTAGTGCTCACTCCTACCCGGGATGCGTTTTGCAGGTGCAGACACTAGCTCTTCTTCGGTCGCCCCTACCGGGCAGGTGTTTGGGGGCATGGCGGCGTCTGGCAGTGCTTGAGGAGCGGCGATCTCAGTTTTACCCTTTTGTTATAGATAGTCTCCTACGGGAGTGTTAAATGTATAATTTCCCTGTTTTGAGAATTTGTATTATATTCAGTTCAGTGTTTTGAGGTTGTTGATTGTTTGTATAATACAGGATGATTATGAATTGTTAGGGAGACCATTACGATTAGAGGGAAACCTCGCCAAAATTTCCGCAGTAGGTTAGGTTCCGGTTCGCGTCGCCCGGCTCGGTTGGGCCTACGCGGGTCGGGGCGCGACACTACCAGGCTCTCCCAAGAATCTGGCAAAGAACTAAGCATGAGTGATGCCTTCATGTTGACATCCAAAACCATCTTCATGGTAGCAAGTTCATTGACGATACTCTGGAACTCATTCAGGTGCTCGGCTATCGACCCTCCATCCTGGTACTTCAGATTCACAAGCCGTCTGATCAAGAAAGTTTTGTTTCTAACAGAGTTTCTCTTATAAAGCTCGTGAAGCTTGTCCCAAAGATCTTTCGATGTCCACGTCGTCAACACGTGGTGGTAGACGCCATCTTTCAAACACTGTCGGATAGTCGCTAAGGCCTTCCTGTCAAGCTTGTTCCATTCTCCTTCCTCCATCTCTTTAGGTTTCTTTTCTATTCCATGCAGAGGATCATAGAGATCCCTGCAGAATAAAAGATCCTCCATCTTTGTCTTCCATAGGTTCCAGTTGTTCCCGTTCAGTAGAATCATCCGTACAACATTGGTGTCCATCTCGCTTCTGCCAGAATCCAACCGGGATGCTTCAAATCTTGATTAGGGACTTAGAATCTTGATCATGGATTCGAATCTCCCTAATCTCGGAACCTAGGCTCTGATACCACTTGTTGGGGAATCTGAGGGGTCCCGACGATGCCGGAGATGCGCCAGATAATGACGGGGATGTCGCAGCGGAAGAGAAACAACCAAACCACAAATAAAAGGAAAAAGTGGAGACAAGGATTTACATGGAAAAACATACCAGCAACAACTGGAAGGAAAAAACCACGGACAGCAGAGGAAATCTTCACTATGAGAGAGATTACAAAACTCAAACCCTAGCAGAGACAAAGAGATCTCTCTCTAGTTGCCTACTTTCCCATCTCTCAAACTCCTCTCAACCACATCTCTACCACACAAAAAAAACCCTAGAAGCACTCTATTTATAGCCCTCAAAGAGTACAAATCCGGATTAGATCTGAGCCGTCGGATTTGCCCATCCAATAGGGAAGGATCGATCCCACTCAAGGGAAAGATCGATTCTAGTATGCTTGAGATCGATGAATTCCAAACTCCCAAGGAGGATCGATCCTACTATATAGGAGAGATCAATCCTACTATATAGGAGAGATCGATCCTTTGTACCCGAGTGTGCTCAAAACTTAGCATCCCGAAGAGGATCGATCTTAGGATCGATCTCTGTCTCTTTTATTTACCGAGTAGGATCGATCTTCCTTGGAAAGATGGATCGATCCTCTGATAAATTACAAAGAGAAATCAATCCTACATGACTAGAAGGATCGATCCTTTCCTTGCTGCCGTCATCCTCATAGGAGTAAAAGTCAACATGAGTTCATGTCCGAAGATGGTCTCGCTCTGCCTGCCTTCTTCGCTGGAGTAGTTGACGGTCATCGACTGTCGGCTGGACGCTGAGTCAGGGCTATGAATATCCCTTAGTGGAGGTCTCACCTCTCTCTCCTGTTTGCGCATCCAAGGTACGTAGCTCTCTCAACTCACGCCGAAATGAACTTAAATACCTATTATTCTCCGCTGAAGTGATGTGCCAGCTCCCTTCGCACCGGAAACTATGCGTACAACACTTTTCAAAGCTGAATTCTTCGGGATTGGGGGCTTGCGAGCCCTTTTCTCCCTCCAGACCTTGGAGTTGATAGGAGTGCCAGATCTATCCTCAATGCCGCTGCTGCCCGGCTCGCTTCAGCGTTTGAGGGCCTGGTACTGCCATGAGGAGGTACTGCCATGAGGAGTTGAAGGAGCGGTGCATAGCGGAGGGTGGAGAGGACTGGCCCAAGATCGCCCACATCCCTCACAAATCCATCGAGTAGTCAGTGCTTAATTGCATGCATGTCTATATTGGTACAAATACCATCTCTTACTCTGTCTCTCTCACTTTCATATCATGCTTCTTGTTTGTGTTTCATGTTGCCATGTTGGTATTATGTGAAGTTTTATTCGTCAAATTAAGTCGCTTTAATGTTAAATTGAAGCAGCTTCTAGCTGTCATGCATATTATTAGAGTGATCGGCATGATTAGACTGCTAGATAAAGCAGTTTTATCTGCAGCTATCTTGTGTTATTTTACCATTTACATTTTACTATCTTCAACTTTTGTAAATCTTCAATCTACTACCCTTGTCCTTGTGTTTGAAAACAGACAAACAGGTTCTCCTCGTCTCTACGGTATTCTCATGCTTCATTTGTTTTGGATCTTACGAATATCAATATAACTGGAACAACTTTGATCTTGGAGGTGTCTTTGGATGGTCTGACTTGAAGCTCTAAGAGGGGGGTTTTATCTTAGACTTTATACGTTAAAATCAATCAAGGAAATCTAAATAGGAGGAGTCTAATTAAATCATATGCTTGCTAAAGATAAGAGCATATAATAAATATAGACAAGAGATATGAGATGAGAGTTAGAGAGATTGCACCAGAATTTTATAGTGGTTCGGCCAACCTTGTCTACGTCCACTTCACTCAAGGTCCTCCTTGAGGTTCCACTACTACTTGCAAGTCCTTTTACAAGTTGTTCACCAAGCTTTCGGGTGATTGGTAACCTATCCACCAAGCTTACGGGTGCTCGGCAACCTTATAATCTCTCTAATATCTCTCTAAGATATTTCTCTCAAAGTCTACTTCACACTTGAAGTAGTTTTACAAAGGTTTAACTCACTAATAAGAGATAGAAACTTACTAGAATATGATTATAATAATCCCTTAGCTCCCTCTAAGTCTCTGGCAAGTTTGTTGCCCTTTCCCTTTTATAGCTGAGCTTCAAAGCCCTTAAAATAGCCTCCCAACGGCTAGTTTCTGCTCTTGCAACGACTCTTTAACGGCTATTTTCTGGGCTCACGGTCGACCGTCGCATCGTCCGTGACATCGTCCGTCAGGTTCTTCTTGAGCCACGGTCGATCCACCTATCGACCGTCAAGCCTCACGGTCGACCGTGACATCGTCCGTCAGGCTCTATTGTGAAAACCGCTTCCAACGGTCGATGCACTGATCGACTGTCGCTCCTTTGAGCCAAGTCACATAGGCCACGGTCGATCGGTCCATCGACCGTCACATCGACCGTCAGCCTATTTTCCCAAAAACAACTTTCGCGGTCGATCCACGCATCAATCGCCATACCCCACGATCGATTCATGCATTAAATATGATTTTAATGCTTTCCAAATTAAGGGATAATAATATTAAACCAATGTTTTATTATCAATTATATATTGACATCATCAAAATAATATCTGGACTAACATGACTAAGTGACTAACACTGCCCATTCATGAAAATCAAAGGTACATATATCCTGGAAGTTACTTGTCTGAGTATTTCAATGGACAAGTTTGTTATCAAAGTTAAACTTCTTTTTATCTCAATGCATGGCCAACCTTTTTTCGTCCGCAGCTTCCCCATCGGGTCAGGGGTGTCAACTGCCGAATGACACCACATGATCTTCTATTGCAACCGAATCAGCACCCGACATTGATCATGGACGGTCATATATATATATATTAGAGATAACAAATTTAAAATTCTATTAGAGATCAAATTCTCATAAATCAGATCTGTTGTAACTTATTCTTATAAATCAGATTTGTTGTAACAGATTCATGTATATCCAATCAAGCTATTATAAATGATAGATTCTACCTCAGCCAAAATTACGCTGAGAGTATTCTTTTTATATGGTATCAATGGGTATCCTGCTCCCTAAGCTCTTCTTTCCTAGGTTTTCCTTTCTTCTCTCTTATCTCAGATATATCCTTTCATCTCTCATGGCCAATATTCCGTCTACCGTAAAATTTCTTATCTCCAATCATAATTCCCTTTTTACTATCAAACTTGATGCTACTAATTATCTCATTTGGAAAGCTCCATCTTTAAGGCCCACAAACTCTTTGACTTCCTGGATGGCTCCTATCCTATCCCTCCCCCACCACGATGCTCCTAATTCCAAACACTCTTAAGGCCCTGTTTGGTTCTGGGATTAGTTGCATCTATCCCGGAATAAAGACCAAACAGCACATATATCCCGGGATAGGAATCCCGGGATAAAGAGGGATTCTAATCCCGGGATCCATCCTATCCCGGGTTCGGGGATACTTATCCCGGGATTAAGCATGTCTTGTCTCCATCCTCATCAACCCTGCCTCCCGACCTCCAACCCATCCCGCTCCCATCCTCCAGCCGGCCAGATCCAGAGGAGATCCCATCGTTGGAGCCGCCCGTCGCCGATTGCCGTCCATCTATGCGGACCCCCGTCACCCCTCGCGTCCTCTCTGGCAACCACGAGCAACACCACCCTCTCTCCCTCTCTCCATCCATCTTCACCAACCCAGCCAAGGGACCTCCAACCCATCCCACCTTCCGTCCTCCAGCCAGCCAGAGCCAGAGGTCATCCAGCCGCAGGAGTCAACCTTCGCAAGCCGTCGTCCATCTCCGCGGACCCCCATCACCCCCCGTGTTCTCTCCAGCAACCACGACCACCCTTTCTCCCTCTCCCCCTCCATCTTCACCAACCGAGCCTCCCGACCTCCAACCCATCCCGCCTCCCGTCCTCCAGCCGGCCAGATTCAGAGTAGATCCAGCCGCTGGAGCCGCCCTTCGCTGGCAGTCCATCTCCGCGGACCTCCGTCACGCCCCGCGTCCTCTTCGGCAACCACGACCACGACCACCCTTTCTCCCTCTCTCCCTCCCTCCCTCCATCTTCACCAACCGAGCCTCCCGACCTCCAACCCATCCCGCCTTTCGTCCTCCAGCCGGCCTGATCTAGAGTAGATCCGGCCGCTGGAGCCGCCCTTCGCTGGCCGCCGTCCATCTCCGCGGACCGCCGTCATCCCCGCTTCCTCTCCGGCAACCACGAAAATATTTATTAATTAAATTGTATGTATTATCATTTTTTATGCATTACTATATTCTTAAGTAATTGATTAAAGCCAAGGTGAATATTATATACATTATCATATAATTAATTAAACTACCAATATGTTCCATAAAAATTCAAAAGTGACATTTACTTATTTATATTATTTTAATAATCTTATTAAAACAAATATTATTATATTCATATAAATGGGTCCGCATGGGGATGCATTGATGTGTATGACCATGCCATGTCATCATGATATGCCACGTGTTTCATCACCGGCGGCCATGACGCTGGCAAGAATGCCCTTAACATAGCCGAGTCATACGATCCGGTGGAGGACGGGCGGACATCGATACCGACGATGGCGGAGAAGCGGGCATCCGCCAGAGATGACAAATAAGCAAGCGTTGATCTAAGAGAGATTCGCCGGTAGAGGCATCGAACAGGACGGATGGGGTGGAAATATTATACTTTATTAGAATATATTCAGGTTGATTATGTCGAATATGTGCTAATATATGCATCATAATATTAATCAAATGAGAAAATATTATTAATTAAATTATATGTTTTATCATATTATATGTATTATTATATTCTTAAATAATTTATTAAAGCCAAGGTGAATATTATATGCATTATCATATTATTAATTAAATAACCAATATGTCTCATAAAAAATTCAAAAGTTAAATTTACTTTCCACTTCACCAATCCCTATTCCTATTCCACCTTTTCCATCCAAACATTATTTCCTTATCCCAAGTAATCATTACTCTCTTATCTCTACTTTTCAACCAAACACCAAAATAGAATAACTTTTATCCCAGCTTTTATCCCTGCATACTAGGGATGGCAAAATTGACCGCCCCGCTGGATAACCGACCCGATCCGCACCGATGGGGACGGGTACGGTATAGATTTTTTACCCGTGGATATGAGTATGGTTTACAAATTTAAAATCCGCGTGGGTACGGGGCGGATTATGGTATTGGGTAATATCCGCCCCGCCCCGCATATCCGCCCCGCTCCGCCACTAAATGTTGGTTTGGTGGATTTTAGAGAGTATATTTTTGTAATAATACTCTAATAAAGACTAATTGTTGATGACTGTTTGGTGGATCTAGATTTTAGAAACCGAATGTTGATGATAGTTTGGTGGATTTAGATTTAGATTTTAGAGGCTTAATGCTAATTGAATGATTTTTTTAGGTTTTACGGATAACCGCGGGTTGCGGGTAATATCCGCGTACCCGCGGGGATGGTTATGGTTCGCGATCCCCATTATCCGCGTGGGGATGGGGCGGTGCGGGTATGGGCGGAGGAGTGCGGGGACGGGTATGGTATTTCCAATATCCGCCCTGATCCGCCCCGTTGCCATCACTACTGCATACCAATCCATATCCCCTCTAATCCTGGGATGGACTATCCCGCAACCAAACGCAGCCTAAGTGGTTGCTCACATATCAACACCTATTGACATGCATTAATGCCACCTTATCTCCTATGGCACGCCGTCTCATGTCCTTGGCCTAACCCATGCCTATGAGGTATGGAGTGCATTAGAAAAACGACACACATCTCTCTCTAGATCTCATATCATAAATCTTAAATTACAACTGCAAAATCTCATGAAAGTTAATATGATTATGATTGGCTACCTTGATAAAGTTAAAGAGCTCTTAGACAATCTTGCGACTGTTGCGTCCCCCATTCCTGATGATGATATTTTACTGCACACCCTAGGGCACGTTTCATTCAAATAACAAATGAAAAATGGAATGTGAATTTAGATTGAAATGAAAATGAAATAAGAAAGAAGACCGAGCTTAAGAAGATTCTAGTTAAAGCTTATGTTGTGCAAGGTGTCACATCGACCCTGAAGTGCCCATACTCGGAGAACATCAAACCAACGCCAAAATGACTTGAGTACTCTTTGGAAAGTGCGAGGCTTTCAATGAAACCCAAGAGATACCAAATCCCTCTCGACACCGATAATGGCTGGAGAAAGCCGACTGGCTTCTAGGACACGGCTTTGTGCCTTTTGCAAGTTTGGCACCGGCGGATGAAGGTCCGTATGCGGCTTTTGGGTGCATTTCCAGGTTAAGACCTCTTGGACTTAAATAACCAAGGGTAGCTTGGTGATTTTCAATGTTAGTTACTTTTTTATTTTAGTTAATGTAAAATAGCCTATGGAGTGGCATCATATGAGAACTATATGGACCCGTGCCATGACATCTAGTATGGATAAACACCTACCCCTGGGTTCGAGGGCCTGCAGTGCCTCACTTACAGCAGCCCCTGCAGTGACCAAATCCTGACCGTTCATTCATGTGGACGGCCAGGATTCATCTCATAGGACTCACAAATGATCAAAGGAAGGAGTAGAAAAAACGCTGTTCTTCTCCCTTCCCTCCTTCACGAAAGAGAAAAGACCTCCATGAGTGCCAATGCATTAATAGATAGATATATATATATATATATATATATATATATATATATATATATATATATATATATACAAATTAAATTAACCTTGTCGATCGGTTACGTTGTCCATGCTATGCAGGAAGAAGGATGGGATGGGTGGTTTTGCCGAGCATTCAATAAGAGAACAAGCATGCAGCCGAGAAGCCTCGCCGATGTCTAGGACTCTCCTTACTGCTACGAAGACCCTGCCAGTAGGCTGAGCTCCATCATGGTGGATCCATCCGAATACCTTCAAAGGCCTTCAAAGGCCTCCAAAGAGCCTCTTCTGCAAACAAGAGACAGAGATGGACAACCTGAACCTCTTGCACTCCAACCATTTCATTCAGCTCCCGCAGCTGGAGAGCCCGCCGTCCCTGTCGTTGGTGAACCGGCCCACTGCAATCTCAACCGTTTACGATGTCGATGACAACGAGCAGGTAAGGTGCGACATCAATGGCGTGGGGAAGGTGACCACCACCGATTGGAGAACGCTCGATAAGTTCATCGCGTCTCAGTTGAGTCAGGAAGATAGGTTCAATGGGGAGCAGGCGTCGATGGCGGAGTTCGAAGGGGATAAGAGCTCGGAGATGGCACTGATGCTGCTCCAGAGTGGTGAAATGGAGGAAGGGAACAAGTTGAATGGGTTGTTCTGCTCGAGCTCTGAGCCCGCCATTGGTGGAGTCTCCGCAGATCTTCTGTCATCGCTCCGCCGACAACCTCCTTGGCCTGTTGACTCCGACGGCGTTCGGGGTCGGCAAAGGAGATGGCTACGGCAAGGACACTCATGGAGGTCTTTTCTCTTTCGTGAAGAAGGAAAGGGAGAAGAACAGTGTTTTTTCTTCTCCTTCCTTTGATCATTTGTGAGTCCTACGAGATGAATCCTGGCCATCCACATGAATGAATGGCCAGGATTTGGTCACTGCAGGGCCTGCTATAAGTGAGGCACTGCAGGCCCCCCGAACTCGTACCCCCCTCTCTCCTTCCATGTGTGTAAAAATACATGACTCAAATGCCATGTGTGTAAAAATACATGACTCAAAGGCACGTCATAAAACCTCCTTTATAATATAAAGATATATCTATCAACAATTTAACGGCGTATATGTAAATATCACAAGTATAGTGCATATATGTAAATTAGGATCTTTTATGTGGCATATATATAAGTATCCTCTTTTTTATAATTTGAGGCTTTAATCCTTTGCTTAGGGTGGAGAATGTCCTTTACAGCCACAAAGTCCTCCAAAGAATTTGAAGCCAATACCACCTCTATCAGCAGTTTGACGACGTATGTGTAAATATCATAAGTATAGTGGCATATATGTAAACTAGTGTTGTAGTACCAATCTCACTCCAATAACCACCCAATAACTCCCTCCCACTAAACCACATCAACCTAAAATTATCATGCCACATAGACGCCACATATGCTCCACCTAGGACATTCTCCCGCCACGTAGAGCAATAAAAGTTTCATTTATAACCATGCTGCCAGATAAGGATGATTAGGATCTTTTGAGTGGCATATATGTAAATATCCTCTCTTTTTTTAATTCAAGGCTTTAATCCTTTGCTTAGGGTGGACAATGTCCTTTACAACCACAAAGTCCTCCAGGGAATTTGAAGCCAAGACCACCTCAGATCTTAACAAAGAGGTGCTGGCAACCCTTAAATCACACTTAATCACAATAGCATATTCACTGAAAGTCCAAAATATACAAGGATGATAGACAACAGGCAAGAACTAAGGATCTAATAAAAGAGCAAGTTATCATTCAAAATCAGTTCTTCCAGGTTACTGTTGCATACACAATCATACAAGACATACAACCGAAAATAATGCAGCATAGTGAAACACCTGTACCATTCAGAACTCAGAACTCTGTAAACCAGTATAGATGAAGAGGTTCATGATACAATCTTAAAGCAACACAGCCTTGATAGCTTGTAGCATGTATATAATGTCTATTAGTTTTATGAACTTATTGGACCCCAGGATTAAAAGTTTAAAAGAACAAGGAACATCTTAAATCTCTGCACAGATTTGTCAAAGTTTCAAGAATGAGGACATCTACTACCTTTATGTACAATATACTCAACGACTTTTGAAAGTCCGCTTTGCTACCAATATACAAAGTGCATGGTGTAGAACAAAACAAAAAATTTAGCAAAAACCATCCCAAGAGATGCCATGTATGCGAAGTTCATATTAACCTTCAAAGCCATTTAAGAACAGAACAAGGTATTTACTTGGTAAAGGACTTACTAAATTACTTAAACTAAAACTGTCAATACCTTCTCACACAGTTGAATATAATAGCATAGGTTATCAAGAGCTGGACATCCACAACTTTTCCCTCAGCTTCAATTAAATACTAAGTAAATATTATATTCCTAAATAACAATATTCCTAAATAAGGAGATTCTTTAGCATACCATAAATATGCAACTTAGAGACCCCTAACATCATCAAACTTGAAAAGCCTTGCTTCTACAATGGCAACATGGATATAAAATAACTTGACCATCTTATCAAGCTTAAGAACTTTCAATCTACTTTATGAAGTAATACAACAAAATGATCATTGTTCAGGCCTGAAGTTACTTGAATCCCTACGGCCCTCATTTCCAACCTTTCAGATATCTTATGACCTCCTGATTAGGGTAAAAATCGGATTGCAATTGTAAATATAGCAAATGGAACAAAACATAACTTCGAAGCTGAGATCATTTTGAGTTGGAACTAAGAAGGTACAACCTTGCACATTCTTCATCTTTATCAAATTGCCTTTGATGTTTGTAGGAGCATTTTGGAACACACCAAAGCTACTTTATTAAAACATGAAGCATAGATTTTGATTCCTGTCAAGGAAAAACCATGGCCTATAAGTTTTGAGGAATTTTGAGTATAATCCATCTTGAGAGGTAAAAAAGGCCTAGCATGTTTGATTTGCCACTTATCAAAAAAGCTGTATCCTAAAATGCAAGCATTGGTTTGGATCACTCCAGTGCATACATTTTCTTTGGTACTTCTGTTGTCAGGATGGAAATAAAATTACTGCAATCAAAAGATCATACAAACCTATCCTGAACGTCAAAACTATTAATCTATTCATGCACCAACTAGATTGTCTGATACACAAAAATGAGTGAAAATAATCGCTCCTTTTGTAGGAGGTCTTGAATATATGAATAAAGATGTCTTATTTAGTGTAGAATATTAAATTAGGAGCTCCACAAATCCACCAGACCCAACATTTGGAAACTACTAGTGCAAAACCTCCACTTCTCTAGAAATTTTATCAAGAGGGATTTCTGCTACCTTCTGCAGGAGAGGCTGAAGCCATAGCCCACAAATATATTCATGCTCCTAAGCCAAGAGGATAAGGCACGTAGTATTAACATCTAGGACACGTTGTTATGATATAAGTACTCCAAAGGAAAAGGACCAAGGATGTTGCAGCTTACACTAAACATCTTACCATTTTCACAAAAATTCCCATACATGCTTCCATCAGGTGTATCTAGCAGGAAAGTAAAAACAAGGCTTTCTAGGCAAAAGGCAATTGATACACTAATGATACCATAATCCAGATCTTATAAATGGGATCGGTAAATTTCAGTATCTAAACCGCTTCCCATCGTCTGTTGGTGCTCCCCGATTGCTGCCATTCCTCATGCCAAAATCAAAATCAAGAAACCAATTTTTCGCTATACCGTTTGTCAAGTCATGATCCCTCTTCCCCTCTTGTTACAGCTCCCTCCTCTAAGAATTAGGTGAATACAACTGGTATGTCTTTACAACCAAAAAATAATAATAATACACTGAAGAATGGGGTGGGTTCAAGAACTCTTTTGCAATTGATCTTGTGAAACAATTATCCAAGGAGAGATTAGATTATCAAAGGATTATGCCATGAACCAAAGAATACAAGTATATGAGTCCTTGCAATGCACTTGTACTCTTTTATAATGCAGTCTGATTTTGTCCAAAAGAAATTGCTTCCCCCAAATAACAAAGCTTTGCTAAGATAATACAGCTTGAAGAATCTCTTGCATTTTGGAAAGGCTTCACACAACTTCAATTAGTGACAAAGTAGCAGCTGGAGAACATACTATGTGTGGACATTTGCAACAAAGACTAGAGAGGGCTAGGAATGGCAAAGCTTCTAGAATTTGACTAAAATGGGCTTCCAGGTTCATCACATGGAGAAAAATATCAATACTTTGCAATGAGAGCAAATATAGCTAGAATTGATTGGCAAAGTTGGATGCGGGTGTGGTCATTGTGTAATTTCAGTTGCCACTTGACCACTATGAGTACGGTTGTATCACCTGGGTTGCACATACTCTATGCAGCCCCTCTGCTTTATGAGGGTCTTGTGCATCACATTAGCCTCGAGATGAATAACGACTTGCATCTATTTCATACAAGACAACAATGAACGCAACCAGTTAATTTATTAAAACAATCAGCACTTATTGTGTTCTTTTATTCTGTCAGTTAATCTAATTTCTGAAGATGACTTAAATTAGATAGTAATTTAGCATGTTGAACCCTCTCCACTTGTATAAGGATATCCTAATGTTTCCAGGATACTTCCAAAAAGTATCAAAGTGAGATTTATAATGTACAGTCACCAATACATATCCAATGACATAAATGCCTTGGAATAACTGACCAGTTGCAATACACATTATGCTGGAATGAACAGCGCAACAGAGCAGAAAGAAAACCCGAAATTATCTAAGTGGATTTACAGCTGATGGTTTTGCTTGTGGTATTTAACGCTGATAGCCTTAAAATAACCTCTTTTAGGGACACGTTTATGGTCAGACAATTTTTTGAGTTCTATCAGATGACTTCGACATAAAATACATACTCATGACTGGCTCTTTGAGCAAGCATATATCTTTCCTTTCCCTTTTACTAGGCTATACAGGATTTGACAGTCATTTTGCAGAAATGCACAAAGCATACCATCGACTGTCTAACTTGTATCCAAATAACACTTGACAATCATTTGAACCTACTCATAGTCTCACGAATACAACACAGACCTCTAAGAAAAGCGTTACTGCTGAAAACTTCGATTCAATTCTGAATTGCTGGTGACTATCAAAAGGTATGACGAATAGGTGGTAATAAACTCAGAACACCAAACAATCCACGGCATTTGTTATAACTCCCTTTCTCTACAATGACCTTCAAATGTGTACTCCATAATTTTAATACAGCAGATAGACTTATCAGAATAACTGTGTATCGATGATATTCTAGCAAAAACGGTTACATCTATAACCTCATCAAAGTCACATAAGAAAGTGACTATCAGAACAACAGAGATCAAAGAATGCCAGAAACATCTGTGAAAGCAAACCTCTTGGGACAAGGCCATGATGATGTCACCACACTAGTGAGAACCGCTACGGCCATTCGTCTCTGACACAGGCAACACGACCTCACGCTGGTGCCCATTCACCCCATTCGCCTCTGGGACAACCTCTTCCACATCATCGTCTGAATCCAGCGTAAAATTGGCGGACGACAGGTCCATCATCTGCAAATCCTTGTTCAGCGGCCTGTACCCGCCAACACGACCCGACGTCTTCCCGGCAAGTAGCGAGAAGACGACAACACCACCAATAACGAGAAGGGCAAGATGGAGATCAAACTGCAAAGTAGCAATGCCACGCGCACGGTGGTAATCACTGTGGGATCGGCAGCGAATGGTGAAATTTGCGCGGCTGCGGCGGTGGAGGTCGCAGCCGTGTGTGCGCAAAGCGGAGGAGAACAAACAGAAGGCGATCTGGACGAGCCAGGAGCCATGGAGGCCTAGCGCGGCGGCTCGGGCAAGGCGGGGGCCATTGGAACGTGGCCGGGCGATAGCAGCGAGGGTTGCGACAGCAGCGGCGAGGGCGGGGAGTAGGAGGAGATCCCAGTAGCGGTTCTCGAGGGAGTCGGTGTCCTTGCGGCGGAGGAGGAGCAGGAGGAGTTCCTGGGTGAAGGCGGAGAGGAGGAGGAGGTCGAGGAGGGAGGCGGGGAGGGGGAGGAGGGCGTAGAGAGAGAGGAGGCCGGCGAGGGAGTAGAGGAGGAAGAGGGAGGCGGCGGCGAGGGTGGAGAGAGGGAGGGGAGCGCCGATGGGGTCGTGGTGGGAGGCGGGGTTGAGGGAGGAGAAGAAGGCGTCGAGGATGGAGAGGGAGGAGAGGAGGGCGACGGAGAGGTAGCGGAGGGAAAGGTGGCTGTGGCGGTGGAGCTTAGGGGCGGCGGCCTCGATGGCGGCGATGAGGAGGAAGCCCACGCCGGCGGCGGAGTAGGTGAAGAGGCCCGCCATCATAGAAATTGATACCGTTTAGGATTGTTCTGGTTTTGGGAGCTTCGTAAAGGGAGAGGTCGCCGAGATGGAACCTTCGCTCGGTCAGCGGTGGCTGCGATGATGACTGTCCGCAGCGTAGACCTTCCAGAAGGACAAGAACGATGGCTCTATATTTTTTGATAATTACATATTCAACGCAAAATAAATGAAATTCTCTAGTATAATGCTCCGATCAACTTCGGTGGCGTATCTAACGTAACAAAGGTAAAAAGATAGTTTCATTTTATAGATAATTAGTATTTACATCAAAACCAATAAACTTATTAACCGGTACAACACCATCTAGTGTTTTAATGTAAGAACATCATTTTAAAGCAGCTACGAGTGGTTACATATTTTGCATGAAACTTTTACCCTTGCGCAGTATATGTATTATATTTGAGACATTATATAGTTTTATTCATTTAAGACAGTTATGGGTTGTTTTGTTTCCTTTTTTCAGCGAAATCCATTCAAATGGAAACTGTTTCCATTTGATCGCGGCATAATCTACTCAATTTCCTTTTGTTAGAATGGAAACAAAATCTAGTGACTTTTTCAGTTTTTGTGTTTATTTTGCGATGGAATGGGGGATATGGTCACCCCTGAATGCTAGTGATGAGAATACCACCATGTATTCCGATTTTTATATATATTAAACTTTTTATGACATTAATAATATGATATAATTATGATATTTTGATATCTATGTTGATGAAAATATAATAGCATATCTCTTTCACTTCGGAATTTCTTGGTTTTTTTAATTTTTTTTGTTTTCATAATCATATTTGATGTTGGAGAAGGAATTTTATTGGCCAAGCTATTTTTTGCATTCGATGATGGTAATCAATTTTATTGACGTTGCATTTAAGTTCTGAATACGTAATATGATGCTAATCAAATTTATAACACCCATGTACATCGCGTATTCAACTTGTACAAACAAAAAAAACCCTGTACAATATTTAAAACCTCATCATGAACATCAACTATTTAAACTTGTATGAAAAAAAAGGGTTAATATCATTTTGGTACCCTCTAGTTTCACGAATTATCAATTTGATCCTCATATTTTAAAACGTATCAAAACGAGATATGTAGTTACCAAACTTTTCAATTTGGTGCCAAGTATGTAACGGCCGTTTGCTGATTTAACGCCAAACCGGCCACGTGACCTCACGTGACCGGTTTTGCGCGATCTCCCGCTAGTGAAGGCGGTTTTACTCTTCTCCCGCAGGTCTCTCTCTCCGTTTTCTTTCTTTAGATCCATTCCATCAGTCTCAGAAGGATGAGTGAGGGAACGGTGACCTGCTTCGACATCATCTTGGCCATCATCCTCCCACCCCTTGGGGTCTTCCTCAAGTTCGGATGCCAGGTCCTCTCTCCCGCCTCCACTCCACTCTCCTCTAGCTCTAGAGTTTCCGATCGATTTCCTTGGCTTCGAGTTTTTAACTCGATCTAGTTAGTGAGATTGATTTTCCTCTTCTAAAACCAAACTTGATTTCGATCTTTTCCTCAACGATTCCTTCTTCTTTTGAGTTTTTCTGTGTGTTAATATGCTCATACGTAGTAGATGTTTTCTTGAGGTTTAGAACCAGTTATCCGTGAGGTTTTTACTCAACTGGTCTTATTCCTCTGTTTTCTTGAGGTGGCGACGAGAACCGACGGAAGCTTGACGGGCCACGTCGATGGTGAAGACGAGGGTGACCGGCGGTGAAGAGAGAGATCGACGACGATGAGAACTCCCTCAAGATCATCTTCTTCTCATTTCCTCTGTTTCTTTTTTGTTCTTTTTTGTTTGCTTCAAGGCTTGGCCGGTTTGAGAACTCCCTCAAGATCATCTTCTTCTTCATCATCATCATCATTCCCTTCAAGTTTCAGCAGTCTTCTTTCTCCAATCAATCACACCCCCTGATAAGTCTGGGCATCTCCGTACCGGCTCGACCAGATGGCGTCAATGGCATCTTGCAAACCAGCGCCAGCGAATAGATTGGTGTACACCGACAAGCAGGTCCCCAAGACCTCCTTCAGGAGGCGACTACCGTTGCTAGTTTTGAGCAACTCATCAGCGATCTTGGCCCTGGTGCTCGTGGCGTTGACCATCGCCAGCAACGCGGCGGCGCCGGCCAGCTCTTTGACGTTGATGGAGGGATCGCCAATGTCGGGGAAGACCTGCAGCGACGTGACGCAGAAGTCGTAGTTCACGCTGGGGGATCTGTTTGCCGAGTCTTTGCATGTTTTATGGAGGAGGTCATCATCGGCGGCGGCAAAGGAAACTCTGGAGTGGAGGACCGTGGCGGCGGCGAAGAGCAATGGGAGGAAGATGGTGGACCTCATTGTCTCAATTGGAAGAGGCTTTGGATTGATAGAGGAACATGCAAGCTGGTCTCTAGCTATCTAATTGTTTCAGTACTTTATATATATATATCAGGAGAGAAGTTATCAGGAAAGCAGTCTTCTTTCTCGGAAACAATAAGCTCTGTGGGGGTGATCCAAAGTTGCAGTCTCCACCGGAGGAGGAGGAAGAGTCACCGGAGAAGGAGGAGGAGTCGCTGGGTTTTGAAGTGAAATGGGAAAATGGTGGTCACGTGTGAGCACGTGATCATTTTCCCGTTAACTAAACTAACACCGTCATCGCCATAGGTCTAAAATGAATAGTTTTGTAACTACAGGGTCCGTTGTGACTAGTTTTAAAACAGAGGGTCTAAAATGAAAAATGCTGAAACTAGAGGTACCAAAATGATATTAACCCAAAAAAAAAATAACTTGACTAACACCCATGTACAAAATTTGAACATGAGATATTATATATTCCACACCCAAGTTTAGAAAATTCATATTCTGCCAATTTTACAAACATTAATGAACAATAATTTACAACTCGGGCCTTTCAGCCGATAAGGCGCTCGGTTGGCATTTCTACGCGCGCGCTAGCCGGGAGTGCGCGCGCGCACGTCGGTCAGATGCCCACACCCTGCGCGCGCTACAATGCCGCCGACCGCTAACTCCACATCCATGTCTATCCTTACACCTATCCATTCTAAAGAGTTTATAACATCCCCCTAAACTTCCACTGTGAGGACCCGTACCTCCAACCTGGTCCGACCGCGTTAGGTCGAGGGTCTGGGTTTGTGGTTTGGCCCGGTTGGCCTTGGGATGCGATCGGTGGATCGCATCGTTGTTTTTGACCCCAGTGGCATTTTGGTAAATATGTTCCCTGGTGGTCAGTTTCACACCCACGTTGCACACATGGCCTTTGATTGATGTATGTGTTTGATTAGAACCTTTAGGGTGCGTTCAATCGGAAGATCGGAGCTCGATCGGGAGAGATCGAATCGGACGGCTGTGATGGATTCTAGCTTTCTATTTAAGCCTTTCTCTTTCTCTTTCTCTCTTTCTTTTCTTCTCCTGCGTTCTCTTTCTTCTTCTCTCTCTCCTTTGGCTGGGTGCTAGGGCATTCGGAGGCGTGGCTTCGAGGAGCGGATTCCGGCGATCGGAGTTGGGGGATGCGTGGAGAAGCTGCCCTGCTTCATCAAGTAGGTGTTTCTACCTCGATCCTTGGATCGGGTTCTCCTAGGATAGGTTTTATGCCTTTTCGCTGTAGGAATACTTGTTAGAATGTTGTGTAGCTTGTAGCACTTGTGGTGTGGCTCGTTTTCAGTATTCCTACGTTGCGATTTCGGTATTTTAACGGCTGGCTTTCCGTATTTTCGCCATTTATCAGTTTTCGGCCATTTTAACCTAAATTGATGATTTAACCGTCGAAAATATGATTTCTTTGCACCATTGGATTCCCCATCGTTAATTACACATGTTTGCAAAGTTTCACTGTTTTCCAACTTGAATTGATCCTTGAAATCCAAGGAATTGGATTTCCGACACTGTTCTGATGAACTGTGCCTAACGCTCAACGGTTGATCAGTGCATCGACCGTCAAGCGTAGATGCGCTCCTTCGGGGCTCGACGGTCGATCGATGGATCGACCGTCAAGTGTTGTTTTACAATTTCTGGGCCTGACGGTCGACCGTCGGATAGACCGTCGCATCGACCGTCGGGCTCTGTCGAGATTTTAGCCTCCCAGGGTCGATGCATGGATCGACCGTGGGAGTTTCTCCTTTTCGCCATTTACCTGACGGTCGACCGTCGGATCGACCGTCGCATCGACCGTCAGGCGCTGTTTGGTTTTGGGTTTTCCAGGGTCGACGAGTGGATCGACCGTCCCCCTTTGGTTTTCTTCGTGATGGGCTCACGGTCGACCGTGGCATCGACCGTGATATCGACCGTGGCCTCACAGTCGATCGGCGAATCGACCGTCGCATCGACCGTGGGCCCTTGAACATGATTTTCTGGCTTTTCTTGGATGGTTTTTCAATCGTGATTGATCTTTAAACATGTTGGGAAGCTTTTAAACGGATTTTGTAGTGTTTTCAAGGGATTTCTATCGGGTTTGAGGATCGATTCGAGTATTTCTCGTTTTAGACCAATCTATGATTTTGATTGCATTTAATACATGTTTGATTGTAGTTAAATGCTGAGTTGGTTGCTTAACCATTAACTAGCTATGAGTGCTAGTTAATGTGGAATTGTGGAACCTTAGCCTGTTGCCGGCGTGTGCCGAGGGCTATTGTATAAATGTGGCCAGTTACCTGTGGGGTAACTGTGGAACCTTAGTCTGTCAGGTGCAAGAGAGCACTGAAGACTACTGTATATCTGTATTCATGCTTTGCTCAGTGTCTTTGTTTGGTTAGCATAGATTATCTGTATTTGAGGCCTTTGCTATCTTATCCTTTGGCTAGCTGCAGGCTATGCCTGGCCCTGTATGATTATTGCCATCTTGTTGCATGCTTATATATATATTGTTGTCCGTGCCTGAGTATTGCATGCATCTTGATTACATTAGAGGCATTTGAGGTTAGGCGGGCGATGGTTTGGGCCGCCGATCCGAGGCTCTCGGGTAGCTCGGATCTAGGCTTAGGACCATGGCTGGGTAGTCAGGATTAGGGTGTGATTGTTGGATCAGAATATCATGTTATTGAGGAGGCACGCTAGTTGACTCTGATCATTGCTTGAGGTTTAGAGGTCGTGTTGGTCTCCTAAGGCTAAGTGCTAAGGATGCAATCGATGCGTTCCCGACGTGGTCCCCAGGCAGTGGTATCCCTGCTGGGTAAGGGTGATCATGCATGGTACTATTCCCCTGTTAGTGCTTAGGGTGATCTTGGTAACATGTTCAAGAGAGAGGTTCATGACAGGAGCCCTTGGGACATCGATGGGTTATGGGACCCGCGACATCCGTTAGACTTGAGCTGGGAGACAACACTGTTGTTGTTTTCCTCCCTTCAGTGTGCTGTAGAGTAGAACCCTACTGAGCTTATCGCTCACTCCTACCCGGGCTGCGTTTGCAGGTGCAGGCGCCAGTTCTTCTTCAGTAGAGCCGGCGGATCAGCTTTGGTGGTGCGACTACATCTAGATGTGCTTGAGGTTGCTGGAGGATTATCCGTTGTACTCTTGGCAGATTTTGTAAATTATGTACATTTCGAGGAGTTTTGAGATTAATGTATAGTATTCTTTCATTGGAAGATTTGTATCAAATGTTGAATAGTACAACTGATGTTATGTAAATTGAATTTCTGTTTCAGCTCTGGAATATAATTTGTTTAAGTTTTTCTATAATTCCGCATTGTATCGCGCCAGCTGGAGATAAATAGTGTTGGTTTCCCCTCACGCCTCGGCTCGGATGGGTTTTTTGGGTCGGGGTGTGACAACTTGGTATCAGAGCAGGCTGTAGGTCTCAGGGATAGGATTAGGCTTGCGGTTAAGGTTTTGAGTGTGGAATGAGATAGTTCTAGGTCTAGAACATCCTTGCATGTCTATTTGCGATTGTGTGTGACGTGCTTATCTATCTGTTTGTTGTTGTGTTTTGCTGCTTCCCGGTTGCGTCATGACGTCTTAGGGGGAGATGTGCATGTGCACCGGTGTCGTCCGTTCCCTCGCCTGACAGCGTCTCCCCCCGTGCTGGAGACGAGCGAGTAGGGATTGGACGTGTGTCGTCTTGTACTTTCGAAATCTCGAGAGGTGAACCTTGTAGGGTTCAGAGACGGTGTTGGAGATCCTTCGACAGTAGAGGACTGCTTGAAGGAGGTGGCCCGGATCCCGGATGTTTTGGACATCCTGGAGTGTCGCTTGCTTGGGAAGCTGTTGTTTTCTTGCCTTCTCAGGAAGCGATTCATAGTGGCGCTTGTCGGGGCCACTAGGGACTCTGTTGTTTGTGTGTTGAGAACAGTTCGCGTACTGTTCTCTGGCACCTACCCTTGGAGGGTGGTGCAGTTGGGAGTACCCTCCTCTGGTTCTGGGTACTCGCACCACATGGCGACACGTGGGTTGGCTGGTTCATCTGGCTCGGTAGGCTAGCACGACAGCAGGGTGCACCCTGGACTGTGTACTAGCTACTGAGACAGGTGACTTGAGGGTTGACACCGGGCAGTTGGCCGGTGGTCGTGGTGAGTTTCGGGGTTGTCGTTCCTGCTTCTGGGGAACGGCAGGGTGGCCGTTGGCAGAAGCAGAGGTTTCAGCATCAGCGACAGCCGTGGCAGCAGCAGCGTCGTGCCGGTCCTTTGAGAGGTAGCCTGGGCCGCCATACTGAGAGGTGTTCCACCGGGTGCTCGAATGCTAGCCGTTGTGGGTCTTTTCTGCCGACGGTGCTGGTTGCGAGGGACGCTGGGCGTTTACCGCAGAGCAGTCGGGCGTGACACACGGCGTGGGCCAGAGCGATGGACTAGTGCCTCAGTTGGGGCAGGTACCTAGGGCAGACGCGGGAATTCAGATTCCAGATAGCAGTTTCAGCAGCAGCCAGTTTCAGAGCCGCCAGCTTCGACTTTCAGCTTTCAGCGTTCGGAGCTTCTCGCAGCTCGCGATTTTCCTTCTGGCTCTGGGTTTCACCCTTGTGACTCGTTCTCGTGCGACCTTGTTGGCTTGGGACTGGAGTCGGGTGTGGCTTTGGGAGTAGCCACCGATTTGGGACAAGAGCTTGGGTTGGTTGCTCTTGTCGGGGCGTTTTCTAGAGGTTGGAGACCTCTAGGTGTCCGTCGCCCACGTGTGGTACACGTTGGGGTTCGACGGCTTCCTTGGTTGCGTCGGTTGGCCGCGCACCGGGTTGTGCTTCTTTGGCCGTGGGTAGGTGTCGTGGGTACACATGACGGCGTTGTTTTGCTCTCGTTGAAGATCGCGGTTCGGCGATCCTTCTGCTTGTCGAGAGATGGGGTTTGTTCACCGGCTTGCGGTGAACTATCTCCCCGTTGTTTTCGAGGGTGCTCTGGAGAGCAGCTTCCCCTCGTGTTGTTGTTTGTGCAGCTGTCCTTTTTGAAGAGCTTTTTGATTGTCGCCATCGCGGGACACTGAGTTCGAGGTCGAGGTTCCTTTGGACAGTGTTGCAGCACAAGGTATGCGCCCGCTGCAGTGTAACTCTGATGTGTTAGCAGTTGAGAGACTCTTCGACTCCTTCAGAGTTTGACCTTCACGTCGACTACACCAGCTGAGGATTCGGGGTTGCGACATCCCGGGGACAGCCTTCCGTACGAGTTACGGACTGTACGAGTTCACAGTGATGCCGTTTGGTCTGACGAACGCACCAACAATCTTCACAGAGGTGATGTGGAGGATCTTCAGGCCGTATCCTGATCAATTGCAGTGGCGTCGTCGACAGCATCATATCTACTGGCGCGTTGAGGAGGAGCACGAGCGATGTTTGGCGTTTGCATCGCAGCTGCCGAGGGTGTATCGGCGTTATTTGGCTCCTAGCGCGAGGTCTTGGCCTTCAGAGGCAGGTTTTGACGGACGGGTAGTCTCAGCGGCAGGCAGATCGGTTGATTCAGCTGGGCTTGACACAGATGTGCGACGGCAGAGGTCAAAGATGGTGTTCGAGATTCAGTGGAGGCATCTCCAAGACTGCGGGACCTTTGACCAGAGTGGCCAGGAGACCGGAGCTTTTGCCTTAAAGTCACTACGTCAGTACCTTTAAGGGTAATAGCCACCAGCAGTTGTTAGAGAGGCTAGAGCAGATTTGGCAGATTGTCAGCTCGTCGGAGACAGGTAGTCAGTTGGATCAGGTTTCGAGGGTCAGATTCCAGATGACTTCCCTTTTGGTGGTTGCAGCATCCCAGCTCTCCCGGCCAGAGTGATATAGACCCAGGGTACATATCCGGAGCTCGTGGAGATCTGTGCTGCGATTGGTACCGATGTACGTGATTGAGGGCTGGACAACATCAGCAGATCGCAGGAGGCAGCTAAGAGGAGCATCTTCCCTTGCGGGAGTTTGCCTAGTGTAGCGACCATCAGTCCAGATTTATGTGGTGCCATTCGAGATGTAGTACGGCAGTCCGTGTCGTTCCTCCGCTTGCTCAACCGAGTTTGGTTGAGGCAACCGTCAGAGAGATTAGCACAGAGCAGACGAGAGAGCTGCTCAGATCAGAGGCGATGATCGGTGGAGTTCCTAGATCCTGGCAGAGTGTTCCGGAAGATTCCTTTGTGTAGAGGACCTATCAGAGTTGGCAAAGAGCAGGGACCAGATGAGGCCGAGGCCGAGGCAATTCTACTCTGAGAGTATGCACCAGAACCATGACGGCGTAGAGCGACGACGACATCGAGCCTGTAGAGATTTCCTGACGGCTTTAGCAGACAGTTGATTGTACTCCAGTGGTGGAGTAGCAGATCCAGAGTTGCACGAGGACATCCTCCGTGAGGTTCACTCCTCTCCTGTTGCAGTTCATTCAGGAGGCATGGAGGTATATCGTGGATTTCGTCGTCAGCTTGGTTGGCACCAGATGCAGAGATCAGATTCAGGATCA
This sequence comes from Narthecium ossifragum, assembly GCA_963920575.1. Classification (NCBI taxonomy): domain Eukaryota; kingdom Viridiplantae; phylum Streptophyta; class Magnoliopsida; order Dioscoreales; family Nartheciaceae; genus Narthecium; species Narthecium ossifragum. The sequence goes on from OY986967.1 coordinate 21,734,158, forward strand.
GTTGCAGAGATCAGGTGCAGGGATCAAGTGCAGAGATCAGATTCAGGACCAGATTCAGGAGTCAGATCCAGAGACCAGATGCAGAGGTCAGGTCAGCACATATACCATATGAGGTGGGTATGTGTGCCACATAGCAGTCCACATGTCAGAGAGGTGATCAGATGGCGTGATGCTTCAGCTCCCATCACTTCAGGTCACGAATTCCAGGATCACAGGCAGATTCCAGTACAGCTCTTAGAAGCCGGCGACCATTTCGTGACTGTCAGCACAGCACCACGCGGCACAGAGAGACAGACGGTCAAAGAGGACCATTCAGATCCATGGTGACGTGCTTAGAGCACGTATGGTGATGCAGATATCAGACGACGAGAGCACACCCTCATGGCGGAGTTTGCCTACCTCCGCAATTGACGGCTCAGCACCGGTGTTGCACCTTTTGAGGTAGAGAGGTCAGTGCAGATCAGGTCAGAGGTGACAGCCGTTAGAGTTCGCAGTTGGCGACAGAGGGTTTGCTTACAGATCAGCTTTAGTTACGCAACTGTCAGTTGCGTGGCCTTCCGCCACATATTCGGTGTTGAGGAAGTACAGTCAGTATCGGCCCCACACGATCAGACACGATGACATCGTAGTCGAGGAGGACGTCGCCTACATAGTGCAGCCAGTGCAGATTGTGGGCAGACGAGATCAGATACTGAGAGGCAGATCGGTACTGTTGGTTTGGTGAGGATCATATAGAGGCATGGCAGTGCAGAGAGCTTGACGTGGGATGAGGGGATCGCGCGTACCAGGAGTTCCCCGAGTGTTTGAACCAGCAGGTAGTTTCCTTTGTGTGGGCGTTCGTGCCACTAGGACTAGTTGGTTCTTCTTTTCCGACCCTACCCTTGAATTTCGGGACAAAATTTCTATAAGGGTAATAGGTTGTGAGGACCCGTACCTCCAACCTGGTCCGACCGCGTTAAGTCGAGGGTCTGGGTTTGTGGTTTGGCCCGGTTGGCCTTGGGATGCGATCGGTAGATCGCATCGTTGTTTTTGACCCCAGTGGCATTTTGGTAAATATGCTCCCTAGTGGTCAGTTTCAGACCCGCGTTGCACACATGGCCTTTGATTGATGTATGTGTTTGATTAGAACCTTTATGGTGCGTCCGATCGGAAGATCGGAGCTCGATCGGGAGAGATCGAATCGGACGGCTGTGATGGATTCCAGCTTTCTATTTAAGCCTTTTCTCTTTCTCTTTCTCTCTTTCTTTTCTTCTCCTGCGTTCTCTTTCTTCTTCTCTCTCTCCTTCGGCTGGGTGCTAGGGCATTCGAAGGCGTGGCTTCGAGGAGCGGATTCCGGCGATCGGAGTTGGGGGATGCGTGGAGGAGCTGCCCTGCTTCATCAAGTAGGTGTTTCTACCTCGATCCTTGGATCGGGTTCTCCTAGGATAGGTCTTATGCCTTTTCGCTGTAGGAATACTTGTTAGAATGTTGTGTAACTTGTAGCACTTGTGGTGTGGCTCGTTTTCAGTATTCCTACGTTGCGATTTCGGTATTTTAACGGCTGGCTTTCCGTATTCTCGCCGTTTATCGGTTTTCGGCCATTTTAACCTAAATTGATGATTTAACCGTCGAAAATATGATTTCTTTGCACCATTGGATTCCCCATAGTTAATTACACATGTTTGCAAAGTTTCATTGTTTTCCAACTTGAATTGATCCTTGAAATCCAAGGAATTGGATTTCCGACACTGTTCTGATGAACTGTGCCAAAGGCTCGACGGTTGATCGGTGCATCGACCGTCAAGCGTAGATGCGCTCCTTCGGGGCTCGACGGTCGATCGGTGGATCGACCGTCAAGTGTTGTTTTACTCTTTCTGGGCCTGACGGTCGACCGTCGGGCTCTGTCGAGGTTTTAGCCTCCCAGGGTCGATGCATGGATCGACCGTGGGAGTTTCTCCTTTTCGCCATTTACCTGATGGTTGACCGTCGGATCGACCGTCGCATCGACCGTCAGGCGCTGTTTGGTTTTGGGTTTTCCAGGGTCGACGAGTGGATCGACCGTCCCCCTTTGGTTTTCTTCGTGATGGCCTCACGGTCGACCGTGGCATCGACCGTGACATCGACCGTGGCCTCACAGTCGATCGGCGAATCGACCGTGGGCCCTTGAACATGGTTTTCTGGCTTTTCTTGGATGGCTTTCAATCGTGATTGATCTTTAAACATGTTGGGAAGCTTTTAAACGGATTTTGTAGTGTTTTCAAGGGATTTCTATCGGGTTTGAGGATCGATTCGAGTATTTCTCGTTTTAGACCAATCTATGATTTTGATTGCATTTAATACATGTTTGATTGTAGTTAAATGCTGAGTTGGTTGCTTAACCATTAACTAGCTATGAGTGCTAGTTAATGTGGAATTGTGGAACCTTAGCCTGTTGCCGGCGTGTGCCGAGGGCTATTGTATAAATGTGGCCAGTTACCTGTGGGGTAACTGTGGAACCTTAGTCTGTCAGGTGCAAGAGAGCACTGAAGACTACTGTATATCTGTATTCATGCTTTGCTCAGTGTCTTTGTTTGGTTAGCATAGATTATCTGTATTTGAGGCCTTTGCTATGCTTATCCTTTGGCTAGCTGCAGGCTATGCCTGGCCCTGTATGATTATTGCCATCTTGTTGCATGCTTATATATTGTTGTCCGTGCCTGAGCATTGCATGCATCTTGATTACATTAGAGGCATTTGAGGTTAGGCGGGCGATGGCTTGGGCCGCCGATCCGAGGCTCTCGGGTAGCTCGGATCTAGCCTTAGGACCACGGCTGGGTAGTCAGGATTAGGGTGTGATTGTTGGATCAGAATCTCATGTTATTGAGGAGGCACGCTAGTTGACTCTGATCATTGCTTGAGGTTTAGAGGTCGTGTTGGTCTCCTAAGGCTAAGTGCTAAGGATGCAATCGATGCGTTCCCGACGTGGTCCCCAGGCAGTGGTATCCCAGCTGGGTAAGGGTGATCCTGCATGGTACTGTTCCCCTGTTAGTGCTTAGGGTGATCTTGGTAACATGTTCAAGAGAGAGGTTCATGACAGGAGCCCTTGGGACATCGATGTGTTATGGGACCCGCGGCATCCGTTAGACTTGAGCTGGGAGACAACACTGTTGTTGTTTTCCTCCCTTCAGTGTGCCGTAGAGTAGAACCCTACTGAGCTTATCGCTCACTCCTACCCGGGCTGCGTTTGCAGGTGCAGGCGCCAGTTCTTCTTCAGTAGAGCCGGCGGATCAGCTTTGGTGGTGCGACTACATCCAGAGGTGCTTGAGGTTACTGGAGGATTATCCGTTGTACTCTTGGCAGATTTTGTAAATTATGTACATTTCGAGGAGTTTTGAGATTAATGTATAGTATTCTTTCATTGGAAGATTTGTATCAAATGTTGAATAGTACAACTGATGTTATGTAAATTGAATTTCTGTTTCACCTCTAGAATATAATTTGTTTAAGTTTTTCTATAATTTCGCATTGTATCACACCAGCTGGAGATGAATAGTGTAGGTTTCCCCTCACGCCTCGGCTCGAATGGGTTTTCTGGGTAGGGGTGTGACATCCACACCCACCACCGCCGTTGCCACCACCACCATTGTCAAGCTCAATATTGAGCATTAGACAATGGTTGCAGCAGACGCGCTCGGCCTGGCCACCAACGTCCTCCGAGGCAGGTGGTTCGTGGTCTTCGTCTGCTCTCTCATAATGTCGCGCAGTCGCCGGCGCCACCTACCTCTTCGGCGTGTACTCCAAGGAGATGAAGACCGTCTTGGGCTATAACCGACCCTAAACACCGTCATCCCCTTCAAGGAACTCGGGACCAACTTCGACATCTTCTCCGGCATCCTCGCGGAGATCACCCCACTGTGGCTTCGCCTCACCATCGGCGTCGGCATGAACTTCTTCGGCTACCTCATGATCTACCTCCCCATCACAGACCGCATCGCCAAACCCCAGCTCTAGCAGATGTACCTCTACATCTGCATCGGTGCCAACTCCCAGACCTTCGCCAACACCGGTGCCCTCGTCACCTGCGTCAAGAACTTCCTAGAGAGTCGCGATGTCATGCTCTGCCTCCTCAAGGGCTTCGTCGGCCTCAGCGGTGCCATCTTAACATAGCTCTACCTCATCTTCTACGACGACAATAGCAAATCACTAATCCTCCTCATCAACTGGCTCCCCGCCGCCATCTCCATCATCTCCGTCGGCACCATCCGCGTCATGAAGGTCGTGCGCCAGCCCAACGAGTTCAAGGTCTTCTGCTCCCTGCCCTACATGTCCCTCGCCCTCGCCGGCTATCTCATGGTCATCATCATCCTCGAGAAGAAGCTGCCCTTCTTTAACCGACGGACTGAGAGTGAGGAAGACCGCGAGAGAGGTGGCTAGGGTCCTCCACGAGATCGAAATGGATTTCTAAACACTGTGTTGGAATGGAGAGCCGCTGGAAAAGAGAGCGATGGGAAAAAAAGGCTTGAAAGTGTTTCTGGCCAGATTTTGGCCAAAAACATTTCACTGGAATATGGGTGAAAAGTTTGCACCTGGAATGGCCCTTTCTCCCGCGCGCCGGCTTCTTCTTTCTCCGGCCACCTTCCCTGGCGACCTGGAGGCGGCGGCGAGGGCCCCTCTTCCTTCTCCTTCCTTCCCTTTCTCTCTCCCACGACAACCCTCTTCCTTCTCCGGCGATGGCTGCGGTTGTGGGAGGACCCCGGCGGCTCTCCGGCGAGCTGGAGACGGCGACGGAGGATGGCGGATCCTAGCGGATTAGCAAGGATTGAGGCTTGGATTTGCGTTTTAAGGTAGGGTTTCTATCGTATCTTTGGGTTAAGCTAGATCTACGGTTTGGTTTGATTGTTTATTGATTTCTTTGTGTTAAATAATCCCTCTAAGTATGTTTAACATGTGGTCTAGCTTCCATGCTGTTTTTAGTTGGATTTAAACTGGATTTATACATGTTTTTCCCAGATTTTATCGAAGCTCTGTTTTTCTGTGAGCTGAGCTGTTCTAGCTCAGATCTTGGCTTGTACATGCTTGATCTAGTTTGATACTCAACATGAGACTTGTAGATCTTCAAATCTACTTTCTATTGCCGCTGATTTCATAATTTTCGAAATGTCCTACGATTTATTATGAATTGTTCTCTGATCTGCGACGAAACTGGACTTTTGATAAAAGCTTGGGTTTTTGGCCGAAAATGAAGTTTTTCTTGATCTATTTTCTTCGGTCTTCTCGTAGTGGATTGCTAGGGTGGTTAGATATCTTGTATATGAATTCTAGGGTAATTATGAAGGATTTATGCCAGGTTTTAAGTATGTGTAGCTCTAGGTTTTGATTATGCAAATATTATCTTTTCTCGCAATTAATGTTAATCTTGTTAGATTTATGTATGCATTTAATTGCGTAGAATAAATGGGGTGATAGTGTGCCCTTTACTGCTTTGTGGTTGAACCAAGGGAGTCATGCCCCTTGGGATGTTTAGATAGAATTAAGGGCTGGGGTTGTACCATGCTTATGTTAATTTGTAATTGTGGCATGTTGTGTATTGTTTGGTCGTGGTTGTTTCCCATTGTAGAAATTGCGGTTGATGGCTGTGGATGCTGTCGTAATGCCGAAATTTGATTTGATATGTTTGTTTACGGCCTGCGTTGACGTGGTTGTAGTAGATAGATCTGTAACTACTTTAGACCCCTTGCTATGTTTACCCATTGGCAAGCTATAGGCTATGCCTAGCCCTGTATGTTACGATGTCATACTGTTGCATGCTTATAGTTCTGTATTTCTGTGCCTGAGCATTGCATACATCTTGATTGCATTAGAAGCATTAAGGCTAGGTGGTAGGCGATGGTTTTGATCGTCGATCCGGGGTTCTCGGGTAGCCCGGATCTAGCCCTAGGATGGGGGTTTGGGTAGTTGAGGATTAGGACGTGATTGTCATCAATGATTATGTTTGATATTTTATTCGAGGATTATTAGGTACTCGGACTGGAATATTATATTATTATTGAGGTTTAGAGGTTATGTCGGTTCTCCAAGGCCAAGTGCTAAGGATGGTTGTCGATGTCCCTGACATGTGACCCCAGGCAGTGGTTTCCCGCTGGGTAAAGGGTGTTCCTACTTGTTCTGGTTCATTGTTTCCTCCCAGTGTGTTTGGTTGATGTTCCCAGCGTGGTAGGTTGAGAAGAGTAGGATCCATTGGGAAATCGATAGGGGTTATGGAACCCCGTGGCATCCTTTAGACTTAGGCGGAGAAACGACACTGTTGTTGTTAGCTTCCTTTCTGTGCGACGTAGAATAGCGTAAAACCCTACTGAGCTTTGTTACTCACTCCTACCTGGACGGCATCAGCGATGCAGGTCGATGCAGTCCTTTCCTTTCAGGTGATCTTCTGGGCGTTGGCGTGCAATTCTCGAGGTGATCGTGGACTTGGAGTTTTGAGGAGTACTTGATGATATTGGAGTTTTCCCTTTTGTTAATAGTTGTACATTTGCACTTATATTAAGGGATAATTGGTGTTTAGGGGTTTGGTAAGGAAATATTCACCCATAAGGTTAGATACCTTTTTCTTAAGTCATTTAGTGTATAATTTCTTTTTTATTACTAAAATGCCCTTTCAATATTCCTAACATATCCCAGTGGCTGTTCATATGCCTGTGACTGTTCATATTCCTGGTGGAAAGTAAATTACATTACATGATTCCGGAAAGTAAGTTACTTTCCATCACTTATAGTTACTTTCCGCGATTTCAAATTATTTTTCATGAGTTATTTTTCATGTAATTTATGGGAAGTAACTCGTATATTTAATTAGTTACTTTCCATCCCTTTATTTCCTCAATTTTACTGGTTGCCTTCCGATTTTTTATTAGTTACTTTCCATAAAAAATATGGAAAGTAAGTTACTTTCCATATATAACCAGTTTTTTAGATAAAACCAATAAAAACATATAATATTTCTATGATCTAAATATTATTTATTTTTCATAAATAAAAAACAAAGAAAAAAAACAGAGGGAATGGAGCTGGTTCTTTCACTTTACAAAAAAAAAAAGAAAAAAAATCCATCATCGTCAGGGAGGCTTGATCAAGGGCCGGATCCGCGGCGCCGGAGGCCGGATCGGCGACGGGGGAGGTGTGATCTGCGAGGGGGAGGCCGGATCGGAGGTGGGGGACGCCGGATCCGGGGTGGTGAGGCCGTAAGGGGGGCGGTGAACGCCGGATCTGGGGCGGTGGACGCCGGAGGGCGGATCCGCGACAGGGAGGGCAGATCGGCGACGGGGGAGGTGTGATCTGCGAGGGGGAGGCCGGATCGGAGGCGGGGGACGCCGGATCCGAGACGGGGACGCCGGAAGGGGGGCGGTGGACGCCGGATACGGGGCGGTGGACGCCGGAGGGCGGATCCGTGACGGGGAGGGCAGATCGGCGACGGGGAGTCGTGATCGGCGATGGGGGAGGTGTGATCTGCGAGGGGGAGGCCGGATCCGAGGCGGGGACACCGGAAGGGGGTGGTGGACGCCGAATACGGGGCGGTGGACGTCAGATCTGGGGCGGGGCGGCCGGAAGGGGGGCGGGGACGCCGGATCCGGAGGCGGGGACGTCGGATGGGTGGGGGGGATATAGGGGGGGGGGGTGTTTGGGAGGGGCTGGGGGGCATTTTTGTCCAGCAACCCCTATTACCATATGAAAAAATAAGCTGCCCCTAATGACAAACCATATTTTTTTTTAACCCCTATTGACCCTTCTCCCTTATATTAAATGTATAATTTTCCTCTTCGAGAATTTGATTGTATGTATTAAATTATGTAATGAGGGTTGATAAAAGCATTGTATTAGAACCTATACTAAATAGTGAAATTTGTGATAGCGGATTCATATTCATGTTGAATTTTAGAACGGTTAGATTTATCATCTTTATTTATCGTGAAGATTATAAACTGTACAGGGTTCAAATTGAGAAATACAGGGGAAACTCTCGCCGTTTGATTTTTTTTAGAGTTTAGGACCCTCACGTCCCGGCCTGGATCGGTTTTCTGGGTCGGGGTGTGACAACTACTAGTCTATTCTATAGGATAGTGATGGGATAAGGATTATATTTTAATTGAAGTTTGCTACGCTTTAACGACACGCTTTGCGAACGATCATATCCGTTGACGTATCTCAATTCGAGGGAACCGAATAAAATCTCTTATGCTTATGTGTGCTTCTTCTTTGATCTTTTGTTTCTTCAGTTTGCTACTTAATTGACTTTGATCTGAGTGGAGTATCCAGTATATACTTGGTTGAGTGTACATAGCCTATCTGATCCATACTCCGTGTGGTCCTCCCCAATCTATGCTCTCTTTTCCCCACTGCTCAAAGCTAAGTAGGCCATTGCTGAAGACATTCTGAGCTGTCGCTATGTTTGCAATTGGATCAGGATCAACTTCAATCGAAATCATCAGATTGTATCCATTTCAGTTTACTGTTGGATTCTTAATGGCTGTACTCGATAGATTGCTTGAATCAAATTAAAGGCTACTTCAAGAAGCTCACATGCAACGACAACAATCTAATGCAAGGCTACCCCCATTTGATACCATCTATATATTATCACTTATTTTCATAAAACATAATAGTATTATAGCTTTCAAAAGTAATAATGGAATAGTTTTTTTTCTTTTCATTAGTTGAACCTGTTACTTTGACCGGAGGCATGTCTTATAAATTAACTTCATCTGCAATTAATTAGTTGGTGAGTCTGTGCTTAGCCAACATGTTAATTAATCCTGAATCTAGCTGCCATTATATAAGCCGGCGCTCGCTTTAAACTTCCATATATCTTGCGTCCGCATTATAGCTGGTCATCCGCTAGCTTCCATCTAAGTTGCATGATCACCTGCAAAGATCAAATCCAGCCACGTACTATATCTATATATATACATGGTTTTACAACGTAATGCATATATATGTTTCCAACAGCCACAATGGACTTCCATTTCCAATAATGTAATGCTTATTCTTCCAGCAAATTGGTGGTCCTAAGAATTTGACAACACAGACTAAGCCATGCAATAGCTCATGAGCTATTCACCAGGCGGCTGGTTTTCAAACGTAACAGTTGACCTGTCGATTCAACTAGAAAAAGATGAGTACGAAAAGTAAAAAGCAAAGGAAAATGATAGAGGAAGACCGAAGAGAATACACATAGAAAGAAAACTTAAAGGTGGCTCGATAGATCTTTACGTAACCTTGCATCATTGCCCATTCACTTTTCTCATCAACCTCCAAACAAAGGGTTTACATGAAATGAAAGAAGGCATTATTATCTAGCTAGCACAAAATTAAGTGATGTTCTTGCAGGTCCTACATGCTATATCCCACCACAAAAATCAACGCCTTCTATTACTTTCTATGCTACCCCAGAACAAGCCTTTCTCACAAACTTTCTTTCTTTCTGCAACCTTTTTAAAAGGATAGACAGACTGCCATTCCTTCCATAACAAACACAACTCTCTCTCTCTCTCTCTCTCATCTCAAACAGATGGAGATAACACCACCTTGCCTTGGTGCTTGTCATGCAGACAAGGAGGAGTCCCCCTCAGATCACCAAATACCCAGAGATTCATCATCCAATCACCTCCTCTCCTCAGAACGCAGCCTACCTTCTCTTCCATCACTTCAGGGCTCTCACATATCACCACAAAAACAACCCTATAGCCTCCACCAATGCATCTCCACTCTCAAAGGACACTCCTCCCACGTCAATGCCCTGGCCGTGCATGGCAAGCATCTCTACAGCGGATCCTCTGATCAACAGATCAGAGCATGGGACACTAGTTCCGTTCATTTAGTAGCTACTTGCAAAGCCTCTGTTAAGTCTCTGGTGGTCTCAGGCAACAAGCTATTCAGTTGTCACCAGGATCACAAGATCCGTGTATGGCTGATAGATAAGAACAAGGAGGAGATCAACTTCAACAAGTACAAGCTGTTGACCACCCTACCGACACTAAAGGATCGTTTCATGAGCCTGCTTCTCCCCAAGAACTACGTCCAAGTCCGGCGGCACAAGAAATGCACTTGGGTCCACCACGTCGACGCCGTGTCGGCCTTGGCCGTCTCCCATGACGGAGCTCTCCTTTACTCGGTCTCATGGGACAGGACTCTCAAGGTCTGGCGGGCCTCCGACTTCAAGTGCATGGAGTCGGTGGCGGCGGCGCACCATGACGCCATCAACGCTGTGGTGGTCTCGGTCGACGGATTTGTGTACACGGGCTCGGCCGACAGGACCATCAAAGTCTGGCGGCGGCGGCTGCCGGAGGAAAAGAAGCATTCTTTGGTGACCACATTGGAACAGAACCGGTCGGCGGTGAATGCGTTGGCGCTGAGCTCCGATGGCTCCGTGCTGTATTCCGGAGCGTGTGACAGATCGGTAGTCGTGTGGGAGAGGACTAGCCACAGCGACGGAGGCATGGCGGCGACAGGAGCCCTGAGAGGGCATACAAAGGCCATACTGTGCTTGGCGGCGGCGGCCGATATAGTGTGTAGTGGGTCTGCAGATAGGACGGTAAGGGTATGGAGGAGGGGAGAAGATAAGAGTTACTCATGTGTAGCAGTGCTGGAAGGTCACAGTGGGCCTGTCAAGAGCTTGGCAATGGCTGATGGTGAAGATGTTACTAGCACCAAAGGGAGCAGGTCACATCTGGTTTATAGTGGAAGCTTGGACTGTAATATAAAGGTGTGGAGAATTTTGGTTCCTGCTTTGGACTTGTAATATCACAACTAAATACTTAACGCCACTTGTTGTTCATATTGATCAAAATGCTGAATATATAAAAGGAAAACACAGGGAGAGGATAGAGACATTTGACACAGAGAGGAAGGTGCTAGGCTGGAGCCCAACACTTGTTGTCATGATGGAAGGACCAACATTCAAATTTGGAATGCAATGAAATTTTCCCCGTAAAAGTGATGTTCTTGTAGGCCCTGCATCCACACCACTCCAAAAGCCTTCTACTACTCCCAGGAATAGTCTTATGCTTTCTCCCGTCCATTTTGAAACCTTATGAAAAACTAAGTTCCTTTCCTTGCATAACCAACAAGGCATCATCTTTCTCCCTGCCATACTTAGGGGTGGCAATCCGGGTCATGACCCGTGAACCCAACCCGAGATAAACGGATTTGGGTTTGATATAATCGGGTTCGGGTCATAAACGGGTCGACCCGTTTATGACCCGTGAATAAACGGATCGGGTCGGGTTGACCCGCGGGTTAAGCGGGTCAACCCGTTTACCCGTTTAAGTTTAGGGTTTAGGCTAACGCACTGACCTTCACCACTTCTCCACTTCTTCTATTCTCCAACCCCTGAGGCGGTGCCTCCCCTCTCGCGATCTCCTCCCGGCCGATCTCCTCCCCCTCCCCACCGATCTCCTCCCCCGGTACTCCGCGACCTCCCAGCCCTCCCCCCCTGCGGCGGTGCCTCCCCTCTTGTGATCTCCTCCCCCTTGGTACTCCGTGGCCTTCGCCCCCGCCCGATCTCCTCCCCTACCCACCGATCTCCTCCCCTCCCCCACCGATCTCCTCCCCCCGGTACTCCGCGACCTCCCAGCCCTTCCCCCCTGCGGCGGTGCCTCCCCTCTCGCGATCTCCTCCCCCTTGGTACTCCGTGGCCTTCGCCCCCTCCCGATCTCCTCCCCTACCCACCGATCTCCTCCCCCCGGTACTCCGTGACCTTCGCCCCCGCCCGATCTCCTCCCCTCCCCCACCGATCTCCTCCCCCCGGTACTCCGCGACCCCCCAACCCTTCCCCACTGGTACTCCGCGGCCTCCCAGCCCTTCTCCGAAGTCCACCGGCATCTCCCCCGCCGATCTCCCCCCCTGATACTCCGTGGCCTCCCAGCCCTTCGCGTGCGTCGAGCATTCTGGTGATTGCACACGCCACCGATAAATTCTCCACCGGTGGTACCTTCCTTAGACGAGGACTGCTAAAAATCTCAGCCGCGATGGCGCAGGAGGAGGCGGCTGCGGCACTTGAGGAGGAGTAGGAGCGGAAGCTGAGTGCAGCTGAGGAAGAGCAGGAAGAAGCGGTACCCCCTTCTCTGGGTGCAGATGAGGAAGAGTACGAAGAGGTTGCAGCCCCTACTCCGGCCAGCCAAAACACCAAGCTCTACTTTGGGAATTTGCCTTATAATTGCGATATTGCTCTGTTGATCGGGATAATTCAGAATTATGCCAGCCCGGAGATGGTTGAAGTGAGCTTCCTCTTCACTTTAACCTCAATTTGCATAGCTTATATATGCTTCATTGTTTCCAATTATGAAAAGTGTCTCTTTTTTTCCCCTCAATAATTCCTGAAACCTTATAGCTTTCAGTGTGGAGTATCCATGATAGAAGAGGAGGAAAACAATATAAGTTGTTGATTTGGCTGACAGTCTGAAATTGGTCATCCCTGTACTGAATAGTTCATACATGAGCTGCTTTCAGGTACTCTACGACAGAGATACAGGAAGAAGCAGAGGATTTGCTTTCGTTACTATGAGCTTTGTGGAAGACTGTGAACAACAGAACAAGTCATCCAGAATCTTGATGGAAGTGTAATTCTCACACACAATACTTGTATTCTTGATGGACTGTGAACAAGTCATCCAGAATCTTGATGTAATTTGATATGGTTGCTTATCTAGTTATTTGTGGTTGTAATTTGATATGGATGTAATTTATGTGTTGATTGTTTGCAAATCTAGATGTAAATTTGCATATATTTGATTGTTGTTAAGCAGGTCGACCCGACCCATTTAATAAACGGGTCACCCGACCCGAGACCCGACCCGTTTGATAAACGGGTTAGGCGGGTCGGGTCGGGTTGACCCGTTTATAAATGGGTCGGGTTCGGGTTGATAAACCTGACCCGTTTAATAAACGGGTCGGGTTCGGGTTTGACCTTTATTAAACGGGTCAGGGTTAGACCCGACCCGAACCCGACCCGTGAACACGAATTGCCACCCCTAGCCATACTGCACCTTTTTAAAAACTACAGTTTTAATTTCTCGTATTCAACTTTTTGGTGAAGCTAAATACTACCCGTTTGGTATGGGGTTAGAAAAAGTGGTGTTAAGAGGGGATAGGGTTAGAAAAAGTGGGGTTAAGAAATGGGGGTAAGAAAAAGTAGAGTGATGGTGGTAGGTGGAATGGGGATAACCCCGTAATCATTACTTTTGGTGTTTGGGTAAAAAATGGGGATAATGGGGGATAAAGTGGGGTTATCCCCCCTTATTCGTCAACCAAACAAAGGTAATGTGCTGCAAAAGCATAAGATAATATTATGTTACTCTTTAAGTCTTAACCACTCAATGTAGCAAGTCTTAACCACTTAATGTAAAAGCTCCAACAAGTAGGTAAAGTTGAGTCTAAATTAATACTAGGTGGGCCCCGTGTCAACTGACACGGGTAATCACTCACCCCCACCACCCCCTAACCACCCACCCTCACTGTCCCTTCTCCCCTCCATATGACTCAGCTGTCACGTGTCCCCATCTCTCCTCCTCTCTCTATGACTCAGCTGTCACGTACGTGTGAGAAAATAGATGAGTCAGATTGTGGCTCATAAAAGGTGATCTAATATTATAGATAAATAGTCTAACAGTGTGTGAATAGGCCACCACCCGTGAGGTTGATGAGTCTCGTGGGGCGTCCTCTGCCATTAAGAGAGGAAGTTCTGTGTTTGTGGTGATCTCCTGCCATCAGGAGTTCATCAAAGGTCCATAGCGACGTATAGCAAATAAAGATGGCTTTTTCAAATTTTGTCAAATTTCTTAACTGTAGTCTGTAGCAATATAAAATATCAAGTAAGTAGATTGGTGCGATTGAAAGCCCTAATAGGTAAATTTTTTTACGAACATGCTGAAGAATATGATGAACGTCTTTTATTTCCTTGTATATGTGGAGAGAAATATGCAAACCAATATCCTAAGTCGGAAATCTAATAAGGCTGCCCCAAAGCTCTATCATATATGAAGAAGTAGAAAAACATATTTGGCACATATACACTTTGGGATTGTATGACATGAAATCTACCTTGTAAGGTACGGTGCATCCTATCATACGGCCTATGTTATATGTTTGCGTTTATCTCAATAAGATATAACGGTGGATGGGAGGGAATGAGTTAGTAGGAGAGAGAGATATAGAGGGAGATGAGTCGGTTATAACTGTACCAGATGACACGGGCATGGGAGGGTCCCACTAGTTAGTTATATAACCCACAAGACAGAGAGCCAACCACCAGTTGCTTTATTATTGGATATCCAGAAAAATCTAGAGACTTCACATTTTATTGTCCACCACACAACTACAAAATACTTGGAAGATACCACCCCAAAAATCTGCATAATGCATGTATAAATCCTGTTTTTCTTGTTCATTGTCAAACTTTCAATTATAGTTTAAATAATAGATAATTAGTGTTTACACCAAAACAAGTAAACTTATTAATATGTACACACTATCATTAGTTTTAATGTATAAACACCATTTTAAGACAGTTATGGTCAGTTACGATTGATTATGCATTTTTGATGACTATTTTACCCCTCTGACGACCCAAACCTTAATCCTATTTCTTTAATTGTGGCGGCACCCTCCACTCCTCGCAGTCACCCTCCACTCCCCAATCCGTGGCCACCACCATCTTCTTCCCCTCTCCCAACGGCCTCGCAACAACCCCAATGACCTCCTCCTTCTCCTCTAACTCCGGCAGCAACCCCAACGACCACCTCCATTCCCCTTGCCGGCGTCAACCCCGAGCTCTTCCTCTACCTCGTAGCAACCAGCGGTGCTCCTGCTCCGCCTGCAAACCCAACTCCAAAACCAACCCCGACGAGGCCTCCTTCCGACGAAATCCACCCCGAGCTCCTCTCTCCAAGTCGGCGCCACAACCACTATATCCCACCTCATCCGACCACCCCGATCTTCCCTCCACTCCTCGCAGCCACCCTCCACTCCCCAATCCGTGGCCACCACCATCTCCTTCCCCCCTCCCAACTGCCTCGCAGCAACCCCAACGACCTCCTCTTTCTCCTCTAACTCCGGCAACAACTCCAACGACCACCTCCATTACCCTTGCCGGCGTCAACCCCGAGCTCTTCCTCTACCCCGTAGCAACCAGCGGTGCCCCTGCTTCTCCTACAAACCCAACTCCAAAACCGATCCCGACGAGGCCTCCTTCCGACGAAATCCACCCCGAGCTCCTCTCTCCAAGTCGGCGCCGCAACCACTATATCCCACCGCATCCGACCACCCCGATCTTCCCAAACACCAGATCCGCCCACTTTTCCGTCTGCCAACCTCTCCCCAACCCTCCAGCCGCTGAGATCCAACTTCTAGTCGCTAGGAAACTCTCTCGAGTTCCTCACCCCACTCAGGCCCCGCACTGCTTCCGCTCGATCTCGCCTTCTCCAGCCTTCCGCATCCCATCCGACCTCGGATCTAGAACCCACACTGTCGTCCCCGCCCATCACCATCGGTGTCAGTGGGCTCACCGGTTTGAAGTAGGGACGGCAGCTACGGCGTGATTCAGATCGGCGAGGGAGGGGGAGATGGGTTTGGGGCGGCATTATTCTCTTTGCAGTATTCTCTTTTTCTGTTTTTGATGTTCATGAATGGATTTAAGTTTTCTCTTTGTGAAAAGAGAACCTAAATGCAAAAATGATTTTGTGATCAAACATGTTATGGAGTGTTCTCTCTTCTCTTTTCATTAATCTACATGAATGCATTGCATTATTCTCTTTGCAGTTTACACTTTTTTTCTTTTCCATCCATATACATTAATGATTTGGATTATTCTATTTTCTCTTTTCCATTTTTTCTTTTCAATGCGGATTCCATCGGCCGCTTCCTGCAGCTCCTCTTGAACTCTTGATGAAGTCGTCACCATCGCTTTTCTGTTTGCAGTATTCTCTTTTCAGTTTTTGATTAATGTTCATGAATGGATTTAAGTTTTCTCTTTGTAAAAAGAGAATACCTAAATCCAAAAATGTTTTTGTGCTCAAATATGTTATGAAGTGTTCTCTTTCTCTTTTCATTAATCTCCGTAAACGCATTGCATTATTCTCTTTGCAGTTTACACTTTTCTTTTTTCCATCCATATACATGAATGGTTTGGATTATTCTCTTTTCTCTTTTCCATTTTCTCTTTATAATGCGGATTCTGCCAGCCACTTCCTGCATCTCCTCTTGAACTCTTGATGAAGTCGTCGGCCCGGGCGTCCACCTCCTCCTCGACGGCTGCCAGTACTACATCCCTTATGGTGGTCGGGAGGCGCATGATCTATTGATCCAGGAGGTTCCGAGGGTGAGGATAACGACGTCGGAGTTGTGGCAGTGAATGGGGTGAGGAGCGACGACGACGATGGCATGGAGATCTGGGACCGGCGGCGACGACGGATCAGGATCTGGGAGCGGGCGGCAACGGATCCGAAGGTGGAAGTCGTCCAGATCTAGAGGTGGGGAGAGGTGTTTTAAAGAGGATCCGGTGATAATAATAGAGAGAAGGGTATAAGAATCTTTTAAACTCTAAGATGGTGTTAAAGAGTTAAATCTAATGATTGTTGTTTTATTTGTAGGATAAGATCTATTTATGGTGCTCCTTACTAAAACCCTTTTAAATAATAGATAATTAGTGTTTACACCAAAATAAGCAAACTTATTAACTGGTACACCATCATCTGGTGTTTTAATGTATAAGCACCATTTTAAAACAGTTATGAGAGGTTAGAATTTGTTACGTAATTCTGATGACATTTTTACCCTTTTGATAGACCTCCTCCCCGATCTCCCCATGCTCATCCTCGTCATCATCCTCCCCGTGATCATGCCCATCAATCTCCCCATATTTGTTCATCAACCTACCCGTGGTCCCAGGCTCCCCATCCTCTTCGTCCTCTACATCCTCCTCTTCTTCCCCATCTTCATCATCAACATTTTTATCTTCCTCCTCCTCCCCGACCACATCCTCATCCTCCTCACTGTTCACTACCTTGGCAGTCCGCTCATCCCCTTCATCATGGATCTCTAAGAACTCGTCCGGCGATGGCGATCGGCGACGGCTTCACTCCAGAACTCGATCCATCTCGGGGTCCTAATCGTTGGTCGCTCACGGCCGCCAAAAATGGCGATGGAAGAAGACGGCGAGGACGGTTGCGGCAACGACCATGCGGTCGTCATCGACGAAAAAGACAGGGATCAGCAGCGGCGCGTGGCAGAGGGCGGCGGCGTGATGGCGGTGGGACCGATGGAGTGAAGCGGCGGCGGCGGAGGCTGCTGCGACGGGGAGGCGGAGGAGGGGCATGCGATGCCAGTCGGGAAATCCCGGGGCGGGCGGAGGGAAGGGCGAGGGAGAGGAGAGCACGGAGGTCGGGAGGGAAGGAGAAGGTGAGCTTGGCCACAGCACGGACGAGCTCAGCAACGGAAAGACCCGGGAACAGGGACACGCCTGCGACACGGAGGAGAGAGACGAGGGACTCCGCCATTGGAGCGAGAGGAAGAAGGCCGGAGCGGTGGGGGAGGGGCAGACGCGCCGCCCGCGACGGAGAAGGCGGCCTCGCGGGTGGAGAGGCGGCGGAGCCCCGTGAAGTGGGCTTTGTCGGGGTCGTTGAGAGAGGATGAAGGGGAGGAGAGAACCATATGGATGGGTTGGTGATGAAGGGGAGCAGCTCATCACCAATGTTCTCTTTTCTTTTTATAATTTTCTTTTTTGTATTTTTTGTTTTTCACTTTTCTGTTTTTTATTTTTTATTTTTCTCTTTTATCATATCCCTAAGATCACTCTTATGTCGATCACTCTTATGTCGATTTTAGCATCCAGTGACCTCAGATTCGCTGTCACTTTTCTCTTTTTCATTTTTCTCTTTTCTCTATTCTCTTTTGATCCCCGTCTTTGCCGTGATTCTTGTCGATCAGCCACCATAATCATTCCATGATGTCCATACTATCCCTCCTATACTTGTTTCAATTGACAACGAGCTCCCAACTTCATTTTTCTCTTTTTCATTTTTCATTTTTCATTTTTCATTTTTCATTTTTCTCTTTTCCCTTTTTAATTTTCTTTTTAAAAAAAAATTAAAAATAAGATGATTTCCTTATTTTAATTTTCTCTCTTTATTTTGGGAATGCAAAAATTCGCTAACCGACATTTAAAATGGAAAAGTGAAAAGAGAAAAATAAAAAATAATAAATAAAAAAGAGAAAAGAGAAAAGAAAAAAGAGAAAAGAGAAAAGTGAAAAATGAAAAAGTGAAAAGTGAAAAGAGAAAAATTAAAAAGAGAATACTGCAAAGAGAATATTGCAAAGAGAAAAATTAAAAAGAGAATACTGTAAATAGAATATTGCAAAGAAAAGAGCACTATCCAAACCATACATCAGTTCTAAATCCTTTTTGATAGGTATTCTCTTTTTTACAAAAAGAATACTGAAATCCATTCGTGTATATTAATCAAGAAGAGAAGAGGGAAATCTGCAAAGAGAATATTGGAAAGAGAATACTGCAAAGAGAAAAGAGCACAATTCAAACCATACATGAGCTTTAAATCCTCTTTAATAGGTACTGAAATCCATTCATGTACATTAATCAAGGATAGAAGAGGGAAATCTGCAAAGTGATTATTGCAAAGAAAATAGCACAATCCAAACCATACATTAGCAGAATAGAAGAGGGAAATCTATTCTTGATTAATGTACACGAATGGATTTCAATACCTATCAAAGAGGATTTAAAGCTCATGTATGGTTTGAATTGTGTTCTTTCCTTTGCAGTATTCTCTTTCCAATATTCTCTTTGCAGATGTCCCTCATCTCTTCTTGATTAATATACACGAATGGATTTCAGTATTTTATTTGTAAAAAAGAGAATACCTATCAAAGAGGATTTAGAGCTGATGTATGGTTTGGATTGTGCTATTTTCTTTGTAATATTCTCTTTTCAGTTTCTCTTTTTAATTTTCTCTTTGCAATATTCTCTTTGCAGTATTCTCTTTTTAATTTTTCTCTTTTCACTTTTCTCTTTTTCATTTTTCTCTTTTCATTTTTCACTTCTCTCTTTTCCATTTTAAGAGTGGATTAGCGAATTTTTGCATTCCCAAATTAAAGAGAGAAAATTAAAAAGAGAAGATTAAAGAGAGAAAATTAAAATAAGGAAATCATCTTATTTTTAATTAAAAAAGTGAAAATTAAAAAGAGAAAATTAAGAGAGAAATTTAGAAACAAAAAATTAACAAAGAGAAAATTGAAGATCAAGAACTACAACAACCGCCTACATGAAGTACAATTAAATTGTGATACATCATATGAAAGAATTCTCATTTTTTTCATTTTTTTCTCATTTTTTCCCAAATTTTCTAGATATTCCGCTTGATTTTTTCTTTTCTCTTTCCTTGAACATGATTAAACCAGGCTACTTAAGTGGCTGAGCTGAATCAATTCAGGTGAGAGTTGGCTGAGCCAATTTGGTCAAGCCGGTCTAGGGAGATCCGATGGCTGTGGTTGCCCGGAAGTAGATCGCCAGTGATAGGGCCTTTCCGACGAGCGGAACCTTGGAGGAAGGGTCGTGGGACGGAGGGGAAGAGATCCGCCGGAGAGGATCGGCTGGAGGAATGCCGGCCGGATCGACGGGATCTGGATGTCGACGGCGGTGAGGTTTGGGTTGTCCGGCGTCGGGAACGACGGTGGAGTTCAGCGGGGGCCTGGAATGGTGGAGGAAGGTCGGGATGTCGGTATAGAAGGGTTGGCGAGGGTTTTAGAGGGGTTTGGGGGTGACATCGGTGTCGGAAAGGGGTGATGGCCGCGGTTGTGAAGTCGGGTTGGCTGGGGAAAGCGCCGGAGGAGACGACGGAGGCGGTGAAGCTGTTGATCGAAGTTGTGGGGGTCAAGGGAAGATGGTGGTGGAGTTGGATGGCAGCGGGGGGCAGCCGGAGAGGAGAGGTCGACGGAAGCTTTGGGTCGGGCACGAGAGGGAAGAAGATGGTGATGACGTGGTAGAGGAAGCGGCCGGCGACGGATATGGGGGTGGGGGCGGTGGCGGTTCTGGATCTGGGAGATGCCGACGACGGATCTGGAGGTGGCGGATCTTGATCTGGGAACGGCCGGTGACGGATCTAGAGGTGGGAGCGGCCGGTCGGATCTGGAGGTGAGAGCTTCCGGCGACAGATCTGGGGGTGGGGGCGCCGATGGATCTGGATTTGGGAGCAGCCAGCGACGGATCTGGATCTGAAGCGGCGGCGGCCGACGACGGATCTAGAGGTGGGAGCCGTCTGGATCTTGAGGGGGAGGTGTTTTAAGAGAGATCTGGTGATTATAATAGAGTGATGGGTATAAGAGTCTTTTAAACTCTACGATGGTGTTAAGGAGTTAAATCTAATGAATGATGTTTTATTAACAGGATAAGTTCATATAACGGTGCTCGCTACAAAACCCCTTTAAATAACCCCTCCGCCGTCACTACATACCAGCCCATAAAGCACCAATAATGATACGAAAACAATTATTCCATCTATTGAATGCGTACATACTTGTAACTTTTCATGTGCAAATCAATCGTCCGTTTGGTGACAAATTCGGCAAATATTATCATGATCTTTCACCCCCACAATAAAACGCACAGCAAGTGCTTCTATGTCTTGTAGCGAGAGCAATGCTGTATCTGTACAAATAATACGCGGACATCAAACCATATATGACATATAACACATCAACAACCCCGAATGTGTAAATGAAATGGAAACTCAGGCTTGCGAGATCAATGGAGTTTGGCCCCTGAAACAAGCACATTATGGAAACGAAATAAATTAGCAGAAGAGAAGATACGACGATAACTTCCAAGGAAACCACACAAACTAGCCTTTATGACTCCATTTTGCATAACAGCATTTGAAAGTGCATCATTTCTGGCTAGCCTTGACTGTTCCCTAGACCCCTAGATGTCAGAACAACTGCTAGATTTTGTTTCACTCACATTTTATGCTTCAGGTACTCGGATGGAGATAAGGGCTTGGGGCCACCAAACCAGTCGATCAAAAATATATTCTCGATATCTAACTTGAAAATCTTGAAGTTGTGGTTTTCAGGCCAGCCTGCAGTTTTTGGAGCTCCAAATTTCAATCTGCATTCTCAAATCCATAGTTTTTGACATTAAAACAAGGAATATTCTCTTGAGCTTACCTTTCATCTCATTATGCTTTGCGAACAGGGCTTGTTGAGCAAACTTCCATTCAGCAGACTGACCATCAACTAATTTCAGCTGTGCACATAAATGGTTTAATAGGATCATTGAATTTTATAGCCTAAAGAAGCCCAAGTTTGTATTCAAGTCTGTTCTACAATTAACAACTGCTAAAACAGAAATTCAAATGATCAAATAAACTCTAATGCAATTTTCACATCAAACATGCATTGAAAAAGTTTTGAAGATTAGGCAATGGTAAACTTCTTGTTTCTGTTCTAAATTTTCACATCCATAACTGGCCATCCAGTTGGTTTAGTTAAATAAAACAGGGAGAAGGAAATGAAATAAACATATAACTAAGATCATTGCGTTCTCCTAGTGCCAACTGAATAGATGCCATGTACGACATAACCCAAGTTCACTTTTGGGAGTCTGTTGACAAAATGCTGCTAAGTTGGTTAACCAACTATTTAAGAAAAGTCATCAGGACTCATACTCTCCTTGTTGGGAGTCTGTTGACAACATGAGCAACCTTGTTTTGTTTGACTCCGAGAATTCATTTTTCACAAAAATGTGGCAGAATCTACTTTTAAGGATTGCGCTCAGATCTCATTATTTGGAATCTATTTCTTACTAGGATCCTCTACCATAAATTTTAAGATTGAAAACATTTGAGAGGTGTTACTAGGTTTTCATTGATCAGCATAATAACACCAACTTTCCTCATTGGCATAGAAATTGAATCCACATGACCAAATGCTGGGTATTTTCTTATCCTTAACAAACAATTCTCGTGATATCTAACAAAGTGAGGTATCAATGAGATGAGAATAGATCAAATCAACAAAAATTGTCCAAATCATCAACAATTTGGTTGACATATAAAGGATTTTAACAATACGGCCTTATACAGAGATTGCGGATCTCTATATCGAACTTCTCATACTGGCACAAAAATGGCAAATCGCTTATATGGATAATATAATCAAATACCCATTTCAGATTTTCTATGCCAATTTGTATAAATACGAAAGGCAGAGATATCCAATAGCTGAACTATTTATAGCTTAGACAACCAATCTTAAACTCATAAAACCTCACTATGTCAATACTTGAATCAATCATGCAAATAGTAATGCCAACAGTCTAATCACAAGGATCAAACTGGAAATCCGACACTCAAGTACTCTTCATATGCCTGTGTTTAATTAACCAAATTGTGATCCCATACCTTGCCCGAAAGAGTAAGTTTAGCACAAGTGGGGTTCTCCGGATCGATCTTCCCACAAGTCCCAATGGGATACTCACTGATTGTGAAAGAAGACCTCCCATCCTTGAGCGCATCCCTCGCAGTAGGATCTAGTTCGGTCAAATAGAAGAAGGGGATACCGCGACCTTTACCGGGCAATCCATCGCTAAAAGAAACCACATTGCTGCGTCCCAGATAAAACACACCAATTATTCAGGATACCAAACATACTTCCAAAAGTACCCAAAACAAGAGAGGATTCAAAGCTTAGCTTACCCAAAAGGAGCTCCTCCCAAATCACTAGAGATTGTGCTGCATACATGTAAATAACAAGGAAAAAAAATCAAAGCAATTCAGTTTCCAGAACAATACACCACAAAGCTCTATAATGATTACATCACAGTCTATACATCATTAAAGATGCTAATTAAAAGTGGTTTGGGGTAATAGGGAAAGGAACCTAAGGACGCCCCATGAGTTCTCCGACGCCAGCCATCGGGCGGTGGCAGCGGCGTCTTTGGGGTCCGGCTTATGCCGGAGCGGCCGGGCGGATGCGGGGACCGTCGATTGGAGAAAGATAGACGAGCAGAGGATGGAGATGAGGGAGAGAGGGAGCGCTTTGATGGTCCCTTTGGAATCCATTAGAAGGCTTCTTTCTACTCTCGGTCTTGGAAGGAAGGGATGATGGGTGGTTTGGGAGCAGGGATGGCAGCGGGGGTTCGGGGCGGATTTGCATAATCCAAACCCATCCAGTATAAAAAAGACACCTTTAAATCCGTCCCAATCCGTTTTAAAATCCAACCCACATAACTCATTCATGTCCAGCCCCATATAAATGTTATTGAAAATAGTGGCGGAACCAGGATGAGATTTAAGGGGGCGAAATCTAAAACAAAATGATCAAAAAAAAATTTCTTTTAACTAATGCAAAAAATACCTTAGAATAACAATATCAAATATTAAGGAATAAAAACAATACAAATATTAAAATATACGTATCGTGCTATGTGCTGTGATTGGGAGGTGGAAGTTGGATCCTACGCTTTTGCATTTTTTGAAAACGTTGCAAAATGACTTCGTTCTCAATAGTTTCAAAAATTTCCCGCTCGATGTTTACCACCATGCAATCATTCATCCAGTCATCCCCCATCTTATTACATAAATCAGACTTGACAATCTTCATCGAAGAGAAGACTCTCTCAACGGTTGCAGTCGCAACTGGTAAGACCAATGCCAACTCAATAAGAAGATAAACCAATGGAAATAGAGCATTTTTTTCTAGTCTCAACCATCTTTGAAGTAAGACTTGCAATATCTTGAAGTCTAGAAAAATCATCATTTCTTCTAACATCTCTAATGTAGGTGTTAAGCTGATCTCTAAGGATCATACGATCAGCTGGTGTGAAATCCTCTTCATAAAGTTCAACAAGACGACATAACTTAGTATGGTCAAATGTTGAGAATGAGTTTCTTGGATCAAGGCATGCTATGCAAAGAAGTAACTCTGTACTTGCTTCTGTGAAACGATGATTCATCTCTTGAGCGATGAAATCAATAACTTGGAAAAATACTTCAACACGAAAATGGTGCATATAAGTAATATTTTGCCCTCCACGCCTCGAATGACTACGAGTTGGTATAATATCTTCCATATTTGGTACACTAATAGAATTATCGACACAGAAAGTTTTGACTTCTTCCAAAAATTCATTCCATTTTGTCTCCCTCAAATCCTGCAACCGTTCCTTCACTACTCCAACCAAACTCATAGCATTAACTATGTCTTGATCCATTCGCTGCAAGACCTGTGACAATTCATTCGTAATTCCCATTATATCCCTCATCAAATGCATAGTGAATACAAACTCAAAGCTTTCCATCTTATCCATCAAACTCATAGCCATGGATCTTTGTTATGACTGAAATCCATCATCTTTTATGTTTTCAAGCACTTCCAACACTAATGACCACATAGTGAAAAGACGGATTATTGTAAGGTGATGTGAACCCCAGCGAGTATCACCTACAATATTATGGGAATTAAAAACTTATAAACAAAGAAATAAAATATTTGAAGATATTTAGTAATTAACGAGTAATCATCTGGTCGTGCGAGACTGATTTCTTGATTTTTGCCTCTTTCACTAAAAATCTCTCCCTTGTCTAACCGATCCACTAAATTCTCATGATGACTTTGGCGAAGAGTATCTTTTCTTTTACAAGAAGCTCCGACCATATTCACAATCAAACAAGTGTAATTAAAAAAATCACCAACTTGTAAGTTATTCTTTGCAATAGCCACAACAACCAATTGAAGTTGGTGAGCAAAACAATGGATATAAATAGCAGAAGGATTGTCCCGCAAAATAAGCAACTTTAACCCATTGAACTCCCCTCGCATGTTTGATGCCCTATCATACCCTTGACCTCTCAATCTGGATATTGATAACCCGTGTTTTGCAAACAATCCGTCTATAGCATTTTTTAAAGATGGAGAGCAAGTGTCATCAACATATTCCACACCAAGAAACCTTTCAATTACTTGTCCACGTTTGTTCACATATCTTAAAACCACTGCCATTTGCTCCTTCACTGAATTATCTCGCAACTCATCAACCATAAGAGAAAAAAATCCTTCCTCAATATCATTAATGATCGCAAGTGTAGACTCCGTTGCACAAGCATTCACCAATTCCTTTTGAGTTTTCGGAGAAGTCATTTGGTTGTTTCCAGGGGCATTAACCATAATTGTTTTAGCAATCTTTTCATCACGTAAGCTGTACCATTCCAAAAGTTCAAGAAAGTTGCATTTTCTCAATGAACTCTCAGACTCATCATGACCACGAAAAGCTAATCCCTGCGCCAAAAGAAAACGAATGCAATCTAAAACCGCTGTTAAACGAATGTGATATGCATTCTCTTGGTCATGCCCATGTGCGAAAAATATGTGCGACACACTTTGCCGCTGATTTCTGAATATTTCACATTTTTCTCTAGCTTCATTGTGAAAACTATTATGGGAACCAACATGTTCACCAAATTTTTCTATTGCCTTTTTCCAATTGTTGAATCCTGTACATGTAAACACATCTCCTCCGCCTTGTTCTCCTTGAGATTTTCTAAACAGATAACACCATAAACAATACGCTGCATCTTTTGATACACTGTATTCCAACCACTCATAGTCTTTAAACCATGTCTCCCTAAAACTCCTCATATCTTTTCCATATTTTTTCTTGGGAAAATTATGACCAAACGGTTGACAAGGGCCTTTGATCAAGTACCCCCTACGAATTTCATCCCTAATCCCAACATCATATGTTTCAATGGGTTTATGCAACCCTGGATCACCAACAATACCATTCAAGTGATTCAACCCTGGGTCACCAATAATATCATTCGAATTAATTAAACTAGTTCGGGGTTTTTTTGAACTAGTATGCAAGTCATGAGCATTAGACGATTCACCGCTTGACCCGTTTCGTGGTTTTTTTATCACAAACTTATCCATTATCTAAATAAAACAAAACAAATATATAAATAAAAATACAACAATTAGAAATCAAACTAATCAATTATAAATATTTTATAAATTATCAAATAATTAACTAAATCCTAACAAATAAATAATTAACTAAATCAAACTAATAAATTATAAATCCTAACATTAACAAATAATTAACTAAATCAAATAAAAAAAATTAAAAAAAAACATACATGGCTGCCTACTCTGCTTCAGACCTTTGCTTCTCAGCCTTCTCCTCTGTTCTCTGTGCAACAGAGAGGAGGCGGCCGTGGACGGTGGACCCGTGGTACGAAGGGCGTCGCTGGAGCCGGAGGAGGTGGCGGTGCCGGTGCAGTGACGTCGATGACTATGAGGCGGTGCCGCGGTGGAACAGGAGAACTGGAGAAGGGCGGCGTCGCCGTCGGGAGGGATGGGTTGGGGCTGGGAAGAGAGGAGCGGTGGGTCGGCACCAGGCGAGGATGGCGGAGTCGCGGAGTTGGGGATGAGGAGGAGAGGAGGCGAAGGGGCGGGCGCGGGTCTAGCGACTAGTCCGAGTCTGAGGAGCGGAGGAGGTGAAGGGGCGGGCGCGGGTTAGTCCGAGTCAGAGGAGGTCAGGAGCTGAAGGGGCGGGTGCGGGTTAGTCCGAGTCAGGGGGGGGGGGAAACACGATAAAATATATTATGAAATTTGAAAAGTCACATATTATAAAAAAGAAAAGAAAATCCCCCTCTTCGTCTCCCACATATAGATAGAGAGTTAATTTTAAGAAAAGAAACATAAATAATCTAAAAGAGAAAGGGATCGGGAAGTCAGAATGTTTATATAATGCATTCCTATAATACTTAATTATACATATATATTACACAAGTATTTCAGTATATATATATATATATATATATATATATATATATAATCCGGACGGTTCAGGTTTTTGAAGTCTAAATCTAAACCCGTCCCAAATTCATTCGGGTTTAACTTGACTTCCTCGTACCCGCTCCAAATCCATTTAGGTTTACCCCAAATCCATACTATTCGGGACGGGTCCGGGCGGATACCCACTTAACCCGCCCCATTCTCATCCCTATTTGAGAGTGGGACCCTATATAGCGCTTACCAACGCAGGGGATCAATTTATTTTATTTTTTTTTCCTTTTTTTTGTGATGAGAAGATAAGGGAAGGGCTGGTGCAAAAGCGTGGTAGCTAAAGCGTATCAAAGCTTAATGACAGTAAATCCAACCACCCAGCATCTTTTTGGCTTCTTGTTTTTGTTTATTTTTTTTTCCGGAATGCGTTGTGCCTCTCGTCGTTTTCCTGTTTGTCGTGTTGCTTCTTTCACGATAAGATCGAAATCACGGACGATGTCAAGTCTTTGCGTGGAAAGACCTGTTTAAGTGTTGATAATATGCATGACAAGTCCTTAAGACTTAAGTGTAAAATAATGATATGCTTAGCAAATATTTAGTTATCGATGATGGGTGATTCTAAATAGGGATTTTGGTGATTTTAAATATTAGATTTTGGTGATTTTAAATAGGGATTTTTGCATTCTGCTAGCATATACTTTCCCGGAATTACACTTTGGTACCACAAGGTTTGGAATTTATAATTTGATACCACCAAGTTATAAATTAAGTGAAATTTAGTTCCGATCCCCGACACTTCGTTACTATAATTTGACGGGGTTTTGCATCCGTTTCCCGTCACGGAAGGTGATATTCTCCCTCGAGCTCTTCTTCCCGGCGTGGTGCTCTCCCTTCGATAACTAGTTCCTCTGCATGGGTGGCTGTCGACCGTCGATGGCCATCCGTCTTCTCTATACTCTCCCTCTGCCCCAAGCTTGACTTTTCCCTCTCCGTCGGCATCAGCCCCTCCTCCCTCCCCAGCGTACTATCTTCCTCCCCTAAACTTCTCCTCTGGAGCCTCCATCATCACATGCTCGCCAGTTACGCCCTTCTCCAGTCCGTCCTCAACTCCCAACACAACCTCGTCCTCAACACGATCAACAAGTACTCTTGCCTCCCCACCGTCGATGCCCACAAGGTCCTCCTCCCTCGTGTCCAGATCTTGATGAAGTAAAAGAAGAGAAAGTCGGGGGAGCTTTAGTTGCTGGCGGTAAAGCCTGGATCTGAAATGTCTCGGCGTCGACAGGTGGGAAGTGAAGCTTCGTTGGCGCTGAGGACGGTAATGAGATGCCGGTGTCGGGGAAGATGGCGGCGGTGCTTGGCTGGTGGCCGATCCGGTCGAGAGGGCTTGGAGGAAGGGCGACATGGTCGACGAATAGAGGAGGTGGAGGGCAACGAGCTTGGTGCCCGATGGCAGCGAGATAGGGGCCTTCGGCGGGGTGAGTGTGCTGAGGGGCGGCGCCAGGAAGAAATACGATATCCTGCCCTTGGAAAACTAGGTATCATAAAATGAATGAAATCGGGATCTAAAGAATATATAATATGCCAACCTTGTAAACAATGTGAGATAGCCTACAACCAACACAAATTTAGTTCAACAGTTCTGATTCTAGATAGCTCGATCATATAATCCAGCTTATAACCCTTTTAGTCCACCCTACAGCAAAGAGAGTTCTAAATCTGACTAAAGGTTGTTATTCTTTAGGTATAATTAAAACTAGATTTGAGGTGCTTTGGATTAATCAAGTGGTGATTGAATTGATTTCAATCTTATCAATGTGAAGGTAAGTTTCTCCTCCTCATTTTTTTCATTGCTATCAACTTTCACGAGATTAAAAAAACAGGAAAGCAGACTTCTTTCATCGTCCTCTTCCCTACTTTTTTGTAGATTGATTGATTTGAGACCTAGCCCTTTGGAAACGTTTCCCACATGTTGTGGTATTATTCCAATTCTTCCCCTTCTTTCTGCACTTCTTTCCTTCTTTTTTTTTTCAGGTTGTTAGTTCCAAGCATAATCGTGGCACCAACACTACACCAACACCATTAGTTTTGAGAATCTTAGATCAGCATGAGGACATTGAAATCATTTTATGGAAATTAAATTACAATAAATAAGTCATTTCCTATACTGAAACTCTAAGCTAAAATGCACTAGTATTACCCCAAAACCTAAACCGTCTACAATCACTCTAAGTGATTGCACTCGGTGGCCACTCTAAAGTAATCATATACACCAAAACCCAAAATCCCTGAAACTAGTAATATCACTAGGCCCTATATAATGTAATGCATCCCATGTGGTAGCTGAAATTATATCAACATCACTCAATTCTAAACTAATTTAATACCTTTATTACATTAGGTGAAAGATTGTACCCTATATAATATAATGTAATTGTTTTGTCGCTCGAACTCAAGAAATAAAAATGAAAGAATAATACTTTCATCTGCCTTTTCCAGTTCCATATGCCAAATGACCACCGTGAGTCCAAAATCCTTCGGATGTTATCTGACGAGAGCTCCTTACCTTTCTCTGTCCTGAAGTCTTTTTCAAAATCTTTTGTAGTTTCTCCTATTCTTGGTTTTCTCCTCCTTGGATTTAGTTCCTAACCCCTACATCGACACCTCAACACATACTCACTTGTAGATTTTTACCATTTTTACCATCTTCAAGCTTCAAAACTACAAAACCCCCGAACTAAAATTTAATTCCAGCTAGCATCTTACTTTCTCACTTTTGATCCAGACTTAAAATCCACCAGTCTTACCTCAAATCCTTCTTCATGCTTCTAACATGGCATTGCAATCCTAATTCCCTAAAATCAAATCAATAACATGTAGGACTCTTAAACACAGTAGAAAAAATCTTATTGAAACTTAAACGCCAGCAAGTGAAGAACCAAAGCACCCTTGCAAGTTATATTCATCACGAAAACCATTTCCAAGCATACTCAGCCATTTAATAGAAACATATTGGTCTCTCGAATCCCAGATAATTTGTAATATCAAAGACCTTGAAGTGCACGAGGGAATTCGTAAAGGAATGTGGTTTCAAAACCCTAAGCTGTAATAAAAGAGAGAGAGAGAGATGGGATGAGAGCGAGAAAGGTACTTCGTCTGCTCATTGCTGTGTTTGGATCTCGACGAGGAGGCACGCTGGTGAGGTAGCGTCGGAGGAGGATGCAACCCGGCAAGGTAGCACCAGAGTAGGTAGCATGCCGGTGAGGTAGAGCCGAAAGAGACTCGCAGGTGAGGTAGCGCCAAAGGAGGAGCTAGCACCGAGTCAAGAGAAACTAAGGAAGAGGAGGTGACGCCGAATGGATTCACGATTTACAACATGAGAATGGGTGTGAAGAAAGAGGAGGTAGCTGACGCGCCCAAACCACTCGTCGTTAAAAGTGACTAGGGCGTCAAAGATTACAATTTATACCGAATCCTACTAACTACTACGTAGCTAGCGGGAGTCCGGGTCGATCCGCAGGGAAATGAGAAATGACTAACGTACTCGATAGATAACTCCAAACAACTAGCTAAAATGATTTGGGTTTTGGATTAATGACTATTAAAGTAATTAACTAAGTGAAAAGAAAGATAACTAATATAGAGAGGTCTTGGGATCTCCATTTCATTGTAGGTTCTAGTGTAGCCTCCTAAGGAATTGAGGTGTGTAATCCAATTGGGACGATCGAAATCAAGAAGTCGACAAGCGGGTGCTTAGCCTCACTTATCGCTCAACGGAAGTCGGTTTAGGATCATCCGCCGGAAATAATCACATTCACAAAGTCGACGAACGAGTGATTAGCTTCTATCGTCGCTAACGAACCTTCGATTAAGATCGATTCGTCGCAAGAAAAAGATATTGCATGGAGTCGGGCATTGGATCGAGATGGTTCTAGCACCTCGAATCCAATGCAAGAGAAAGATAGAATGGATCCTTTGATTAGAGAGATAGGGATGGTTCTAGCATCCCTAATCTCTAATCTAGGGCTAGTAATCCTCCCAATAGATTTGGATGTGTTTCTAGCACATCCAACTCATTGAGGCATAACAACAAACACCTATCATGCACAAGTTCTAACTCATACCAAAGAAAGGCATTCATCCATTCATCAAATGAAATCCATGTACAAAGATAGAGAAATAATGCTCAAATCCATACAATAGATCATCCCTAAAGGTTACACATCAAAACCCTAAGAAAACTACAAAAGAATCCTACAACTACATGGAAATCCCAAGAGATAGGAAGTTAGCTACTCATCTTGGTTGGATCCATGGATGGAGGTTGATGAAGCTCCCCTTCCATGGATTCCCTCCAAGAAGTCCTCCTCTCAATTGGGTAAGAAACCTAGAAGGGCTGGAGAAAACTAAGAGAACCCCCTAAAATCCCCCCTAAGGGGTCTATTTATAGTAAACAAGCCTCCCCCACTCGGATTAGATCTGGGCCATTGATTTTGCTCGGCTGGCATCAAAAGATCGATCCTCATAGGGTGAATGATCGATCATTCGCTTCGTGTGATCGCTGGTCCCGTGAAGGATCGATCCTCCCATAGGAAAGGATCGATCTTTTCTTCTTGAATTCTGGATTCGCCCCGATGAAGATCGATCCTCCAGTGTGTGGAGATCGATCCTCTAGAATTTGCGTTCTGTCACTGGGAAAATGCGCAAAAGTGATCGATCCTCTCATGCCATAGGATCGATCCTTGTTGTCCTGATTGGCTCCTTCTTAAAGCACTTCAAAGGATCGATCCTTCTTCCATACAGGATCGATCTTCTTCATAAAAACTGGCCCGAATGACGTTGTTTAAGCTCGGAACTTGATCCAATCCTCGTTGGGGGCACTTGTACCTGTAATAGGGTAAAATCCATCAGTAAGGCCTTGCTCGGAGACTAACAAGGCCAAGTTAAAAGGGTGATTTATGCACTTTTCACGTCTTATCAGTAGCGCAAGGGGAAGAGCTATCGTGAGAGGAGGCAGCGCCGAAGGAGAGGGTTTAGCGAGATAGGGGATTTCGCCTTACACTAAACCATGTTTCTTAATTAAATGATAATAACAAGATATATTAAAAACCGTACATTGTGCACTTAACATTCGATGATGCTTTAAAAGTCGCATCATGTGCACTTAATAAAATAGGTGCACATAACAAAACCGGTGGTGCACGTAAAACTACCCCGCTAGGAGCTGTATTGTAGCTCAAAATTCGCACACCGATGCACTACCCTTATAAGAACCTTTAGCCGAGTTGCTAGACCGATTGGCTCCGATAATAATAATAGAAAACAGAAGTCCGCACTCATTCAACAATTTTTTTTGCGATCTGATACCCATTTCTTATTTTTTTGCAATCTGATACCCCTCAACCATTAAAATTACCGTCATACCCTCACATTTCACCGTCACAAGATACATGCATGCCATGCTGCATGGATAATTAAATAATCCATCTGTTGCTTTGAAATTCAAGGATGGCAGTGTCGTGCCCCGACCCGCGAAAGCCCAACCGGACTGGGCGACGCGAACCGGAACCTAACTAAATTCGGAAATAATGGCGAGGGGTTCTCTCTAACTTACTGGTTTCATTAAACAGTTCATAAGCACCCCTGAATAATACAATAAATTTAAACCTCAACAGATATAATATAATATTCCAAAACCTCAAAGGGGTTACAACAGTTAATACATCATACTACCTCCCGTAGGAGACTAACTATAACAAAAAATGTAGAAAGTGATCACCGATCCTCAGACACCGCCAGACACCGCCGCGCCACCAAACACCTGCCCGGTAGGGGGCACTGAAGATGAGCTAACGCCTGCACCTGCAAACGCAGCCCGAATAGAAGTGAGCACTAAGCTCAGTAGGGTTCTACAGTACGGCACACAGAAGGAAGAGGGAAACACAAGAGTGTCACCCTTAAGTAAGACATGGGTGTATACAGGGGTCCCATAACCCCGCCGCGTGTCCCTGAAGCCCACGAACATGGTCGCACTCAGTAGTAGAAAACAACACTGCTGGCCTACAAGCAGGGAATGACACTGGAGGCAGGAAATAGCACCGCTAAGTAGTGAAACTCTATGCTCAAGGGTCAACACAGTGGAACACGGGCTACACCTCAGCATCAGACTCAAGGCCGACACGACCCCTATAATCATCAAGCAACATGTGTACCAGTCATCTAAGCCAATCATCAAGTTTGACTGGACACCACAATTCGAACCGAGTCCAAACTACCCAACCCCGGTCCTAGGGCTAAATCCGAGCTTCCAGGCTCGGGACAGCGACCCACAAATCACCCACGCCCTAACCATGCAACTAATGCACAACAGAGAATGCATGCTAAGAACATACACAAGCAAGAGAAATAGGCATGCAATAGTATGAAAATGCAGCATACAAGTCCAACTGGATCGCTGCAGCGGTACTACCAACCGCTGCCAGCCGATCCGCAACGGGTCCCGGCATTACAACGGTACCACGACTGTCAACCGCGAACTCCTGCAACGGGAAGCAACCCCGAAAACCTCGATGAACAGTAAAAATTATAATATTATATGTTTCGAACATATAATATTATATAAGACACCAAAACATTCTCTACATAGCAGCTAGTTGACCCCGTCGATCCGATATCCTAATGCTGGGATCAACATATTCAAAATCTAGAAACATCCAACGGCTGGATTAACGGGAAAACACTAATCAAAACCGCTAATCAAAACTAACTTACCATTGCTTGCTGCAACACAACCCACCAGTGTGAAAACCATAACAAATCGTAGGAAAATAATAAAATTATTAAAGCAATTGGGTATGAGAGTAGATTCAAATATCTACAACTCTTATACTCATCACAACCCAAGATAATACACGTATCAATCGGAAAACGCGCCGCAAACCGGATGTTCTTCAAGAACAGCAGAAACCGAAAAATCCGAGATTAAACATGCATAAATCCTACTAAAATCTCAACCAAAGTTCATGAAACTTAAACCAAAAATTATACTAAGCAACATGCATCCAACAACACAAATACCGCAAGATCTAACGGCTAGATTTAGAGAAACCCATTAAACAACTCTCGTAGGTAGAAAACCTACCAGAAACGCTAAACCTCGACTGATTTCTCACTAAACAGCCGCTAACCAAGCAACCAAACCACGCCAAGGATCTTCCTCACGCCGCCACAGATCCAACGAGCTTTGGAACACCCAAAACGGTGGCCGGAGGAGCGAGAACGAAGAAGAAGAAGGGGCTGCCGGAAGGAACAGAGGAAACAGAGCCCGCGGGAAGAAGAAGAAAGAAGGAAGAAGAAGGAGAAGGAAAAAGAGGAAGAGAAGAGGAAGGGGAAGGCTGGGGAAGGAGGGAAAAAGGGGAAGGAGAGGAGAGGAAGTCGTCTCTCCTCTCTGACAATGGAGAGCGACGGCCACGACGGCCGTCCTCGCAAGCTAAACTGCTCTGCTACAGTACCCGGATCGATCCAATGCCAAGAGGGATCGATCCAAGACTGGTTGGATCGATCCAAGACTTGACTGGATCGATCCAACACTAGTTTGGATCGATCCACAAGTAAAAAAAAAAACCCTAAACGGATCTAGTCAAACACAATCATCAATCAGAGGTCGTGTGTGCACACGCAGGTGTGAAACAAACCGACAAGGCGTAATTTACCAAATTGCCCTTGCGGTCCACAACGAGCCACGGGCCCGACCTAGGCGGTCGACCCAGGAATGGAGGGACATGTCCTCACAGACAGTAATTCCCCTCTACATGGCAAGCAACGATTGGCGACGGTGTACAGCGGTGTCAGCACGTGAGAAGATTTGTCGTGCAGACGGTGCTCGCATTAAATGCTTCTTTATCTACGCGCCAAAATGCGCATAAAAGACTAACATCATAGACATATATGATTTTTCACGCGTGATTATCACTATACGCATGTAGAAAGTATGCTTTATCACTATACGTGGCATGGCATGCATAATTAAAAAAAGATCAGAATACGCCATCAAATTTAATGCGACGGGAAGCGTGAGAAGACCTCAACCATGCAAATGGTGCTCGTCTGAGTACGTTATGCCGCCAAAGAATTGCTCTCCTACCATAGTCGCCCATCGCATGGGTTTTGCCCGCCACCATCTCTTCCTCCCTATCGCCTCTTTCTCCCTATCTCCTCAAGCCAAGACCGATATCTACCTCTAGTTCTTTCTCCACTTTAGATCCAGACCGGGACGGTGATCTTCATCATATGGTCTGCGATGGGGAGCGTTCAGCTACTTTGTCATTTCAATGGAAATGTTGTATACGCCGAAGGTCTTCCATATTATCATGGTGGGTCAAGTCGGCTCGAGGAGTTCTCTTCGGACCTATCGTATACTCAACTGAAGACTTGTTTCTATATGCTTTGTGAGCTATCTCCAACCGATGCCGAGTTGTTCATTAGCTTCGAGAAGCCCAACGATCCATACAGTCCATTCATACGATTAGATAACGACATAGACTTGTCCCAGCTCTTCGTTCTCCTCGGTCATCCATCTTGCCCACCCATCAGAGTGTTTGCCTCCCTTGAAGAAGCAGACAATACAAGGTATTCCAGAGGATATTCTTTTACTGAATAATAATGGCTTCGTTATGCTTTCTAACGCTTTCCTACAATGGCTCAATTGTGACAGCGATACTATGTTTCTTGAGACGACACCTACTACCCGTGATTTGGGCAACATTGATCTGAACGCCCCCTTCGTGCCAACACTGGGCGAAGTGGAAAATTTGGCGGATGTGGTGGAGGAGATATTGCTCAATGCCCTCACACCGGAGGTGGAAGGATAAAAAGGTTCACTGGCGTGCCCAGTTTACGTTTTCGTGTGATATTAATATGCCTCCTGTGCGCATAAAGTGATAACTGCACGTGCAAAGTTCACTTGTATTCATGCATGATGTCTTTCCATCGCGACTGTTAGTGTTTTATGCGAGTTTGATAAAGACGCGCGTGCATTTCTTCGCGTAGTTAAAGACGCGTGTAAATATTTTCAAGTGACCACATTTGAGAAACGCGAGTAATATTTTCGTGCGACATTAGGATACTTTCTACGCACGTATAATAATAAACACGCGGGAAAATTCATTTGTCATATATGTGTATGATATTAGTATTTTATGCACATTTATGAACGACACGCGTGAATTTATGTGCGTACTTAAAGACGCATGTAAATATTTTCACATTTGAGAAATGCGAGTATTGTTTTCCTGCGATGTTAATATATTTCCTATGCGTCCTTATTGTAGTTCTTGCGTGCGTATAGTGATAACCGCATGTGTGAGTTCGTCAATTTTATTCATGTATTCATTGTTGTTCATAGGCTTTACACTCGACCCGATGTGGACATGCACGACATGTCCGATAAAATTTATTTCGGTGATGATTGGGATCCTGATTGTGAAGAACATGAATTGGCTATTTGCGAGCCCGTGGAAGACACAAAAGATGAGTACATCCTCAATTTCGATGCACCCGAATCTCGAGTGGTTTTCTTTCTAAACGCACCGGAACCATTTGTCGGTCAATCCTTTCCAGATAAGAAGCAACTGAGACTTCTGCTCGCAAGATACGCAATCACACGCCGGTTCGAGTATATCACAAAAAGTGTGAATTGAAGGTTCTTGTGCTTCGTGTGGAAAGAAACTGTTCATGGAAGGTGATTGGTAGGAAGGGCCCAGTATTCCCAGTTTTCGGATAATGAAATTTGTCAACGACCACACGTGCAAGAGGCCAATGATCGGTCATGGTCACAAGCAATTGAAATGCTCTTTTATCACTGAATATGTGAAAGAGTAGATGGCATCAAGCGATAAATACACTATGAAGATGATTGTAATCGAGATTTTGAAGAGGTATGGCGTAAAGGTGTCATATTAGAAGGCGTATCGTGCCAAGCAGAAAGTTCTCACCCTTGTCAGAGTGGAACCTATACATTCTTTGTTTTGGGTTGTGAATGAATTTTTTTATAATCATGTTTCTCATGCAAACATGTCCGTGGAACATACGAGGGTTCATATTCTTTGTTGAGACCCTACATGCGGGAGTAGATGATGAGGGACCCGACCACAGTGACGACACTTCAGGTAGACTCAGGGAACCGTTTCCTACGCATATATTGGGCCTTCTGCGCATCCATCCATGCCTAAAAGAACTAAATGCGGCCAATTCTTGGTATAGATGGCACATTTGTCACTGGTAACTATCCGAGGACAATTTTTACTGCAATTGGGGTACACGGCAACAATCACATCTTCCCTGTGGCATTTGGAGTTGTGGACAAAGAGTCGGCGGAGTCATGGACATGGTTTCTCACACGTCTCTGCACATGTATTAGTCTGTTCGAGACGTTGACTATAATATCTGACCGGCACAAAGGGATGTTGAAGGATGTGGAGGATGTGTTCCCGGAAGCAATGCATGGTTTTTGCATTGTGCACTTGTCGCATAATCTAGTGAATGCACCGAGGAAATCACAACCATACAAGTTGTTCTAGGCGACTGCGAGAGCGTACACTGAGGCCGGTTTCACACGGGCCATGGATAGAATGAAGGAGTTGTATCCAGAGCAGTACAAGTACGTCACAGACATCCCCAAAGAAAAATGGGGAACCCACTGCTTCCCAAGTCGAAGATACAAAATGTTATCAACGAACATGGTTGGGAGTTTCAGCAAGGTGTTGAAGGATGCGAAGGCATTGATAGAGCTTGAAAAGTGTCGTGGCTTAACAAGTGTGATCAAAATTACTAAAATTATCCCGTGCTCTACTTTAGCTACTAAAAATTGTAGTTAGCGGAGAGTCCGAGTTGAATCCACAGGAAACAAGGTGATTGAGATTGAGTTCCTAGTTTAATCTCCTACCAAAGCGTTGGGAACAGATAGAGACTTGAAATTAAACTAAATTTAAACTAAATGGTTTATAGGTATGAAAGAGGAGACCATAGGATTCTTAATCTGTAACCAAGGTTCTACCGGGTCTTCCTAAGATTAGGGCACATTAATCACGCTGAATGGCTTTCCTAATAGTTGACAAGTGAATGGCTAGTTCTCCTTATCACTCAACAAGTTCTGGTTAGGATCCCTTGTTGGCAAGAAGAATTACCTAAATGTCAGTGACTGAATGATTAGTTACGTTCACTGCTAATGAACCCTCTGGTTAGGATGAATTCATCGCAAGTAGTAGTACTGATATGGATTTAGGTGTAAGATCAAGATGAGTTTAGCATCTTGATGGCCAAATCTAAACGACATGATATATGGAGGATTAGGGATAGAACGTAGTGGTTCTAGCACTATACAATCCTCAATCACGAATAAGAGTTCATCTGAGATACCATGGAACTAGCATGGTACTCCTAGAAGATAAATCCAATCCAAGCCCTAGCATACACAAGCTCTAGAATCAAATGCAAACGAGAACAATCCACACATCCAACAGGAAAGTCAACACCATAATATAAAAGAAATAGAGATCAATCCATATAAGCCAATCAATAATGTATACAAGCCCTAGATCTAAGAAATCCTTAATAGAAACTCTAGTTACATCATAAGAATCCCATGACTAGGGGTTTAGCTACTCATCTTTAGGGTTTCATCCATAGATAAAGGTTGATGAAGCTCCTCCACCATGGATTTCCTTCAAAAGATTCTCCAAATAAAAGTTAAAAAGAGGAAAAAACTGTCCTTCACGTCCAAGAGAGAAGACCCCTTGAACCCTAGAAAAAGACCTATTTATATCCTAGGTCACAACTCCTCACGGATTAGATCTGGGCCATAGATTTTCTTCGTATGACTCAAAGGATCGTTCCTTCCATGAAAAAAGATCGATCTTTTGTCTTCAATTGCTGGCCACGCCCGTAAAGGAAAGGATCGATTTTCATATAGAGGAAGATCGATCTTCTTCTTGTGTTGTTGGTCTCACCCCGTGGATGATCGATCATTCCATAGAGGAAGATCAATCCTTTCCAATCTAGCTCTCTGTCACTTTAATGTGTTTTAAATTATCGATCCTTTCAACTGTGATGATCGATCCTTTCAAGTGACACTCTCTGTCAGCTTAATTTGCTTTAAATGATCGATTTTCGCATGAGATGAAGATTGATCCTTTATGATGGAAAGGCCTTCATGTATCCATTTTAGCTCCAAACTTGATCTAACCCTTGTTGAGGTT
Source organism: Narthecium ossifragum (assembly GCA_963920575.1). NCBI lineage: Eukaryota > Viridiplantae > Streptophyta > Magnoliopsida > Dioscoreales > Nartheciaceae > Narthecium > Narthecium ossifragum. Next base: position 21,773,217 of record OY986967.1, read on the forward strand.
TCTTGTACCTGAAATAGGGTAAAGATAGTCAGTGAAGCATAGCTCGGAGACTAACAAAGTCAAATTACAAGGGTGATTTGTGCACTTTTCAAGTCTTATCACACCCCTGACCTTTGCTAGTCCTCGAGCAAAGTAAAAGACAAACAAAAATCTAATTCGCCACTTTTGTAGGTCTCATGATTGCACTTAGCATGTGCAACAAGCCTTTAAACCCCTGGGTTACCCTAGTGGAGGAGTTATAGTCTCCTGAGGGTTTTCAGGGATGACACCCACAAGTATCTACACATCCCTTTAAGAATGTCATCAGAACTCCATTATAAAACTCATTAATTCCAACGCATGAAATAGAACTAATATCTATGCATATGTTCCTTAATTCATCTTCATATAAAAATAAAGCAAATCAAAACAAGTCATAGCACACTTCCAATACTTCTCCATATTTAATCATGATTCAAAAATAACGTTGATTCTCCAGTGTGTGAATTGGGTTTCACATGTATCAGAGTATCCATTATATCCAAACATTCAACTATTCAAGATGACAATTCTAAGCACACACATATTTTGCACTTATCACAACACAATCTATGTTCTCTTTTTTTTCACAAGGACATTCAACCGTTTTAAGCGAATAACACACCTTGTTAAGCACATTGCCCGGTTACTAAGTATGAAGTGCCTTTTTTTTCATTGTTAGGACATTCAACTGTTTTACGCGAACAGAACGCTGGTTAGACATCCTGCCCAGTTACTAAGTTGAAAACCACATATTTTTTTTATTTTTTTTATACGCATATACCTTTTGCGAACAGAAAATTGCATGTATTCATGTATCGTCTGTGACATAACAGAGAATTGTAAATCTATTCTAGTGTCAGACTCAGAATCTAATTTCAACTCATCCACATGTAAAGGTGCTCAAGTGCAATAAGATCTGTCAAGTTATTCCTACATCATGGTAAAAGTGCTAAAGCATAGAACTCATGCCATGCATAGCTAGATTTCCTAAATCTTATATGATATATAAATCTCGAAACACTTCATAAGATAAAAAACTAAAACAAGCATTTCTATTAATGAACATCATAATTTCGTTCGTCTAACATCATTCAAGGGATGTATAACATATTCCTAACTCAAATTCCTATAATCCTACCCCCAACTTAACTGTAATTATCCCCAATTACACTAAGTCACAAAATGAAAGCAAGAAAAAAAGGTAGAAGTCACCAGAGAAATCGGCCATTACTAGGCTTCATGCACAGAACAATCACCCCACCTCCCACACAACGATACCATCATCACTCCAACAGAGCCTGGGGGGCACCTGCCAGAATATACCTTTCAAGAAGAACGGGAAAAAAATAGAGCGAACCATTCAGCAAAGAAAGAAACGAAAGGCATACCAGATATGAAAGCATAGTGGCAAACTATCCCGCATCTATTACCCAAAAGCGGGTACAAAAATGATACTAAAGAAATAAAACTATCATCCAGAAAGTAGCATTCATTGAAGGCATGTATCAGACATACAAGTTCAAACACAAATCAGGAACTCCTACAGAAACAATGAACCCGGCATAGGAATGGTTGTCATCTGTCGCTCTTGGTTATCTGTTGGGTGACAAGTTGAGTCTTGAGTGATTAGAGTCATTCTTTTAGGCTTCGGATATTCTTTTTGGATTGAGTGCTACTTTGTTTTGAGTTTGAAGTTTTGCTTCTGAATCGCTGTAACTTTGTGGCATTAAGATGTTGAGTTACATTACAGAAACTTGTTATATATGCGTCTTATTCTTTGGACAAGTACAGTTATTTTTATCAATAAATGTTTGCTTTGTGTATTTGACAATGAGTATTGTATGACCTGTTAATTTGAAGCTGTTCTTTGTGGAGAATTTAAGGCTCAAGGCTTGTTAATTCCTGTTTTCATACTGAATATGTGTCTGAAAATCAAACAATATACAAGTTTCCAAGTGTTAATTTTGTTTTTAAGTTTGAACACACAAGATTCCTAGCAGTTACTATCATTTAGATGGTGTATAGTATTGTGATTTTATCGCGTTTGCAATGATTTTGAAAGCGATGACTATTTCCTTTCTGCTTAATTCTTGATCGATTTGTTTTCTTTTGCTTGCATTTTGCTCTAAAAGTTTCTTTGGATGCTCTACAACAGGATCTGCTGACAGGAAACTATTACAGGTGACATGATATATTCTGCTTTAATTCTTTTGAATGGTTTTAAAGAGCTATCATATGCTCCTTTTAAGTTATCATTGGATACTTTTGTATGTTTTCACTAGCAATAAACTGCGCATGCAAATGATGCAGAAGCACATGAAAGTTCTTAAGTATTCAGAACTTAAATGCTCCGTCAATAAAATTGATTATCATCATCGAATGAAAAAAATAGCTTGGCTAATAAAATTCCTTCTCCAATATCCAAAATATGATAATTATTATATTTTCATCAACATAGATATCCAAATATGACAATTATATTATTAATGTCATAAAAAATTTAATATATATCAAAATCGGAATACATTGTGGTATTCTTACTACTAGCATTCAGGGGTGACCATATCCCCCATTCCATCGTAAAACAAACACAAAAACTGAAAAAGTCACTGTATTCTGTTTCCATTCCAACACCAAACAAACAACAAAAATGACATTCCATTCCATTCCACCACCACCAAACAAACAGCAAAAGTGACATTCCATTTCATTCCATTCCATTCCACTGGAATCACATTCCATTCCAAAAGTATTTCAAAAATATTCCAACAAAACAAACGCCCCCTTATTTCATTAGCTTTTTTAATACTCGGAAAACACGTGTACGTAGGAGGGCTGAGAGGAGATCAGGTTTGTTGGGAGGCATGGTATGTTGCTCCCTCGGAACTTTCTTCTTAAGCTACACCCTACTCCAATTATATGATGCCACATCACATTTTATAATGTTGATGGTGTGGGTATGGGCATGCACACTTTTGTTTAAATTGGTTTCGGAAGATACGTGCAGTTAATATTTGGGTGGTTAAGAGGGTAGGATTTAGGTGGTCTAGATTTAGGATTGGGATCTATTTGAATTCAAATTTGAACTTGATTTTGAATTAAAACTTCAAATTTCACATATTTGTTTAAATTTCAAATATTTAAACATGTTGTAATTTACCTTAACGTCCTTAGACAAGGGGTAAGTGTAAATTCCCAAATACCCATGTTATAGATCATTTATGTCTTTTGACCAAAATGCCCCTAGAGCGGGTAAGAATGCTCACATATATTTTGGGTCATTGTACCTGTCGCGCCCCGACCTACAAAAGCCCAACCGGGCCGGGCGACGTGAACTGAAACCTAACAAACCGCGGAAAAGCTGGCGAGGGTTCCCTCTAACCTATTGGTCTCCCTACCAATTCATCAAAACACCCTCAATTTAAAAGACATAATTAAAATATACAAACTTCGAACCTCAGATTACAAAACCCAAGTGAAATTAATATACATATTCTCGGAGAGGGGAAGATTCGAATACAACATTACTCCTGTAGGAGATTTTCTAACATAGGTTAAAAGCAGTAAAGATCAACACCTCTCAGACTCCACCTGGCGCCGCCGCACCGCCGACCAACTGCCTGGTAGGGGCCACCAAAGAGGAGCGAACGCCTGCACCTGCAAACGCAGACCGGGTATGAGTGAGCACTAAGCTTAGTAGGGTTCTACACTACGTCACACAGAAGGAAGAGAGAAACGCAACAGTGTCACCCTCAAGTAAGACATGGGTGCATACATGGGTCCCATAACCCCACCGCGTATCCTTGAGCCCCACGATCATGATCTTCCAGCCAGGCTGGTCACATGTTAGGTCACACTCAGTAGCAGAAAACAACACTGCTGACTCTCAACAGGACACAGAACACTGTTTGGTGGGAAGAGACACCACTGAGTAGACAACTCCACTACTCAAGAGTTAAGAACATCGAACACCGCCTACACCTCAAATCCGACTCGAGGCCGACACGACCTCTACAATCATCAATCAACAGGTGTACCAGTCATCTAGTCCGATCATCAAGTTTGACTGGACACCACAATTCGAACCGGGTCCAAACTACCCAACCCCGGTCCTAGGGCTAAGTCCGAGCTTCCAGCCTCGGGGCGGCGACCCACAGATCACCCACGCCCTAACCAATGCAACTAATGCACAACGGAGAATGCATGCTATGAACATACACAGATAGGAGATAAGCATGCAACAGTATGTCAAAGCAGCATACAAGTCCGACCGGATCGCTGCAGCGGTACTACCAACCGCTGCCAGCCGATCCGCAGCGGGTCCCGACATTACGACGGTACCCCGATCGTCAACCGCGGACTCCTGCAACGGGAAGCAACCCTGAAAATGAGGATGAACAGTAAAATATAATATTATATGTTTCGAACATATAATATTATTTAAAACATCAAAAATTCTTTACCTAGAGCTAATTGACCCCGTCGATTCGACGTCCAAACGACGTCGGATTCGAGATTCAACTTAGACCTCAGTAGACCAACATGCCGGGATCAACATATCCAAAATCCAGAAACATCCAACGGCTAGATTAACGGGAAAACACTAATCAAAACTGCTAATCAAACTAACTTACCAATTACTTGCTGCAAAGTAGCCCTCCAGTAATAACTTCATAACAAATCGTAGGAAAATCAGAAAATTATGAAATCAGTTGGGTTTGAGAGTAGATTAAAAGATCAACAACTCGTATGTTCATCACAACCCAAGAACATGCACGTACTGATCGAAAAACACGTCGCAAATCGGCTGTTCTTCAAGAACAGCAGAAACCGGAAAATTCGAGATTAAACATGCATAAATCCTACTAAAATCACAACCAAAGCTTATGAAACTTATACCATAAATTCTACTAGGCAAGAGACATCCAATAACACAAAGAACAATAAGATCTAACGGCTAGATTAAGAGAAACCCATTAAACAACTCTCGTAGGTAGAAAACCTATCGGAAACGCAATCCTTGGTTGATTCCCCGCAAACCAATCACCAACAAGGTTCCAAACCACACCATGGATCTTCCTCACGTCGCCACGAATCCAACGAGCTTTGGAACACCCAAAACGGTGAGCGGAGGAGGAAGAACGGAGAAGAAGAAGGTGGCTGCCAGGAAGAACAGAGGAAGCAGAGCCGCGAAAGAAGAAGGAAGAAGAAAGAAGAAGAGAAGGAGGAGGGGAAGAAGAGGAAGGAAAAGGGAAGGGAAAAGCCGGGGAAGGAGGGAAAAAGGGGGAGGAGAGGAGGGAAAGTCCTCTCTCCCTCTGACAAGGGAGAGCGATGGCCAACGACGGCCGTCCTCGCAAGAGTTACCGCTAGGACTTTCTGGCACAGAGGGATCGATCTCTTCCCAAAGAAGATCGATCCCCTTAGGGCGTGTTTGGTTGGCTTGAAGTGGAACCAGAGTCACTTTTTTTGAAATGACTCCAACCAATTCGGTTGTTTGGTGGTGTTGAAATAAGATTGAAGTCACTTCAAGGCACTTTACCCCCAAGGAAAATTTAGCTTCCACTTCCGGATTTGACTTCCGGTGATTTTGGTCCGAAGTCGTTGAAGTGGCTCGTCGGGAAGTGGCAAATAATATTAATAATATAGTATTGTAATAAAAGATTAATATAAATGGGTCCCACATGTCACCTCGTGATTGGCCCACATCATCCAAAATAGTATTATTTTAATATTTTAATTTAAAATTATTTTAAAATTTTAATTATTAAAATAAAATATTAAATTATTAAAAATTCCTGAAATTGCCCACAGTTAGGGGTGACCATATCTCCACTTCAAGCACCAACCAAACATCAGAACTCATAAAATCTCAGAAAATCACTCGCTAGAAAATCACTCCAGTGAAGTCACTCTCTAAAAAGTCACTTCACAGTCTCCACTTCAGTTCATTTCTCAGCAACCAAACAGCTCCTTAGCAAGCAAGATCGATCTGCTTTGCCCAGAAAGACAAACTTAGGCTAAACACAAGCCCAAGCTCGGATCCTTCGATCCCAGGTCCACCTAACCACTCTATCAAACACTTACACCAAACAAGGTCCGTGTGTGCACACGCAGGTGTGAAACAAACCAACAAGGCGCAATTTATCAAATTACCCTTGCGGTCTATAACGAGCCACAGGGGTAGAGGGGCAGGTCATCACAGTACCCCTAGAGGTTTAAAATGACCAAAATACCCTCGACCCCTGTAGCTTATATAAGATGTCGTTAAAGCTTTAAGAAGGCTGATATGAGGGTGAAATTACCAAAATACCCTTTTTGTACTTTGGTTGGTGTAGAGTTCATATATGTTTTGGACAAGAATGCCTTTAAAATAAATGATACTTTAAAGGGTGGAAACAATATTTGTCATGTATGTTTGTGACAAATGTGCATTTAGAGCAAATGACCAAAATACCCTTGGGGGCTAAATGACCAAAGATGCCCTTTTTATATGTCCCTGGTTTATGTAGGATGCCTTCAAAACCATTAAGGACTAATTTAGAATGTTCTAGGTGGGTTAAGCCTATATTTGGCTAGAATGACCAAAATAGCCCCTAGAAGGCAAATTTCACCGAAATACCCTTTATGCTTCCGGTTATTATAAATGTTATAAAAACCATACATGAATATTTCTCAGATATTGTAGGGATTCTGAACACATATTTTGATCAAAATTCCAAAAACACCCTCTGACGGGTAAAATTACCAAAATGCCCTTAAGTCATTCTAACTTAAGTAGGATGTTATCCGGATTATGTAAAAGGCACGATGGGTTATAAGAGAGAGTCTAAGCATATATTATGCTTAAATCCCTAAAATACCCTTGATGTGGTAAAATTACCAAAATGCCCGTCACGCTCATGGTTTATGTACAATACTTTCAAAACCATGAAGGATCACATATAGAGCAGTGTATGTGTGTTATCTGTGTGTTTGAACTTGTATGTCTAATAACGTGCCTTCGAAGACTGTCTGAGGCGAGTTTTCGTAAATACCCTCAAATTTGACCTTAGTCAAAATTGGTGTCTACAAGCATAACTGTCAGTTGACGTCACCACTGATGCCTCCTCCATGACCACCGCTTTCTCCTCCGTGCATGTATGCACTGACTCATCCTCTCTACCACCCCCTTCGACACCTACATACGCATTGGCAGTGTCCATTATAATCCCCGACACAACATTGTACTATTCTTTCATTACATTGTCCGGGCCACATCTAAGGGTCTTGCCTGAGCGCCGTTTCTTACGTACCGTCGACATCGGCTTATCCTTCTTCGACGTCAGCCCATATGAACTACGAGCTAGTACATGCTTCTCATATCCTTTTCTTCACAACTCTGTCTCCTTCCTCAGTAGTCCCAACATGTTCTTCAACAACTTCTTCAGCAACGGTAGCATCAACTGACGGAATACCTAGCCTCATATCATCTGGCCCGATATCATCCGCCCTGGTAGCCTCATGCCTGATACCTTCCTCTTGGAAGGACACACTCTGAGGTGTTCTCCTTCTTACGGTTGATTCCACGAATGAAGATAGCAGTTTCTCTTGCATAATAGCATCCTCTTGGAAGGACACACTTCGCAGGGTCTTCAGAATTGGAGGTGCTACCAACTTCGCTTTCAGCCAAGCAATTTCTTTTTCGACTTCAGTGTGGCGCACATCCGAGCCCGACAATTTTAAGGTTAATTTGTTATTCTTGATGTTCAAATTACTGATGGCATTAGCCTGATCGACAATCCTTCGAGCCAATGTATCCATGACTGATCTCAGCTGCACACAAGTGTGGGAAACATGGTTAAGTGTGCACGAAAAATAAAAAAAAACACGCGAATTAATGAAATTAATAACGAGTAAGATAGATCACAATGCGTATAAAGTGAAGGGATAGGGCAAATATGCGTAAAACAAATAACAATGACGAGTAAAAAGATCATAATGACGAGTACCTGATCTAGCTTAGTCTCAATACTTGGGCTAGCCTCGTGAACTACGGCATAGGCACTCTCGGTCGAACCCGACATGGACATGAATTCAACGCGCCTAGTGGGCCCGTCTTGGCGAGAGGACGGTGCATCAGAAGTCCCAGCCACCGTCCTCATACTTTGTGATGGCTCGGCTCACGTGAAATGTCTCAGGTACAAGTTACATTCCTCGTCGGTGTAAACCATCTGAAAAATATAGAAAACCAACAGTTAGTAGACATTCCTAAAAAAACGACTAAAAAGAAAAGAAAGCAAATTTTAGTTTGACATTGCATGTGTAGTGGTTCCTTGTGTAACAGTGTCGGTGAGGTTCACCCTCCTCACCAGCTTTACATGTGAGGACCTGTCCCTCTATTCCTATAGCTCGTTGTTGACCACAAGGGCAATTTGGTAAATTGCGCCTTGCCGGTTTGTTTAACACCCGCGTGTGCTCACAACCTCTGATTGAAGATTGTGTTTGACTAGATCCGTTTAGGAGGTTTTTGACCTGTGGATCGATCCAAGCTAGTGTTGGATCGATCCAGCTAGGTCTTGGATCGATCCGACTTAGTCTTGGATTGATCCGAGAACTGTAGCATGTCGGCGTCTTTCTTCCTTGAGAGGACGGTCGTCGTGGCCGTCGCTCTCCGCTGTCAGGGGAAAGAAGACTTTCTCTCCTCTGCTCCCCCTTTTCCTCTCCTTCCCCGGCTCCCCCTTTTTCCTTCTTCTTATTCATCTTCTCCTTCTCTTCTTCTTCCTTCTTCTTTCTCCTTCTTCCGCGGTTCTGCTTCCCCTATTTCCGGCTGAACCTTCTTCTCCACCGTTCTCCGTCCTCCGCCCACCATTTTGGGCGTTCCAAGGCTCGTTGGAACCGTGGCGGCATGAGTAAGATCTCTGGTGTGGTTTGAAGCTCTGTTGGTGACCGGTTTGCGGGGAATCAGCCGAAGATTACGTTTCCGGTAGGTGTTCTACCTACGTGAGTTGTTTAATGGGTTTCTTTTAATCTAGCCGTTTGATCATGTTGTTCTTTGTGTTGTTGGCTTCCTCTTGCTTGGTATAATTTCTGGTTTAAGTTTCATAAGCTTTGGTTGAGATTTTAGTAGGATTTAAGCATGTTAAAGCTCGAATTTTTCTGGTTTTGCTGTTCCTGAAGAACAGCCAACTTACGGCGCGTTTTCCGGTCAATACAAGCATGATATTGACCTATGATGAACATAAGAGTTGTCGATCTCTGAGTTATCTTTCCATTCCAGCTTATTTCGTATTTTTTCGATTTTTCTACGAATTTTGGTGATTGTTCTCGTGGCCTGCAACGAGACTGATCTGAAGCTGGTATGAAGCTGTTTGGATCGATCCAAATATTCCGGATCGATACAATATTTTCTGGATCGATCCAAATGTTCCGGATCGATCCCAAAGCTGATTGATGGTGTTTTATGGACTATTTTTAGTGGTTTTGATTAGCGTTTTTCTGGTAATCGAGCCGTTAGATGCTTTTGGATCTTGGATTGATCCCGGTTGCACCCAAGATCGTCTGTTCACTGAGGGCAAGTCGGATTGATCCATGGGTATGTTTGGATCGATCCAGTGTTTCCCATGAATAGTGTCTGAGGGTAGCAGAGACTGGCTTTCTTGGTTTTTCCAAGTTGGATCGATCGGAGTGTGTTGGATCGATCCAACGTACACCAGAATGCGGTTTTGGTGGTTTTGCCCGCGGGGTTTGCCTTGATAGTTTGTTACCGCTTTGTGGTTGAACCGGGAGAGCGATGACTCCCGGGATTGTGTAGAATAAATGGGTTGGTTGTATGTCCTTTATCGTTTGGTGGTTAACCGAGGGAGTCATGAACCTCGAGAATGTTTAGTATAAACGGGCCGAGGGTATGCCCTTGATTGTTACATGTTTATACTGTTGCATGCATTGTTGATTGTGCATTAGAGGCCTAGGGTTTGACTGTAGTGCTGTTAGTCTGATGTTAGAGGTCGTGTTAGCTCTGTTGCTTGGAGTGCTGAGAGTTGGTTGTCATAACCACGGTTGTTCTGCCAAGTGTGGAGATCCCGCTTGGAGAGGGGTGTCCTACAGGTATCGTCATGTCCACCCTGTGTCAGAAAATGTCGGAGAATGTCCACCCTTGAACAGTGGTTGTCGGAGGGACGTACTTTGGACAGATACCCTTCGGGTTATTGACGGGATTTATGGGGTCCTTGGCAGACCTCAGTACTTGGCACAGAGTTAGTTCAGTTGCAGTTTCCCCTTCCTTGTGTGTATCGTAGAGTAGAACCCTACTGAGCTTAGTGCTCACTCCTACCCGGGCGGCGTTTGCAGGTGCAAGTACCAGCTCTCCTTCGGTGGGCCCCAGTTGCTCGTCATGCGGTGGCGCGACGACATCAGGGCATGTTTGAGGGGCAAGATGGCTTCTGTTGTGCCTTCCGGGAGACCTTTGTTGATGTAACCTTTTATGAGTTTTATAACATCTTTTGTACTTGATGACTGTTTATGTAAATCTTGATATAACTCTGATGTATGTACAGCTTTCTAATAGCAGATGTTAGATTTACTTCTGTCCTCTGACTGCTTGTTGTAACTGTTTCCGCCAGTTGCTGTTAGTAGATGTAGAAACCCCCCCTCGTGTCCCGGTCCGGATGGGTTTTCTGGGCCGGGGCGCAACATTACATCTCACCTCATCATGCGTGAGATAGTGCCCTTGATGGTTCGTGCCCTACTATCGGTAATCTCATAATACTATGTGAGTAGAACAGCAGTGCAACCACATACATATATGCATGCTCTGCCAGATCTCTCTGTCTTTGACGGCACACTCCACCGTTTGTGAGCCTTGCCGACCTCAGTCTTAAGGTGCTCGTGAACGATACTGGCCTAGTCAAATTTGTGCAGTGAGTAGAGATCTTCTAAAAGGGGCACTAGGTCCGTAGGGACAGTGTAGTTGGACCTCAGGAACAAGAAAACAATGAACATGTACATAATGAATAAGCGGCAGAAATCATAAACATCCTCCTCTTCACCCTTGCCCTTAAGATCTTCCAAGATGTCCTCGACATGACTATATGTCAAGTCGAGCTCAACAGTGTGTTTGCGATAGAATGGAATACTTAACAGCCGTTGCCGCATCTTTTTTCGCTTTAGGCGAGAACCGCCCATAGGTAGGCGAGGATAACTGCAACGTCTTCCGCTCTTAATTCAGCATTGCTACCTTGGACCAAGAACCATAAACCTCCCAGGTTATGCTTCATCATGTGATCGAGGAGGACATGGTCTTGTTTAATCTTTGGTAGTTGGAGTAGATGGGTGAAGGGTGTCTGACGAATGATGCGTGCATGTGCTTCAGTCATAGATTTGCCGGCAACCTCTATTATCTTCTGCGCAAAGCAGCGGCTTGCAAACGGAGTGTGGTCAGTTAACAGGAGATAGGAGTTGGAGTTAAATCGCGCATGGAAAACAATTAAACTACGCATATCAATGAATAACACATGTAATTACTGAAAGACACACATACATAATGAATTATACTCGTACTTAAATAGCATAGACGACACCTTAACAACGTGTAATAAAACAAAAAATACACGAATAAAGTGATAAATGTGCGCACGATGGAAAAGTACGCGCATAGATGTGCACAAGATGAAAAAGCACGCGTATAAACAAGTAAATGTATGCAAATACAGAATGAAGTTCAAATGCGCATATTAAACACCTTAACAAAACGTAAAAACAACAAAAAGTACACGTATTTTGTGCGAAACTTCTCATAGAAACGAGTAGATGGGAAAACATGGAAAAGTACGCGTATAAAGTGATAAATGTGCGCACGATGGAAAAATAAGCACGTAGATGTGCACAAGATGGAAAAGTACGCGTATAAACAAGTAAATGTGCGCACGGTAGGGAAAGAAATAGATGACATCGTGTTGTTTGCGATTAACAGAGATGGAAAAAACTTTGGGAAAAATGTCTCTTGAGGAAAAAATAGAAAGAAAAATTGTATATGTACGAAACGGGGACCAAAATAGTTGTCATCGTGATTTTTTAACAATAGATGAGAGTAAATCACACCGCCTATGGAAAATAAGAAAAAAAAGGAAAATAATGTGATCGTGCTCCACAGAGGGATGAATCAAGGCATACCGGAGTCCATGTTCGAAGATCCAGCGCCAAAATCCATCGTTGTCTCTTTTCTCCTCCGTTTTGAACCCTTGGCTTGTCTTCCTTTACCCTTTGCTTTCATGGAATTTTCCTCAATCGATGGAAATGGAAGGGGAGGAACTCGAAAACCCCTTTTCTCTACTACGGACTCTCGATCTCTCGCGATCTCTCAATCTCTCTCGAGATCGAGATCGAGCTCTCAATCTCTCGATCTTCGCTTTGAGTGTGCGGATTTGAAATAGTGAGTATGTGGATTTGAAAAGCTACATGCGAATCGTTTTTTATGCGTATTTATCCGACGAGACGTTTCGAATTGACGTCAGCTAACACCGCCGTACCGGTTGGCTAATCGGCGCTTGCCACGTGTGGGGTAATTAATATCCCTCGTGACTTTCGAGAAACGCGAGTATTATTTTCGTGTGACATTAGCATACTTTCTACGCGCGTATAGTAATAACCACGCGTGAAAAATCATATATATGTATGATGTTAGTCTTTTATTCTCATTTGTTAACTATGCGCGTGAATTTCTACGCGTAATTAAAGATGCATTTAATGCGAGCACCATTTACATGACAGGTCTTCTCATGTGCTGATACTGTCGTACGTCGTCGAGTCGTCAACCATTACTTATTATGTGGTGGGGAATTAATGCCATCATTGACGGTAATTTTAAGGGCCGAGAGGTATAAGATTGAAAAAAAAAAACAAGGAATGGCATCAGATCGCTGAAAGTGATCTAGGGTTTCAGATTGTGAAAAATTCCTTCGTTCAACCGCTGTGCAAGTCACATCCCAAAACCAACGGAGGAGACATAAAACTCGGGGAAAGCAACTAAACAAGGTGGTGGCATTCACATCCCATCTTTAAATTCATGCAGTAACGTACATCCCACTGCTGACCGCCGCGCCAGTCCCAATCCAGGCTATATTAATTAATTTTCTAGCTAGCTAGCTAGAAGATGTCGAGGATCTCGAGGATTGGGCGGTTGCAGAGCGGACACGACCGCCGGTGGAGCCACAGCTCCCGGGAGCAAGCCCGGCAGAAGGTGTGCCCGCACGGGATCAGCGCTGCCCCCTTCCTCCGCCCCATGCACACGCAGCACCACTCTTCCACCGCCCTCTCTTCCTCCTCCTCCTCCATCCTCCCGGCCGTGCGCTCCTCTCCCTCTCCTTCCTGCAGCAGTCTTATCAGCGACGCCCTCGTCGGTGTGCCCTCAACGCATTGCCTCGCCGCCCGGAGCTGCCTCTCCGCCGCCAGCGCAGCCGCCAGATTCATCTCCGAGCACCGGAAGTCCGTGGTCTGATCCACAACTTGTTCTACTTCTTCTTCTTCTGGTGGTCGAGCTAGCTCGTAGTCTTCTTCGGCCTCGGCGAGCATCGTGCGGGTGCTGGAGAACTCGCCCGCGCCCCAAAGGCTCCCGCAACACCCGATCCGGCTTAAACCCAGCTGCTCTTTAAGCTTGCTCCACCAGCTGCTCGTCCCCCTCCCCATCGATCCTGTGTATAAGTAACAACTGCTAGCTAGTCGTTTGCTCGGCAGGCATGACTTGCTTGTTATATAGGTGCGATGCGATTTGTATACCTGAGTGCATGTGGAGGGCTCCTCCTTGTTGCTGGATACCAGGAGGTCAAAAAGGTCGACAGGGGGCTCGGGGATTGAGGAAGCCAGCTCTTGAAGTGGAAGAAAAGGGACCAGCCATCTCGGTCAACGAGGACAACGGTATGTTTACCATGTACGCTTCACGTGTGTGTGCATCATGTACAGCGGCGATTCGGGTTCACAGATCGGGTCGGATCGGGTCGGGTACTGACCCGTTTAATAAAGACCAAATCTGAATCCGATCCGTTTAATAAACAGATTAGATTTATAAACCCAAAACCAATCCATTTATAAACGGGTCAATCCGACTCGACCCATGAGGGAGGAGGCATTACTGAGGCAACGCTCGGCGCCGGCGGCAGGATTTGGCCGGAAACAGCTGGATCTGGCCGGGAAACGGTCGGAAAAGAGTCATAGCGGCGAGGGGGTCATGGATCTGGTGTTAAATAGTGTCGGGGAGGCCGGAGACGGGGGAATCAAACGGTGGTGGCGTCGAATCTGAGAGGGCCAGAGGGGTGATGGAGCTTGTAGATATCTCGACAAGGCATGGCGACCGAGTAACGGCGTTGAGCGGCGTCGATGGCATTGGTGGGCGTCGTCGAATATGGTGCTGGGCTTCGGGGTTGTTGGCCTTAGAGGAAGTGGGGAGCTGGGACAACGGTGGGGCTCGCGGTCATGGACGGCGATCAGGCTTCGTGGTCGGTGAGGCTCGACGTCGGCGTTGAGATGACCTCGGGGAGGTCGAGGACAGCGATGAAAAGGAGTCGGGAGCGGAGGCTGCGGAGATCATCGATGAGATGAGGAGAGGGGGAGATTGGGCGTGCCACCGCTGGTAGGAGAGGAGAAGGGGGGGACTAAGGGACAACGGTGGGGCTCGCGATCGTGGACGGCGATGGGGCTTCGTGGTCGGTGAGGCTCGTCGTCGGCACTGAGGTGACCTTGGGGAGGTCGAGGACAGCGATGGGAAGGAGTGGGGGGGCGGAGCCGTGGAGGACCAGGGGGCCGCGCCGCCGCTGGTAGAGGGTGAGAGGAGTGGAGGAGAGGGTAAGGGAGCTCGGGGGCAGAGAGGTAAGGGAAGAGGAGAGGGTGAGGCTCGTCGTCGGCACTGAGGTGACCTCGGGGAGGTCGAGGACAACGATAGGAAGGAGTGGGGGGCGGAGGCCATGGAGGACCAGGGGGACGCGCCGCCGCTGGTAGGAGAGGGTGAGAGGAGTGGATGAGAGGGTAAGGGAGCTCGGGGCAGAGAGGCAAGGGAAGAGGAGAGGATGAGAGGAGTGGAGGAGAGGGTGGACTGGTGGAGAGGGTAAGTGGGTAACAGGTAACCGGGTAAGGGAGATGGTAGGAGGGTGAACGAGTGGGTAACCAAGTAAGGGAGATGGGGACGTTTGGGGGGGGGGGATAAACGGGTTGACCCGCGTGTGGGGGGGGGGATAAACGGGTTGACCCGCGGGTCAACCCGACCCGTTTATGACCCGAACCCGTTTATTTCGGGTTGGTCGGGTTCGCAGGTCATGACCCGGATTGCCACCCCTAATGCACACCTTATGTGGCATGACTGGCATCAACAGGGCACGACCACGTGTTCAAATATCTGTAGATAGCCCAAAAAATCGTTCGTCGCCTCCTCTCGTGATGCAATTCAAACCCTAATTCGGTCATGGCCAGAGGAGCGACTCACATGATGTAATCAAAATTTAGAAATTTCAGTTTTAAACATGGCTAAGTCGCTCACTATTTCATGACATAAACGGCCTTGCATGGCATGTC
The DNA here is from genome assembly GCA_963920575.1 of Narthecium ossifragum. Lineage (NCBI taxonomy): Eukaryota > Viridiplantae > Streptophyta > Magnoliopsida > Dioscoreales > Nartheciaceae > Narthecium > Narthecium ossifragum. Next base: position 21,788,772 of record OY986967.1, read on the forward strand.
ACGCCCAAATCCAGAAAACCCATTCGGGCCGAGACATGAGGGTCCTAAATTTAAAATCAAACGACGAGAGCCTCCACTGTATTTCTCAATTTGAACCCTGTACAATTATAATCTTCACAATAAATTAAAACGATAAATCTAATAGTTCTAAATTCAACATGAATATGAATATGCTATCACAAGTTTCACTAATTAGTACAGGTTCTGATAAAATACTTTCATCAACTCTCATTAAACAATTTAATACATATGATCAAATCCTCGAAGAGGGAAATTATACATTTAATACAACTGCAAATGTACAACTATTAACAAAACGGGAAACTCCATGATCGCCAAGTACTCCTCGAAACTTCAAGTCCACGATCACCTCGAGAATGGCGCGCCAACGCCCAGAAGATCACCTGATAGGAAAGGACTGCATCGACCTGCATCACCGATGCAACCCAGGTAGGGGTGAGCAACAAAGCTCAGTAAGGTTCTACGCTATTCTACGTCACACTGAATGGAGAAAAACAACAACTGTGTTGTCTCTTCGCCTAAGTCTAAGGAATGCCAAGGGTCCCATAACCCTATCGATGTCTCAAGGGCTCCCGTCATGAACCTCTCTCTTAAACATGTTACCAAGATCACCCTAAGCACCAACAGGGGAACGGTACCATGCGAGATCACCTTTACCCAAGAACAAACGAGAGGAAACAAAGACTGTGGGCTCCTGTCCAGGTACCACCCTGCCCAGTCATACCATCTCTCACGGGGACACACATGTCAGGGAACGCATCGACATCCATCCTTAGCACTTGGCCTTGGAGAAACAACACGACCTCTAAACCTCAACAACAATATTCCAGTCCAACTACCTAATAATCCTCGAATAATATCAAACATAATCATTGATGACAATCACGTCCTAATCCTCGACTGCCCCAAACCCCGGTCCTAGGGCTAGCCCCGGCTACCCGAGAACCCCGGATTGGGGATCGAATCCATCACCTACCACCTAGCCTGATGCCTCTAATGCAAGCAAATGCATGCAATGCTCACGCACCCATCTAAGAGGAATTCATACATGCAACAATATGACATCACAACATACAGGGCTAAGCATAGTCTACAGCTCGCTAAGGGGTAAACATGCATAAAGCATATAAAGGTCTAAATTACAATAATCCAATATTATAACGGCGCTCACGGGCCGTAAACAAGCAACAACACATTCAATCGAAATTTCGGCATTACAATGGCGTCCATAGCCGTCAACCGCAATTTCTACAACGGGGGCACAACCCCGGCCACGCAATCATCAATCAAGGCTGTGTGTGCACTATGCGGGTGTGAAACCGACCACCAAGGCGCAATTTACCAAATTGCCCTTGGGGTCCAAAAACAGCGATGTAATCAACCAATCGTGACCTAATGCCAACCGGGCCAACACCAACCAAGCCAAGCCCTCGACCTAATGTGATCGGACCGGGTTGGAGGAACGGGTCCTTACATTGCAGCTCCTTCTTTACCGCCATGTTAAGTGTGTGCTTTCTACCATATTTCTTTCTCATTCCGCAATGTGGATGTTAATTACGAGGTAGAATAACGATAGAATGCACACCCACCGTTCACAGGGTTGTGTTTGAGCTGAAGTTTAATCAAAAAGGTCGGGCTCGATTAAGCTTAGCTTGAATTCGGTTAAGCTCGAGCTTGAAACCATAAAATAAGGCTCAAATTTTTGTCAAACTCGACCACCCTTGGGCTTGGCTCGGAAGTTCACGCAGCTTGATTAATGTTTCATATGTAATATAATTTAATGATTATACATGCATATATTATATTATATAGGCTTGACTAAACTCGAAAGTTTGGTTTCGAGGCTCGCGATTTGAACTTGAGCATAGTCTAGTCAATAACGAGCCAAGCTCGAGCTAGATTTTTGAAGCTTGAATCAACATCAGACTCGAACTCGAGCCTTCTCTATAATAAGTCGAGCTGAACTCGAGCAAGCCAAAGCTCTGCTCGAATACAACCCTAATTATGCACTTGATGCGGCACAAGCATGGCCATGTGGCATCGCTGACGTGGCCAGCCATATTAGCAAATGTGGTGTCTACTAAACAAGTCGTGTATATGAAATCCTGGATAAAGTGCCTTTCGGTACTGTCAATTTTACATAATGCGCAATCAAGGACATTGTAAAATAAAAATATACTCTAAGATTTTGACACCGTTTATTTGGTTCAAGCCTCAAACGTCCGTTAAGCTTGCTTTGGACGAAAAACCTCTAGCCTGTGTCACGTGCATGATCTCACGTGATCCGGCTTTAACCCCTTTCCTCCAAACCCTAATGACTATCAAAATACCCGGCTCTAACCCCCCTTAGGGCATCTCCTTGAGCTTGCACTGCACATATCATCGCCAGATTTGGCTGCCGATTAGTGATCGTCAGACGACAGGATAGATGTTTGTGTATAAAGATGCATTGATCTTCGATTAGCTATACGGTTAAAGGTGATAGCATATATAGAAGAGATCAAAATAGGGGAAATTTCATTGTCAACTTGGTTGAGGGCTTCATGGTTAATGATACGATGCACCTTCTCAAGGGCTTTCGTACCGGGTCTCTTGCCTTATGCCAGATCCTCTTTAGCCAAATCTATGGCTAGGTCGAGAGATACCTTTAGGGTTTTAGGAGAAGGACCCTAGGTATTCGACGAGGAAGGCGAAGGCTAGAGGAGGAGATGGATGAGAAGAGGGATACCTTGCAGCTCCTCTAGGGTTCGTTGGCTTCTCTTGGAGATCCAAGCCTTGGAGAACGTGGGAGATGGCTGGTAGTGGTGATGATGGTGGCGGAGGAGTGGACGGCAGCGGAGAAGGAGACCGGTGATGGAGAAGGATCGGCTGTAGAGAGAGATGAAGGTGGCTGGTGGATTATGAGGAAACTAGGTTACAGCTACTCCTATATTACTTCTACTCCTAGGATTTATCTCTACTAAATAATAACTTTTATAAATTCGTCCATGCATAATTACAAGCTATGGAGGTCCTTTTATAGAGGCCTCAAGAGAGTTCTACTCCAACTAGAGAACTACCTTGCTTTAATCAGCAAGTAACCATACTTTCCTACTAAGACTCAATCATAACTCAAACTTCCTGATTACTAGGACTCTTAATAGGAACTAATAAAGCAAATCATAAACTGAACTCAAACTAGGAAACTGACTCAATCAAGATAATTACTAACTAGGAAATCATCTAAGTAAGCAAACCAGCTAGGAATAGGATTCCTTTGGCTGGCTGAGCTTAGAACGCCCAAAGGGACTTGGGTGCAGCCAACTCCTTGGCGTGGGCCCATCCAAGCAAGGACGTGGGTCCCTTCTTGGAATGGCTCGGTTCGACCTCGTATCATCCCTCCTCCCTTCGAAATTGGCCTTGTCCTCAAGGCCTGAATGTGATGAGGAAAGAGGGCTCTTCTCTTTCTCGAACCGGAGTGATGTGGCTGGACCGCAACTGTTGCTCTATACTCGGCGGTGAGAATCCCGGTCTGGCCCATGGTGGATCTAATGGTATCCGAAGCGGCGAGTCAGGGAGCCATGCTGCCGGTCTGGAAGAAGGGAACTGAAGCGCCGGTGGATCTGGGGGTCGCTGGAACTCCAAGAAGTAGATGGCAGCTACAGATAGGTGGTTGTGCATAGTCATTGTCGGTCGTCCGGGATCGAAGACTAGATCAACTCGAATCGAGTCCTTCCAAGGTGGAAGTAGACCCAATAGGGCAGCTGAATACAATCGAGTGCAGTTGAGCTTGGATATTTCTCTGCTTTTCTCGAAGGGGATCATCAGGGCTCTGGCTTCAACATCAATCCTCACGATCAGAGTCGACAAAGTCGTTCTGAAACATCGAGTGGTGGATGGATGCTGGGCGATGCTCTTGGATCTGATCAGTTGGAAGATGGCAACCGAATAAGGAGGGTAGCTCCTTGGATAGCTCAGATCAGTTGGGGGATGCCTGATCAACTGAAGATGCGTAGGAAACATCTGGATCTGATCTGGTGGAAGTCTGAAATCAAGCTTGATCAAGTCAGATTGGCTGAGCTTGTTTGAACTTGGTGGGCTTGGATCAGATCTGACTTGGTCGAATTTGAGTGAATCCAATTGATCCGGACTTCGCTTGAACTGGTATGGATCTGGGCTTGATCGGATTTGGTTGGTGTAGCCAAATCTGGTTGTACCTGGATTGAATCTGTCCAAGTATTGTAAGCTGGAGTCTGACTCGATCGAGTGTGGAAGATGGAGTCGGACGATCAGGTTCAAACGGTGGTGATTTGATCTGATCTGATCTGATGGTTGAGATCTGTCCAGTGCTTGAAGAAGCTTGGGATTGGATTGAGATCTGGCAGCTGGAGGTGGCCGGAACTCAATTGCTTGTGAGGGAAGCTCGTCGGAGTTTACATCCCATGGGGAAGAGGTAGTGAGAGGATGGGGGTTTGATACGGTTGGCGGATCTGGAGGGGGTTTGGGGTCGGCCTCGGTAAGGATACGGGAAGGGTCAGGAGGTTTAGGGGACGGTCTTTGGTGGCTTGAGAGATCCTTCAGTGGGCCATGGAAGGAGGTTATGGTAGGATCAGGGGCAGGTAGGCAGCGATTACCTTGGGGGTTGCTGCCGGAGTTGAAGGAGATGGATTTGGGAGCCGGCTGATTTGGGGATGGAACGGGGTAGTAATGAGGAGGGCCTTGGTGGGGGTTACATGGTACGGGGAGGGCATGAACTGAGGTAAGGTCGGTGGCTGCAGTTTTGTGGACTTCGGGTAGATTGCCGGAGACGACAATCGGTTGTAGGACTGGAGAACGGGGGGCCGTGGGTTGGTAGGGGGAAAGAGGGTGGCCTTGATTAGTGGTGGGGGCTGCCGAGGAGGAGTAGGGAGAGTTGCTGGTCGTGGGATGTGGTGTGGTTGGGTGAGGGGGCAGCGTGTGTTGTTCATGGTTTTGGTCATGGGGCAGCTCATGGGTAGGTGGAGTATGAGGAGTCCTAATCCCGGTAGAGCTGGGTTTATGTTTTGCAATCCAAGTTGCAGCTAGAATGGGATTTTCTTTGGAAATCTGAACTCTGGTAGGGCTTGACTGATTTGTAGGAGAATATCGTTAGATCATTGCTTCCCATTGTTCTACTGAAGGGTAAGGCAAAGGGATCCAACTCTGGACAGCTTCCTTCCATTGTTCAGCTGTAGGGTAAGTCGTACTCCGAGTTTGACTAGGATTCCTAGTTGGAGTAGGATTTGCAATCCTAGTTCCAGTAGGATCTTGAGTCCAAGTCGTACTCTGAGTTTGACTCGAATTCCTAGTTGGAGTAGGATTTGTAATCCTAGTTCCAGTAGGATTTGGAGTCCAAGTTGTACTCAAATAGCCATTGGTGTTTGTAGGTTTGGGTTGGTTGTAGGGAGTAGGTAATGGTTGATACGGTGGTGATGGATTGTAGGGAAGACTAGGGTTGTACGGTGCGTAGGGAGGTGGCATAGGCTGCTGGTATGGTGGCGGAGAAAGGGTAGTGGGGCCAGGTATGGGTGAGGGATGGATAGAGGGCTCGGTTCATAGGCAGGTTGGATGTGAGGTGGGTAATAGTAGGCTTGTGTAAGAATTGGGTTGTAGGCTGCATAGGGTGGAGGTTGGGTAGGGTTAGGGTTCTGTAGGGATGATGATGGAGGTAAAGGATAATGATGTGGAAGAGGGATTCGACCAGGTATAGGAGTAGGTCTGGTCGGATGAACAGTGATCCGTGTAGGGTTTGAGCAATTCACGGTATAACTAGGGTTTTGGCCAGGTACTCTTCCTGCCATGTGGACTCCTTCGGAAGGATTCTGGACGGCACAGGTAAGAGGAAAGAGCTCTGATGCCAAGTTGATACGATGCACCTTCTCAAGGGCTTTCGTACCGGGTCTCTTGCCTTATGTCAGATCCTCTTTAGCCAAATCTATGGCTAGGTCGAGAGATACCTTTAGGGTTTTAGGAGAAGGACCCTAGGTATTCGACGAGGAAGGCGAAGACTAGAGGAGGAGATGGATGAGAAGAGGGATACCTTGCAGCTCCTCTAGGGTTCGCTGGCTTCTCTTGGAGATCCAAGCCTTGGAGAACATGGGAGATGGCTGGTAGTGGTGATGATGGTGGCGGAGGAGTGGACGGCAGCGGAGAAGGAGACCGGTGATGGAGAAGGACCGGCTGTAGAGAGAGATGAAGGTGGCTGGTGGATTATGAGGAAACTAGGTTACAGCTACTCCTATATTACTTCTACTCCTAGGATTTATCTCTACTAAGTAATAACTTTCATAAATTCGTCCATGCATAATTACAAGCTATGGAGGTCCTTTTATAGAGGCCTCAAGAGAGTTCTACTCCAACTAGAGAACTACCTTGCTTTATTCAGCAAGTAACCATACTTTCCTACTAAGACTCAATCATAACTCAAACTTCCTGATTACTAGGACTCTTAATAGGAACTAATAAAGCAAATCATAAACTGAACTCAAACTAGGAAACTGACTCAATCAAGATAATTACTAACTAGGAAATCATCTAAGTAAGCAAACCAGCTAGGAATAGGATTCCTTTGGCTGGCTGAGCTTAGAACGCCCAAAGGGACTTGGGTGCAGCCAACTCCTTGGCGTGGGCCCATCCAAGCAAGGACGTGGGTCCCTTCTTGGAATGGCTCGGTTCGACCTCGTATCAGTTAAGGTCGGGTTCTGTCGTCAAAAGCACAGTGGAGGCATAAGGCATACATGAGTTCTTGTTCCAAAAGCTTAGTGGCAGAAGAACAAAAATACCATTCTTTTATTCTTACAGTTATTGTCCAGCATGCTTCAGGAGGCGGAAGAAGGCAAATACCGCTCATATGATCACACGTGAGTAGTTACCGTCACATTCCACTAACGGCGAGATCAGAAATGCTTATTTTCAAAACCTTAGGGTAGTAAAAGAAATGGGTTAATAACATTTTACCCCCCTATAGTTTGAAAATATGTCAATTTACCCCCTATATTTTAAAACGTGACAAAATGCACCCTTAATTTATCAATGTGGTCGTATTACACCCAAATGTGACAAAACGCACCCCATATATAGGGGGTCAATTGGGTGTAATATGACCACATTGATAAATTAAGGGTGTGTTTTGTCACGTTTTAAAATATAGAGGGTAAATTGACATATTTTCAAACTATAGGGAAGTAAGATGTTATTAACCCAAAAAATATTTTCATTTTATAGGGTACTAGATTGTAGGCTGTAATCGAACCGAGCCTTGATCGAGCTACTCATGCTCGAGCTCGATGAAGCTCGGGACGAATTTGTTTAAATTCGAACTCAGGTCGAGCTCGAACATAAACATAAGCTTAAGCTTGAACCTGTTTCGAGCTCGAACTCGAGCACATGTAGGCTCGACTGGTAAGCTCACTAGGCTTTCTCTCCTCCAATGGACTAACACCCATCTCCTTTCTTCCCTACTCCGGTGGGATCCATTCCCTTTGGCGTGCTTTCTCACCCATCTTCTCTTCCCCGACACCCATCCATTCCCTTCGACGAGATCCATATGTGGTCCTTGCGTGCTTTGAGGACCACGAAGTAGAGAAGCGACTCCGGGCCCATGGTAAGGCAGATCATCTCCTTGTCACCGTGGTCTTGAAGCAATAGAAGACCCACGATCTTGGCGGCGTTGTCCGGGTCCAAAGCCTGAATCCTCGCCAGCACCACCCTGGTCACCTCGTAGGCATCCATGGCTGGAGGAAGAGAAGCAAGCATGACCTCCACTAACTCCAGACCCGGACCCACCCCCCCCCCCCCCCCACCTAACCTCTCCTTCATCGTTTTCGGCAAGGATTTGGCGCCAATGATCACGGTCTCCATCCCCTTAGCCTCTCTATGGAATCCGGCACCGCCACCACCAAGAACCACCACCTCCTAACTTACCCCTATCGCCTTCCCGACCTCTCCTCCATCGTTTCTAGTAAGGATCTGAAGCCGACGAACCCGCCTTACCCCCACGCTACCACCGGTCCTTAGCCTCACGAGCTTTCATGCTCAAGCTTGAGCTTCATGAGCGTGTAACCAAGTCATGCTCGAGATCAATTTTGAAGCTCGAGTCGAGCTTCTTATATATTCATATGAGCCAAACTCGAGCAAGCCAAATCTCGGCTCAGCTCGGTTCGATTACGGCCTTATTAGACTGCGTTATAAAAATATCATGGGTACCAAAAAATACTTTACCCATTAAATCATTACTAGGATTTCATGTGCAGACATGTTATTTGGGTATAATTTTCTTTTTAAATCCACTTGTCTTTCGATTTGTCAATGGAGGGACACTTTTATGTTTCTTTACAAAACAGGCCAAATCCTTAAATTCGGGACCAAATTACCCCTTGTCAACTCTCTCTCATCATTTAATGCCACCTGACACAAATATGAGAGAGAGAGAGGAGAAAATTCCTTACTTATGTGAGGAATTTCTTAATACCATCTGTCAATTTTTTTCTTGCATATGTGAGAAATTCTTATCAATTTCAAGGAATCCTTGATTATTAGTTAGGAATATTTAGTTATTAGTTATTACTTAGAAGATTCTGTTCACCTGTAGAACAAAAAAGAGAGTGTCGAGGTTCCCTCTCTCCACCTGCCTCTCTCTCTCTCTCTCTCTCCACCTGCTCTTCTGTCTCTCCACCTGCTTCTCTCTCATATGGTCTTCTCTCTCTCTCCCGGGTCTCTCTCTCTCTCCTCTCTCTCCCCTCTCTTTCTCTCTCCCCGCACCCCCCCCCCGCCCCACTCTCTCCTCTGTTTCTTCCTTTCCTTCTCTGTGAGACTCCCCCTCTCCTTTTCTTCCCCCCCCCCTCCCTTTCTCTCCTCCCCCTTCCTCTGGCACCTCGCCGGGCGCCCCCGCCCTGCCTACAACGACCCCCACGCCCCGCCGCCTCCCCCTCCGCCCAGCCCCTCGCGCCCCACTGCTTACAACGAGGAAGCACAGATGGCGAGCGTTGAAGAGTCGCAAGGCCTCCCTCTCCCCGTCCACCAGCTCCGTCGCCCCGACCACCCTCGACGTCGCCCCGTCCCTCGCCCCGTCCACCCTCGACCTCGCCCGACCTCCAATGGATCTCTCTCTCTCCGACCTGGCCCGACCTCCAATGGATCTCTCTCTCTCTCCGACCTCGCCCGGCCACCAATGGATCTCTCTCTCTCCGACCTCGCCTGGCCTCCAATGGATCTCTCTCTCTCCCTCTCTTCCGTCATCATCACCCACACACACACACACTCTCGCTCTCCCCCTTCTCCCCTCCCCCTCTGTCCTCCCTCTTCCTCTGTTTCTCCCTTTCTCTCCTCCCTCTGTTTCTCTGTCCTTCCTCTTCCTCCGGCACCTCGCCCAGTGCCCCCGCCCCGCCTACAACGACCCCCACGCCCCGCCACCTCCTCCCCGCCTTCCTCCTCCGAGTTCGATGCCGTCATTGCCGGCGCCACGGCCAACGGCTCGCACGCCTACAATGACCACCCGCAGGTTCCCATGCCAACCGCGCTCTCCCGTCGACCTCGCCCTCGCCCTCGACGTCGCCTCGTCCACCCTCGACCTCGCCCTCGACGTCGCCCCTTCTGTCGCGCCCCGACCCGCGAAAGCCCAACCGGGCGGAGTGATGCGAACCGGAACCTACAAAACGTGGAAAACAAAGCTGGCGAGGGTTCCCTCTAACCTATTGGCTTCCCTAGCAATTCACCAAAAGCATCCTCAATTAAAAGATATAATAATTTAACAACATCGAATCACAGATTTAAAACTCAAATTGTTAATATACATATCCTCGGAGAGGGGAAGATTCGAATACAACATCACTCCCGTAGGAGACTAACTAACCAAAGCTGAAAGCAGTAAATATCGCCACCTCTCAAAATCCACCAGGCGCCGCCGCACCGCCGACCAACTGCCCGGTAGGGGCCACGGAAGAAGAACTGATGCCTGCACCTGCAAAACGCAGCCCGGGTAGGTGTGAGCACTAAGCTCAGTAGGGATCTACACTACGCCACACAGAAGGAAGAGGGAAACACAATAGTGTCACCCTCAAGTAGGACCTGGGTGTATACAGGGGTCCCATAACCCCACCGCGTGTCCCTGGTACCCAGGAGCAGCACACAGTAAGCTCAACAAACACTGCTGACTCACATGCAGGGAACCGACACTGCATGCGGGAAATAGCACCGCTGAGGGGGCCTCTCCACCACTCAAGAGTTAACACAGTGGAACACCGGCTACACCTCAGCCAGGGCCGGCCTTGGGTTTTTCTGGGCTCAAGGCGGAAGATAAAAACTGGGCCCCATACCTTCTAAAATATATAATTTTTTTTCACTTCGAGAACAAACTTTAAGAGAAATATATATTATTGAAAAAGAAGCATAGTACTGTAATTCATCAAATAGAAAAACCACTTTGTCACGCAAAATAAAATCTAGCAATCTCAATACAATTTAACAAAATAGTAAACCAGATTTCAATGAAAATTTAAAACCTACAAAAATCATATCTGTTGCAACTGAAAAATCACCCTCATTGCATTCTTGGCCGCAAAAGTTTCAACCAAACTTGTGTAGTCAAGTTTGTCAACCAATTCCTTTTCAATTGATAAAATAGCTAAATTGTTCAGCCTTTCCTGTGACATGGTTGATCGAAGATAAAATTTGATCAACTTTAGTTTTGAGAAACTTCACTCGGCAGAGGCAACAGTAACTGGTATGGTTAGCAAGATTTTATAAGCAATCCAAGCATTCGGGTAACAACCATCCAATATGTTCAAATAGTTCAATACTTCCACTGCCTTTTTTGCTTCTTTTGGTATAGCTCCTTTCAAATTGAGCAACTCATCAAACAGATCATTAGCATTAATGTCAGATACATCACCATCCTTCAACAGATCTTCAAGATTCATACAATAGTTCTTCAGGCTTTTATTATCTGCAGACCTCAACTTCTCCAATTTAAACAGAAATCCAAAATTTTCTTCGTATTTCTTAAACTGTTCAAATCTACTTTGAAGTGAAGTAATAGCTTGATCAATTATATAAAGAAAGTAATCAACTTTAAACAACTCCAGAGCAGATTGTGTTATCTCTTCTTCATTGTCACTGTCATCAAATTGTTTCTTTTTCCGAATGGTTCTTTTTTCACGAAATACAGCTTCAATGTTCATCTCACTTGCAATTTCTTTAGCTTTGATCAAGGCCTCATCAAATCCGACTTCTCTGTAGTTCTGCAAAAATGAGATAAGCTTTTCCAATTCTCCTATAGCAACATCAATATGCATGTCTTCTGTCTGAAGAAGTTTGCTAACAGTATTGATATGAAGCAACAAATCATACCAAATAACCATGCCGAATAAGAATTCAAAATTCTCCATTTCATATGTTCTCATACATTCTGCATCTGACCTAGTTTTGGAATCATCACCATTTTTTGCCAAGTAAGCCAAAGCATCTCTTATCTGAGGAGCCTGGTACCTAAGTGCTTTTACACTGTCAACACGACTTTCCCATTTTGTTTCAGACAATGGTTTAAGAGTAAGACCTTGCACATGATCCTTGAAAATTTGCCATCGCTTTGTCGAAGATGAGAAGAATGAATATATTCGTTGCACCACTCCAAAAAAATAATCAGCTTTAGGAGTACAATTAGCCATATCACATATTGCAAGATTCAGACTATGACAACCACAAGGTGTATATAAAGCTCTGGGATTTACCTCAAGTAATCTGTTCTGCACACCTTTGTGTTTCCCTCTCATATTAGAACCATTGTCATATCCCTGTCCACGTATGTCACCAATATCTAATGTAAGAGTGTTTAGGGTATTTATAAGCTCATTAAACAGTCCAAGCCCTGATGTGTCATCCACCTTTAAAAATTCCAAAAAGAATTCTCTTACCACAGTCGAACTTACTGAAACATCGATACAACGGACAATAAGAGACATTTGTTTTTCATGACTTGCATCTGGAGTGCAATCAAGTATAACTGAAAAGTACTTTGCTTCTTTTATTGTTGCAAGGATGGAAGTCTTTACCTCATTTGCTAGTAGCATAATCATTTCATTTTGAATCTTGTGACTCAAGTAATGGTAATGTGTTTCCTTTTACAAAATACACCTAACATGTTCTTGCAACACTGGATCAAATTCAGCAATCATCTCTATCACTTGTAAGAAATTCCCATTGTTCTCCTCATACAATTTCTCATTATCTCCACGAAATGCCAAATTATTTCTCGCAAGTCTTTTCACAACAATAAGGATTCTCATGAGTACCTGTTTCCAATGTTCTTTCTCCTTTGTTATCTGCTCTTCCATAGCTTGATCGATTATAGCATTTTTTTTCAATCTTGTTTCCAATTCAATCCAACAAGTAAAGCAACTAATGTGCTGCCTATTCTTTTCATGACTTACAAGCCTTGCACTTAGATTTTTCCAATCATTGAACCCTTCATTAGCAAATTGACCCAATAAAATCTTGTTGTGGTCTTGCTTGAACAATTTACAACAAAAGCAGAACACCTTGTTTAAAGAAACTGAGTAAACTAACCACCTCCTGTTTTTCTTTTCACCATTAGGAAAGACACGAAAATAATGTTTGAAACTGAAATGTCTCCCCAAGTCATCAACTGGAAAGGTAAGATCATTATCTCTTTTAGGACCTCTTTCAACCAAAAAATCTCTGACATTCTGTTTAATCACATTATTCATATCCCAATTTCCTGGATCATCAACATCAAATGAATAGTCAAATTCTGCACTTGAATCATTGTTTTGATCATCTTCAGCAATGGTATTTTCTTTCTCGTTCACTAGAAGATTTTGCTCCTTTGTACCACCACTATCAATTATAGGCTGAATAAGATCATCATTTTGATTTGATCCTGCATCCTCAATTTCATTCATCAATTGATCATGTTATTCACCATCATTCTCATTCTCTTGTACAGTTGCATCTGTTGAAGTCTGTGATTCCTTATCAATTATATTCAAGTACTTACTAAGATATCCGGCTTGAAGCTTCGTTAATGTATCTCTCTTTTGCTTTTCTTTTCTTTTTTGAGCACCAGAAGGATACTTTTTAATAGGAGCCATAAAGTGAAACAGAAGTGTACCTACAAGGGGTGTTAAATAAACCCTTGTTCTCAACATCGCATCATTGTGTTTACAAACTCAATTTATGCTAATGATAAAGACAAAAAGATTCTGACATGCATCTAAGCCAAGTCTTATGGACCACCAAACAAACCATTCATGACTAGTTCCAAAGTATCAAACAAATAATTTGAAAATAGTATAAATTCATCTATTATGTTTAGATAAACTAGATATTTGAGACAAAATCTCCATGATAACAAAACTCGAAAGAGAAATACCTTTGAGATTGAGTAGAGAAGGTAAAGACAAGGTGGAGTTGGCAGTAGTCAGTAGAGTTGGAGAAGAATTGAAGAAAGTGATCACCGTGGTGGAGAAGAATTGAAGAATCCAAGAAATTGATCACCGTGGGGCCGCCGAGTGGCCGCAACCCGCAACCCACCCGCAGGAAGAAATCTAAGGAAAGGTAGGAAATTTTACTAGGTTATATGTACATAGAAAATTTTTTTTTGGACCCCCCAAGAAATGTGGGCCTAAGGCACAGCTCTTATGGGTCTTGCCTCAGGGCCGCCCCTGACCTCAGCATCCGACTCAAGGCCGACACGACCTCTATAATCATCAAGCAACTAGTGTACCAGTCATCTAAGCCTATCATCGAATCGACTGGACACCACAATTCAAACCGGGTCCAAATTACCCAACCCCGGTCCTAGGGCTAAGTCCGAGCTTCCAGCCTCGGGACGGCGACCCACAGATCACCCACGCCCTAACCAATGCAACTAATGCACAAATCAACAATGCATGATATGACATACACAAACAGGAGATAGTCATGCAACAGTATGATAAGGCATCATATAAGTCTACTGGATCGCTGCAGCGGTACTACCGAAGCGGTATTACCGACCGCTATCAGCCGATCCGCAGCGGGTCCCGGCATTACGACGGTACCACGACCGTCAACTGCGAACTCCTGCAACGGGAAGCAACCCCGAAAACCACTGATGAACAGTAAATAATATAATATAATATTATATTCTGAAATATAATATTATATTCAAAACACCCAAAAGTTCTCTACTAGGGGCTATTTCATCCCGTCGATCTGATGTCCAAATGACGTCTAATTCAAGATCCAACTTAGCCATTAATAGGTGTATATACCAGGATCAACATATCCAAAATCCATAATCGTCCAACGGTTGGATTAACGGCAAAACACTAATCAAAATCGCTAATCAAACTAACTTACCAATTAATTGCTGCAACGCAGCCCTCCAGTAAACAATTCATAACAAATCGTCGAAAAATCAGAAAATTATGAAATCAGTTGGGTTAGAGAGTAGATTCAAAGATCTACACCTCTTATGTTCATCACAACCCAAGATTACGTACACACCGGCCGAAAAACTCGCCGCAAGCCGGCTGTTCTTCAAGAACAGCAGAAAACCGGAAATCCGAGATTAATCATGCATAAAACCTACTCAAATCTCAACCAAATATCATGAAACTTATATCAGTAATTCTACTAGGCATGAGGAATCCAACAAGACAAAGATTAACAAGATCCAACGGCTAGATCTAAAGAAACCCATTAAAGAACACATTAGGTAGAAGAACCTACCGAAGAACGCTAATCCCGGCTGATCCCTTGCAACCAGTCACCAACAAGCCTCCAAACCACACCAGGTGCCTTCCTCTCGTTGCCACGGATCCAACGAGCCTTAGAACACCCAATTTGATGGTCGGAGGAGGGAGAACGGAAGAGAAGAAGCTCGCCGGAGGGAGAAGAGAAGAAACAGAGCTTCAGGAGAGGAGAAAAAAGAAGAAGAAGAAGAAGAAAGGAGGGGAAGGAGAAAAGGAGGAAAGGGAGGAGGGGACAGCCGGGGGAAGGGGGAAAAAGGTGAAGGAGGGGAGGGAAAGTCCTCCCCTTCTGACAAGGGAGAGCGACGGCCAGCGGTGGCCGTCCTCGCGAAGCAGAAAAAGCCACCGACGCGAGTCCGATCGGTCGCTCCAAGGAGCGATCGATCGCTCGCGCCCCGGATCGATCCCAACAAGATGGATCGATCTGACACAGGCTGGATCGATCCCACCACCAAGTCGGATCGATCCGAGCGGGTCAAAACCCGCCGACTCACTCACGAGTCCGATCGATCGCTCCAAGGAGCGATCGATCGCTCAAGGGTCGTCAGCTGTCCAAAGGCAAGCTTCCGCGCGCCCGAGCTGGGATCTTTCGATCCCAGGTCCACCTAGCCATTCTAAACAAGCACTAATACAAACAAGGTCAGTGTGTGCACACGCGGGTGTGAAACAAACCAACAAGGCGCAATTTACCAAATTGTCCTTGTGGTCCAAGAAACAATGCGATCCACCGGATCGCGCGCTCGACGCGAAGCAAACCAACGAGCCACGTGCCTGGCCCAGCCGGTCGACCCAGGAGTAGAGGGACAGGTCCTCACACCTTCCACCCTCGACCTCGCCCTCGACGCCGCCCTCCCATGCCAACTGCGCTCTCCCATCGACCTTGCCCTCGCCCTCGACGTCGCCCTGTCCACCCTCGACCTCGACCTCGACGTTCGCTCGAAGCTCCTTCGACCTTGACGTTCGCTCGTCTCCAACCTCGACGTTCGCTCGTCTCCAACCTCGACGTTCGCTCGACGCTCGGCGACAGCACGATCACCTCCGCGACAGCGCGATCACCTCCGCCTCTGGAGATGCGCGATCACCGACGGGAAGGAGGTTGTTCAGGAGAGAAAGATGACGACGTTGGAGGGCTGGCCGACGTTGGAGACGAGGAGGCGTCATGGCATGCGAGGATGTGCACCGCCATCACGTAGGTGCGCGCGCTGGGCTGGCGGCGCATGGATCGCTGAGCGCGCGGGCGACGCGTACGGGAACCCGTGGGCGTGGGCATGGGAACCCACCGGTATGCACAACATGCATGGGTACGCATGGAAGAACACGTAGGTGGAAGAGAGAGAAAGTTCGAAGAGAGAGAGAGAGGGAAGGAGTGTGCGGAAGAGAGAGAGAGAGAGTCCGAAGGGCGGAAGAGAGAGAGAGAGTCCGGAGAGAGAGAGAGAGAGAGAGCGAGGGAGGGTGGGCGGAAGAGAGAGAGAGTCCGAAGAGAGAGGGGGGCGGAAGAGAGAGAAAGTTAATTTGAATTCCTTGTATTGTAATGAATCATAAGTCAATTTGAAATATTCCTTAGTTATTTGTAAGGAATCCTTGTAAATTTAAAGTATTCATTAGTTATTTAAAATCTCAATGTGAGGAATCCTTGTAGGAATTTTTTTAAATAATATTATTTTAAAAAAATATTATTAAAATATGCCTCTGAAGAAAATATTGATGAATGTATGCCTGGTTTGGCCACGTCAGCGCCACGCTGGCGTGGCCTTTCATTTTTTTAATCCCGCCATTAAAGACGTAACTTCAAGTTACGTCTTTATTAATGTAGACGTAACTTGAAGTTACGTCTTTGACCGTCCCCCCCCCCCCACTGGAAGCCAAGGGCGGGCGGATAAGAGTGGGCACTACTAAGACGTAACTTGGAGTTACGTCTATATTAATAAAGACTTAACTCCAAGTTACGTCTTCCATCGTCATCAACCCCGCGGCGGCGGGCCCTTCTCCTTTCCCCCAGCCGGTCTCTCCTCCTTCCCCACCCGGGCTCTCCTCCTCCTCCTCTTTCCGGCGCTCTCCGCCGGTCTCCGGCCCATCTGCTCGGCGCTCCGCTCGCGGCCCCACTGCCCCGCGGCCCGCGGCTCCCCTCCCCCCACATTTCCGTCCATCCACTCCTTCAAGAGGAGTTAAATCTTGAAATTTGCCGGCGATTTTCCGGCCAAATCCTTCAAGATCCTTTGGCCATTCTCCATCTTACTTTCCAGTAAGTTTTTATCTTGAAATTTTAGTTCTTGTTGTTGTTGTGTGAGATTTAGGGTTCATATAGTCAAATTAGGGTTTTTTTTATAGCATGCCTATTTTTTATCCGAAAATTCATTTTTTAATCATGCTGGTATGATGATTTGGATAGTGGCATTGTTGATAAATTTCATAAATTTTTAGTATTAATTCAATTAGATTATATGAAACATGTTTTCCATAGAAATTTTTACTATTAACTTATAATTTCTTTCTAATCGACTCATAATTGTCATCATATTTGTGTTATTTATAGTGATGGATAATGGCATTGTTCCACTATTATGTCGGATAGACGGAAATGTGGAATTAAAGGGTAATGCGGGCGATATTGAGTACATAGGTGGCCGAATCAAACCAAGTAGGATACGGAAAAATGCAACTTATGCGGATTTAAAGGCTTTAATGTTTGATTTAACTGGATACAATCTAAACTATTTCAAACTATTTCGACATTCGCATAACTTGTAGATATCCAATGGGAGAAAGCATGTATTGCGGTGTAGAAATAAAGGATGATAGTGATACTAGTGGCATTCTTAGCCTCTATCCAGTCATTCCAAGTATACAATTGTTTCTGGTGAAAATTGGTGTCGAAGTCAACAATAACCCTCCAAATAATACGGCATTTGGTGAATTTACACGCCTACTACAACGAGAAGATGATTCAACGGATAACGTCTCTCTTGGATCTTATGGCGCTCCCATCTTCGGACTCCAGACATCGCAGTAAGTAATTTATTGTCAAACATGTAATTTTACATCTTGGTTTGCCCTTGTTCATGAGTTCGCTTGTGTATGAACATGCAGGCCTTACCTGCAGGAGGATACAGGGTTGACTCCTGAATACACGCAAACTACTCCGGGTACAAACATGGGACACACACATCATGCTTTTGATGTTGAGCCGTCGAGTTTGCTCGGAGGCCACCAATATGATGATGACAATGTCAGTAGCGGCCATAGAGATGCTTCTATGCCTTCAACATCTCGAAGCCCCTTGATGGATGTTGATGTCGAGGATCATGATGACGATTGGATCGAGAATACTGCACTGAGCAACGAGCCAACACGTCATGATGAAGGTATTGATGATCCAATGCCGCTTACTCCAACACAGTACGAGGAGGAGTTACCAGATGAATTCCCAAATGATGAGTGGGTCGACCGAATGACAATGAATAATACCATACCCGGGGTATTTGAAGACCCGACCCCGTTCAATGGTGAATTCTATAAAAAGCAAATATTCGAGACCAAGGCATCACTTATGCATGCTCTTCAACAGTACGAGCTTCGGAGGTTTGCAGAACATTGCACTGTCAAGTCCGGGCCGAAGGTGTTGACCGTCAAGTGCTGTAATCCTGATTGTTCCTGGCGTTTGCATGCGTTTACTTACAAGGAAACATCTTACTTTCAGGTACAGAGCACTCATTGCATTTAGTGTAGAGCACTCATTGCGTTTAGTGTCAAGTGTCGTAATCCTAAAGGAAACATCTTACTTTCAGGTGAAGAGTTACGGTGGTTCACATACATGTCGGGCGGGTTTGTTGAATACCAACCACCGTCACTGCACTGCTCAATTCATATGTGGTATCATACTTGGTGCGATAAGGACAAACACCGCTATGACCCCCAAAGATATTGTGTAAAGGATCAAAGATGACTACCATGTCAACATCAGCTATGCAAAAGCATATCATGCACGTATACTAGCTATGAAGATTATATATGGTGATTGGAAAGAATCATATAATATCATGCCTTGGTATATGCAAGCAATGGTGGCAGATAATCCTGGTACTGTAGTGAAGCTTCAAACGGAGACTGTGTGCACCGGTGTTGATATATTTGAGCGCGTCTTCTGGTCGTTTCATCCTACTATCGAGGCTTTCAAACACTGTCGACCCATAATATCTATCGATGGAACACACCTATATGGAAAGTATCTTGGCACTTTATTAGTTGTGACGGCAGTGGATGGCAACGATCATTTGATATCAATAGCATATGCCGTGGTTGAGTCTGAAAATTCCAGCAGTTGGTCATGGTTCATTGCTCTACTTAGAGTATATGTGGTCAGTGGAAGAAGAGGTATAGCTATCATTTCAGACCGACACAGAGCAATCAAAGAGGCAGTAAGGACAGAGTCCCCCCCGCCGTTAGGCTTCCAGCGATTCTGTATGAGGCACTTTGCAGACAACTTCAGAAGCACGTTTAAGGATGATAATTTGTATAGCTTATTTTGGGATGCAGCAAAGAAGATCCACAAGGAGGCATTTGATAAGATCATGGATGAAATTAAAAAAGTTAAGCTTCTAGCCAGAAGCTTATCAGTGGCTCGTTACTCCAGAGCTACCAGAAACTTGGGCGTTGTCTCATGATGATAACAAACGGTTTGGCTCAATGACCACCAATTGGTCTGAAAGTTTCAATAATGGTTTGAAAATTGTACGAGGTATGCCTATTAAAGCATTAGTGGCCAAGACCTTTGAAAGGATGAACGACCTCTTCAAGCGCCGTCGTCGTGAGGGCCAAGCAATGACTGGTGAGCTGACACCAGTAGTTGAAGATGTACTACACAAGCATTGCATACTAGCCCAATCATGTCATGTGCAATCATTTGACGGTGGTGAGTACACGGTGATAGAACGACATGAGGTTACATTTACTGTCAAGTTATCTGGACAGGAAGGGACATGCAGTTGTGGATAATTTCAGATGATGCTTTATCCATGTCCGTACGTTCTAGCCGTATGCGGTGATATATCGATCAGGGCTTCGACGTACGATTTCGTTTCACCGTTTTACACCTCCAGCACGTACAGACAAACATATGCAACTCATTTCCATCCTATTCGTGGAGATCAACACTGGCCGGTAGTCGAAGAGTACATATTGCTTCCCCCACATGTGCGGAGGCCGGTTGGGCGGCCGAGGAGTACAAGGTTGCGTAATGGCATGGATGAAATGAGAGGATTGCAACATGTAAGGTGCAGCAGGTGCAATCAGACGGGTCACAATAGCGCTACATGCCGCGAGCCATTACCTAATACATATACACGAGTAATGATGCTTCTCTAATTATTGTATTAAAGTATATTCCTTTGTAGTAGACTGCACATATCCTTTATTTTAGACTATATATTAATATTTTTCAAATGCATGCAACAGGCTCGAGATGGCTCACATGGGGGCCTTTGACCCGAGGCCGTACGAGGGTGAGCCTGGTCCGATTTCTCCAGACGTACTTTGGGACCAGGACAAGCACCGCTCCGCGGCGGTTTGGGATGGCCAGGTAAATGTTACATATAGAACATTTATTGTTATTAAGTTTAATATTTTAATATTTGTATTTGATAGCTAACATTTATGATTTACATACAGGATGACGATGACCTCGGCCTTAAGTGTACAGAGCACTCATTGCGTTTACAGTCTTGGCGGATTGTGGATGAGCGTCAGATAGACTTGCTTCGGCGTTCGGGGTTTTATGTTGTCAGTAGACTGCTACCGATTCGACTTGATCGTTGTTTGATCACAGCGCTAGTGGAGCGATGGCGACCAGAGACTACTACTTTCCACTTGCGTCACGGGGAGATGACGATCACATTGCAAGATGTTGGGATACTGATGGGTTTACCTGTTGATGGCGCGGTAGTTTCAGGGAGTACGTCAGGCATTTGGCATGACATATGCTTGGAGCTGCTCGGTGCTGTACCCGCGGAGGGCCGACTGACTATGCTTGAGTTGTCGTGGCTACGCTCTACTTTCGGATATATTGGACCAGATGCCACGGATCAATTTGTATATCAGGCTACACGCGCCTACATTTTATATGTGTTGGGTTGTTTAGTCGTACCTGATGCGAGTGGCTCCAGGGTAAGTACAATTTCCTATTTATATTTTATTTATCTATCTATTGGATCAACTAACATTGTCTTTCAATTGTAGGTACATATGAAGTATCTACCTTTGTTGCATGACTTGGATATATGTGGAGAGTATGTTTGGGGGGCGGCGTGCCTAGCACATCTCTTTCGGGAGCTATGTAAAGCTTCACAAAGAGGAAAGCATGAGATTTCTGGATGCCTTTACCTGTTACAGGTGATTTATCATTTAAATATTATATATAGTTGCTTTAAATATTTTATATTATACCTAATATGGAGTTGTTTTCATAGGTATGGTCATGGGAGCACCTCCATATAGGACGGCCTGAACTAATACCACGACGACCGCTAGCTACCCAAGAGCAAAATGAGGAGCGTGATTTGCATATCCTTGAAGGCCCCTTAGCAATCCAGTACGAAGTCTTGATTTTTTAAAAATATTTTTTAATATTTTGTTAGCATTAGCACCGAACTATTTATGTGCAATGTAGATGGACAGCACCACACAGCGGTAGAGGGAACCCGCATGGCCGTTATTTAGCTTACTATCGAGAGCAGTTGGATAGGCAGTTGTCATCCCATGTATTCTTTCTCACGATCCATGATTTTGCTACCTACTTTAATGTTGATGTGATCTAACTGAGTTCGTATTTTAAAATTATAGATTATATGGTATCCATACGCACTGCAGCTTCTAGCACAATTACCGGCCCTTTGCACTGCGGGGTTTGCTGTCTGGAGGAGTCATGTGCCGCTCATATGCTTTGATGTTGTGGAGATGCACCATGCACTACGGGTGATGTGGCAGTTTGGCCTGCGACAAGAGATACCGCCCTCGGTGACAGAGAGACTATTGCGTGCAAGCCGTCGGGGCAATGCTACTGCGGACTGGGTCAGTACGGATCACCAGTATATTACCCAATGGGAGGAACGACACCAGAGGATCATTGACGGTGCAGTGGACGATGGTGAGGATCCTACGGCATATTTACAGTGGTATTGGGGGATCACCAGGCGGTATGTCAGTAGGCCTAGATTGGAGGACAGAATGGCCTTTCAGCCGAACATACACCTGCTACGGAAGCTGGTAAATATAATTTGTTCGTTAGTAATTAATTCTTATATTATGTTAATCTAACTAAACTTTCTTAACTCGTCATGAACAGTATGACACAGCCGAGGAGAATTACATGCTGTGCCGCCACCGTTCTGGAGAGGAGCTCGCCGATCGTTTGACACCGGTATTCTACTCTATGATGGAGGATTTGCGGATTTGCGGCGGAGATCCTGTCAGTTCACAACAGTCGCAACAGACTACTGGTCAGACTCCTTTCTATGACATACCGATATCTCAAGATATATCATCATCATATCCAGTCATGGGCACGACAGAGGAGGATTCGGAGGGACATGATGAACATGATGTCGGTGTCGGTGCTACGATGGGGAGAGGGGAGGCTGGACTGTCGAGGAAGAAAAGGATGGCAGTGAAGAAAAGAACTTGGAGATTGTGATTGTCTTCTATTGTAAATTTAGTATTTTTTGGTTAATGGTTTGTGACCATTTAGAGATGTTAATTATATTTGATGTAAACGATTTTGATTTATATAAAGACTGTGTATAGTTGTGAATGGGGTGGGTGAGTGTTTAGATGTGAATGGGGTGGGTGTGTGTTTGGATGTGAATGGGGTGGGTTGGTGTTTAGATGTGAATGTGAGATTTGATTTGTAAATTTTGTATTTTTGTAATTGTATAGTTGTACAGAGCGAAAAAAAAAAACTCAAGTGAGATTGCTGTGAGCACCAACTAAGACGTAACTTCAAGTTAAGTCTTATAAATGAACCCAGGGAAAAGGTTTCAGGTAAGACGTAACTCCAAGTTACGTCTTTATTAATATAGACATAACTCCAAGTTACGTCTTAGTAGTGCCCACTCTTATCCGCCTGCCCTTGGCTTCCAGTGGGGGGGAACGGTCAAAGACGTAACTTCAAGTTACGTCTACATTATTAAAGACGTAACTTGAAGTTACGTCTTTAATGGCAGGATTAAAAAAATGAAAGGCCACGCCAGCGTGGCGCTGACGTGGCCAAACCAGGCATACATTCATCAATATTTTCTTCAGAGGCATATTTTAATAATATTTTTTAAAATAATATTATTTTAAAAAAAATTTCATCCTTGTAAATTTGAAGTTGCAAAGCCAAGTAATGTAATGGCTATTAATTGGTGTGGGCTCCAAGCTCCACTAAAGTCCTAGGTGTACGAGACCAACTCTTGTCAGGCTGATCCAATTAACTGGAAAAAAAAGAAACAAGAGTTATTTTAAAGGAATATATGATAATATTTAAAGGAATACATGATAATATTTAAGTAATACATGGTACGGGCCCAAGCTCCACTATAGGAGGCTCTCAGCAGTACATTAATTGGTACGGGGCCGAATACTTTAAATTTATAATGATTTCTTATTAATAATTAAGGAATATTTCAAATTGATGGGATTCCTCTCTTCCGCCCCTCTCTCTCTCTCTCTCTTCCCTGGCTCTCTCTCTCTTTGGACTCTCTCTCTCTTCCGCCCCCTCGCTCCCTCTCTCTTCGGACTCTCCCTCTCTCTTCGGGGCGGGGGCGCCGGGCGAGGTGCCGGAGGAAGAGGGAGGAGAGAGAAACAAAGGGAGGTGAGAAAGGGAGAGGGGGAAAAGGAAGAAAAGGAGAGGGGGGAGAAACAGAGGAAGAAACATAGTAGGAGAGAGTGGGGGGGGGGCAGGGAGAGAGAAAGAGAGGGGAGAGGGGAGAGAGGAGAGAGAGGAGACCATATGGAGAGAGAAGCAGGTGGAGAGAGAGAGAAGACCATATGGAGAGAGAAGCAGGTGGAGAGAGAGAGAGGAGAGAGAGAGAATACCATATGGAGAGAGGAGCAGTGGAGGGAGAGAGAGGCAGGTGGAGAGAGAGAGGCAGGTGGAGAGAGGGAATCTCGACACTCTTTTTTATTCTACAGGTGAACAGTATCTCCTAAGTAATAACTAATAATTAAAGATTCCTAACTAATAACCAAAGATTCCTTGAAATTGATAAGAATTTCTCACATATGCAATAATAAAATTGACAGATGACATTAAAAAATCCTCACATAAGTAAGGAATTTTCTCCTTTCTCTCTCTCATATTTGTGTCAGGTGGCATTAAATGATGAGAGAGTGTTGACAAGGGGTAATTTGGTCCCGAATTTATGGATTTGGCCTGTTTTATAAAGAAACACAAAAGTATTCCTCGATTGACAAATCAAAAGACAAGTGAATTTAAAAAAAAAATTTACCTGATATTTGGCGAAGTATAAAATGATTCTAAAGCATAAAATAAAAATAAAAATAAATTTAATATTTAGATTTTTTTTTTCTTCTCACAGTCCTCTTATTGGATTTTGGACTCAGATCGGTTTTGGAGAAAGCACAATGTCAGAAGGCTATCCCAATTCCTATCTTCTCCACTCGTCGTCTGCCACCAGCCCGACCACCACCAAGTTAATACAGACCATGGAAATGAAAGCCAGCAAGTAGCTCGCTGCTTCTCTCTCACCTCCAAACCTAATCCCATGTTGCTTCCCCTCACCCGACCCTATCCCCACCCCTACATTTTCCCCAAACCACCGTCACTCTCATCCCCAGCAACCGTCCCGCCTCGCATCCAAACCCCTAAACCCCTCCGCACGCCTCTCCTCGCCACCCGCTCCAATCCCAGCACCACTACCGCCAAAGAAAAAGTCGCCAAGTCCGCAATCCACCGCATCGCCGAGAAGCTCCGCAGCCTTGGCTATATCGAGGACTCCCGATCATCCGGTGCCGCCTCCTCATCCGATGCCTCCCTCACTGGCGCTGGATCCCCCGGTGAGATCTTCATCCCCAACCCTAAGGAGCTCCCCAAGCACCGCGTGGGCCACACCATCGACTCCAGCTGGAGCACTCCCGAGCACCCGGTTCCCGAGCCAGGAGCGGCGATTGCGAGGGGCTATGGGTTCTGGAAGGATAAGATGAAGCCGAGGGCGTTGGAAGTGGCGGCGCCTTCAGTGGCGGAGCTCACTTTGCCGGCGACGGAGCTCAGAAGGCTGAGGAGCGTGGGGATAAGGCTGGAGAAGAGGATCAAGATTGGCAAGGCTGGGGTCACGGAGGGGATCGTAAATGGGATTCATGAGCGATGGAGACGGTCGGAATTGGTAAAGATCAAGTGTGAGGACTTATGTCGGATGAACATGAAGAGGACCCATGAGATCTTGGAGGTCAGCATTAAGAGTTTTGTAGCTATTTATGTGGATTACCTATATTGTTTCTATGCGATGAAGATGACAACTGGGTGATCTCGTTATGTTTATATGTATTGTGAAAATGAACGCACAATTTGGTTTCAAAGGAACTTGAATTCAGAACAAATGAAATGGACGTGAAGTCAGTGAGATATGTTCGATAGAAGTTGTGAAAAGAAAGGTTGTTGACCAGTCTTGACTTTTTCGAAGCTTTGATGATATGATCTTGAAGTTTAATATGGCTTACCGAAAAAAAGGTTGGTGCCATTTGTGATTGTATTGAGCATCGTGTATTCTCGACAAATGGCTTATAATTGACCAAATATGTGACAATCTCCTACCATCAGATGAAAATAAGTAATCTTTTCTTGGATGTGATGTGGGCAGATTCCCCATTCATGTTGGTCATTTATTTTGAATGTGGTGACTCTGGCAACAAGTAGTGGAGATGCTCTTTGTTATAGCTTCAAAATGATGCTTCTGTACTTGCCACACAGCTAGTATGCTAATGCTGAGAAACAAAGGATTCACTCCTCTTTCCAAGAATATAGTTCTTAGAGATACATTCAGTGTGTTATGCAGCTCATAATGAGTTTGCGGTTTCTCGACTATGTGTGCACTGTATTTAAGAATTTTTATGATTCAGTATGGCTTTTAATTGTCATTTATCAGTGGTGTTTTTAGAGTTCTATAAGTGGTTTTTACATTTCACAAATGCTGGCTGCACTCATGTATTTTTTTTTTTTGGTATTACTCAGAGAAAAACTGGAGGTTTAGTTATTTGGAGATCTGGAGCGATCATCATCTTGTACAGAGGAGCCAATTACAAGTATCCGTACTTCTTTGCAGAGGATGAAGAGAAAGTAAATCCTGATGAAAGATCCTTGGAGCATAGCAAAAATGAAGGATCATATCGTAAAGCAGAAGATTCAAATCAGTTATCTATTGTTGTTTCCAGCCCATCTGGTGAACTGTCAAGACCTTCAGCACGACCTTCATTGATTGCAGGAGTTGGTTCTCCTAGTAGAGTACGTTTGCAACTCCCAGGGGAGGTTCAATTGGAAGAAGAAGCTGATCGTCTGTTGGATGGATTGGGTCCTCGGTTTACAGATTGGTGGGGTTATAACCCTCTACCTGTTGATGCTGATCTATTACCAGCTATTGTTACTGGTTTCCAAAAACCATTCCGTCTTCTTCCCTTTGGCGTAAATCCCAAGCTGACCGATCGAGAGATGACCATCTTAAGAAGACTTAGTCGGCCCTTGCCATGCCACTTTGTACTCGGTGAACATGAAGAAGTCCTTCTTGGATATGCCAATTAACTTGGAGATATTTTAATAACTTCCTACATGTGATGTTGTGCAGGGAGAAACAGGAACCTTCAAGGGCTAGCAGTTTCCATTATTAAGCTATGGGAAAAGTGTGAAATTGCCAAGATTGCTATTAAGAAAGGTGTCCAGAATACTAGCTGTGAGATAATGTCCGAGGAGTTGAAGGTAGGTAGGTTTCCAAAGCTATATTTTCTCCTCAAGGACATTTGACCCTTCGTCTTTTTGACATATCTGTTATTTGAGATATATTTGCTCAATCTTCACAAATAATGACTCACAAAGTTGCTGGTCTTAGAAGCTGGTATTTCTTTGCTACACTTCTATTGTGAGATTATGTACCACAGTCTCTGAAGTGATGCCTAGCAAGATCATCTGTTCTTTTTGCACTTTCCTCTATCATACCAAGGGGTCTTAGCCATGTTCATATGGTGAAACTGTGGTCAATATGATTGCACTTAAAGCATTTAGGATTTTGCTGTCATAAGGCATGGTCTGAAGCTAAAAGTGTTCTAATCCTTAACAGATTGATTCTCTCATTGCCACATTATGTATTTTTTTGCTAAATTCTTGTTATCAATTTTCATGAACTTGTATTCTATTAGAAAAAGCTTGCGGAACCACATTCAGTTTGTCTCTTTTGATCCTTGTTGCATAGGATTCCAGCCATTTATGTGAATATGCGTATTTCTTGGGTAATTCTTGTCTGGTAAGATCACATTTATTGAGAAACCAAAGCCTTTGCAGCAACTAACTGGTGGAACACTTCTATCGAGGAATAAGGAATTCATCATCATCTACAGAGGAAAGGATTTTCTGCCACCTGCAGTCTCTACTGCCATAGAAGAGCGAAGAAACAATGAAATTAGTCACCAGAAGCTGAGGGCAAATAAAGATTCTCCAAATGAGACTGCACCCTCTTTTGTACCACAGCCCCCAGAGTCTGCTTATGTAGATGAGCTCCAAGATGCCCCTCTGCGGAAGAAATCTTCTGGCACAGAGAGGATAGTGAATTTAGCAGATTTAGCAGCTAAACGGGTGGAGGTCAAGTTATCTCAGGTCTACTTTTATAACAATGCTATATTGTTTTTTTTCCTATAGTGGGTTTCTAATGTTTGATAACCAAATGACAGCACTTTGAAATGCTGAAATTTGCTGAATGTCATATACTTATATTCCTCTTAAGTGCATACATTTATGTCCACTATTTCTCTTTTATTTTTTATTTTATTTCGGTGCAGACTTTAAAAAAGAAGGAGGAGGCAGAAAAGCTACTTCAAGAGCTAGAGAATGCAGTTGAGCCGAAGATACCAGAATCTGACAAGGAGGCTATTTCTGAAGAAGAAAGATACATGCTAAGGAAAGTTGGCCTGAGAATGAAACAGTTTCTCTTACTTGGTGAGTTATCGGTTTACATTATGGAAGCATGCTAGCACGTCTTTTGCCTGTCAACCAGTTGGTCAAAATATTGTTTCCTATATTTCCTTCCGGAAGCATATTAACCTGGGAAAAAAAGATCAGAGCAGGCTTATCAAGGTCATCTTGGTTAATGTACTCCTAAGTTATCTTTGTGAAAGTATACATGATTCGTGATATTTTAGTTTGTTTTTCTTGCTCTAAGAAGCTTCTGCATATCTTTTGAGCTTTCATGTGTCCGGGCTTGTTCTTTGCATTGCCAACACATGGCAATCGACTTGCATGTGAAGTGATTCAATAACGCACATCAGATTGATTTATATGGTCTCAGAAGATTTCTGCTTTTTCATTGAGGTATATTCTGTCATGATCACCTTTTCCTTATCTTTTGACCAAAGCTTTGTTCTGTGCTTAGGTAGAAGGGGAGTTTTTGATGGCACGGTTGAAAATATGCACCTTCACTGGAAGTACCGGGAACTTGTAAAAATAATTTCCAATGACAGGTGCATTGAAAATGTTGAAAGTACAGCTCGTACCTTAGAAGCTGAAAGTGGTGGTATACTGGTTGCTGTGGAGAGAGTGAGTAAAGGTCATGCCATTATTGTATACCGAGGAAAAAACTATCGAAGACCTGCAGTCCTAAGGCCTCAAACACTCTTGAATAAAAGGG
Source organism: Narthecium ossifragum (assembly GCA_963920575.1). Lineage (NCBI taxonomy): Eukaryota > Viridiplantae > Streptophyta > Magnoliopsida > Dioscoreales > Nartheciaceae > Narthecium > Narthecium ossifragum. The sequence goes on from OY986967.1 coordinate 21,817,417, forward strand.
AAGCAATGAAAAGGTCTATAGAAGCTCAGCGCCGTGAGGTAAAGTTGCTGTTTATGTAAATCTAAGCATTGCTAGTTATTCTTATGTTGTCTCTTCATTGTTACTTTCTTCTTTTATGCAGTCATTGAAACTTCACGTCTTGAGCCTCTCCAGGAACGTAGATGAGCTGAAGCAGAAGATGGTATCCACTGTCGCTGCTTGGTGTTCTGTTCTCCTTTTGTTTGGTACTATCTTGATTGGCATTGATTCAAGCATTTATTTTTGCTAGTGTCCAGGACTCGATGCAATCACCCAAGCATGAGCTTTCGAGTTCTACAGCCAGCATGAAGGATCAAAGTAGAGCCACAGACAGGGACGAGAGTGCTTGCATAAAATCTGCTCATTATGAGGAGAATCCTGAGGTAAGACATGTATTTCAAAGAAAATTGAATGGCGTATGACTACTGTATAGCAATTTGAATAGGTCCTGAGAATTTGGAATGTTTTGAGGCGAATGCTGTAGTGAACTACCTTAGCCAGCCAGCGGAGCTCGTATTTACCGCTGAAAGACTCTTTCTGTAGCCTGAAAGAATTCATTCATGCTTCATTAGCCATACATTCCCAGGATGGTCTACATAATCTGGGGATTTCAAAATATGGCATATAATGAGCTTAGTGTAGTACTTAGTGGCTCTTGGCTGCTTTTAGTCGTACTGGAAATAACTTCAACTACTCTATTCCTATAATATTCACAAGTTCTTAGTGATACCAGGAGGAGGTTCCTTGGGACTGATAGCGGTTGGCTAGATGAGCAAGATAAAACTTTGAAAGGGACCTAGGACAATTTTATAGTCTCCATCTGGTTAAACTGACTTGCAACTTAGGGAAAAAGATTGCTATGTCTACCAATAAACTTGTCAAAGACTAACCAATCTACTTATCTTTGGGATGCTAATTCTGGACAATATATCAAGCACAATTTGGCAATGTAAATTTCACTAAAATGGAGCCTAACTACAAAATTTGTTATTCTGCATTTTTTACATTACTAACCTCGACCTTAACCACTACACAAATATATCAGAGCAGCTTTTATTTTGGAGTGCCTGTGTTGTTGATTTTGTTTTTTTATTTCCTACTGTACTTTTTGGACAAGACATAATGATGTCATTTTGGCTCAAATCATTCATATGCACTGAAAGCATTAACAATCATGCCCTTTTCATGTTTCTGGTTTGTTTACTGGCCTTTTGAATGGGTTATGTTATTCTCCTTGACATGTCTGTTATGGTCAAGGAAGTACAGGATGCCGATTCAGAAACTGTTTTCTTGCCTCGTGATCATATTTCCAATTCACAATTGAATTAAATTGTAAATATAGCTAGGTCAGTTAAGATCTATGTAGTTGTTTGCGTTTGCTTTGTCTGTTGGGATCTTATGGCTGCTATTGCAGCAGGGTAACTTGTTATATTCAGTAAATGAAAACGGGCCTCCAAAAACTGAAGTTCTGTTCTCCCTGTCGGAACCAAAACCTGACCCAAGTACTTGTGAGGAAGAATGTCCATCTGAGGAGTATAGGTTTCTGCCCAAAAAATCTATGGTACTTCGTACTAATATTTAATCTTCACCTTTTACCTTTATTTCTCCAAATATTTCCTCTTCTGGTGGACCTTAACAACTCTAATTTTGCAGCAAGAAGCTTGTGCCTCATCTTCAACAACCATCGATATAGCTCATTTATCTGATAAAGAGCCAAAAGATTTACCATCCAAAGCATCAGACCTTATGCAGGAATCCCCAGGCGATGAGGACGAATTGGTTGTAGAAACTGAAACTAAATTTCCCTTCAAGGCTGCTCCTCTCTCAAACCGAGAAAGGCTTCTTTTAAGAAAGGAAGCTCTCAGGATGAGAAAACGTCCTGTGCTTGCTGTCGGTAATCTCAGTACTTGCAGAACTTGTGATTTATGTGCTTTGCATCCATTGAGGCCCCATCTTGAAAATACAAATCTAGCATTTCTTTCCCTGTTTAAATTGTCCAATTTGTTTGTTCATCCGATAAAGCCTATATCTCATCCTGATGATTTTGTTATGTTTGTTTAAATATCATGTGGAGGCTGCATAGATTTGGAATCAATAAAATGTTATCACTGCTTTAATAGGTCAATATGGAATGTTGGAGAGAGGTGGTAACGTAGGGAAGTTATTGATTACTTTCTCATACTTGTTTGTCTTAATTTTCAATGTTCATAAAATAGGAAAGAGAGAATGTGTTGTTGAGTGACTTGATACTTTCTTTTCGTTCTGAGTAGCTGTTCTTTTTCTTGGTCTCTATGCGTCCGGTATGTTTAAGGAGATGAGAATCGAACTAGAAGTGGCATTCTTGTTCGTAGTTGATGTAAATTGCTACATTCTTTAGGAATCAGGCACCTAGCTGGCCCTACATGATTTGGGTTGTCCGTCAGAGTAAATTTTTCTCGATTTAATTGTGGAGGTACACCTTAAATTACATGACACTTATTAGTCATTCCTTACCATCACCAGGGAGGAACAATGTTCTCACTGGCGTTGCCACGACAATTAAGACACACTTTCGGAAGCATCATCTTGCCATTGTGAACATCAAGGGAAGGGCCAAAGGAACCTCGGTCCAAGAAGTCATATTCCAACTGGAGGTATGTGAGGCACTCTTTTGCTTTGTAATGTGAATGTGTATCTCTCACAATGAGGCTTACTTGGCTTCTCTTTTGCCATGTGTTAGCAAGCGACTGGGGCTGTTCTAGTATCGCGTGAACCCAACAAAGTGATTTTATATAGGGGCTGGGGTCCAGGAGAGTCTACCAGGATTGCCGAGGAACAAAATACAAGGAAGGTAATGACCAGAGCTAAAGCGACGGTTTCTCCTCAGCTCGTGGCAGCTGTCAGACTCGAATGTGGGTTGTGTTAGAACAGAAAATATGACCGTTATCAAGGTCAAAATCTATTAGAACATTTAAGAATCAGGAGATTGTGGTTGTTTGTTCTTCTCCTTCGAATGATCGAATTAGAAGTGTTGAAGTTTTCGGGAATGGAAAATGGAAAATGGGAATAATGGAAAATGGAGATGGAAAATGGAAAATGGAAAATGGGTATAATGGAAAATGAAAAATGGGAAGTGGAGGATGGAAAATGGAATTCTATGTTAAATCTACTCCTATTTTAGGTAGATTTACTCCTAGGAAATTAAATATGGTAGATTAGTAGCACTACTTCTAGAAAAATATGATAATTCTACTCCTATGGAAGACATTAATGTAGCACTACTCCTAGAAATGAAGGACGTTGTAGGAATTTAAAGGAAGGAAAATGCAGGAATTTAAGGGAAGGAAAATGTAGGAATTTAAAGGAAGGAAAATGCAGGAATTTAAAGGAAGGAAAATGCTTCATTAAGATAAATAAGGCTACATTGATAATAAAAAAGACTACATAATGATAAAAAGTTTGGTGGCCGGAGCCGAATTTAAAAGGCTACATTGCTACTATATGAAGATAAAAAGCAGTTTTGCTTTGATGGCGGGGGCCCTTTTTTCTTCTTCCTCTTGGTTATTTATAGGGCTTCTGATAACTGATTTGAAAACTGTCAGGAAACCACTCTGCAGTTGCTGCAACTGTTGCTTTGAAAGTGGAAACCACCAGAACTGCATAACTGGTCTAAAACTGCTCTGGAACCGCCATTAAACAGCGCCTCCTGTCTTCCGCTGTATTTTTGCTGATGATAATCTTGGAATTTGACAAAACTCTGAACATCAAAGTTGTAGATCTTCAAATTAGCTTTCCAACGGTACCAGAAACGTTCAATTTGGACATCGGATGAGAAAGTTATGATCAAAATACTTAGACTGCACTAATGGTCGATTAGCAAATATGGACGATAGAAATTTGGACTAAGCCATTTGGATTTTATCGTCCATTTTGGATGATGACTTCATCGTCCATTGATGATGACTTCATCGTCCATTTTGAACGATAGAAAATCTGGTCGATAGATTTTGGACATTTGGTCTTATTTATCAGTTTGTCACTAAACCCTTTGACCATTAATTTGATACATCAAATGACCGAATTTGGAGATGACGTCAACAACAAAGTTGTAGATCTTTTCGTCCTCTTTCCAATGGTTCAAGAATCGTCCAGTTTGGATACTTGATGTAAAAGTTATGGTCAAAATACTCTAACTGTGTCAACATCGAAGTATATTTTGGTCGATTGACAATATTTACGAAATTGTCATTGATCGCCCAAATGGCTATATTTATTGCTAACAGGTTGTAAAGCAGTTGATTGTACGTAAGGAAGGAGTTAGCGCAATGGAACTGTTAGGTCTTGATTGTAGAGTGATGAAGCCTATTTTTGTTCTGGCTTCAGTGCTGCAATGTTTACCCCTTGAAGGCCTGGCAGAGTGCTAGCAGATAGTAGGATTCTGCGAGTTGATTGTAGAGTGATGAATCCTGTCTTGGATTATGATTATGGGTGCGGCTATCCGCACCACAAAATGAACTCAATACACCACAGAAATTATTTTTTGTAAAAAAATTTATAAAAATCCTAAACTACCCCCCTCTCTCTCTCCCGACCTCTCTCTCTCCCGTCGACAGCGGCAGCCTCCCTCCCTCTTCCCTCTCTCTCTCCCGGCGGCGGCGGCCTCCCTCCCTCTTCCCTCTCTCTCTCTCCCGGCGGCAGCGGCGGCCTCCCTCCCTCCCTCTTCCCTCTCTCTCTCTCTCTCCCGGTGGCGCCGGCCTCCCTCTTCCCTCTCTCTCTCTCTCTCTCTCTCTCTCTCTCTCTCTCCCGGCGGCACCAGCCTCCCTCTTCCCCCCCTCCTCGCCTTCTCTCCCTCCCGCGGCCGGCCGCCCTCCTCTCTCCCGTGGCCGGCTGCCCTCTCTTTCCCCCCACCTCTCTCTCGCCTTCTCTCTCTCCCGCCTCCCTCTTCCCTCTTCCTCTCGCCTTCTCTCTCGCTCGCGGCCGGCCGGCCTCGTCTCTCCCGCGGCTGGCCGCCCTCCCTCTTCCCCCCCTCCCTTTCTCTCCCGCAGTCGGCCGCCCACCCTTTTCCCTCCTCTATCTCGCCTTTCTCTCTCTCACGCCTCCCTCTTCCCTCTTCCCCTCACCTTATCTCTCTCTCACGGCCGACCGGCCTCCTCTCTCCCGCAGCCGGCCACCCTCCCTTTTCCCCCTCTCTCTCGCCTTCTCTCTCTTCTTCTCCCTCTTCCCTCTTCTCTCTCGCAGCCGGTCGCCCTTGCTCTTCCCCCCCTCCTCTCTCCCGCGGCCGGCTGTGGCTGCCGGGGTGGAGAGGTGGTGGAGGACCGGCGGTGGCTACCGGAGTGGTGTTGGTGGGGGTGGTAGAGAGGGAGGGAGGGAAGGGGTAGTTTAGGATTTTTATAATTTTTTTTTATAAAAAATAATTTCTGTGGTGTATTGAGTTCATTTTGTGGTGCGGATAGCCGCACCCTATGATTATACACCACTCTTAGCATATGGTATGTTTAGACTGCCAGTTTTCTCTAAATCCCAGTCATTTATTTGGTATTTTTGCGGCAAAGATCGTCAGTTTTAATCATGTACAACTGTCGACATTTGTTCATACAGAGTAGAACAGAGGATCTGAGCGTTTAGAAGATTGGGAGAGCACTCGGTGCAAAATTTTAACCTCGGTCGGTCATGCTCTGCTTCGCTTCTAAAATCTCCCACCATTTCAAGAAGCCTCCTTTGCCTCTCCTCCACCTCGTCCAAGAGAAACCCCTCTCCTCCTCCTCGTCCTCAACTAAACCCTTGCCAGTGGGTATCTTTTGGGATTTGGACAACAAGCCCCCCTATACCATTACCCCATACGACGCCGCCCGCCGCCTCAAGCTCGCCGCCTCCTCCTTCGGCCCCGTCCGCCTCTTCCTAGCCTTCGCCAACCCCCACGCCCTCCGCCACGTCCCCTCCCCCGTCCGTTCCGAGGACGTCGGCCAACACACCCCCGGCAAGCCCCATCATGTCTGCCGAGTTTGCGGCCGCAACTTCTACGTCCGGTCCAAGCTCGTCGAGCACTTCAAGAACCTCCACGAGCCGGAGCACGCGAAGCGCCTCCGCCGCATCGAGTCCGCGCGGGGCGGACAAAGAGTCAAGCTCGCCGCCAAGTTCTCCTTGAAGATGGAGAAGTATGAGCGGGCCGCAAGAGACTTGTCAGTGGCCGAGGTCGGGTACTGCCTCGCGGACGAGCTCCGGAGGGCTGGGGTTTCGGTTCGAATGGCGGAGGACCGCTCAGAGTCTGCGGATAGGGCGATGAGGGAGTCTATAGTGGATGCCATGGGCAGGAATAGAGTTGGGTGTTTGGTGCTGGTTTCGGATGATAAGGGGTTTGTGGAGGTGCTGAGGGAGGCGAGGATGGGGTGTCTGAGGACGGTGGTGGTGGGGGACGAGGGGGACGGGGCGCTCAAGAGGTGGGCCGACACGGCATTCTCTTGGAAGGAGGTGGTGGCTGGCAAGGCGAGGAAGGAGGCGGTTTCGGCTGTTGGGAAGTGGAGAGACCGTGATTTGTTGAAGCGCTTGGAGTGGACATATAAGCCCGAAAAAGAGACTGAGTTGGATTGTTTTTGGGGTGAAGAAGATGAGGATGAAGGATTAGGTGCAATGGGGAAGAGGGATTCTAGACCTTGGTGGAAATTGGAGTTAGATGACGACAACGACGACGATGATACACCTGTTGGACCATCCACCAGAAAAGTCGAATAATCTAGTGTTAGTTATGTTACTAACAGATGTGAATCACTCAGTCCCATGTTGATTTCATCTGCTTCCTGCACTTGATGCAATTCAGGTTGCCTGGTAGGATTCTAAAGAATCTCGGGTTGCAGTGGATGACTGATGTGCAGGAGAAATATTAATGACTCACAAACTTGATGGTCTTAGAAGCAATTGGTGTTTCTTTGCTAAACTTTTATTGTGTGGTTATATACCACAATCTCTGAAGTGATGTCTAGTAAGATATTTCATCTGCTCATTTTGCACTTTCCTCTGTTGTAGCAAGGGGTCTAGCCAAGTTTATATGGTGAAACTGTGGTCAATATGGTTTCACATAGGTGGTTTGCTACCATAGGGCATGGCCTGAAGCTGGAAGTTTTCTATTCCCAAACAGATTGATGCTCTCATTGCCACATAATGTAATTTTTGCTAAATTCTTGTAATCAATTTTCGTCAACTATTCTATTAGAAGAGCTTGCACCCTCTTTTGTGCCACAGCCCCCAGAGTCTGCTTATGTAGATGAGCTCCAAGAAGTTCCTCTGCGGAAGAAATCTTCTGGCACAGAGAGGATGGTGAATTCAGCAGATTTAGCAGCTATACGTGTGGAGGTCAAGTTATCTCAGGTCTACTTTTATAACAATGCTATATTGTTTTTTTCTACTGTGGGTTTGTAATGTTTGATAACCAAATGGCAGCACTTTGAAATGCTGAAGTCTGCTGAATGTTATATTTCTCCTTAGTGTATACATTCTTGTCTGCAATATCTTTTTTGGTTTCGATGCAGACATTAAAAGAGAAGGAGAAGGCGGGAAAACTACTTCAAGAGCTAGAGCAAGCAGTTGAGCCGAAGAAAGATACATACTCAGGAAAGTAGGCCTGAGAATGAAACAGTTTCTCTAATTTGGTGAGTAATATGATTTATCATTTTGGAAGCATGCAAGCACATCTTTTGCCCATCAACCAGTTGGTCAACAAATTGTTCCCTATATTTCCCACCGGAAGCATATTAACCTGGAAAAAAAAATAAGGACAGGCTTATAAAGGTCGTCTTGGTTAATGTACTCCTAAGTTATCCTTGTGAAAGTTGATATGATTCGTGATGTATTGGGTTGTTTTTCTTGCTTTAAGAAGCTTCTGCATATCTTTTGAGCATCATGTGTTCGGGTTTGCTCTTTGCGCTTCCAACACATGGCCCTCATTAACTTGCTTGTGAAGTAATTCAATAACACATTTCAAAATTGATCTATATGGTCACGGATTGCTTTTTCATTGAGGTATATTTCGTCATGATCACCTTTTCCTTATATCTTGATGAAAGCTTTGATCTGTGCGTAGGTAGAAGGGGGGTTTTTGACGGCACGGTCGAAGATATGCACCTTCACTGGAAGTACCGGGAACATGTAAAAATAATTTCCAATGACAGGTGCATTTAAAATGTTGAAAGTACAGCTCATACCTTAGAAGCTGATAGTGGTGGTATACTGGTTGCTGTGGAAAGAGTGAGTAAAGGTCATGCCATTATCGTATAGCGTGGAAAAGGCTACCGAAGAGCTGCAGTCCTAAGGCCTCAAACACTCTTGAATAAAAGGGAAGCAATGAAACGGTCTAGAGAAGCTCAGTGCCATGAGGTAAACTTGCGGTTCATGTAAATTTAAGCATTGCTAGTTATTCTAAGATGTCTCTTCCTTGTTACTTTCTTCTTTTATGCAGACGTTTGAGAATTCATGTCTTGAGCCTCTCCAAGAATGTAGACGAGCTGAAGCCAAAGATGGTATGCACTGTTGCTGCTTGATGTTCTGGTCTCCTTTTGCTTGGTACTATCTTGATTGGCATTGATTCAAGCATTTATTTTGCTAGTCGATCTCCAGGACTTGATGCACTCACCCAAACATAAGTTCTCGAGTACCACAGGTCCACAGCCAGTATGAAGGAGCAAAGTAGAGCCACAAAAAAGGACGAGAGTGCTCGCATGAAATCTGCTCATTGTCAGTGGGTAGGTTAGTTCTAGTTTTTTGCAAGCAGAAGATCGTTGCACATAGTGTGAAATCTAAATATTTCAGAGGAGACCGAAATCCTTCTGTACTTTGTATAGAGCATACTGTGGGCAGCTTGGAGCTTCCTTGGGACTGGTGGGGCTTGGCTAGATGAGCAAGATAAAACTTGGCTTAAAATTTACTAATGGGATTTTTAGCAAAATATTTCATTAAAGTGAGGAGGCTTTTATCAATTACCCAAAGAAATTATGTTGTATTAGACAATTTATGATGTTGACAAGTAAGACCAGTCAATGCGTCGATAAATCTATGTGTCCATTATGTGCGCTCCTCTTTGCAAAACTTTTTTTTATTTGTTTAAAGATGTACGTTTAATTAACCTGGTTTATTGTTGGCAATGATCTCTTCCACGCCTTTGAGCTTTGAGCAGGTAATTAGTTTCCGGTGATGGTAATAGGTTGATCTTGAGGTCCAATCCCTGAGACCCTAAGGCTCTGTTTGGTGTGGTTATCTCCCCTTAACCTCTCATTTATTCCCAAACAAGATTGGGGTTAGCTAATGGGGTTAGGCGGGGATAAATTTATCCTGGGTTAAGCAAATCCAGTTTTCAAAGTCTACATCATGACCTAAATTACTATACTACTCTCAAATGATGTTGTTCTAATATGAGCATGTTTGGTTGCTGAGAAGTGAGCTGAAGTGGAGTGATTTTTTGGGGAGTGACTTCACTGGAGTAATTTTCTGGGGAATGATTTTCTGGGATTTTCTAAGTTCTGGTGTGTGGTTGGTGCTTGAAGTGGAGATATGGTTAAATTATTAAATTAATGTGGACCAATTACGAGGTGATGCGTGGCATGTGGGACCCATTTATATTAATATTTTATTACAGTACGATATTATTAATATTAAAATAATACTTTTTGGATGATGTGGATCAATCACGATGTGACACGTGGCATGTGTGACCCACTTATATTAATATTTTATTACAGTATGATATTATTAATATTAAAATAATACTATTTTTAGATGACGTGGACCAATCACGAGATGACACGTGGCGTGTGTAACTCACTTATATTAATATTTTTATTACAGTATGATATTATTAATATTAAAATAATACTATTTTGGATGACATTGATCAATCACGATGTGACACGTGGCACGTGAGGGGGACTCACTTATGTTAATATTTTATTACATTATGATATTATTATTATTAAAATAATGCTATTTTGGATGACGTGGATCAATCACGACGTGACATGTGGCACGTGACCCACTTATATTAATATTTTATTACATTATGATATTATTAATATTAAAATAATATTATTTTGGATGACATGGACCAATCACGATGTGACACGTGGCACATGGGACCCACTTATATTAATATTTTATTACAATATGATATTATTAATATTATTTGCCACTTCTCGGCGTGCTATTATATATAAGGGCATTTTTGGTATTAGCTACAAATTCTACCCTTATTCCAAGCAATCATTACTACTTATCCCCAAACACCAAAATGGGAATAAATTTATCCCCACTTCTTAACCTCACTTTTCTAATTCCAAAATTCCTTAATCCGGAATAAGGTAACCCCATACCAAACGGAGGCTAAATTTTGTTAATATCCCTCAATGGCAGCATAAAGGCTTAACTAGGAAAGGAAAAAAAAAAATCCTAACAACCATCACAAAGCCCATAAAAGGCTTTGAAGTCAGAAGTACTCCAAGACCACCTTACGTATATGGGCGTGTTTGGTTCACATGAAGTGGCTCGGAAGTCACTTTTCCACTTCATGTGTTTGGTTGCTCGGAAGTGGGGTCGAAGTGACTTCAGCCTTACTTCCAAATCACTGTAGCCAAAGCTACCACTTCCCATTTCGACTTCGGGTCTTTTTGGCCTGAAGTCATTTGAGTGACATTTGAAGTGGCATTTGAAGTGGAAAATAATATTAATAATATTAATAATATTATACTGTAATAAAATATTAATATAAGTAGGTATCACATATCACGTGTCACCTCGTGATTGGTCCACGTCATCTAAAATAATATTAATAATATTATATTATAATAAAATATTAATAAAAGTTATTAAATTATTAATATTTTAAGATTAAATATTGTTTTAATGTTTTAATTTTAATATTTTAAGTGACAAATAATGTTAATAATATCATCCTGTAATAAAATATTAATATAAATAGATCCCCACATGTCACGTGGCACCTCGTGATTGGTCCACGTCATCTAAAATAGTATTAATAATATTATAATGTAAGAAAATATTAATATAAGTTATTAAATTATTAACATTTTAAGATTAAAATATTATTTTAATGTTTTAAATGGCAAATAATGTTAATAATATCATACTGTAATAAAATATTAATATAAATGGATCCCACATGTCACGTGGCACCTTGTGATTGGTCCACGTCAACTAAAATAATATTATTTTTAATATTTTAATATAGGGAAATTATTAAAATATTAAATAGTTGGGAGTGACCATATCCCACTGCAAACACCAACCAAACACCAGAACTCAGAAACCCCCAGAAGTCACTTCACTCCACTCCCCATAAGTCACTTTAAATAAGTCTATAGGACTTCAGAAGTCAAATAAGTCTTGTATAGGGTTCAGCCATAATAATATATATAACTGCATGTTATGCTACTCTCCCTCCCCTTCAAGAGAATACCAGTTTCCTAATCTATTCCTCATGCATTGGAGCTTTGATTCTTTCATGCATGACTCCCCTATTTCCTATGTACTCTCTTCCTGGGCGAGATTAACATTTTTGGAATCTATTCCTCATGCAATACTGGAGCTTTGATTCTTTCATTCATTAATTACTCCGTGTTTCCTATTTCTTCTCCCAATTAAGCATCTATATAAAACAAACCAACCATCCTAAATTCCTAATTGCTCCTTCTACAGCTTCAAAGTTCAGATGGACAGACGAGAGGATTCCGATGATTCCGATGATTCCGACGACGTAGTCATGGACCATACTGGGATACCGGGGCTTAGGTTTCTACCAACCGGCGGGGAGCTGTTGAAACACTATCTCCCCGGAATGCTCTTAGGCACCCCGTTCTTTTTCAATCCCATCCTGGAGAAGGACATCTACGCATTCGAACCGGAGCAACTCATTGGTAAGCGACAGACATCCCACCTGAACTATCACCAATTAATTCTTCACTCAACTCACTGTTATTTCTTATCTGTTTTCAGTAACTAGTCACTGTTGTTTCTTATTTGTTTCTCATGCATGCAGTCGACGAGAGCGATGATGAAGAGGTACACTTCTTCTTTGTGACTCTCAAAAGCACAGACGAGAATGTGAGGGCCAGTTACAGTCGCAGCAGCAGGAGGATAAGCCCAAGCCCCAATGTGAGGGGCGGTTACAATCGCAGCACCCCAGGAGGAGAGTGGAGGATGACCGGTGAAGAAGAGTCTGTTGTAGTGGGGGATGAGACCATCGGCTACGAGAAGTCACTGACGTACTTTCGCCGTCTAGAGAATTCTGAGATGGAGATGACCGACTGGAGGATGGAAGAGTATAGGGCCAATCACCTACACCGGCTGTTTATCCATCTCAACCACGTCCAGGTTAATTGCTCCTTGATCCGGCCACCTCTGTTTTTTTGTTTTGCTCTTAATTTCCCTTTTGGGCTTTGGTCTTCCCATATAGTTCGGAAATAACTGGACATGAATATGTTGGTTGTGATCAGATCCATGATCGTGTACTGTGCAAGATTTACAAGATGATTGAAGAATCAGATATAGGAGGAGGAAGTGGATCGGATGAAGAAGGAAGTGGAGAAGAAGAGGGAGAAGGAGAAGGAGAAGAAGACGACGAAGAAGGAGAAGGAGAAGGAGGAGGAGGAGAAGAAGAAGAAGGCGACGAAGACGAAGACGAAGACGAAGACGAAGACGGAGACGAAGGAGACGAAGGAGAAGAAGAGGGAGAAGGAGAAGGAGAAGGAGAAGGAGGAGAAGAAGAAGGTGACGAAGAAGGAGAAGGAGGAGAAGAAGAAGGCGACGAAGACGAAGTAAGAGAAGGAGGAGGAGGAGGAGAAGAAGAAGAAGAAGACGACGACGACGACGAAGACGAAGGCGGAGACGAAGGAGAAGAAGGAGAAGAAGAGGGAGAGGGAGAAGGAGAAGGAGAAGGAGAAGGAGAAGAAGGCGACGAAGAAAGAGAAGGAGGAGAAGAAGAAGGCGACGAAGACGAAGAAGGAGAAGGAGGAGGAGGAGAAGAAGAAGGCGACGAAGACGAAGACGAAGACGAAGACGAAGAAGAAGAAGATGATGAATAAGAAAAACAAGAGGAACAAGACGATGAAGAAAGATAAGAAGAAGAAGTCTAAAATTATGCATGGAATTAGTTGCTAGGTATATATATCTATAATATTAATACTTTGATTTGGAACATTATTAACGCCATTATGTGCTGACTAAGATTTCTAGAACTATATATATCTGTTTCAAGTTGCTTTGAATTTAGACACCATTACTGTCATTATATATGCAGCCTAGGAAATCTAAACTCTGAGGGGATAATGGCTGTCTGTCCTTGTCATATATAACCTTAACTTACTAGTGTTAGAAGCAGATCAGTGCAAGCTGCAGTAAGGACATGAATTGGTGACCATTAGCCTATAAAATTAGGAGCTTTTTCTACGTAGAAATCTTTCCGTGATCTTCCATAACCCTCAGAAGCATCTTACATTCACAATATTTGTGCATGTGGATAATGCATTGCATTCTGTCTACCATAGTTATAGGGTTAAAAATGTACGTTCTTGTCAAGTAAGCAACAAAATATGCATGCCTCCAGGTTTTAATCAGCTAACAATGACTCAGAAACTGAGCCAACCACAGCTCAAAAACTGATTTGACCATAAATTCCTCCTTTGTTATCATTTCTTGTTAGCCTAAATTAAAACACATTATTAGGAAAGATACTATATATAAACACAAAGAGATAATTATAGCAGTAGGAAAGGATGCACCTAGGGGGGCAATTGCCCGACCTGAATTTAATGGGTTTGGGTTTGGGGTATTTGGGTGTGGGTCGGGTTCGGGTTTACCCATCACTGACCCGTCAATAACCGGGTCGGGTTCAGGTTGAGGATGGTAACCCATGACCGGTGACCCAACCTGTGACCCGACCCGTTAACGACCGGTGACCCGTTAACTTATAAATTGATGTTTTTAATAGAAAATTAATGTTGGAATAATGTGTCTGACCCGAACCGACCCACTTTGAACCCGACCTGACCCGTTTATTAAACGGGTTAGGCGGGTTTGGTTCGGGTTGACCGGTTTATAAACGGCTCGGGTTCGGGTAAAAAAAACCAACCCGTTTAATAAACGGGTTGGGTTCGGGTTGGGCCTTTGGGTCGAGATAATCGATCTTGACTCGACCCGAACCTGTCGCCAACCCATTTTGCCACCTCTAGATGCACCATGCAGTTGACTAGTGGGGCCCTCATGCCACCTTGCACGCTTATAACCGACCCCTCTCTCTCTCTTTCCCCCACTAAACTCCTCCACCGTTAGATTACCCAAGTCATAAACATCAAAGGACTCGTTTTTTTCCAATATGCATGGTATTATAGGTGGGATAGGATTATTAATCCTATAGACCCCACTTTATCCCATATTTGGTGTGATTTTAGGCATGAGATGAATAATCCCATTGGGACTTCATATCCCATACAGATGGGATAAAATAATTCAAGGGAATGTGTGATATGTAATGTGAGGACCTGCCCCTCCATCCCTGTGGCTTGCTGTTTGCCCCAAGGGCAATTTGGGAGATTTCGCCTTGGTGGTCGTTTCGCACTGGGTGTGCACACACAGACCTTGTTTGGTGCTTGTGTTGTTAGAAGGGTTAGGTGGACCCTGGTTCGGTAGTCCTGTGCTTGGGCTTATGGCTCAGCCCAAGGTTGCCGTTTTGGGCAAGGGAGATCGATCTCCATGGCCATGAAGATCGATCTCTTTGTGCCTAGTGGTCGCCGTTCTGGGCGAGAAAGATCGATCTCCCTGTGCCTGGAAGTCTCTGTCGGTGGCTTTCGAAGGACGGCCACCGCGGTGGCCGTCGCTTCCCCTATCAGGGGAGGGAAAGTCTTCCCTCCCCTCCCCCAGCTTTTCCCCGCTTTAGCCGGCTTTCCCCCGGCATTACCCGCCCCTTTCCCCCTTCCTTTCTTCTTCTTCTTCTCTTCTTCTTCCTCGCGGCTCTGCTTTCCCCTGTTCCGGCTGAGAGCTTTCGCTCGCCGTTCTTCCTCCTCCGGCCACCTCTCCGGGAGCTTGAAGGCTCGTTGGGTTCGTGGCAAGGCGAGGAAGGTCCTGGGGTAGGACTTGTGGATTGAAGCTGCGTTGAAGAGGTAGGGTTCTTCTTCTAAACTCCGGTTGCTTTTGGGTTTTGAGATCCGGATTTGTTTTCCTTAGATCTCCGTGTATTGATGTTGGTTTTTGGTTTGGGAGCCTTGAGTAGCTTCGTGGCACTGAGATCTACCAGCCCACCTAGTTTGGTGAGGTATGGTGGCGGTTTCCGACGGTGTTCCTCGCCGTCCGGCCGCCGGCTCGACCCAATCATGATCGATCTCATGGGATGAGATCGATCTTGGTCGGGGTGGCCCAAACCGCCCGAGTGAGAGCGATTTCCCTAGGAGGAAGATCGATCTCTTGGCGGCTGGCGCCTGTGCGTCGTGGGTCACCTAAAAGATCGATCTTCATTTGGGTGGAGATCGATCTTGTTGGGGGTGACCAGGACGGGTGCTTCTAGCCTCGAGGAAGATCGATCTCCATGCTATAGGAGATCGATCTCCTTCAGTGCAGAGAGGGTTTTACTTGCTTTAAGTGCTGTTTTGCCCGCGGGGCTTCGCATGCAAGTGATTTTTACGGTTTTGCCCTCGGGGCTTATCCTGTAATGAGTTATGCATGAATGCTTACCGCCTTGTGGTTGAACCGAGAGGGTGATGTCTCTCGGGGTGTGTAGAATAAATGGGCTGACGGTATGCCCTTACCACTTTGTGGTGAACCGGGGGAGTCATGACCCTCGGGAGTGTTTAGTATAAATGGGCCGAAGGTGTGCCCTTGTTGTGTTGGTTGTTTACAGCTTTATCATATCTATCCTGCCCTGTTTTCCTATGCATTAGGCATGCTAGGGTAGGTTGGGTGGGTGTTGACTCTGTTGCTTTGAGTACCGAGTGATGGTAGTCTTAACTTCGGTTGTTCCGCCAAGTGCGGAGATCCCACTTGGAGAAGGGGGTCCTACTGGTTGCGTCGTGTCCACCCTGCGTCAGGGAATATCGGAGTTGCCCACCCCTGAGCAGTGGCGTTGTCGGAGATATGCACCTAGGACAGGAACCCTTCGGGTTATTGACGGGGTTTATGGGATCCTTGGCAAGCCTCGGTACTTGGCATAAGAGTGTGTCCGGTTGCTTTACCCTTGTTTGTGGGAGTTGTAGAGTAGGACCCTGCTGAGCTGTTGCTCATGCCTACCTGGACTGTGTTTGTTGCAGGTGCAGGTGGCTGCTCTGTCCCAGTGTTACCCCCTCGGTCGTCTCGAGGCAGCGCTCCGGATTCTGATCATGTCTGAGGGTCAGGATGAGTTCGTCTGTGCGTTCGCGGAGACCCCGGTGGGTGTTGTGGTTTCTTTTTGGGGACTGTGATCCCTTGTAGCTGTTGTACTAAACCTTGTTAACTTTTTATTGCTGGTTTGTAATAAATGTTAATAGTTGTTTAGTTAGCTTGCTTCCGCTCTTTCTCTGTGCCGTCCAGCTGTTTTCGCCAGCTGGGCTTTAGTCTCAACTGTTTCCGCCAGTTGAGGCTGTAGTTGTAGGTTTTCTCCCCCTCGCGTCCCCGGCCCGGTTGCGCTCTGCGGGTCGGGGCGCCTCGCGTCCCCGGCCCAATTGCGCTCTGCGGGTCGGGGCGCCTCGCGTCCCCGGCCCGGTTGCGCTCTGCGGGTCGGGGCGCGACATGTAATCTCATGAGATAAGATCCATTGGATTAAAAAATAAGAAAAGTTTAAATATTTGATTAAATATTCTCCCATCTTATCCTTTGTCTTACCAAACATGAGAGAAGAGTTTAACCCCTCACATCATCTCCTGGGAGATTATATTCACCCATATCCTATCTCGCGAAACAAACGTGACAGAGATAACATCAACCATCTCCACTACAATAAAAAAGCCCTTTAGCGACCAATATGGTGATCACAAATAGGACAACATGTGGTCACTAAATGCCATTTTGGGGCTTTAGCGACCATTCCCATTTGGTCGCTAAGTGGTCAAAAATAAGTCGTCACAAGTGGTACATTCCGATCAAGTCAAGTTGGTCACAAAATGTTAAGTATCAGCGACCAACTTTGTTCGCAATTAGAATATTTCGTGGTTTGCATTAAACTTCAACTAGTTGGTAGCTAAAGACACCAACACATTACAACCACACTAATTTGGTTGCAATAAGTAGCTCAATAGCGACCATATGTCTTGTCGCTATTTTAATTCCTCATGGTAGCTGTAGATGCAATTATAACCACATATTGGTCGCAAATAATACAAAGGAGATCATTATATCTATTTGTTGTGACCACTGTTCTGGTCACAAATAGTAATTTTTGGTCACTAAAATTAAATACTAATTATGACAAAAAATGTTGTCATTATAGCGATATGCTCAATATCAACCACACTATCTATAACCACAAAACTTGAAATACTAAAATTTCATATTAATTCAAAGTCACAATTCAATTTCTCATCTAAAAGAATGTTTCGATCCAAAATAATGCTTGTTAATTGAAATATTTCAATTTGTTGAAACATCATGGAAAATACAAGTTCTATTACAAAGTGATGAGCTTAACATCACAAATTGGATCATCACGCCACTAGTCATTTCTTCCTTGTAGGAAACCATATATAACTTCATCGTCCCAAGCCAGTCCCCCAATCGCTCCATTATTGACATGCAGTGTTTACCAATATAAATGTCCAATTCCCTTTTAAACTAGAAGTAGGAAGACAAGAAAAAAGAAACCAATCATCCTTACTTATGAAATCAGGCAATAATCACCATCTACATTAAAATTTGATAAGAAAAAGAGATTATGATATTTCTGATCTCATATTCACACAGAAAATGAAAGAATGTTTGCTTTAAGGAGAAGGACCCTACAAGTGCTTGAGTTAGTAATAAGAAAGTTAAGGATACACATGTTTGCTACTGAGAGAAAGAAGGCAAAAGGCAGGATAAAACATGTACATGAAGGATTGCTATTAGTTGTACTTTTAACTTTTCTTAGGCACAATATCAATGTAAGCCAAGACCTTTAACACATTCTTTATACACGTCACAAAACTTGTTGGCAAGCCCAATCCAACTCCTATCCATCTCAAAATTCCTACCAAAGGCAAACAACTTAGGTACACAACTAAATGTATGTAATACCAATCAAACTAAATGTAGCAATTTTGGTTGACGGCTATGGACGCCGTTGTAATGCCGAAATTTGATCTGTTGGGTGTTTATTGTAATTGCTTTGTTAGATAGATCTTCCTTGCTTTAGACCCTTGCTATGCTCACCCTTTGGCTAGCTTCAAGCTATGCCCAGCCCTGCATAATTGATGTCATTCTGTTGCATGCTTATATCTCTTTATTTATTCCTGAGCATTGCATGCATCTTGTTTGCATTAGAGCATAAGGTTAGGGGTGTGGGTGAATAGGGTCTTCGCCGATCCGAGGCTCTCGGATAGCTCGGATCAAGCTCTAGGATTGTGGATGGGTAGCGAGGTCTAAGGCGATTGTATTGTTGAATCTTTGTATTCTCGAGGATGGCTCTAGTTAGATACTATATGTTGTTTGAGGTGTAAAGGTCGCCCAGAGTTCTCGTCTCATGCTCAGTATCCGTGTTAAGGGAAGTTACGTGCTGCCCTGAGTCCTACTCCTTTGTTGTTTAGCGCTAGGCGCTTGGTTGTTGAGAGGGATAGATGTTGACAGTTGAGGTCACAGAGCGTGTACCTTGGGGTAGGCGGTGGACGTAACGTGAGTTTCCCTTAAAGATAAGACAGAACCCAGCACTTTGTGGTTTCCCTTTCTTCCTATATGACGTAGAGTAGAACCCTACTAAGCTTTGTTGTTCACTACTACTCGGGCTGCATTTGCAGGTGCAGGCGTTGGCTCATTTTCAGTGGTTCCAACCGGATCAGGTCTTGACTGCGCTTCGACTTCCGGAGGCACTTGAGGTTGTTGGGGGATACCTGTTGTACTTTTGATGACTTTGTATATAGACATCCCTCGATGATTACTTTAAATGTATAACTTCCTTCTTTGGGAAGTTTCTGCTAAATCTGTATATGATGTCTAGAATATACAACTTAATGTTATTTAAATAGAATTATGTTTCTTCTGATCTTGAGGTTAGATCTTTAGTAGATTATGATAATTCTTGTATTGCTACTGGAAGTCTTAAATTTCAAATCAACTTTGTTTTCCTCAATGTATCGCGCCGTATCGGATGTAAATAGTGTAGGAACCCTCACACCCCGAACCGGATGGGTTTTCTGAGTTGGGGTGTGACATGACAAATGTTAATAGTACATACCATAGCTTTCTCTCACTCACTTCATAAAATGTATTTCACACACAACAATGTCTCAATAAGAACAAGACATCGTAGGCTTCAAAAGAAAAGCAGGAGTAACTAAAAAATCACAGCTAAACAATCCATGGATGCAAAGTATAGACTAAACTGTAGCTAATGATGGTGAGATGGTCTCATAGCCTTCCACATGAATGGATATCATGCAAGAAGTAGCTATGATCTCAGCTTCTTCTAGGAAAACTAATAATTTATAACCTAATAGAATCAAATAGGAAGATGACACCAATGACATAAGCAATCAATGGCATAATGTTCCAGGCCATGAAATTCAAAGAAGTGATCATATCCCACGCATATGCACAAAATACCATATAACAAAGACTTGTAAATAGAACTCATATCAAAACTCTAAAACCTAGCAAGAAATGCATAATGAGAAGAACACTGCCATAGAAGTTATCAAGAGACCATTTCTAATCAAATGTTAAGGATAAGACTACAATTTAATATGTTCTATATTTCTACATAGTGAGAAGTGTTCTTCCCGCCTATGATGCTTTTATTAATGTTAAACTGAGAGCCCAATGTGCTATCCAAGAGGATACAATGGAGGTGATGAAGGTGAGAGGAAGGAGACCTTAATTTATAGAAGTGGACATAGGATTGTATATAGCAAACTCACCACAAATTAAGGGAACGACCAATTGCAACTAAAGGGTTCAGAATAGACAGACAGTCAACAAACTTAAGTCAAATCTCATGTTAGATTCTTGAAACTCAGTAGGCATGAAGTGATCCAATCACACTCGTATAGCAACATAGCATTCATCCCAAATGCATATACAGAAAACACCAAACCAAGATGGGAGGAGGAAAAGAATAAAAATACCTTAGATATAGATCTCACGAAGATGACCCAACCAATCCACCGGCGACGGTCATTCGGCGATGACGACGGAGATAGGAGGTGGGTAGTGAGCGGGAAGGTTGGGTTCACCATGGAAGGAGGTCGCCGCGAAATAGGAGAGGAGGATGAGGAGAGGTAGGCGAACGGTACAACGATGGAGATCCGACAACAACAATGATGGCGACCACTCGTCGGGAGGAGACGATCGGGATTAGGGGTTAAGGGATCAGGGCTTTTCTCTATTATCTATATTTGCAATAAAATGCTCAAAAGATTTAATATTATAAAGTAGCATAAAATGGATGTTTTTTTTTTGGTTAATTGAGCCCTAAGGCTTGGTACACAAAAGAGAAAAGAAAAGATACAGCAAGAAAAGCTAGGCTTCAGTTAAGGGAATAAGCATATTCCCAAGCATTGATCCTGCCAAAACATCTGTCTCGTGATTAAACTCACGAGGTATATGAACAAAAAGTATCTCAGAGAACTCAAAAGTTAAGCGCCATAAGGACACCAAGAGCTCACGAAGCTCATTGGGCCAAGCAAACCTACTCGTCACAAATCCGACACCAAGAAGCGAGTCGGATTCAACCACGACAGACTGTATCCCCCTTCGCTTGGCTTCCCGTAGCCCACCCCTCATTGCTGAAATTTTAGCCTCAACCACAGAAGAAACAGGGACTCTGGCAGCCCAAGTCCAGGTTGGATGAGATCCATCAGGAAATAGAAGAGCTGCAAGGCCGGCTATTCCTCCTCGGACAACGGCGTCGGAACGAGGAACAAGAGATTGGACCAAGCTAGCCGGAGGAGGAGAGTTCAAGGCATGGTGAGAAGGTGAATATTCTTTAACTTGCATGATGATGGTTCTTGCAAGTTGGTCCGCCGGAGATGCTAGATTGTCGAAGAAGAGGGCTTTTCGATCCTTCCACAACCACCATAAAGTATACCCAACCCATGATTTAGATGTTGCCCAATAAAATGGATGTTTTTGCTACCACGTTATGGTCGCCTAGGCCACGAAAATTATACATTAACAAATCAGCTTTTGCGACCAAATAGCTCGTCGCTATTATTGTATATCAACCAAGTGATCACATGTTTGGTCGCAAATATGCTAAAAGTTTAGGTTTTACGACCACTATTTCTGACCATACATATTGGTCGCTCATAAATGATTTTTCTATATTTTATGGCTACCAAATGGTTTTTGGTGGCTATTGCTATATATATTACGACTAGTTTGATGTGGTCGCTACAAGTGTTTTTTCTTGTAGCGCTCATGGGATGCACCGGCCTTACAAGGTTGATATCCACGATCTGGTGCTCTCCACTTTGGGTCCATAGTTCCTCAAGCCTAGTTGAATTTGGGTCTTTGGGTCCATAGTTCCTCAAGCCTAGTTGAATTTGGGTTAGGGTTGTTTTAGATTCATGAGTATATATAACTTATATATGTTATGCACAGACGAAGTCAGAGACTGAGATAGGTTCTTTGTCGGGGAAATAGACAGAGCGACGATAGATAGCTTCTTCTTGTTCTACCGGCCGGCCGATCACCGTCGTCTTGTTCTTCTTCTTTTTCCATGCCTTTTCCTGTGGGCTATAGGTTTTTTCCATCAGGAGCAGAGTTATGTCTCCTTGTTGCTCCGAAGGTCCTTGGCGGCCATCCGCTCCGCTACCTCGCTACGCTAGAAGGTTTGTCACGCCCCGCCCCAATTTAATATAAAATAACCCAAATTTCTCAAAAAAATTTCGACATGACCCTTGAGCACGGGCACACGAGATCACTATTACAACCTGTCAATAAATACAACCACACATCCTATAATAACTCAACTAGTATTTACCACATTCACATTTCTTTCATTCATGTACACAAGGTTATAGTCATCAAATACAGGTTTGAGCCACGAGATAACAATATACAATTTCTCCAGGTTTTTTTTCAACACATATACAGACGTCAACAACACAAATTGAGAGTTAAGGTAGAGTACAAACAAACTTTGGGATACAACCCATATCTCTCCACCTACTATAAAACTAACTCTCAACAATAAGTACAAAAATGACGCCTCGTCACTGCTCACCACGTCCAAGGGGTGTACTGGCCTCGGGCCTACCTCCTGCACAACAAAAACCCAAACAACATGAGCTCGAAAGCCCAGTAGGAGTCACTTGACACACTCTAGGACAATGGTGTACACCCACCTATCCTAGTATACTGCCCAGGTATGGTCTGGCTAGTATGGGTAAGTCTTACACGCACAGTCGCCGCGTCCGGCCGTCAATGCTCGCCCATACCCCTATAGACTCTATACCCAGCCCCAGTACACTGGTATAGGTACAACATCCTATACTAGTTCACTGATCCTAGTATGGTCTGGCTAGTCTGGGTAAGTCTTACACGCACAGTCGCCGCGTCCGGCCGTCAATGCTCGCCCAGACCCCTATAGACTCTATACAGGCCTCAGTATACTAGTATAGGCAACACACTTTCAAGTCAGGTCAAAACCTCGAGTCAAGTCAAAGTCCTTGATCGACATACGGAGATCAAAATCCATCCGTCAACTCGTCGACATATCCCCTAGACTCTGACTAGTCTAGCTACAGGACATGACTAGACTCAACCACAATCCCTGTCCTAAGATAGCCTGACATTCTTAGCATGTATGCATAAATCAGATACATAATAATAAACATATATAATAGTTCATAAGTTCTCAATGCATACAATACCGGAATAGCATAGCATAACCTTCATTCATAGCTCATATTTTCAGGTAGTTACATAGCATAACATACCCTTAATTGTAAGTATAAGGCTCTGCCAGCCCCAACATGTTATAACATCATATAACTCCAAACTTCTCATAGTATGACATCACAACACAAGGAAAACATAACATGCATGATGGCATACATAGTATAATCCAGCAGATACAGGGCTTAACCAGCCCAACAATTCACAGTCCAGCTGGAACATAATTCATCATAAACACATCTCAAACAGAGTGCACACACAAAATAACATACTGTCACATAAATCATCATAGCAACACAGCATAGCATAATTCATACAAATCCCTAAGAGGTAACTCCTACCTCAAAAGAACAGTCGATGCGCTCCTTAAGTCCGGGGGTCCACACCCTGCTCCAACCCCTCACGACCGCTCACCCGATCGCCTAAAGCACAAGAACACCGAAAGCGATCAGGTAGAGCTAGGAAGACCGATTGAAACAACCCAAAAAAAGACGAAGACGGGCGTCGGAAGGCTGTGCACAGGGTGCTGGCCAGCGCACCAAGGCAGCAGCTGCGCACGCACACAACATCACCATCCTCCCCAGGAAGATCGCCGCAGCTCGCGCCGGAGCTCCGTCGGATCTCCAAATCGGGGTGCTCAAGCACCAGGAAGACAACTACCAGAGGAGGAGGGAAGCTACTAGCTGTCCCTGGCACAAGGTCAAGAGGGAGGTCGACAGCCATGGCCAGAGAAAGGCCGGCCGGAACCTCACCGGAAAACATGGTGGGATGGAGGAACAGGGGCATCCCGACCAAAAACAAAGCCAAAGAAGGGGCTCGGAGAGATGCCTTGGACCGCTGGGGTTCTTCCTCCGGCGCTGCAGTCGCCAGGGGAAAACCCCCAACGTCGTCCCCGGCATCGTCTTCGACAACCCGACGCCGGAAAACCGCCAAGACCACCAAAAATTCACCGGAAAAATGCGCCAAGAGAAGAGATCGGAAGGGGAAAGGGCATAAGAGCTCACCCGAGCCAAGAAGGAACGAAATCCGGCGGATACCTCGCCGGATCTAACCTTTCTCCGGCTATCTCCACCTCTCCTCCACGTTTCTTCCTCCTTTCTTCTCTTCTTTTTTCCGACACCGGCGATCTAAACCTCCACCCACTCCCTCTCCCTTCCCCTCCCTTCTCCCTCCCCTGATCTCTCTCCGGATCTTCTCTCTGGATCTCTCTCTCTCCCGAGCTGGTTCAATTGAGGTGAGAGTGAAGAGAGAGAAAGAAATATCGGGGGAGAAGAAGAGAAGTGGGGGTAGGTGGGGATTCTTGCGGAAAACCCCCGCAAGACTCCAAATTACACGAAAGCCCTCCAATTACAGAAAACCCCAGCAATCTTACAATTAGGCCCTTACAAGGTTCATCAGAGACATGGATGTCAACGATTTCGACCCTGACGAGCTCCCTAGTACGCCCTTCTCGCTAGCTCTTCTACTTGGATCCTAGGTTTTTGGGAGTCATATGCTTGCTTGCTTGCTTGTAGTAGTTTTGCTAATTAATTTCGTTTCTTAATTATTTGATTGTTTGCAGTCGATGAGGAAGTCGGGGGATACTTTTTCATCAAGCTTAAGCGGAAAAATCAGACAGCCAAGAGCTATGATCGTCGCACGCCTAATGGAGTCTGGAGGAAGACCCGGAACATCCACACTGTAATCAGAGATAAGGGTGAGATCGTTGGCTACAAGCGAGTGCTCAACTATTTCCATGGAAAGAACACCAAAGCCAACACCGAGAAGCAGGAGAAGCCGGTGTGGACAATGCATGAGTACACGATCATCGCCACCACCTCAAACAGCTGGAGCCTCTTATTAATGGCCCCGAGGTCCGTTCTCGATTTATGTTTCTTTTCAAGAAGTACAATATATATTAGCTTTCATGTACGTTTGACGATATTGTTGTTGTTGTCTGTTCTTTTGATTTCTCTGATCAGATAGAAGATTTGGTGGTTTGCATCATCTGCAAGAAGAAGAAGAAGAAGCTGAAAGAGGTGAAGCACATATTGACATGGCTGAGCTAGAGCTCGCTAATCTGCAAATAGGAGAGGAGCTCTCCTAGGGTTAGGTTTTCAAATTTGATATATTTTAGGAAGAAGAGTCCTTATTAGTTAGGAGTACTTTCCTATTTCAGTTTCCTGTAATATTGGTTATCTTTGCTGTCATTAGGAAGTAATTAGTTTAGAAAGAGTCCTTGTTTAGCAACAGTCTAGCTTGACTATCTTAATTAGAGCACAAGTCTTGATTGATGGTAGGAGTCAATAGCTTGAGTCAGTTACGTGAAGGGGTTGTAATTAATATAGCTGTTGCAGAATTATTAACCAAGATTACAACTCAAGTTATATACTCAACCTTCTGTTAATGTCTTCTTCCTCTAGTAATCAACCTTCTTCCGCTGGCCAACGTGCTCCCCGGCCGCGGTATTCATCAGCAGCTCCTATCACTATGTAATTGAAATCATGATCTACACAAGTTTGAAACTGAACAGCATGCTTGAGAAAAGTATTGACAAATAAAATCTCCCAACTCCAAATTTTCTATTTTCTTTCATAATTTAAGCACTATTGGAGGTTATGGGTATTACATCTACAATGCGAACTTATTCACTTATGTTCGCATATCTTAGTAATTAGAGGGCAGAGCAACTAATATGGGCATTAGATACCTTAAATAAGTGGATGATTGAAAAGGGGGCATCGTTGTCATCGGTGTTTGTTTCAGATCGGGATTTGGCGCTTATTAATGCCATTGAAACATGTTTTCTCATGGCACATCACATGCTTTGTATTTATCTCATAAACCAGTGCGTAATGATGAAATACGCCCCTATGCTTGGTCTGGAGTGGAAACACTTTTTTACGTCATGGCACTCGCTCATTAATTCATCGACACCGTGGTTTTACCAGCAGAAGTGGGAAGTCATGCGCAAGGAGTATCGACGATTCGAGGGTGTCATAAAATACCTTTGGGAGACATGGTTACACTCTTACAAAGAGCGGTTTGTTTCAGCATGTGTTGATACATGTATACACCTTGGGAGCATTTCAAATCAAAGGTATAACCATTTTATAGCTTTACTATTTCAATTATGTTCATTATTGTACTATTTCAATTCTGCTCATTATTAAAACACAATGCATTTTTTTATTTCAGGGTGGAGTCTGCACATGCGAGGCTGAAGTTATATTTAGGAGATATCATGTCATCCCTAGAAACATTTTTTCAAAAAATACACAAGATGCTGAGAATTCAGTTCGGGGATATTAAGAAGTTATTTGAGAGATCTCTGCACATTCCACGCCATCAACATTTACATGATGACATTTTCTGTCACGCCCCGACCCAGAAAACCCATCCGGGCCGGAACGTGAGGGTCCTAAATCTAATTCTAAAATCAAGTGGCGAGAGTTTCCCCCTGTACAGTTATAATCTCCACAATAAATTAAAACGATAAATCTAACAGTTCTAAAATTCAACAATAATATGAATCTGCAATCACAAATCTTACTATCTGATACATGTTCTGATACAATGCTTCCATCAACCCTCATTACAAAATTTAATACAGACTATCAAATCCTCGAAGAGGGAAATTATACATTTAATATAACTGCAAATATACAACTATAACAAAGGGGAAAACTCCAGTATCTCGTCAAGGGCTCCTCAAACTCCAAGTCCACGATCACCTCGAGAATAGCGCGCCAACACCCAGAAGATCACCTGAAAGGGAAAGGACTGCATCGACCTGCATCGCCGATGCAGCCCAGGTAGGAGTGAGCAACAAAGCTTGCTCAGTAGGGTTCTACGCTATTTTACGTCGCATAGAAAGGAAGGGAGCACAACAGTGTCGCTTCTCCGTCTAAGTCTAAGGGATGCCACGGGTCCCATAACCTTGTCGATGTCCCAAGGGCTCCTGTCATGAAACCTCTCTCCTGAACATGTTACCAGGAGGCCACGAAACAGTAACATGCAGGATCACCGTTACCCAAGCAGGATTCTAGGAAGGGCTCCTGTCATGAAACCTCTCTCCTGAACATGTTACCAGGAGGCCACGAAACAGTAACATGCAGGATCACCCTTACCCAAGCAGGATGCCCATGCCTTGGGGAACCACGTCGGGAACGCATCGACAACCATCCTTAGCACTTGGCATTGGAGAACCGACAGGACCTCTAAACCTCAAACAATATAATATTCCAGTCCAACTACCTAATAATCCTCAAATCATAACAACATGATCATTAACGACAATCACGTCCTAATCCTCGACTACCCAAACCCCGGCCCTAGGGCTAGATCCGGGCTACCCGAGAACCCCGGATCAACGATCGAAACCATCGTCTACCACCTAGCCTGATGCTTCTAATGCAAACAGATGCATGCAATGCTCAAGCACAGAGATACAGGAATAGCAGCATGCAACAATATGCCAAGACAACATACACGGGCTAGGCGAAGCGTCAAGCTTGCCGGAGGGTAAACATGCATAAAGCAGATAAAGGTTTAAACTACAATTATACAATATTATAACGGCGCCCACGGACCGTTAGCAAGCAATTTCTACAACGGGGGCACAACCCCGGCCACACAGATAATAATCAACCACATTAAAGGCACACCCTCTGCCATTTAATTAGCTAAACATCCCAAGGGGCACAACCCCCTTGGTTCAACCACAAGCTAAATATACATATAAATAAGCATGACATGTGATTAATTGCTAATTAAACAAGGATGATTTATACCTAATTAGACATGCCGAAAATCAAACAATTACTCATCTAAAAACAACCAATTAGAACATGCTAGCCATCGAGATTTCTAGGAATACCAATCACATGAATCTAGAAGAATCAAACATGATAAAACATCGAAAATCCACAAAAAATACTATTCAAGGCTGGCGGTCGATCCACGGATCGACCTTGGAAAAGCTAACGGATCGACCGTGAGGGGTTATTTCGCTATTTTTCGAGCTCACGGTCGACCTTGGAGACCTCACGGTCGACTTTGGAGACCTCATGGTCGACCGTGGAGACCGCGACGGTTGATTCACGGATCATCCGTGGCACTATTCATCAGCAACTCTGCTCTGACACAGTTTCGTATAAAAATCACCAAAACTCGTAGAAAAATCGGAAAAATATGACATCAATTGGGTTTGAAAGTAGACTCACAGATCTACAACTCTTATCTCTCATAAAAATCCAAGATCATGCATGTACAAGCCGGAAAACTCGCCGCAAGCCGGCTGTTCTTCAAGAACAGCAGAAAACCGAAAATCCGAGATTTATCATGCCTAAATCCTACTGAAATCTTAACCAAAGTTCATGAAACTTAAACCAGAGACTATATTAAGCAACATGCATTCAACAACATAATTTCATCAAGATCTAACGGCTAGATTATCTAAACCCATTAATTAACTCATGTAGGTAGAACACCTACCGGACTGCGCATTCCTCGGTTGATCCCTCGCAAACCAGCCACCAACGAGGTTCCACACCACACCGGGAGTCTTCCTCTCGTTGCCATGAATCCAACAAGCTTTCAAGCTCCCAAAATGGTGGTCGGAGGAGGGAGAATGGTGGAGAAGAAGATGGCTGCCAGAACAGGGAAAAACAAAGGAACCAAGGCACCGCGGGAAGAAGAAAGAAAGAAGGAAGAGAAGAGAAGGAAGAAGAGGAAGAGAAAGAAGGGGAAGGTCAGGGAATCTCAGGGAAGGTGAGGGAAGGTCGGGGAAGGTGAGAGAGGTCCTCTGTTCCCTGACAAAGGAGGACGACGGGAGTTGAACTGCTCTGCGCAGTTCAACTGCCCTGCGCACGAGTCCGATCGATCGCTCCTTGGAGCGACCGATCGCTCGGTCGCTCAAGGGCCGTAAGCTGCCCAAAAGCAAGCTTCAGCGCGCCCGAGCTGGGATCTTCCGATCCTGAATCCACCTAACCATTCTAATCAAGCACAAACACAAACAAGGTCAGTGTATGCACACGCGGGTGTGAAACTGACCACCATGGAGCATATTTACCAAAATGCCACTGGGGTCAAAAACAACGATGCGATCAACCGATCGCATCCCAGGGCCAACCGAGCCAAACCACAAATCCAGACCCTCGACCTAACGCGGTCGGACCGGGTTGGAGGTACGGGTCCTCACATTTTCAGTCAAGTAAGGTGTCGGATTTCATTAGATGCAATGGAGTTTCTGGTCAGCTGAAATGCGCTGAGGAAGCATCTCACCAGCTAACCGGCAGATGCAACTGTTCAATCAAAATAGTATATGAATTGCCATGCGAACACGATCTTACACATTACCGTTACTTTTTAATTCCAATTCCGCTACAGAGTATCGAAGCTCATTGGAGGAGGTTGCTATGCACGTACGTAGGTTTAATGATGAGGAAGCACAACTCAACAGAGCATCCCACGTTGTTGAGATATTAGATGGGATGAATCCACATATGTGAGAGCATATGATAGATAGAATTTTCGATATGGCGGATCCATCTCAAAGTACAATTCGAGCCCCTTCGTACAACACGGAACATAGAGGTCGACCTACAGGCAGAGATGAGCAAAGTAGGCGTCACATACCTTCTTTTGCAGATGCATCCATTTCAGGATCTAGGGTCACTCAACCGACTGCAACGTCTCGAGGGAGAGGGAGACGTGGGAGGGGGTTGGGGGTTCGCAATACTCAAACGACCCATGATCACTCTCCAGTTCCACCCCTCCATGATACCTACATTGATAAATTACCAATGTCTTTGCAGCGTTATATTTCCCACACTGTTGATGTTCAACCTGATGGTCATTGTTGATTCAGGACGATAGCAGCACAAATTGAGTATGGTGGAAATGGTTGGTCTCAAGTAGGATTCAAGCTTATAGAAGAGATTCAACTAAATAAGGATATATATGATCAGCTTTATCCAGATCGGAATTTGATAGCTAATCTATTATTCTCACTGAATTGGTTCGAGCCGTGGGCACCAGAGATGTATTGGATGGACTCTAGGCCTTTGGAAATTGTCATCGCATCAAGGTACAACCTTGTACTGCTTACATTTTATGGGAATGTTGGGAGTTGTTTTACTCCCTTGCCATTAAGGACTCCTCCAGTTCCAAACCAAGAGTGTCGAGAAATAGCTATTGCCCATATTGGCAATCACTTCGTGAAAGTTTTCCTACACCCTCATTACTCATTAGCATGTACCACCCATTCCAACATGGTGGTGGTAACATTCATCGTACGAACCTAAAGGATGATCCGCTCGTTATATGACACGTGTTCATTTGTGGTACGAAGTAACAGGTACAACACCAAG
Organism: Narthecium ossifragum; assembly: GCA_963920575.1. Classification (NCBI taxonomy): domain Eukaryota; kingdom Viridiplantae; phylum Streptophyta; class Magnoliopsida; order Dioscoreales; family Nartheciaceae; genus Narthecium; species Narthecium ossifragum. The sequence continues at coordinate 21,847,812 of OY986967.1, forward strand.
CGCACCAGAAGCAAAATTTGAAGACAATATTGATTAGAATTTGTATTTTTATATATTTTTATGTATCTTTTTTTTTGTGTATGATTACAAATACTCTTCCCTGAATATGGCTAAATCAATATTGGTTTAGGAGGCTTTTCACAAAACATTATGCATTTTTTAACTGTTAGTATTTTTATTATTTTCGTATATATATACTTTTTATTTTGATCTTTATTTTTATACTTTTTTAAATTTCTATAAATAATCACTCCCAAAAACTACAACTAAAAAATAAACAAAAGATTACAAACATATAATAAAAAATTATTTATCCAAAAAGAAAAGCAAAACTGATAAAAAAAAGAAATAAAATTGATAAAAAAAACTGATTAAAAAAACAAAACTAATGAAAAAAAAAGATACAAAACTAAAAAAAAAACCAACATAAGAATCAAAATTGAGAAAAAAAATTGAGAAAAGAAAAATGGGAGAAATCGGGGAGAGGAAAAGAGTTGGGGGGAGAGGGGCATAAGGGAAAAAGGCATTCGTGTCAGAGGGGGCGGTGTCAGGGGGCGATTAGCATCTCCCTTGATCAATATCAGTAAAAGACGTGTTGTAATTAACTACGCCAATTTCAGGTTAAAGAAGGTTCAACAAATTATAAAGGCACACCTATTTTGATAATTGTAGCAGCCGACATATATGGAGACGTATATGTACACATAAAATCAAACGTGTTAGAGAAAAAATAAATATTATTTATTTGTTCCAAAACGTGCCAGAGACATACCTACGTACATGCCTACGTGAGCATGTGCGCGAATCAAACGTGTCGGAGAAAAAAAATATTATTTATTTGTTCCAAAACGTGCTAGAGATCGACTTACCTACGTACATGCCTACGTGAGTACATGCCTACGTGAGCATGTGCGCGAATCAAACGTGTTGGAGAAAAAAATATTATTTATTTGTTCCAAACGTGCTAGAGATCGACTTACCTACGTACATGTCTACGTGAGCATGTACCCGGACCATTTTCCTTCTGATTTCTGACAGCCATCCTTCCCGTTAGAAAATATATATATGGCTATATAATAGCAACCCCCTCCCTCTGGCATTTCTCGTTCCTTCTCCATTCTTGAAACAACAACTAACATTGATCCCATCCACTTCCATATAGCAAGCACACTTCGCCACCTTATCTTCCATTCATTGTTTGTTTCTTTGAAGTGTGTTTAGCTTTGGATTTGGAAAGTGGGAATCCAAACTAGCTAGTTTGTTGTTTATTAGTACAGGGGAGTTCATTGAGAGGAGTGTCGGAGTTGTGGTGTTGGGATGGATGCGGCGGATATATACCGAGTTGGGAGCCGGGCTGGGAGCCGGAGGGAGAGCTGGCGGAGAGGAGAGGACATGTTCTCGAGGTCCTCCAGGGATGAGGACGACGAGGAGGCCTTAAAATGGGCCGCGCTCGAGAAGCTCCCGACTTACGACCGGATTCGGAAGGGAATACTCACCGTGGGCGACAGGCATCTCAAGGAGGTCGACATCCAGAACCTCGGCCTGCAAGAGAGGAAGATCTTGCTGGAGAGGATGGTTAGGGTCGCCGAGGAGGACAACGAGAGGTTCTTGTTGAAGCTCAGGGATCGCATCGATCGGTGAGAACCCCCCTTCCTCTCAAAACAAGCAAGACGACCATCTACTTATTATTAATCGTTTCTTGTTCTTATCTTGTCTTCATTTCATTTATTAGTGTTGGGATTGATCTTCCGACGGTGGAAGTGCGTTACGAGCATGTCACAGTCGAGGCCGAGACTTATGTTGGTAGCAGCGGAGTTCCGACTGTCGTCAATTACTTCACCAATGTTCTAGAGGTAGCTTACTCTCGTTGATCTAAAAATCATTCCTTTATTGCTCTTGCATGAATATATATACCACTTTTCTTTGCGTTCATTCTTGTATTAATCTTCTTCCCTTGTTGATTTGCAACTACTAGAATCTAGCTAACTACCTGCACATAATTCCGACCAAGAAGATACATTTGCCCATACTTCAAGACGTTAGCGGGATCATCAGGCCTCAGAGGTGTTTATGAGACTTCTTGTAGATGATGATCATCGACTCCTCCACATACAACAAAAAACATGATGAATTATAACTGAGTTTGTTTTCGTTATCTGCAGGATGACTTTACTGTTAGGCCCACCAGGAGCAGGAAAGACTACATTGTTGTTGGCACTGGCCGGAAAGCTGAATAAAGACCTCAAGGTTGCTCTTGTTCTGTTTCTAGACCCCTGTTTAATTTGTTCATTATAATCATTTATGGTGTGCATATAAGCTCCATCTCTCATCTTTTTCATTTATGTGAGCAGCTTTCTGGGAGAATAACTTATAATGGTCACGACATGGAGGAGTTTGTTCCGCAAAGAACAGCTGCCTACATCAGTCAAAATGACCTCCATATCGGGGAGATGACCGTGCGAGAAACCTTGGCTTTCGCTGCCAAATGCCAGGGAGTAGGTAGTCGCTATGGTAAGTATCAACAGTCAGTTGATTTCGCTATATGTATATGCAAATTAAGTGCTCGACAAGAGTTTGAGAAGAGGGAAGCATCATTTCTTTCCTGATCGTATGCAGAAATGTTGATGGAGCTCTCAAGAAGGGAAAAGGAAGCAAACATCAAACCTGATCATGACCTCGATGTGTTCATGAAGGTAACAAAAACACTCCTGTCTGGAATAGTAGTTCACATTTCTTAACATAAAATTATTTGATGGCTTATGAAAATTCCTGTTTTCTCATTCCCCTACAGGCAATGTCAGTGGAAGGAGATCACAGTGAAGTGGTGACAGATTATATGCTGAAGGTACGTGGTGTTGATGTTACTGAGATATATAGTCTTTACATATTTTCGGTTTCAAACAAATCTTTGATGATCACAACTCACAGAAGCATCTAACTTTCCTCTAATTATCAAAACAGATCCTCGGATTGGACATTTGTGCGGACACCATGGTTGGGGACCAGATGTTGCGAGGCATCTCTGGAGGACAAAAGAAGCGTGTCACAACAGGTAGATAGATGGTCATCCAAGATTGCCTTTTTTGCTGTGAGGAACTTACTAATTCTTTTCTGCATTAGGTCCTCTGGTCTGACTTTGCTTCGTGCTATGATGCAGGGGAGATGCTGGTAGGGCCAGCAAAGGCATTGTTCATGGACGAGATATCCACAGGTCTAGATAGCTCCACCACTTTCCAGATTGTGAGTTCACTTAGGCAAATCATACACATTCTCAGAGGGACGGGTGTCATTGCGCTGCTCCAACCTGCGCCGGAGACATATGACCTTTTCGACGACATCATCCTTCTCTCAGATGGAATGATGGTGTATCAGGGTCCCCGTGAGCATGTGCTCGAGTTCTTCGAGTCTATGGGATTCAAATGCCCTGTCAGGAAAGGTGTTGCAGATTTCTTGCAGGAAGTGAGTTTACCATCCTCAGCTCTAGACAGCCCTGTTGCATTGTATACAAGAATCAGAATACTGAGTATCTTGGTTGATATGTAGGTGACATCCATTAAAGATCAGCAGCAGTATTGGGTACTTGGCAACGAGACATACAGATATGTGCCTGTGAAGGAATTTGCAGCGGCATTTCTGTCATTCCGTGCAGGCCAGGATATACAACAACATCTCTCTGTTCCGTTTGACAAGAGCAATAGCCACCCTGCTGCTCTGACGACCTCAAAATATGGCGTTGGCAAGATGGAATTGCTGAAAGCTGCCTTCCAAAGAGAATATTTGCTCATGCATAGGAACCACTTTGTGCATACCTTCAAAGGAGCTCAGGTAATTATACAGTGATGGCATTCATTATTCTGATCACAAATAATTGACAACATAAATTGCCATGCTGAACTTTTGGAACTATTTTTCCTTTTTCAGCTCGTGGTGATGGCATTTGTCACAATGACTGTTTTCCTTAGAACAAAATTGCACAAGGACTCACAAACAGATGGAGTGATTTTTATGGGGGCACTCTTCTTTGCTATCATGGTTACGATGTTTCATGCATTCGCAGAGCTTTCCATGACCATTTTGAAGCTTCCTGTTTTCTTCAAACAAAGGGATCTTCTCTTTTATCCTGCATGGGCCTATGGATTGCCAACCTGGATCCTGAAAATTCCCATTTCTGCTGGGGAATTTGCTATCTGGGTCTTCGTAAGTTACTATGTCATAGGCTTCGATCCCAATGTAGGAAGGTGAGAGTGGTTCTTTTTTACTCCTGACATTGATTGATACTGCTCTGAAGATCTTCACAAGTACCTAGCATCACCATTTTATTTCTTATATATCTTTCATTTAATTCGGTTCTGTTTTTTATTTGTGACCATAGGATGTTCAAGCAGTATCTAGTACTTGTTGGTGTCAGCCAGATGGCATCTGGCCTATTCCGGTTCATGGCTGGATTAGGAAGGGATATGATTGTGGCAAATACATTTGGATCTTTTGCATTGCTTATAATTCTGGCGCTGGGGGGATTCCTCTTAGCAAGAGGTTCATTCTCATAACTTCCTCTTTTATGCTTTCTGCCCACTTCCTTGCGCTTATCTGCAACAGCTCAGAAAATGAATTTTGTCAATTAATTTATATTCTATTAATAGTTCATCAACTGATTTAGCACAATATTCTTTTTGTAGTATCTGTGAAGCATTGGTGGATCTGGGGCTACTGGATATCACCGTTGATGTACGCACAGAATGCTGTCTCCGTAAACGAATTTCTTGGGCACTCTTGGAACAATGTAAGAGATATCTTCTTGTGTTGGAAAGCAAGAATGTCTTGATTTGAATGAGAAACAGCAGCTAACATATAGAGGTATTTGGATTCCAGATTATTGATCCTCGGACTTCGAATAAGACACTAGGGGTGCAGATCTTGGAGTCTCGTGGGGTCTTTGCTGAAGCAAAATGGTACTGGATTGGACTCGGAGCTTTGGTGGGATATGTCTTTCTATTCAATATCCTCTTTATACTGTCTCTCACCTATCTCAGTCGTAAGTAATCTGTGCCGCAATGGTGTCTGGAAATGTGTATTAATTCTCAGGTAGAGTAACCAGTATTCTGATCAATGTTTGCTGATTGCCCTGCAGCCGTTGGAGGATCTCAGGCCAGTCTTTCTGAAGAGCAATTAAAAGAAAAGAAAGCAAATTTAACTGGAGAAGGAGCTGCATTAGAAGCACGGCCATTGGCATCTCGAAGTATGTTTCCTGTTTCCACCAACGCAATGAATGATTTAGTATGGTTTCAAAGATCTTTCCAGTTAGTCACCCGTTTAATTTGTAATCCTCGCAATTGCAGACGATGGCACTGAAATGAGGAGGACAAAGGGCAGATCAGGTTCCGTTCATGCTGTTGATCCTAATCAGAGGGGAATGGTCCTTCCATTTACACCCTTTTCCATCACATAGGACAACTTACAATACTCCGTACAGATGCCACAGGTAACTAACTACTCAAATTAACAAGTGATCTATTTGTGCCACATAATTAATCTGGATGAACTTGTAGGAAATGAAAGCCCAAGGAGTAACAGAGGACAGATTGATGCTTCTGAAAGGAGTGAGTGGTTCTTTTAGGCCAGGAGTACTTACAGCTCTAATGGGTGTCAGTGGAGCTGGCAAGACTACATTGATGGATGTCTTGGCGGGGAGGAAAACAGGTGGATGTATTGAGGGAGACATCAGCGTATCTGGATATCCAAAGAAGCAAGAAACTTTTGCTCGTGTATCTGGATATTGTGAACAAAATGACATCCATTCTCCATACGTTCTTGAGTCTCTACAGTACTCCGCATGGCTTAGGCTGCCTGCAGAAGTTGATTCTGCAACAAAGGAGGTAAGATGAATGAATGATTCAGTCTCATCTATTATATATTTGGCCCTTTTTTTAACTCAACTGATACATGAACCTATGCTACTGATTTTGCAGATGTTTGTCACAGAAGTCATGGAACTTGTAGAGCTCACATCGCTAAGGGACTCGCTTGTTGGGTTGCCTGGTGTGAGTGGGTTATCAACTGAGCAGCGCAAGAGACTTACTATTGCTGTAGAACTTGTTGCCAACCCCTCCATAATATTCATGGATGAACCAACCTCTGGTCTTGATGCAAGGGCTGCCGCAATTGTCATGAGAACAGTAAGGAACACTGTCGACACTGGAAGGACGGTTGTCTGCACTATTCACCAGCCTAGCATTGACATATTTGAAGCCTTCGATGAGGTAATTAGTGCCTTCTTTTCCCTAGAGTCATTCAAGAGTTCTTCAGTTGTGTGTCTACATAATCGAATATGCTAATTTATGCAAAATTGACGTATTCTTTGGCATAAAGCTTTTCCTTATGAAACGAGGAGGAGAAGAGATATATGTAGGTCCCTTAGGGCTCCACTCTTGCGACCTGATTGCATACTTTGAGGTGAGCCAAAAGGAAGAATGAAGCCCACCTACTCTTTTTTTTGTATGTCTCTCTCTTATATGTACGACTAACGATTGGGTTCAACTATATAGGGAGTCAATGGAGTCAGTAAAATAAAGGACAGCTATAACCCAGCAACATGGATGTTAGAAGTGACTTCACTAGCACAAGAAGGAATCCTGGAAGTGAGTTTTGCTGAATATTACAAGAACTCTGACCTGTACCAGTGAGTAACCTACTTTACTTGCTACATGTATCAATGCATGGTTACCTTCCTCTGAGTGGAAATTTTTCTCCATTTCTAATTACTAATCACTCATTGATTACAGGAGGAACAAAGCTATGATAAAAGAACTGAGCACACCTCCTCCTGGTTCAAGCGATCTATACTATCCTACTGAGTACTCGCAAAGTTTCGCCATACAGTGCATGGCTTGCTTATGGAAGATGCATTTGTCATACTGGAGGAATCCTCCATACACTGCAGTGAGGTTCTTCTTCACGGCTATCATAGCACTGTTGTTTGGGACGATGTTTTGGGATCTCGGCACTAAAAGGTATAACATGAGCAACGACCACAAGCACTGGCTTTGTGCTACTTACCATTGGCTCTGGATTCAAACGAACTGTTTATTTTTGGTTGCAGATCAAGACAACAGGATTTGTTCAATGCAATGGGTTCCATGTATGCTGCTGTTCTGTTCATCGGGGTGCAGAATTCTGCATCTGTTCAACCAGTTGTGGCTGTTGAAAGAACAGTCTTCTATAGGGAAAGAGCAGCCGGAATGTATTCAGCATTGCCATACGCATTTGGACAAGTAATTTCCTATGCTCTCACTAATTTTTATCTCTCCCTCCAGTTCCTAAGCTTTCTTGATGGAATCAATTACTTAATTTACCATACGGCTTGGCATAACATATTACCTTGATGCATTTGCAGGTCACAATTGAGCTACCGTATGTATTTGTTCAGTGTATTCTATATTGTGTTATTGTCTATGCCATGATTGGATTTGAATGGACGGCCGCAAAGTTCTTTTGGTACTTGTTCTTCATGTACTTCACACTGCTATACTTCACATATTACGGAATGATGGCGGTGGGCTTGACTCGAAATCAGAGCATCTCCTCTGTCGTCTCCTCAGCATTCTATTCAGTATGGAACCTATTCTCTGGGTTTCTCATCCCCAGACCGGTACGTTTTTCATTACTATCAACTTATGGCATGCTAGTTTCCTGAACAATAACATGTTCTTTTTCCATACATATATATAACATGAATCTGTGTAATTACAGAGGATTCCCGTCTGCTGGAGATGGTATTATTGGGCATCCCCAGTTGCATGGACCTTGTATGGATTGGTTGCCTCGCAATTTGGAGATGTTCAAGAGATGATGGTGGATGAGAAGAAACCCGTAGCTCAATTTGTGAGGGAATATTTCGGATTCAAGCACAGCTTTTTGGGAGTGGTTGCTGTGATGATTGTGGCATTCCCTGCGCTCTTTGCCTTCTTATTCGCCTTCTCAATTAAAATGCTCAACTTCCAAAGGCGATGATGAAAGATTTCACATGGCGGGTCGTACTAGCACTGGTTTGCAAGCATGGGGGTTCCTATATCACATACTTCCTGCCTAGCCAAGTGCCATCAGCCACATTTTCCCCTTTTGTATAAAAGTCAGTAGAACAGTAAATATTGCTTGTATTCTTATTATATTCTAGGATTCTGATTGGGGTACATGCCACGTGACCACCCACTTTTATAGTAAAATAATGATATATTATATTATGGGTATTGGGTTAACGGTTAGCGGTACCAGTAACCCTCCCTCGCCGCCCACCTCTCCGACCAACCCTTCTTCCTCCGTCGCGGCGGCCGTGACCAGTGCGCGCCGGGCTTCAAGGACTGCCACGAGCCGGACCGGGTCCTCAAGGTCATGCTCGCCGCCAAGTTCTGCATGCTGCCGCCGGGCGACTAGTTCACCCAGCGGTCCACCTTCGACTCGGTCCTGGCCGGCTACGTGCCGGTGTTCTTCTCGGAACACACGGCCGTTCGAAGCGGACCCACCTCTTCGCCTTCGTCGATGGGCCCCGTCCAGACGTTGGAGAAGGCGACAGTGCGCGCGGAGATCCTCCGCCAGTGCGGCTCATCGAGCCGGTGCCTCCGGGCCCGAGCTCCAAGGACTGCCACCAGCTGGACCGGGTCCTTATGGTCATGCTCACCGCCGAGTTCTACATGTAGGAAAGATAAAAATAGAGCTAAAAAAATAAAAATGCAGGAAAGATAAAATTGCATTTAAAAAGATAAAAATATAGGAAAGATAAAATGGAGATGAAAAGATAAAAGTGGGGTTAAAAAGATGAAAATACTGAAAAGATAAAAATGCATTTAAAATGATAAAAATGGTGTTAAAAAGATAAAATTGGAGTTAAAAAGGGAAAAATTGGAGTTAAAGGTGAATGGTGGTGGTTTCGAGATGTAGGGTGGCCGGAGTGGCGAACTGCGACGGCGGCTCACGATCGAGCCGATGGTGAGTTGGGACGATGAAGTCCCAGCTTGCTTTCGGCTTGGGGGCGAGCTGGACTAAACCGGGGATGGAGAGAGGAAGAGGAGAGAGAAAAGCAAAGAAAAATAGGAAAAGTAGGGGGAAATATGGAGAAAATTATAGAAGAAAACTGGAGGTGATTGAAGAGACCATTGACGAAGAATCTCAACTAATTGAGTATTAATTTGTGATTTGCGGAGTTAAAAAGATAAAAATGGTGCTAAAAAGATAAATGGACTTAAAATGATAAATGCAGGTAAGTTAAAAATAGTGTTAAAAAAAATAAAAATGCAGAAAAGATAAAAATGTATTTAAAAAGATAAAAACGGAGTTATAAAGATAAAAATATAGGAAAGATAAAAATGGAGCTAAAAAGATAAAAGTGGAGTTAAAAAATGAAAATACTGAAAAGATAAAAATGCAAACGATAAAAATGAGATTAAAAAGATAAAATTGGAGCTAAAAAGGATAAAATTGGAGTTAAAAGTGATTGTTGGTGATTTCGAGGTTTGGGGTGGCCAGAGTGGCGAACGGCGGCTCGCGATTGAGCCGATGGCGAGCCGGGATAATGAAGTCCCGGCTTGCTTTTGGCTTGGGGGCGAGCTACACCAAACCAGGGGTGGAGAGAGGAAGATGAGAGAGAAAAATCAAGAAAAATAGAGAAAAATATGAAAAAAATTATAGAAAAAAAGTGGAGGTGATTGAAGAAACCATTGACAAAGAATCTTAGCCAATGGAGTATTAAGTTGTAATTTGAGGAGCCATTGGCTTGTATAGGTAAGACCAACGACACCTTCAAAACCAGCCATTGCTGACCGTTGGTATAGGCATATCCAGCGGCTGTTGGCATTGCCGTTGGCTTGTATGCTTTCTTTGTATATCGTGGACCTGAGAGCAAGTCTCCGGCCGGGTCGACTCGCTTGTGATACGGAGGTTATATGACGTGCTTATGTAGAAATTTGCCCCAAAGAAAATGACATTACGTCTACTTCTTAATGTGTAATTCTAGAATAACGTCGACCTTAGGGATGGAAATGTTATTTTCTACCGTTCCTGTGATTAGTCTTTATTGGATAAGGTACACTTGGCCACCAAAAATCCAACGACTCTTACCGGCCCATGAAAGGTACCTAATTAATCTCGTGACGAATCATTGACGGGGAAATGCCCATCTTATGATAGTGTGTGAAGCAAAACATTATTCATAATTTATTCGATCATTGACTCTTGACTCTGAGCCCCGTGTGGTCCGGGGATAGATACCCCTTTATCAGGCCAGTCTTTCTGAAGAGCAATTAAAAGAAAAGAAAGCAAATTTAACTGGAGAAGGAGCATTAGAAGCACAACCATTGGCATCTCGAAGTATGTTTCCTGTTTCCACCAACGCAATGAATGATTTAGTATGGTTTCAAAGATCTTTCCAGTTAGTCACCCGTTTAATTTGTAATCCTCGCAATTGCAGACGATGACACTGAAATGAGGAGGACGAAGAGCAGATCAGGTTCCGTTCATGCTGTTGATCCTAATCAGAGGGGAATGGTCCTTCCATTTACACCCTTTTCCATCACATACGACAACTTACGATACTCCGTACACATGCCACATGTAATTAACCAGCTACTCAAATTAACAAGTGATCTATTTGTGCCACATAAAACAAAATAGATTCTCATGCATCAGTTGATAATTAATCTGGATGAACTTGTAGGAAATGAAAGCCCAAGGAGTAACTGGTGGTGGCCTACGGTTCCAGACAGCTGAAGATTCATGAGAGGAACTGTCGCGCCCCGGCTCGAAAGACCCACCCGAACCGGGACACGAGGGGGGTTCCTACATCTACTAACAACAACTGGCGGAAACAGTTACAACAAGCAGTCAGAGGACAGAAGTAAATCTAACAACTGCTATTATTACAAAACTGTACATAAAACAGAGTTACATCAAGATTTACATTAACCAGTCCTCATGTACAAAAGATGTATAAAACTCAAAAAGTTACATCATCAGTAGTCTCCTGAAAAGCACAGCAGAAACCATCATGGCCCTCAAACATGCCCTGACGTCGACGCGCCACCGCAGGACGAGCAACTGGGGCCCACCGCCGGAGAGCTGGTACCTGCACCTGCAAACGCCGCCCAGGTAGGAGTGAGCACTAAGCTCAGTAGGGTTCTACTCTATAACACACACAAGGAAGGGGAAACTGCAACTTAACTAACTCTGTGCCAAGTACTGAGGCTTGCCAAGGACCCCATAAATCCCGTCAATAACCCGAAGGGCACCTGTCTAAAGTATGTCCTCCGACATCCACTGTTCAAGGGTGGACTTTCTCCGACATTCCCTAACACAGGGTGGACATGACCATACATGTAGGACACCCTTCTCCAAGCGGGACCTCCACCCTTGGCGGAACAACCGTGGTTATGACAACCAACTCTCAGCACTCTAGTCAAACCCTAGGCATCTAATGCACAATCAACAATGCATGCAACAGTATAAACATGCAACAATCAAGGGCATGCCTACGACCCATTTATACTAAACATTCCCGAGGGGTCATGACTCCCTCAGTTACCCACAAAGCGATAACAAACAACAGTTTATGCATACAGTCAACCGGATCGCTGCAGCGGTACTACCCACCGCTGCCAGCCAATCCGCAGCGGGTCCCGGCATTACGACGGTACCTCGACCGTCAACCGTGGACTCCTGCAACAGGAAAGTAACCCCGAAACCGTTGATGAACAGTAAAAATATAATATTATAATCGAAACATATAATATTATATCTAAAACACCAAACATTCTCTACATAGCAGCTAGTTGACCCCCTCGATCCGACTTCCAAACCATGTCGGATTCAAGATCCAACTTAGAATCCAGTAGATCTACATGGCGAAATCAATATATTCAAAATCCACAATCATCCAACGGCTAGATTAACGGGACACCACTAATCAAAACCGCTAATCAAACTAACTTACCAATTACTTGCTGCAACGCAGCCCTCCAGTAATAAATTTATAACCAATCGTAGGAAAATCCAAAAATTATGAAATCAGTTGGGTTGGAAACTAGATTCAAAGATCAACAACTCTTATGTTTATCACAACCCAAGAACATGCACGTACGGGCCGCCAGCTGCCCAAAAGCAGGCTTCTGTGCGCCCGGGCTGGGATCTTCCGATTCCGGGTCCACCTAACCATCCTATTCAAACACATACACCAAAACATGGCCGGTGTGAAACAAACCAACAAGGCGTAATTTACCAAATTGCCCTTGTGGTCAACAACGAGCTACAGGAATAGAGGGACAGGTCCTCACAGGAACTATCCAGTCCACGATCTTGAGCTTGCAGCAGTTGTCTTCGCTCTTAAGACGTGGCGGCACTATCTCTACGGCGAGCGGTTCCTGGTATACTCGAATCACAAGAGTTTGAGGCACGTGTTCTGATATCGCTCAAATATGTCACAACACAGGGGTGCAGTGCAGCATAAGATAAGAGAGGTCGAACCCACGGAGAGACAAGCAGAAAATATCGGAAACTCAAATAACAATGAATTGAAGACAAACGAGAACTTAAGAATTAACTAAATTAGATCAAAGGATTTTAATAAGGCTAGGCATCGGGAATCACTTCACTCGGATTTAGGTTCTTCTTCTACCAACGGTTCATTCAATACTCAGTTAAGGGATTCACATCCCAATTACCTTAACCGGAAGATATGGAACTATAAACTTAACAAAATATATAAATGTCTCTTCCTACGATTGATTCTTTCTTTTTATAGTTCTAATTTCATCCTATCAAAACCTAAGAATATACGATACCGGCTGTCATTACAGACAACGTATAGCAAAAGTTCATCGGGACAAAGCCCTAACCCTATCTTACAAGATCTCTAAGAATACACAATACCAACTCTCACAATCGACAATGCATAACAAAGATTTCACGAGATAAAGTAGGTAAACAGTAGATAAAACTATGGGATTATAAGATCATGAAAGAATTATGACTGGATTCATCATCCATATAGAAATCTATAATCTGAAAATAATCTTTGAACATTCAATACATACAAAGAGTTTAACAATGAAGATTAAAATTATGAACCATGATGAAGAAGAAACCCTAATCCTCGCTAGGTCATTCGTCCGCCAAGCCCGTAGATTACTGGGCCATGGATGGAGATTTCTTCATCTTCTTCCTTGTTTTCTCCTCTCAAAAGCTTTGTTGAGAAAACCCCTTGGGAGAGCTGGACGTCCTCCTTATATATAGTATGAAACCCTAGGTTTTATTTTAACTCTTTGATTAAATCTGGTCTGTTCGTTTTCAGGTCGTCCGACAAGAGATCGATCTCCTTAAGGATAAAGATCGATCATCTTTCTTTTCTCAATTTTCATAACCTGGATCGCCCCGACTAAGATCGATCTTCTTTGGGAAAGGATCGATCTTCCTTCTCCGTAGACTGGGTCACTTCCAGATCACCCAGGTTCATATCGATCTTTTAAGGATCAGATCGATCTTTTTATAATTGGTCCTCTGTCAAGTCTCTGTCAGCGTCTGTGTACAAAAATAGATCGATCTTCTTTGGGATCAGATCGATCTTCTTCTTCCGTAGCTGCTTACTCCTTCACCTCTCGTACTAAAAATGACATATCTTCATCTAGGAAACTCCAAATCATGAACCGTAAAAACTCTCAGAAACTAGACTTACAGAGCTTTCCAATCATATATGGCACTTCATCTAGTTCGTTCCAAGAAGGTACATGTTTGGCGTTAAAGACCCATCTTTGCTTCAATTTCTTACTTAATACAAATAACTTTGTGAAGCAACATATATGGACGAAATCATCTATATAAATCATGAAAACTCAATAAATAAGCTGATCTTAGTCATGTTCAGAGTGCAATTTCATGCACTCATCGCAAGACCCAACCAGCTTAATGTTAGTCTCTAGCAATTCAAAGCGCATAAAATATAATTAAGCACACTAATGATTCAAGGCTGTAGACATGCATGATAAAAATTCTACCTTATCAAGTCAATAGTGTACACAACACGAAAACGTTTTATGCTCATACACATGCTACCAACACACGAAATTAACTTCTACACTTCAAACATGCTAATCACCATCCAGATGAACATAAGTGACGTGGCAAATAAAAGTTACATACAGAGGCAACTTCTACCCACCATTAGTCCAAACACACTACTATCTTTCTTACCAATCATCCAACCCTCGCAATTTAAGTACATCATGCTCTTTTTGTTTCTCTTTTTTTTCTTCATCTATCACACACTTTGCCTTTTTACGCGAGCACTGTTCGCTTCTTGAGGCACAGAGACCCGGTTACTTAGCAAAACACTTAATAATTTTTTTTAGCCATCAGTGGTTTTACCTTTTTACACGAACTTCCCGCTTCCTGAGGAAAGAACACCTGGTTAATCAGTAGATCACTTAATAGTCATTTAGGCATAGCTTGATCAAGCTCCAGAACTTTTTCTTTTTTTGTTCTCTGCATGCAATACTCAACACTAGTCAATGCTGAAATCATGGTCTAGATTGACAATAACATTCTCATTCCTCTAGTGAGTATAATTACCACTGCACATAAAGTGTTCGTGTATGAGTCACATGATATTCTACCTTCAGGTTATCACACATGCAATCAATGTACAGGCCAATCCATATGAAAGCTCATGTATATTTTCCAGTAATATGCTCAATTCAACACTATTAAGCCCACAAAATAGCATGCATAAGGTCATGCATGCCTACACCCCCAACCTGAAATTCACATTGTCCTCAATGTGTGTTAAGTATGGCAATAGAATAAAATAGAGTGCGGGTTTAAATTTTAAATAGAATAGAAAAGAATTAGAAATTTAAATAGGACTGAGGCCACTTGATAGAATAAGCGAATATCTCCTCAAGGCTCCTCATTGTGGCCGAAATCTCCATCCCAATGATGGCTGGCCAAAATCTCCAAGGGAAAACAGGGACTGCTTGAGCACCTAAAAACAAAAGTAAAACAAACCGAAAACAAAAGCAAACATGCAAGCACACAACATGAAAATAACTCCAGCATTTTCAAGCATATAAGAAAGCAAATCAAGCAAACTAAACTACTATATACAAGACATGAATTTTTATTTGCGCCCTTGGCGGCCGTGCCCTAGCACGATGATATGCAAAATCAGTAAGTGTCATGACCTAAAGGGTTAACCTTAGTAGTATCACCAAGGGTAATTCACCATGTGAATCCAAGTGGCATATTACAAGTAGGAGAACTAACTTTTGCATTCTAACTCCAATAAACAAGATAGCTGGATCTCTCAAATAGAAATATCTGTCATCATTATGCTCAAGTGTCCGTGACTCATCCAATGACCTATCAATAATGTCATCATACTCGTGGTCAAGGATGTTAAGATCACAAAATCTAAAATAAATCCGTCAAAGTCTAAAAGTATCTTCTTAACTATTCAAGGGGATGAAATAAACATAGGAAATATACCTCGCGGCTTAGAAGCAATGACTTGAAGTTCAGCCGATGGAGGTTCAATGAATACATGGTCATAGTGGTCTTGGTAGTTGTCCGGATCTTCCTCGTTGCTGACCGGCCCGTACTGGAGTACTTCGTCTTCTTCCAACTGATGTGTCCCTCCGAGTTCGTGCACACTGAAAGATGTGATTACCTCACATAGTTGACGAGCATTCTCCTCGTCCCTCATAAGTAACTGCACAATGAAAGAGTTAAAATTAGGCTTGGTTTTAGCCTCCTTAAGTAAATCCAAAATATTTGCCACAGAAAGTTGAGGAGAAACATTTGCATCGCCAGCATCAGAGGCATGAACATATGCATTACTAACATTGGAATCATGAGCATATGCATAGTGAATGTTAGTTTCATGAACATGCGTATGAATGCTAAAATCATGTGCATATGCATTACACACATTAGAATCAATAGCTTGTGCATCAATAGAACTAGAATTTTGAACATGCACACTAGCACTACAGTCATGAGCATATGCATCATCAACATGAACATCTTGAGCATGTGCACCATAAGCATTAAAATCATGGATGTATGCATCACAAGCACTAAAGTCATCGACACATACATCATACGTGTTAGGCTCATCAACATGCACATCATGGGAAGTAGCAACATAAGTATCATGCACATAATCATCATAAGAACTAGGATAAGAGTAGAAAGGCTCATTGTGTTGCAGATAGCTGTTGGACATTAAGACGACATTGGGATCCTTGTAGAATTTGGCATTGATATGACCGTGATAATCATCCCAGCGCCTCAGAATCGTCTGTGTATAAGTCGTCTCAACAAGCTCATCCAAGTGCTTTATAGCTTCATCAGGATCAATCTGCAAAAACTCACCCTTGCATCTTATTTCAAGAATTTGACGTTCATGCTCAGTTAATCTATGATAAAAATAGCTAACTAAACGCCAACTAGCATAACTATGGTGAAGGCATGAAACTATTAAACTGTTAAATCGCTGGCATGCATCACATAATGTCCAATTATCCTTTTGTGCAAAGGATGAAATCTTTCTTTTCAATGTGTTAATCATATAATTAGGAAGATACTCATTGACAGAAACATGACTCATTCTATGCTCCTCTCTCAATTCGTATACACCTTTCTTATGAACTGTTGTTTGAGACATTCCATCTCTCAGCTTCATAGAACATGATCTCAAATAGTCTTAATATAATTCATTTTCTATCCTCTTTTTTTTGAAGTTTTTTTTCAACAAGTTAAAATATAACTAAAAATCAAAATAAAACTAAAAAGAAAATAAAGAAAACTAAGGATAAATAAATAAAGATCCAAAGAAAAGGGAACAAAGTTACCGCCTTCGATGTCTTCAATCACCGTAATCTGATGATTCTGGCGCTTTTCTGAACCGTCTCCTCGGCAACGGCGTCAAATTTTGATATCGCTCAAATGTGTCACAACACAGCGGTGCACTGCAGCATAACATAAGAGAAGTCGAACCCACAGAAAGACAAGCAAAAAACATCAAAAACTCAAATAACAATGAATTGAAAACAAACGAGAACTTAAGAATTAACTAAATTAGATCAAAGGATTTTAATAAGGCTAGGCATCGGGAATCACTTCACTCGGATTTAGGTTCTTCTTCTACCAACGGTTCATTCAATACTCAGTTAAGGGATTCACATCCCAATCACCTTAACTGGAAGATATGGAACTATAAACTTAACAAAATATATAAATGTCTCTTCCTACGATTGATTCTTCCTTTTTATAGTTCTAACTTCATCCTACCAAAACCTAAGAATATACGATACCGGCTGTCACTACAGACAACGTATAGCAAAAGTTCATCGGGACAAAGCCCTAACCCTATCTTACAAGATCTCTAAGAATACACAATACCAACTCTCACAATCGGCAATGCATAACAAAGATTTCACGAGATAAAGTGTGAGGACCCATTCCTCTAACCTGGCTCGACCGCATGGGTTGAGGGCCGTTCCCTGTCGGCTTGGGTTTCGCGTCGGGAGCGATCAGGTTGACCGTGTTGCTCTTGTGACCCCATTCGTAATTTGGTAAATTACGTCTGGTGGTTGATTTCACACCCGCGTAATACACACATGGCCTTAGATTGATATATGTGAATGATTAGGACCTTAAGGGTGCCTCCGATCGGAAGATTGGAACTCGATCGGGACAAATCGAATCGGACGGCTGTGCTAGGTCTTCGGACCGCGAACTTCGAGGAGTGGATCTTGGTGATCGAGCTTGAGGGATACGTGGAGGAGCTGCCCTACTCGATCAAGTAGGTGTTTCTGCCCCGATCGTGTGGTCAGGTCTACCTATGATAGGTTTATTGTGATTTTGATGTAGGTGCGCATGGTAGAATGTTGTGTAACTTAATAGGTTGGTGTTATGGTTTACTTAGAGTATTCTCTACCAGTTGGTTTCGTATTTTATCGGACAATTCTCGTTTTATCGCCGGTTTGTCGATTTTTGGCCGTTTAGACCTAGAGTTGAGTTTTAGCCGTCAAAATCTTGTTTTCTTTGGACCAATAGCTTCCCCACCATTCATTACGCGTGCCTGCAAAGTTTCATTGTTTTCTGATAAGCTTTGATAGATCAAATACAAGAAATTGGATTTCTGATACTGTTCTTAGGAACTGTGCACCAGGCCTGACGGTCGACCGTCAGGTGTTGGCATGCTTAATTTTGGTCTCACGGTCGATCGTCACATCGACTGTGAGGCTCTGTCTCGTTTTGGATCTCATAGGGTCAATGTTCCGATCGACCATGGGTCTTTACTCCTTTTCCCACTTGACCTCACGGTCGACCGTCGGATCAACCGTGAGACTGTGTATCGTTTTTGGCTTCCCAAGGTCAATGCCCCGATCGACCGTGACCCTTAGTCTTTTCCCACTTTTGGTCTCATGGTCGACCGCCGGATCGACCGTGAGCCCATGAACAGTGTTTTCTGGCTTTCTTTGATTGGTCTTTCGTTTATGATAGATACCCAATCATGTTAGAAAGCATGCACACTATTATCATAGGGTTTTCGAAGGATTTCGATTGAGTTTGGAAATTTGATCGTGGGTTTACCCTCTTTGGCGAATCTTTAGTTCTTATAGCATTTAAATACCTAGTTGGACGGTAAATCTAAATGCTTCTTGTTTGCTTAGCCGTTTGCTAGCTATGAGTGCTAGCTTACGTTGTATTGTATAACTGTTGAACTCATAATTGTTGTTGTGGCATATAGAGATATCTAGGTTAGATGTTTGCATAGGTTCATGCACTGTATGCATTAGAGACATATTAGGTTAGACGGGGCGATGGGTTGGTCGCCGATCCGAGGCTCTCGGGTAGCTCAGATCTAGCCTTAAAACCGCGGCTGGATAGTAAAGTTTAGGACGTGATTGTATTATTGGAATCTTCATGTTATCAAGGATATGGTTTAGTCGGCTATATCATGTTGCCCTTGAGGTTTAGAGGTCGTGGTGCTTCTCCAATGCCAAGCGCTAAGGATGGATGTCGATACGTTTCCGACGTGGGTCCCCAAGGCATGGGAATCCTGCTTGGGTAAGGGTGATTCTGCACGTTACTGTTCCGTGGCCTCCTAGTAACATGTTCAGGAGAAATGTTTCATGACAGGAGCCCTTGGGACATCGATAGGGGTTGTGGGACCCCATGACATTCCTTAGGCTTAGGCGGAGAGACATCACAGTTGTTGTTTTCCTCCCTTCAGTGTGCCGTAGAGTAAAACCCTGCTAAGCTTATCGCTCACTCCTACCCGGGCTGCGTTTTGTAGGTGCAGGCGCCAGTTCTTCTTCAGTAGAGCCGGCTGAATCAGCTTTTGGCGATGCGACGACTTCCAGATGTGCTTGAGGTTGCTATGAGAGAACAATTGTACTTTTGATAGATTGTGTATATTATAACCATCCTTCGAGGATTTTTGAGTTAAATGCAGAATCTTTCTCCTTGGAGGAGTTTTTGATAAGAATTTGTATCGGATGTCTAAATAGTGCAACTTGATATTATTTTAAATTGAATCATGTTTTGCTAGTCATGGGTTGTTGGATGTTTAAATTACAGCTTTATCCTTGGAAGTCAAATGGTATTGAATTATCTCTGTTTTCCGAAAATGTATCGCGCAAGCTTGGATGTGAATAGTAATAGGAACCCTCACACCTCGGCCTGGATGGATTTTCTGGGTCGGGGTGTGACATAAAGTAGGTAAACAATAGATAAAACTATGGGATTATAAGATCATGAAAGAAGCATAACTGGATTCATAATATTAATCATCCACATAGAAATCTATAATCTGAAAATAATCTTTGAACATTCAATACATAGAAAGCAGTTTAACAATAAAGATTAAAACTATGAACTATGATGAAGAAGAAACCCTAATCCTCGCTAGGTCATCCGTCCGTCATACCCGTGGATTACTTAGTCATGGATGAAGATTTTTTCATGTTCTTCCTTGTTTTCTCCTCGTGGAGACCCGTTGTCACGCCCCGATCCAGAAAACCCATCCAGATCGAGACGTGAGCTACCTAAACCTGTTTAGGTCATCAATTGGTGCATAAGTATATAACTGATGCGAATTTAAACCATCTAATCCTCCAGTTCATAAAAAAATTTGGCAAAACCTCCTTTATAATGATAGCACAAGAAACCTGTACATTTTATAATTTTTTAACTTCAACATCATTTCATTCCTCAACATCTACATTAAAGAATATTACAATATTTCTCAAATACAACTGAATTAATAATCATACAATTTTGTTCTTGGATATATCAAATTATACATCAATTTATACATCATTGATTAAAATTGTAAATGAACTGTAGAAGAACTCCTTGAAGCTCCAAGTCCTCGATCACCTCAAAATGTCGCGCCATCTTCTAGTAGAACACATGAAATAGGAACTGCATCGACCTGCATCGCCAATGCAGCCCAGATAGGATGAGCAACAATGCCCAATAAGGTTTTACCCTACGTCACACTCAAGGAAAGGGTAAACTGCAACTGTATTATCCTTCAAACCAAGTCTAAGGTGTCACTGGAGGCATCACACCTCGTCGATCCAGAATGGGCCCCTAAATAGGGTCACCCTCACCCAAGCGGCGAAACAAGAAGGACGGCCAACACGAGCCTAAACCCAAGTGGCGAAACAAGGAGGACGATCAACACGAGCCTGGACCCAGGGTCGGTGCATCACGGCTGCACTCACCGTCGGAGCTCTCACCGTACACCACTCCTTGTACGGGGATACACGTCATGGACATCGACATCCACACTTAGGCCCTTGTGACAAAGATATAATACGACCTCTATTACTTAATATCATAATTCAAATGATTATATGTAGGCTGCAACCTCGATCAACACAAAATCATAACCACACAATCTCGCCCTAGTTCTCAACTAACCAAACCCCGGTCTTAGGGTTAGATCTAGGCTACCCGAGAACCCCGGATCGGCGATCGAATCCATCGCCTACCACCAAGCCTGAATGCTTCTAATGCATACAACATGCATGAGCCTAGTCAAACAACTAGGTCTAGGTGTCTCTACATGTCATATCATCAATCAACTGTCCAACAGAATATAACATAACTATAGATTAGATTTAGCATTAGAGAACTAACATAAGGCATGCATGACCTTCATGTATCCGAACCATACAATAATATCATTCAACATACACACAGGGTACCCTCGGACTATTTATGCATGTAAAACATTAAGGTCCACACGGATGTAAATAAGACATTCGATACTTTGGCAAATACAATCATAACTTAAGAAATGGAACAAAAGCTTAATATCAATCGATGGCGAAGTTACAATTCCTACTACATTATGAAGAAGCACTCATATTAAGCAAGGACCAAAACAAGTGACACATGAATGCATGGACACTGTTCAGGAAATTAACCTCACATGATGTAACATTCATCAGATGACCTACATAATGCAATCAACCGACCAAGAACGTAGAATGCAACCAGAGGGGACAACATCAGAAACTCCACGGGCCCAAGCCAAGGCTCCAACATAAAGCTCATGCCACCGGGCATACTCAAGTTTTACAGGAGGAAAGAATAATAGCTATTCTAGTTACGGCATGCAACCACAGATGGCGGAAACCAGTCAAGGTAAGCTACCACACCCCCATTCACCACATATCACAAGACCCTACGAACAACAACAAAGCTCACAACAGAGTAGAATAACATAGATCCAGATCCGAGAGCAAGGGAGAGCAAGGAAACCCAAACACATCGAGCAATCCAAGCAATCGCAAATACTTCGAGCCATCCATGGCAATAGGGGAGAACTGGAGAGAATGCACACAGGGGAGAGGGAGAACACCACCGGAACCACAAACATAGAACAAATGCATAAATCCCAAACTAACAACATCACAATCTAGGGAAAACAGAGCATGGCAGCAAGGGGAAAGCAAACACCCAAAACACCAATGAAAATCCACAGATCAATCCACGACAGCAAGGGAGAAGAAGAAGAAGTATCACCAAAAGCCACGAGATCACAAAACCCCAAACATCAACCAAGCCACAAGAGAACAGAGCAGACGGAAACCCTTTGGGAACACTTGAGAGAATTCTGATCAAAACCAGTAAATCCAAATCCACCACCACAGAACTTGAGGGAAACATCGGACAATGGTTGGAGGAGGACCTCGCACATCAGGAAAACCAAAACAGAGGAAGGAGAAATCCGTGGAAACCCAGAGATCCAGCCAGAAGCATCAAAGAAAGGAAGAAGACATCATTACAGTGCCCTAGGCTAGCATCCATACAACGAACTAGCGTAAGGACTAACATTCACCAACTATCGGAGCTACGAGATCCACAAAACAACCAACAAAACCAAGGAGAACATAGCAAAGCCGAGACCGAAACTAACATCCATGAAAATCCATAAACCAACAAACAAACTCCAAGTCACAAGCACCAAAACCCATTCCTAGGGCCTAATCCGAGATTAGGGTAGAATCCCCTAACTCTAGGTTCGGTTTCTGGCCGGGATCTTCTCCTCCTTCTCCAGTTGCCGCCGTCGTCCTCACCGCAAAGCTCCAATTCAGCCGCGGTCGCCGCCGCTAGGAAGCCCAGCCGCCGCCTCGTTCCTCTCAGTCATCACCGAGGACGTCGTCTCTGTCCTCTCCCCCTGATCGGCCGTCGTAGCTCTCTCTCACGCGCTCTCTCTCTCTCTCTCTCTCTCTCTCTCTCTCTCTCCCTCTCATGAACCCAATAGTGACCTAACGGGTTGGGGTTAACAAGAGGGGTTTTATGTGATTGGCTTTTAGATTAGATCCTGGCTGTCCGATCAACCAGATTTGATCCTAGCCGCTCAAATCTCGATCCTCGTGATCGAACTCAGATCATTCGATCTAGAGTACTCCTAAGGGTCTAATCAAGCACATACATCATCACAATGTCGTGTGTGCACAACGCGTGTGTGAAACCAACTCTATTAAGGGTAATTTATCAAATTATCTCCGGAGCCGCAACGATCAAAGGAGATCGCGAAGCAAGGCCAACCAAGCCAAACCAACCAAACCAGAACCTTGACCTAAGCGGTCAAACTGAGTTGAATGTACGGGTCCTCACACCCGTGATGCGGTCAGCACCGAGCACGTGGTTGATGGCTGGACAGTGTCAGCAGACAGCGGTCTACTCTTGAGAGGCAGAGTTGCAGTTTCAGCAGACCCCGTGTTGCGAGAGGAGATCCTTCGCGAGTTCCACCACTCCTGTTTCGCCATTCACCCCCGGGAGCACCTAGATGTACCACGATCTACGCCGACAGTTTTGGTGGTGCGGGATGAAGCGATCAGTAGCAGAGTTCGTTTCCAGATGCCTCACCTGTCAGAAGGTGAAGGCAGAGCACAAACGGACACCAGGTTTGCTACAACCACTTCCAGTGCCAGAGTGGAAGTAGGAACATATAGCGATGGACTTCGTCACCGGGCTATCCAGGACACCTAGGGGGAATGATGCGATTTGGGTCATCGTCGATCGACTGACCAAATCAACTCATTTCCTCCCCATGAGGATGACAGATCCAGTTGCCAGACTAAGCCAGAAGTACATCGACGAGGAGGTACGACTGCATGACATTCTAGTATTGATAGTGTCAGACAGAGATCCTTGATTCACCGGTAGATTCTGGAGCAGCTTCCAGGACTCCTTGGGGACAGCGCTGACGTTCAGCACAGCTTTCAACCCTCAGACAGATGGACAACCAGAGCGGACGATCCAGATCTTGGAGGACATGCTCAGAGCATGTGTGCTAGATGCTGGAGGTACTTGGGAGCAGCACGTGACTCTGGTGGAGTTTGCCTACAACAACAGCTTTCAGGCCAGTTTGGGTTTTACACCCTTTGAGGCGTTGTACAACAAACCATGTCGCTCACCAGTGTGTTGGACAGAGGTTGGAGAGGCATCCCTTACCAGTCCAGACAGTCATCAGAGCAGTTGGCTCAGATCAGACAGAGACTCCTAACAGCGCAGAGTAGGCAGAAGAGCTACGCAGATCGCAGGCGACATAGTGCTATTGAGGGTGTCTCCGCGCAGAGGACCGATCAGGTTTGGTAGCAAGGGAAAACTAGCACCGAGGCTCACGGGCCCTTTTGAGATCGTCAGGCGCGTTGGAGCAGTCGCCTACGAGTTGGCTCTACCCCCGCACATGTCAGCAGTCCACCCTACATTCCATGTGTCGATGCTGAGGAAATACATTCCAGATCCATCTCATGTGATCAGACACGACGACATCGAGATAGAGGAGGGCGCCACCTACGTAGACCAGCCAGTGCATATCTTAGACAGACGAGACCAGGTGTGAGAACCTGTCCCTCCACTCCTAGATCAACCGTCTGGGTCGGGCTCGTGGCTCGTTGTGGACCGCAAGGGCAATTTGGTAAATTACACCTTGTCGGTTTGTTTCACAGTCGTGTGTACATGTTTGATTAGAACGGTTAGGTGGACCCTGAATCGAAGGATCCTGGCTTGGGCTTGTGTTTTAGCCCAAGTCTAGCTTTCTGTGCAAAGGGTATCAATCTTCCATTTCTAAAGAGATCGATCTTTTAGCGTCAGAAAGTTAAGTCGGTTCGTCATGAAAGATCGATCTCTTTTTGAGAAGAAATCGATCTCTCATAAGGTGGTTCGTTCGTCTATAGAACGAACGAAACCCTCTTCTTTGATTTCTTTTCAAATCCGCGTTCTTGAGTTGAGATCCGGCTAGATTTGGAGGAAATTGAGGACGATCCAAGGCTTAGCAGCTGGGATTGAAGCTGTTCTAGTCTAGGTAAGGATCCTACCTACTTGCTTTTCTGGATTTGTGAGGTTTGAGTTTGATTATGGGTTGTTTTTCTTAGATCTGATTATATACATGTTTTTTTTCAATGAAATCTTTGGTTTTGGACTCATGGTCCTTCGTACTACATGATCCCAAAGTTTTGTCGGATTTGGTGGAGTTTTCCGGCAATTTTTCTTGCCGGCGGTCCGCCGGTGAACCCATTCGGATCGATCTTCTTGAGGAAAGATCGATCATTTGTGGGACGTCATGCCCAGCCCGAGCGGGATCGATCCTTTTGTTGGAGGAGATCGATCCTTGCTTGGCTGGCATGGGCGGGGTCCGAGTCACAAAGAAGATCGATCCTTCTGGTTGAGAAGATCGATCCCTTTCAGATGATTGGGACGAGGCTTCCCAAGCACTAAGAAGATCGATCTTCTCTGGTAGAGAGATCGATCTCTTTGGTGGCTGAGACGCGTTTTCAATGGGTTTTCCGCGGGGTTTCTGATGAGATGTGAAAAGTACACAAATTAACCCCTTAATTTACGTTTATTAGTCTTCGAGTAAGGATTTTTAATAATTTTCATGGTATTTCAGGTACAAGAGCCCTCAACAGAAGTTAGATCAACTTTGGAGCGTAAACGAGCCTATTCGAACACATTTAGGTACATGGGTCAACTTCAAAAATTAAACTGTACCTTCTCAGGAAGAACGAGATAATGTGCCATATATGATTGGAAAGCTCTGGAAGTCTAGTTTCTGGAGAATTTTACGGTTCATGATTCCGAGTTTCCAAGATGAAGTTATGGTATTTTTGGTACCAATGCTCAGTGTTGAATGGCAAAAGAGATAATACGCAGAAAAGAAGATCGATCTTCTTCACCTAAGAAGATCGATCTTTTTACTATAGCAGAGATGACAAAGAGCAGTGATTCAAAGGATCGATCTTCTCCCTATAGAAGATCGATCTTCCTCGGGCGCAGCCAATTATATGGGATGAAAAGATCGATCTTCGCCCCTAGAAGATCGATCTTTCAGTGCCAGTTAAGCAAAATGAAGGGCCCAGATGTAATCCGAAGGGGAGAAGCTTGAGGGCTATAAATAGCAAACTTTGGGCTCTTATTGGGGGATTCCTTTGGACAAGAAGAGGCTAAGGAAAGGGGCAACCCCATTGGGCAAGGAAGGGAGCTCTCATCCAAGAGGGAGAAGATTGATGAAGAAGAGGAGGATCCATCTCTTCTCCATGGCTTCTCCATCGTAGATGAGTAGCTAATCTATTTACCTACTGGAATACCATGATGTTTTAGATTTTATTTGTAGTTTTCTTTAGATTTGGATGTTGTAATCCCTATTGAGACAATAGTTGTTTGGATCTATGCTTATTTTCTCATCTTTGTAGTTGGATTATAATGTTGGATGGATGAATTCTTTGGTATGCATAAGCTAGAACCTTGTGCCCAATAGGTGTTTGTTGATAATCCTCAATGAGTAGGTTGTGCTAGAACCATAGCCACTTGTGTTGAAGGGAGTCTTGACTCTAGGTTAGGGACTTGGTTGTGCTAGAACCATTCCAATCCACATCTAACCTAGCATCTATCCTATCTTTTGTAGTGTTTTAGATTCGATATGCTAGAACCACCTCGATCCATTACCATATTCCATACAACCCAATTCCTTGCGACGAGATGATCCTAACCCGACTTCTTGTTGGTGATGATCGTAGCTAATCCCTCGATTGTCGACTTTCTAGCATACACCTAGTACGACGGATAGTCTTTAACCAGTTATTCGTTAGCGACGACCTTTGTTAGCCGCAAGGTAGTCGATATAGTAGTGTCTTGATAGGATCGCGCATCTTGATCCATTAGAAAACTATGATTGAGCCTAATCTGGATTGGGATTCCCTAAGACCTCTTTTTATCCATTGAATCATTTACATGTTTTGTTTTCTTAGTTATCATATTCTAAAACTCCAAAACCATTTTTTTTATTATCTTTGTAGGAACACTTAGATTGAGGTAAGTAGTTTAATTATTTCCATACACATTCCCTGTGGATTCGACTCGGACTCACAGCTAGCTACCCCCAAAGGTAGTTAGTTAGGAGTTTGATTATAAATTTGTAATTTTGATCGGGCGCGTTAAGCCGCGACACTTTCCACGTCCCATCAGTTTCGTGTATGCGGTTTTCTTTACAGCTTTATAACTTGTACATATCCTTGAGCATGTTAGCCTCATAATGAGGGGTAGTGGTGAACTGGGAGAGTGACGACTCCCAGGATGTTTAGATAGCATGTACTGTTAGTCTTCTTTGTTAGGGTTGCTTCCCGTAACATGCTGTCTTTTGGCGGACTGGCTGCAGTTGGTGGAATTTGATGAGCGCATGAAAGTGCACTTTAAATAGCCTTATAACCATCTCAATTGCTAGATTATTATCTTTAATCAACATCTTTATTCCTATTTTTATATCTATATGTTGTTTCACATGGTTGTTTGGAAAATGCAGGAAAAAGGAGAAAAGAAGCTGAAAAGAGTGCATGGATCAACTTTAAAGATTAATCTGTACCTGCTCATGAAGAATCAGATTATATGCCATATATGGTTGGAAAGCTCTTGAAGTCTAGATTTTGGAGAATTTTACGGTTCGTGATTCCGAGTTTCCTAGAGCAAGTTACGCAATTTTAGTACCGATGGCGCAGTCTGAATGGCAGCACAGTAAATAAGCCGGAAGTCCGAGCGATCCTCCGATCGATCGGACTACGCAGAAACGTGAGAGAACCTATTTTTTTTAGCTGAACGAAGTCCGATCGATCTCTCCATCCCTCCAAAGGGGTCCGATCGATCCGACACCAATGTTCCGATCGATCGACTCGGGAAAAGCCAAAAACAGCTGATTTTTACTCAACCGATCGATCCAACACTCATAGTCCGATCGATAGGACTTGAGAATTAAAGGTTGACAGAACGTATGCTTTTTAGAGGAGTAGAGTTCGATCGATCCGTCCATCGATCGGACTCGGGCGTAAATAGAAGTTGGAGATTTCAATGAGACCGATCGATCCAACATCCCTAGGAGGATCGATCGGACGTTTCCAGTGAATTAAATCAACGGTTTTGATTTAACCCGAGTTTAGGCCTATAAATAGGATACTTAGGGTTATCAAAAGGGGACTTTTGGATGACTTTTTGGCAGCGTTTGGAGGCGAGGAGAAGGGTTCCAGGCTTGGTTTTCTTTTCTTATTTCTTCATTAGTTTTGTTGTCCTCATGGTGAACATGAGTGGCTAGTTTCTTTTCTAAGGTACCGATGTAGCCCTAACTGAATCATTCTATGTTATTGGATCATGATTATTTTATCAGTTTATTTTCCTTGTTTCATTCATTATTATAACTGAGATCTTAAATACCTTTATCTGGCCAATAAAAGTATTATAGATTGTTTTATGTGAGATTGGGCGAGGGTTCATTCCCTAATCTTGCAGGATCTATGAATGAATGAGTTTATGTCGAGGCCGGGTTTAAGCTAAGAGTATTCTTGGTTCATAATTGTTCTTCAGAGTTTAATGGATTCTTGGTTAACACTTAATTATGGGTTCATTAATTAGGATTAATTGGGGGTACTTGGTGAAGACTGCGGCCGAACGGATCATCATACCGGAAGAACGAGCCCTTGGAATTAAACTGAGATCTTGATTGATTCAATGCATAGAATGAGGATGTTATGGTGAAATCAGAACCTTAGTATTCATCCATCATATTTTCATCGTTTTCTTATTTCGTTTTTAGATCATCTATCTTCGAGACTTCATATTTCTTATTTTCCCTTCTTTATTTTCTTTATTTTCTGTTCTTTAGCGTTTCACTCTAATAATCTCTACAAATCTCTGTGGGTACGATACTTGTCTTGCTACTATACTGATTGCACCGATTCGTATACTTGCGAGATATAAAATTTATTCATCAAGTTTTTGGCGCCGTTGCCGGGGATTTGATTAGAGTTTATTTGTAGTGAATGCAAGGTCGCCGATCACGGAAAGAAAAGTTGTTGCCCTTGAACGATAAAGTAAATCAAATTGGTTGGAAGAAAAGATCTAATAAAGACAGCCTGTCCACATCAGATCTAAGAGTTCAAGAGGAGGAACAAGAGGAGATGGCGCTTAATAACAATTTACGTCCTTTGGAGGAGTACGCAAGGCCTACTATTTCTACCTCACCTTCGTGCATTGCGTTACCTGCTGAGGTTAGGAATTATTAACTTAAAAATCTACATTTTTCTATGCTTCCTGAATTTCATGGTTTACCTTCTGAGGATGCACTAACTTTTGTGAAAGATTATTATGCTACTATTCAGACTTTTCCTCTAGGTGGCATTACTGAAGATCAATTGAGGATGCGATGTTTTCCTTACACCCTGAAGGATAAAGCGAAGAGATGGTTGATGTCGTTGCCTCCTGGATTACTAACTACTTGGGATGCAATTTATAACAAGTTTGTAAGTAAATTTTATTCTCATGCCATGACTACTAACTTGAGAAGGCAAATTCCAAATTTTCAGCAATCTGATGGAGAACCATTCCATGAAGCATGGGATAGATTTAAGATGCTTTTGATGCAATGTCCACATCATAACTATTCCTTAGAAAATCAGATGCAATATTTTTATGATGGACTAAATCTTTCTTGTCAGACCATGGCAGATAATGCTGCAGGTGGAGCGATGTTCAAAAGGACACCACCAGAGGCGTACGAAATTTATGAGATGCTAGGATCAAATTCGCAGCAGAGGGACACGAGGAATAAGGCGAGAGGCATCTATGAGCTGAACCAGAATGATGACATGGCAAGGCAGATTGCAACCCTTAACAAGAAGATAGACGCGATGATGTCCACACAACCAAAACCGGTTGAGGTTTGTTCAATTTGCAATGTTGTTGGTCATAGGTTTGATTCTTGTCCTTCTGGTAGTGAATTTCCTGAATATGTGCAAGAACAAGCTAATTTGATGAATGCTTATAACCCGAGAACTAGATTTGACCCTTATGCAAATACTTACAATCCTGGTTGGAGGGAGCATCCGAATTTTTCATGGAAAAATACTGCTAATGCTAGTATGCCGACTACTAATCAGTCTAACCCACCTGTTAAGTCGTCTTTGGAAGCGACTATGTTAGCTTTCATGCAGAAAATAGATTCAAAGATGGAAAAACAAGATTCAACCATTGCTCAACATGATGCGGTACTAAAGAATGTTGCAGCATCTGTTGGGAAGTTGGAAGTTCAAGTGGGACAACTTGCTGACGCTGTAAGAGCCCATGTTCCAGGCAAATTCCCAAGCCAACCTGAGCAAGCGAAAACAGTTATAGTTCTTCGTTCAGGTAAAATTATTGATAATAAGATTAATGCTAAAGTTGCTGATGAGTGTAATGATGATGCAAGTGAGGAAGTTGAAACGGAGGAACGCTCGAAAGGGCCACCACCGGCCACATCTGCTTCTGAGCATGGAAAGAGAGCAAATTCAGTTCCGGAGGTTTATCACAACTCTCCTCCACCATATGTGCCGCCGGTTCCTTTTCCAGGCCGCCTAAAGAAAGCCAAAATGGATAAGTCATATTCTGAAATTTATGATATTTTATCTAAGGTTAATGTGAACTTATCATTACTCGATGTGATCAGGAACATGCCAGCATTTCCAAAGTTCTTCAAGGAACTAAGTACTTCAAAGCGTAAGTATGAACCTCATGAAAAAGTGATGGTTTCAGAGACGGTAAGCGCGGTTCTACAAAGGAAGCTTCCACCCAAGCTTAAGGATCCAGGGAGTTTTAACATTACTATTACTGTTGGTGATACAAAAATAGGAGAGGCAATGCTTGATTTAGGAGCCAGTGTTAATTTGATGCCTTACTCTGTTTTTCTTCAGTTAGGTGTGGGTGAATTAAAACCTACTACGATGTCTCTACAACTTGCAGATCGTTCAATTAAATATCCATTAAGCATTGTAGAAGACATCTTAGTACAAGTTGATAAATTAATTATCCCTGCTGATTTTGTGATATTGGATATGGATGATGCACCCTTGCATGATAGAAATTTACCGATTTTGTTGGGACGTCCATTTATGGCCACAGCCAAGACTATGATTAATGTGCAGGATGGTAAGCTCAGCATGACAGTTTTAGGTGAAACTGTTGAATTTAAAGTTTTTGAATCTATGTCCTACCCTTCAAACTCTTTTGATTGTTTCTCGATAGATGTTTTAGATTCATTTGTGTTTTCTAGTTTCATGCAGGAGCAAGTGAAGACTACTCTAGAAGCGGCATTGACGATGGAAAAGGAGGAGTTGCAGAATTACGAGGGAGCAAAGGAGGTTATAGCAGCCCTTGAGGCATTGCAGCCATGTTTCCCTGATGAATCTCGGTTAGACATGCTAAACGAATCTTATTCTAAAATGGTTTCATCAATAGTTTCCCCACCAAAGCTTGAGTTAAAACCTCTTCCTAGTAATCTGAAATATGCATATCTTGGTGAGAATGAAACCCTTCCTGTGATTATTGCTTCTGACATTACTCCATTGGAAGAGGAAAAATTATTGAGAGTTCTTAGGGAGCATAAAACTGCAATAGGTTGGACAATTGCAGATATTAAAGGAGTAAGTCCTACTATGTGCACGCATCGCATTATTTTGGAAGAGGATGCCAAACCTATACGGGATGCCCAGCGTCGCCTCAACCCAAACATGAAAGACGTTGTTCGGGCAGAGATCCTTAAGTTGCTCGATGTTGGCGTGATATATCCTATTTCTGACAGCAAATGGGTAAGTCCAGTTCATGTGGTGCCTAAGAAATCAGGGATAACGGTTGTGAAGAATGAGAACAATGAGCTCATACCCACAAGGATGACTACTGGATGGCGTGTTTGCATCGATTATCGC
Source organism: Narthecium ossifragum (assembly GCA_963920575.1). Taxonomy (NCBI): domain Eukaryota; kingdom Viridiplantae; phylum Streptophyta; class Magnoliopsida; order Dioscoreales; family Nartheciaceae; genus Narthecium; species Narthecium ossifragum. Next base: position 21,879,599 of record OY986967.1, read on the forward strand.
AAGCTTAATGCGGCTACTAAAAAGGACCACTTTCCTTTACCTTTTATTGATCAAATGCTTGAACGCTTAGCTGGTCACTCATTTTATTGTTTTCTTGATGGATTTTCAGGTTATAATCAAATTGCTATCGCCCCAGAGGACCAAGAGAAGACAACTTTCACCTGTCCATTTGGAACATTCGCATACAGAAGGATGCCTTTCGGATTGTGCAATGCACCTGCCACCTTTCAAAGATGCATGATATCGATTTTCTCCGACATGATAGAAAGGTTTGTCGAGGTATTCATGGATGATTTTTCTGTATTTGGAAATTCTTTTGATAATTGCCTTGCACACCTAACCTTGGTGCTTAAAAGATGTGAAGAGACAAATTTGACATTGAGCTGGGAGAAGAGTCACTTCATGGTAAGGCAAGGTATTGTTTTGGGACATGCTATTTCTAGTAAAGGTATTGGAGTAGATAAAGCAAAAATAGAGTTGATTGAGAAGTTACCGCCCCCTACTTCTGTAAAGGGTGTGCGAAGTTTTTTGGGCCATGCAGGATTTTATCGCAGATTCATTAGAGATTTTTCTAAGATTGCACGACCTCTGTGTGATTTATTGGGCAAGGATGTTGAGTTTAAGTTTAGTAAAGCATGTCTTGATGCTTTTAATGCTTTAAAAGAGAAATTGATTACTGCACCTATTATGATGCCTCCTGATTGGTCGTTGCCCTTTGAGATAATGTGTGATGCGTCTGATTATGCTATAGGGGCTGTGTTAGGACAAAAGGTGAATAAGGTTTCTCATGCTATCTATTATGCAAGTCGTACCCTCAATGATGCTCAAATCAATTATTCAACCACTGAGAAAGAATTACTTGCAGTTGTTTTTGCATTGGAGAAATTTCGCTCTTATTTGATTGGATCTAAAGTTGTTATTTATTCAGATCATGCAGCATTGAAATATCTACTAACCAAAAAGGATACCAAGCCAAGGTTAATCAGGTGGATCCTATTGCTGCAAGAGTTTGATTTGGAAATAAGGGACAAGAAAGGGAGTGATAATGTAGTGGCAGATCACTTGTCACGATTGGAGCACATAGCCGGCCCTAAGGATATACCACCCATCCAAGAATGCTTTCCCGATGAACAACTCTTCTCTGTGAATGGTAAAGAGCCCTGGTATGCGGATATTGTTAACTATTTAGCTAGTAATGTTCTGCGTACTGAATTGAGTTCACAGGAAAAGAAAAGATTTTTATCTACTGTTCGATATTATTTTTGGGATGATCCTTATTTATTTAATCATTGTCCTGATCAAATAATAAGGCATTGTGTTCCAGAATATGAGCATGATGATATATTGAAATTTAGTCATAAATTAACGTGTGGAGGACACTTTGGAGGTAAGAAAACTGCTTTTAAAGTTCTTCAATCTGGTTTCTTTTGGCCGACATTATTCAAAGATGCATTTAATTTTGTTGCTAAGTGTGACAGATGTCAACGGTCAGGGAATATAAGCAAAAGGAATGAGATGCCTCTTACAAATAATCTGGTGGTGGAATTGTTCGATGTTTGGGGCATAGACTTTATGCGACCGTTTCCTCCATCATACGGGTACACGTATATTCTTGTTGCTGTAGATTATGTATCTAAGTGGATTGAAGCAATTGCAACCATGAATAATGACAGCAAGACCGTGGTGGGATTTTTGAAAGATATGATTTTTACAAGGTTTGGTACACCTCGGGCGATTATAAGTGATGGGGGATCACACTTTTGCAATAGAGCGTTTGATGCATTGTTGAAGAAATACAACATCAATCATCGGGTCGCAACTCCTTACCACCCTCAAACGTCGGGCCAAGTGGAGGTGAGCAATAGGCAAATAAAAACGATCCTGGAACGAGTTGTTGGCACTACAAGGAAAGATTGGGCGGTGAAATTGAATGATGTTCTTTGGGCGTATCGCACCGCCTATAAGACTCCTATTGGTATGAGCCCTTATCGCATTGTTTTTGGAAAAGCATGTCATTTACCTGTGGAGTTGGAGTATAGGGCATATTGGGCAATCAAGCAGCTGAATTTTGATATGGGAAAAGCGGGGGATATGAGAAAGATGCAATTGAACGAATTAGATGAGCTGCGGAATGAAGCGTACGAGAACGCTAAAATCTACAAAGAAAGGACCAAGCTCTATCATGACAAAGCAATACAACGGAAGGAGTTCCATCCAGGTATGAAAGTTTTACTTTATAACTCACGAATGAAATTCTTTCCAGGTAAATTAAGGTCAAGATGGATGGGTCCCTTTAAAGTGACACAAGTATCTCCTCATGGTGCTGTTGAAATTGAGAATGAAAGGAGTGGAAGCAAATTCAAAGTCAATGGGCACCGTTTGAAGTTGTATTTGGAAGGACCATCAGAAGTTGTGGATGCCGCAAATTTTGTTGAACCTTAAGGCTTTGCAGTACGTCTTGCCTAGACGTTAAATAAAGCGCTGGGTGGGAGGCAACCCACCAAGGTAACTTATTTTTAAGTTTCAATTCTTACTTTTTATTTTTATGTTTCTCTTTTGTTTTCTTTTAGGTTTTCAGCCACCCTGAGGATCCTTGAGGAGATGTTCGCTACTCTATCAGGTGGCCTCTTTCTTATTTACATTATCTTGTCTCCTCTTTCTCTGGAAATTTTTGGATGGTCACCTCCTACATATTTTATTGGATAAATGCACACATTGAGGACAATGTGAATTTCAGGTTGGGGGGTGTAGGCATGCATGACCTTATGCATGTTACCTTATTGAGTTTAATAGTGTTGAATTGATTATGTTACTAGAAATTGTACATGAGATGAAATTTTTATGCTTATTATGCATGTTGCTTTCATATGGATTGACCAATACATTGATTGCATGCGTGATAACCTGAAAGTATAACATCATGTGATCCACACACGAACACTTTATGTGCAGCGGTAATTTTACTCACTAGAGGAATGAGCATGCTATTGTTAATCTAGACCATGATTTCAGCATTAGCTAGTGTTGAGTATTGCATGCAGAGAAGAAAAAAAAAGAGAGAAAAAAGTTCTGGAGCTTGATAAAGCTGTGCCTAAACAACTATTAAGTGATCTACTGAGTAACCGGGTATTCTTCCCTCAGGAAGCGGGGAGCTCGCGTAAAAAGGTAGAACCACTTATAGCTATAAAAAAAACTATTAAGTGTTTTGCTAAGTAACCGGGTCTCTGCGCCTCAAGAAGCGGAGAGTGCTCGCGTAAAAAGGCAAAATGTCTGATAGTTGAAAAGAAAAAGAAAGAAAGAAAGAGGATGATGTACTTAAAGTGCGAGGGTTGGATGATTGGTCATGAAAATAGTAGTGTGCTTGGACTAATGGTGGGTAGAAGTTGCTTTTGCACATAACATTTATTTGTCACGTCACATGTGTTCTTCTGGATGGTGATTAGCATGTTTGATGTGTAGAAGTTGATTTCATGTGTTGGTAGTATGTGTATGAGTATAAGAAGTTTTCGTACTCTGTACTGTATGAAACACTATTGACTTGATAAGATAGAATTTTTATCAGACATGTCTACATCCTTGAACTGTTGGTGTGATTAATTATATTCTATGTGTTTTGAATTGCTAGAGACTAGCAATAAGCTGGTTGGGGGGTGTGATGAGTGCATGAAAGTGCACTCTAAATAGCCTTATAACCATCTCAATTGCTAGATTATTATCTTTAATCAACATCTTTATTCCTATTTTTATATCTATATGTTGCTTCACATGGTTGTTTGGAAAATGCAGGAAAAAGGAGAAAAGAAGCTGAAAAGAGTGCATGGATCAACTTTAAAGATTAATCTGTACCTGCTCATAAAGAATCAGATTATGTGCCATATATGGTTGGAAAGCTCTTGAAGTCTAGATTCTGGAGAATTTTACGGTTCGTGATTTCGAGTTTCCTAGAGGAAGTTACGGCAATTTTAGTACCGATGGCGCAGTCTGAATGACAGCACAGTAAATAAGCTGGAAGTCCGAGCGATCCTCCGATCGATCGGACTACGCAGAAACGTGACAGAACCTATTTTTTTTGGCTGAACGAAGTCCGATCGATCTCTCCATCCCTCCAAAGGGGTCCGATCGATCTGACACCAATGGTCCGATCGATCGGACTCGGGAAAAGCCAAAAACAGCTGATTTTTACTCAACCGATCGATCCAACACTCATAGTCCGATCGATCGGACTTGGGAATTAAAGGTTAACAGAACGTATGCTTTTTAGAGGAGTAGAGTTCGATCGATCCGTCCATCGATCGGACTCGGGCGTAAATAGAAGTTGGAGATTTCAATGAGACCGATCGATCCAACATCCCTAGGAGGATCGATCGGACGTTTCCAGTGAATTAAATCAACGGTTTTGATTTAACCCGAGTTTAGGCCTATAAATAGGATACTTAGGGTTATCAAAAGGGGACTTTTGGATGACTTTTTGGCAGCGTTTGGAGGCGAGGAGAAGGGTTCCAGGCTTGGTTTTCTTTTCTTATTTCTTCATTAGTTTTGTTGTCCTCATGGTGAACATGAGTGGCTAGTTTCTTTTCTAAGGTACCGATGTAGCCCTAACTGAATCATTCTATGTTATTGGATCATGATTATTTTATCAGTTTATTTTCCTTGTTTCATTCATTATTATAACTGAGATCTTAAATACCTTTATCTGGCCAATAAAAGTATTATAGATTGTTTTATGTGAGATTGGGCGAGGGTTCATTCCCTAATCTTGCAGGATCTATGAATGAATGAGTTTATGTCGAGGCCGGGTTCAAGCTAAGAGTAATCTTGGTTCATAATTGTTCTTCAGAGCTTAATGGATTCTTGGTTAACACTTAGTTATGGGTTCATTTACTAGGATTAATTGGGGTTACTTGGTGAAGACCGCGGCCGAACGGATCATCATACCGGAAGAACGAGCCCTTGGAATTAAACTGAGATCTTGATTGATTCAATGCATAGAATGAGGATGTTATGGTGAAATTGGAACCTTAGTATTCATCCATCATATTTTCATCGTTTTCTTATTTCGTTTTTAGATCATCTATCTTCGAGACTTCATATTTCTTATTTTCCCTTCTTTATTTTCTTTCTTTTCTGTTCTTTAGCGTTTCACTCTAATAATCTCTACAAATCTCTGTGGGTACGATACTTGTCTTGCTACTATACTGATTGCACCGATTCGTATACTTGCGAGATATAAAATTTATTCATCAGAATTACCACTGTAGCTGTCACACCCCGACCCAGAAAACCCATCCAGGACGGGGCGTGAGGGTCCTAACACTATTCATCATCAACCGACGCAGTACAAGCGGAAAGGATAAACAATTTAAGCAAAAGTATTCCAGAGGCTAAGCAGATTTTAATCATGATATAACCTCAAGTCTTACAATATATGAGTTCCAAAATACAGATTTATACAACATCGCAAAGGTTCTCCAAAAAGGGTACAACATGCATAATTATATATATCAAAAAGTTACAACAGCCATATCCTCCAACCAAACCTCAGACGCCTCTGGATGTACTCGCGCCGCCAAAAGCCGAACCTGCTGGCTCCACTGAGGAGGAACTGCCGCCTGCACCTGCAAACGCAGCCCGGGTAGGAATGAGCAAAAAGCCCAGTAGGGTTCTACTCTACGACACACTGAAGGGAGGAGAACAACAACAGTGTTGTCCCCCAGCCTAAGTCTAAAGGATGCCTCGGGTCCCATATCCCACCGATATCCCAAGGGTTCCTGTCATGAAACCTCTCTCCTGAACATGTTACCAGGAGGACCACGAAAACAGTAACATGCAGGCTCTAACCCTTACCCAGCAGGGATACCACTGCCTGGGGACCACGTCGGGAACTCCTCGGTTGCATCCTTAGCACTTGGGCTTGGAAGACAACACGACCTCTAAACCTCAAACAAAGATTCAAGCCGACTATCGCAATCCTCAATCATCAGAGATTCAGATCGACAATCACACCCTAATCCTGACTACCCAACCACGGTCGTAAGGCTAGATCCGAGCTACCCGAGAGTCTTGGATCGGCGACCCAAGACATCGCCCGCCTAACCTCAAATGCCTCTAATGCATACAATGCGTGAGCTTAAGCAAGCATCTAATCCTAGATGTCTCTATATGTCACATCATCAATGTAAGTTCAACAGGTATACAATAGCCCTCGGCACTCGCCGGCAAGAGGCTAAGGTTCCACAATTTCTCATTAACTAGCACTCATAGCTAGTTAATGGCTAAGCAAACAACTAGGCATTTAATTACAATCATACAGGTATTTAAATGCAAGTAAATCCATATATTTACCAAAAAGGAAGTCACATGAATCGATTCTCAAACCCGAGGGAAAACCCCTTGAAAACCTCATTAAATCCATCTATAAACCTCACAACACGTTTAAGACTCAATCAAAGTTGAAAGCCATTCAAGAAGAATCAAAGAACACTGTTCAAAGGGTCACGGACGATGCCACGGTCGATCCGTGGATCGACCGTGAGGCCACGGACGATGCCACGGTCGATCCGTGGATCGACCGTGAGACCCATACGAAGAAAACCAAGGGCGACGGTCGATCCAACCATCGACCCTGAGAAGCCCAAAATCGAACAGAGCCTGACGGTCGATGCGACGGTCGATCCGACGGTCGACCATGCATCGACCCTGGGAAGCCAAAATCTCAACAGAGCCCGACGGTCGATGCGACGGTCGACCGTCAGGCCCAGAGTAAGTATATCAAAGCTTGACGGTCGATACATCGATCGACCGTCGAGCCTGACGGTCGATGCACCGATCGACCGTCGAGCTCGCGACGCAAAATGCCAGAAATCCCATTTCTAGGTTTTCGAGGATCAAAACATGTTTTTAAACAATGAAACTTGGTAGGCAAGTGTATTTTGAAGTGGAGAATCCAATGATGTAAAGAAATCCAGTTTTTGATGGTTAAATCCCATTTTAGGTCGGAAAACCAAAAACCGACGAAACCGTGAGATACGGGAACTAACCATTATAACACCAGTTTTGCAATGCAAGAATACAAGGAATGAGCTACATTACATAGGCAAGGATCTACAAACATGCTATCATGGTATTCACAGCAATAACACAAACATCCTAACCTAGTAGAACCCGATCCAAGGATCGAGGTAGAAACACCTACCTTAAACGCAATCCCAGCTTCTCCACGCGTCCAGCCAACCTTGCCACGAAGATCCGCTACTCAGCCCCTCCAAGATCAAGCCCAGCCGAAGGAGAGGGGAGAAGAAGGGGAGAAGAAGGGGAGACGTCGGTGGAGAAGAGAAGGAAGAACCAGCCAAAGAAGAGAAGAAGGGAAGGAGAGAAGAGAGGAGAGAAGAGAGGGGAGCGGGTGGGGGTTGGAGCCAACTGCTCCAACCACCCTCCACTCACCAGGCCCCTAATGAGCCGGATCCTCTCTAACGGGCCAAAAACCCGTTGACCCGCTAACGAGCCCGATAGTGAGCTCTAGCGCGCCCGAGCTGGGATCTTCCGATCCCGGGTCCGCCTAACCATCATAAACAACCACATATATCAATCCAAGTCCGTGGGTGCAACGCGGGTGTGAAACCGACCACCAGGGGGCATATTTACCAAAATGCCCCTGGGGTCCAAACCGCCACACGATCGCCCGATCGTGCCCAACGCGGAACCAAACCAACAGGGAAACCGGCTCTCGAACCAAGTGGTCGAGTCAGGTCTGAGGGGCGGGCCCTCACAGTAGCAGCTCCTTGGCCTGTTTTATTGTTCACCACCCCGGGCCAGTAGGGTGCCGAGCCCATACCTTGTTTATTTAATCATCACATATGTTGCATGCTTATCTGCTTTCCTGTGTATGTGCATAGCATGCATCTAGTTGTGCATTAAATGCATAAGGTTAGGGCGTGGGCGATCTGTGGGTCGCCGTCCCGAGGCTTGCAAGCTCGGATTTAGCCCTAGGACCGGGGTTGGGTAGCGTGGTCTAGGTTTGAATGGTGGTGTTCACTCGTTTTCGATGATATGCCTAGATGACTCGAACACCTGTCGAGTCGGGTTCGGAGGTGTAGCCGGTGTCCAGTTGTGACGACTCTTGAGTAGAGGGTATGTCTACTCAGCGGTGTCATTTCCTACCAGGAGTGTCGGTTTCTTGCTTGTGAGTCAACAGTGTTGGTTTCCTGCTTATTGAGCGTGACCCGTCATGTGACCAGCTCGGCTAGAAGATCATGATTGTGGACCTCAGGGACACGCGGTGGGGTTATGGGGCCCATGTGTACACCCAGACCTTGCTAGAGGGCGACACTGTTGTGTTTTCCTCTTCCTTCTGTGCGACGTAGTGTAGTTTCTCGGCTGAGCTTAGTTGCTCATTCCAACCCGGGCTGCGTTTTGTAGGTGCAGACGTTAGCTCCTCTTTGGTGGCACCTACCGGGCAGTTGGTCGGCGGTGCGGCGGCGTCTGGCGGAGTCTGAGGAGTGGTGATATGTCTTTCCCAGAACCATTGTATAGTTAGCCTCCTATGGGAGAGTATAAATGTTTGTACTTGATCTTTCCCTATTCGAGGTTTTGTATGTTATACTTTGGGTTTTGATATTTTTAAGCTTGAGCTTTCTTAAATCTTTAATTTGTAATTGAGGGTGTTTGATGAATTGTTTAGGGAGACCATTAGGTTAGAGGGAACTCTCGTCAAATTTTCCACAGTTTGTTAGGTTCCAGTTCGCGTCGCCCAGCCCTGTTGGGCTTTCGTGGGTCGGGGCGCGACACCAGGTACTGAGGGGTAGATCGTTACCATTGGTCATGGTCAGATGGAGACATGACAGTGTAGAGAGTTTGACATGGGAGCGAGAGGATCGCATGCGCCGAGAGTTTAGCCGACTGTTCACCCCAACAGGTAGTCTCCTTGTTGTGGGCGTTGGTGCCCTAGCTTGTAGCTTTGCTTGTGCAGGTAGGCCTAGTTGGTTCTTTTCTCCCCGGCCTTATCCTTATTGAATTTCGGGACGAAATTCTTTTTAAGGATGTTAGCATGTGAGAACCCGTTCCTTTAACCTGACTCGACTGCGTGTGTCGAGGGCCGTTCTCTGTTGGCTTGGTTCCGCGTCGGGTGCGATAAGGTTGATCATGTTGCTCTTGTGACCCTATAAGCAATTTGGTAAATTGCGTCTGGTGGTCGATTTCACACCCGCGTAACACATACACGACCTTGGATTGATGTATGTGAATGATTAGGACCTTAAGTGTGCCTCCGATCGGAGCTCGATCGGGAAAGATCGAATCGGACGGCAGAGATCAGATCCTAATCTCTATAAATACCTTGACTTTCTCTCTCTTTCCTTTCTCTTTCCTTCTTCTCCTATCATTGTATCCCTCTCTCTCTCCTGCCGATTGTGCTAGGGCTTCGGATCGCGATCTTCGAGGAGCGGATCTTGTCGATTGAGCTTGGGGGATACGTGGAGGAGATGCTCTACTTGATCAAGTAGGTGTTTCTACCCCGATCGTGTGGTCGGGTCTACCTAGGATAGGTTTATTGTGCTTTTGATGTAGTTGTGCATGGTAGAATGTTGTGTAACTTAATACGTTGGTGTTATGGCTTGCTTAGAATATCTCTACCAGTTCATAAAAGGCAACCCATTGACATGCGAGCCATTAACTCGACTTAGTGTCGAGGCTCCGATGTCGGTGATGAGTCACAAAATATGCATAATTCACCCATTTAACTTGGCTTTGTTAGCTCTCAAGCATTGTATTTCTAATAACTTTTAATGTTATTTCAGGTACAAGAGTTTCCACTGAGAGTTGCATCGATTCCGGGATTAAAAGACATAAATTGCACAAAATCTACCATATTCTGATTGATCCAGACCAGACCCAGTCTGAATTGATCCAGACCAGACCAAGTTTGGATTGATCCAAAAAAGTTCTGGAACGAGCCAAACCTATTCCAGATCTATCCAACCCAATCTGGATCGATCCAAACCTATTCCGGATCGATCCAACCCAGTCTGGATCGATCCAAAACCCCTTTCCAGAGCCTCTTTTGTAGTTTTGCACATTGGCTCGATCCAAACTCACAGTGGATCGATCCAAGACGTTAGAAACTCAAATATTGACATCTTGGATTGATCCAAATCTATTTTGGATCAATCCAAGACCGGCTGGCAGGTAAAAACGGACAGTTCACATCTAATTTGATGGTCCACGACCTAACGCCTATAAATAGGGGTTTTGGCTCTTATTTTTGGTGAACTTTTTTCCATCTTTTTCCAGCTCTTCTTCAGTCTTCTCTCCTCCTTTAGCTCTTGGGATTTCTCCTCTAATTCTTAAGGATTTAGGGCTCCAAGGGTCGATTTTGATGGAGAAGATGGGTCAAGCCTCTTGTTCCATGGATCTTCCACCTAAGATGAGTAGCTAAACTCCTTCTCCTTGGGAATTAATTCCTTTATGTCTTAGGGTTTGTTTCTTAGATTTCTCTTTTGTTTCTTGATGTAATGACTCTTTTGATATGTATTTGTATGAATTCACATGTAATCCTTTGTTTCTTTAATGAAATCCATTGTTGAATGTTTGGAATACTTTCTCTTGCAAGTGATTGTATGAATATTAGATGCTTGCTAGATGTTTGATTCAATTCCTCAAAGAAGAGGCTATGCTAGAACCATGGTCGACTCTATTGGATGAATCCTTAATCTTAGGATAGGATTTTGAGGTGCTAGAACCACCCCAAACCATGACTATCCTATTCACCATTCATGTCTTCGATGGTGGGTTGGAGTGAGATATTAAACCCATCTCAACCCAATACGTTATTTATACAAAGCCTTGATTAATTGCCAACAATATGACCTTAACCCGGCAATTGTTGAGCTATGATCGAATTAAAGCCTCGATCATGCCTCTTAACTAATTCGCCGATGAGATGGTCCTAACCCGACATCTCATTAGAGGCAGTGATACTAATCATACGCTCGTCGATCTCCAATTTAGACCATCTCCTTAGGAGTCATTCATCTTGATTCATAGAGAAAATTTTAGACCCTAATTCGGATTGGAATTCCCTAGGATTTCTTTCTCGATAAATCTTAACCTTAATTGCTTTTAGAGTACTTTAGTTAGAATAACCAAAGAATCAACCATATTGTTTCCAACTATTGTAGAGATTATATCACATTTACTAATTCTACCATCCAATTCCTCGAGGACTCGACCCATATTTCCACTAACTACGTTGTAGTTAATTAATTGTCCGGTAATTTATTTTGATCGCCTTTGATATACTTAACGACACATTTCAAGGCGCGTCAGTCGGTACAATGAGAGACAGGCAAGTTCTCCTTTGATATCTCTGAGGCCGACAAAATCTTCTACTGGTTATTAGCCAATAAGCGCATCAAACTTCGACATCAAATTCCCAACCCTGAGAAATTGAAGGGTAAGGAATTTTGTAAATGGCATGGGGTGTTGACTCACTCAACTATCAATTGTGTTGTCTTTCGCAACACTATCCAAGACAGGATCGAGGCCGGTGAACTCAAGTTTGCCGATCCACCTCCAAAGACTAAAGTCGATAGTCATTCTTTTAGTGCATCTTACATTGAAACTAATATCATTGAGATATCTGACTTGTCTTCAAAATTGTAGGCAGTGCAAGTCGCATCCCACAATGCTCGCTACTGGCAAGTGGCGAATGAGTTGTTCAAACAACTCATGTTGGCCAAGTGGCTCCTGGCCCCGTGCATGTCCGGGATGCTTACCGAGGCAAGTGCATGTGGCACCTCTCCGACACACGGACTGATGAATACTTGATATAATTGATAGCTTTAACAACAAAATCAAGCTGTTAACAAGAATAGATCACATCTAAAAGAATCACTTTAGTAACAAGATCAAGCTGGTAACAAGAATATATCACACGGACTGATGAATTGTTGATATAATTGATAGCTCTAACAACAAAATCTAGCTGTTAATACATCTCAGCACATCTAAAAGCATCACTTTAACAGCAAGAACAAGCTGTTAACAAGAATACAACACATCTAAGGCACAACATCAAACAACATGTTCAATATGGAAACCATGACGTTTTCCTATTAAGAATATGTTACACTTTGAGTGAATCTATTCAAGGAGGGTAAGGCAGAAACTAAAGCAGAGCCATCTTGCCACTTCCATGTGCAAGTACTTCGCCAGCAAGCCATGCTCGAGAGTAAGAAAAAGATGGACTTGATGCTACAGATGCTGCTTCAGATGTAGGATCTTATGGGCAATAACCTGCTATTATTTTACTAGCTCCAAGGTTAGCAATTAGCTTGTCAGCGAAAGCAACAAACCTTTCATGCCTTACTACCTGCAGATGTCAAATAAAAGCAACAAGTCAACAGTGAAGTTTTTAATTCCTTTTTCACTCACAATATAAGTTCGTGTGATGTGACACATATTGAAGTTAACCAAAAGAGTTGGTTTTCAATTTAGAGCAAGAGACATAGTGATCAATGAACATGGATGCATTTTAATTCATTTTTCCTTTTCCGCACTAATCCCATCATTCTCCAGAAAAAAAAACTATTTACATCACAGTCAGACAGAAATTTTTTGAAAAACTTAGAGATTCAGAAGAATCTTGCATAACAAAGATGATGGTACATGCACATGAGAAAATGGTACAAGCAGTGGGATTTAATCAACACATCTCTAACCTAGATAGCTAGAAATTAGAATCAATGATGGTAGACTACTTCTAATCTAACGAATATGAAAGCACCAAATGCCTTACTAGAGAATCACTTTAGAAGAAAAACAAAGAAATAAATCAATTGAATTACCTCACAACATGTTTGGCAAAATCTGCAATCTCTCCTTGATGTTTTCATGATATATTTTGCAGATCTCCAAAAATTAGATCTGCCTCCTCTTGACCCAAAGCTACTAAGTCAACATATCAGAAAGAAATGACTGAGAATGCATAAACATATTAACAAATGCGGGTTATAAGGCATTACTATTATTTCAGTAGACGTTGTATCCTCACTTGTGCAAACGAACCACATTATGAACTGCTGCTTAGATTTAAGACAGATATGAAACCCTCGAAGTAGCTACCTTCTTCTAAAGTTAGAGAATATCCTAAAATAAAGCACCATTATTCAAAATAGCTACTAATACTCATGAATTAAAATATTTCCATGACAAAGTACCAATATTTAACGGGCTCAGAATAGATGATCCGTCCAGACCCAACTGAGCAATGGCACGCAAATGAAATTGAAGCAGAAACATGAAACAAGATGGCGTAAGACTATATTGTGTTGCTATTCAATACAAAGAACATGCCAGATGTGTGATCAGGTAATCTCAACAATTTTAATAGTTTCACCAATTTGTGCAATATGACGAATGTAGGAACAAAGATTAAATAACAGTTGTACAAACATCAAAGAGAGTAGGAAAATAGATCCAATCCTACTTCAGATTCCTATGATCGATAGACAACCAAAGGATCAGTAAAGTATCCCATGATCCCTCATCTCTTCTGAAAAAATGTCACCGAGCTAGGGTTTTGACTTGATGATCAATGGACAACGGTGCTGAGCTTCCAGAGAGAGCGAAGCATAGAGAGAGCGAGCTTGATGATCGATGGACGACGGTGATGAACTTCCAGAGTGGGCGGAGCACGGAGCGAGCTAGGTAGGGTTTTGGCTGAGCTTCCAAAGTGGGGGGAGCCCGGAGGGAGCGAGCACGGGTTTTGGCTTGATGATCGATGACCGACGGTGCTGAGCTTCCAGAGCGGGCAGAGCACGGAGCGAGCGAGCAAGGGTTTTGGCTTGATGATGGCCGGCTTGCTTTCATGTTTTTAAGTGGATGATTAAAACGGGTTCGGACCCATTAACCCACTAAGGCACAGTGGCCAGCTAGGCCTGTGCGACTTATCTACATGGCTACGTGAGCATGTACCCCATTTTCCGTCTCATTTCTGACCGGCATCCTTCCCGTTAGAAAATATATATATGGCTATATAATAGCAACCCCCTCCCTCTGGCATTTCTCGTTCCTTTTCCATTCTTGAAACAACAACTAACATTGATCCCATCCACTTCCATGTAGCAAGCACACTTCGCCGCCTTATCATCCATTCATTGTTTCTTTCTTTGAAGTGTGTTTAGCTTTGGATTTGGAAAGTGGGAATCCAAACTAGCTAGTTTGTTGTTTATTAGTACAGGGGAGTTCATTGAGAGGAGTGTCGGAGTAGTGGTGTTGGGATGGATGCGGCGGATATATACCGAGTTGGGAGCCGGGCTGGGAGCCGGGCTGGGAGCCGGAGGGAGAGCTGGCGGAGAGGAGAGGACATGTTCTCGAGGTCCTCCTGGGATGAGGACGACGAGGAGGCCTTAAAGTGGGCCGCGCTCGAGAAGCTCCCGACTTACGACCGGATTCGGAAGGGAATACTCACCGTGGGCGACAGGCATCTCAAGGAGGTCGACATCCAGAACCTCGGCCTGCAAGAGAGGAAGATTTTGCTGGAGAGGCTGGTTAGGGTCGCCGAGGAGGACAACGAGAGGTTCTTGTTGAAGCTCAGGGATCGCATCGATCGGTGAGAACCCCCCTTCCTCCCAAAACAAGCAAGACGACCATCTACTTATTATTAATAATTGTTTCTTGTTCTTATCTTGTCTTCATTTCATTTATTAGTGTTGGGATTGATCTTCCGACGGTGGAAGTGCGTTACGAGCATGTCACAGTCGAGGCCGAGACTTATGTTGGTAGCAGCGGAGTTCCGACTGTCGTCAATTACTTCACCAATGTTCTAGAGGTAGCTTACTCTCGTTGATCTAAAAATCATTCCTTTATTGCTCTTGCATGAATATATATGTGATACATATATATATATATATATATATATATATATATATATATATATATATACCACTTTTCTTTGCGTTCATTCTTGTATTGATCTTCTTCCCTTGTTGATTTGCAACTACTAGAATCTGGCTAACAACCTGCACATAATTCCGACCAAGAAGATACATTTGCCCATACTTCAAGACGTTAGCGGGATCATCAGGCCTCAGAGGTGTTTATGAGACTTCTTGTAGATGATGATCATCGACTCCTCCACATACAACAAAAAACATGATGAATTATAACTGAGTTTGTTTTCGTTATCTGCAGGATGACTTTACTGTTAGGCCCACCAGGAGCAGGAAAGACTACATTGTTGTTGGCACTGGCCGGAAAGCTGAACAAAGACCTCAAGGTTGCTCTTGTTCTGTTTCTAGACCCCTGTTTAATTTGTTCATTATAATCATTTATGGTGTGCATATAAGCTCCATCTATCGTCTTTTTCATTTATGTGAGCAGCTTTCTGGGAGAATAACTTATAATGGTCACGACATGGAGGAGTTCGTTCCGCAAAGAACAGCTGCCTACATCAGTCAAAATGACCTCCATATCGGGGAGATGACCGTGCGAGAAACCTTGGCTTTCGCTGCCAAATGCCAGGGAGTAGGTAGTCGCTATGGTAAGTATCAACAGTCAGTTGATTTCGCTATATGTATATGCAAATTAAGTGCTCTACAAGAGTTTGAGAAGAGGGGAGCATCATTTCTTTCCTGATCGTATGCAGAAATGTTGATGGAGCTCTCAAGAAGGGAAAAGGAAGCAAACATCAAACCTGATCATGACCTCGATGTGTTCATGAAGGTAACAAAAACACTCCTGTCTGGAATAGTAGTTCACATTTCTTAACATAAAATTATTTTGTGGCTTATGAAAATTCCTGTTTTCTCATTCCCCTACAGGCAATGTCAGTGGAAGGAGATCACAGTGAAGTGGTGACAGATTATATGCTGAAGGTACGTGGTGTTGATGTTACTGAGATATAAAGTCTTTACATATTTTCGGTTTCAAACAAATCTTTGATAATCACAACTCACAGAAGCATCTAACTTTCCTCAAATTATCAAAACAGATCCTCGGATTGGACATTTGTGCGGACACCATGGTTGGGGACCAGATGTTGCGAGGCATCTCTGGAGGACAAAAGAAGCGTGTCACAACAGGTAGATAGATGGTCATCCAAGATTGCCTTTTTTGCTGTGAGGAACTTACTAATTCTTTTTTGAAAGACCCAAGTTGGACCAAGGGTGAAGCAGTTTTTGTGGCACCTTTTTCACAACAGGGTGCCTGTTCTTGATTCCCTTTGGCGGGTTGGCGCAACATCGGATCGTGACTGCCCAAGATGCTTGAGAGTACCTGAGACTATCCAACATATATTTTTTGAATGTACTTTTGCTTGTGATGTATGGTCGCAGGTGGGGGTACTGGCTGGTTTAAACATCTTGTGCTTTAGCGTAGATCGCTGCTGGGATTTAATGACCTTGTCCTCTTCCAGTTTGGGCTCTTCTAAAAGGAAAACTGTTATTGGCTATTCAATTTGGTGGATTTGGAAGTCTAGGAATCGGCTCTTATTTAAGGATGAAAGGGCTGATGCTTCCAAGCTAGCATGGCACATTTTTAGACAATGTAAAGAGTTTTGGGCTGCAAGAGGGAATGATTTCCAGGGAGACAGAGCATGGCATAGAGCTGTTGGAACTGACGTGCAGGGGAGTCCAATTGCAGTCTTTATCCGTTCAGATGCGGCTCTTCTTCTTGGCCAAGATGATTGCGGTATTGGTGTTGCATGTTTTGATCAAAGAGGTGATTGTATTTGGTTTTGGTCTGGGGTAGAGCGAGCCTCCTCGGCAATTGAAGCGGAGCTTTTGGCGATTAAGGCGGCTATCAAAGTCGCAAAGGACCATGGCTTACGTGATATTGTTTTGGAGTCAGACTCTAAGATGGCGATTGGATACATAAATGGGTCTCTTGCTTGGCCAAGGGAACTTGAGAGTACTCTCAAATCAATTTGGTGGGAAGCGATCCATTCCAGACGATCAATTTTCTCTCACATTCCTAGGAGCTTGAATGGTGTCGCGGATGGTTTGGCAAGGAGGGCTCTTGTTTCGTTTGTTTCTCCCCTAGTTGGGGTGTAACCGTTTTCTTGATTTTGTTCTATAGTTACTTGTTTGTAGTTTTCTCAGCCTTCGGGCTTATCTAATCAAAAAAAAAAAACTTACTAATTCTTTTCTGCATTAGGTCCTCTGGTCTGACTTTGCTTCGTGCTATGATGCAGGGGAGATGCTGGTAGGGCCAGCAAAGGCATTGTTCATGGACGAGATATCCACAGGTCTAGATAGCTCCACCACTTTCCAGATTGTGAGTTCACTTAGGCAAATCATACACATTCTCAGAGGGACGGGTGTCATTGCGCTGCTCCAACCTGCGCCGGAGACATATGACCTTTTCGACGACATCATCCTTCTCTCAGATGGAATGATGGTGTATCAGGGTCCCCGTGAGCATGTGCTCGAGTTCTTCGAGTCTATGGGATTCAAATGCCCTGTCAGGAAAGGTGTTGCAGATTTCTTGCAGGAAGTGAGTTTACCATCCTCAGCTCTAGACAGCCCTGTTGCATTGTATACAAGAATCAGAATACTGAGTATCTTGGTTGATATGTAGGTGACATCCATTAAAGATCAGCAGCAGTATTGGGTACTTGGCAACGAGACATACAGATATGTGCCTGTGAAGGAATTTGCAGCGGCATTTCTGTCATTCCGTGCAGGCCAGGATATACAACAACATCTCTCTGTTCCGTTTGACAAGAGCAATAGCCACCCTGCTGCTCTGACGACCTCAAAATATGGCGTTGGCAAGATGGAATTGCTGAAAGCTGCCTTCCAAAGAGAATATTTGCTCATGCATAGGAACCACTTTGTGCATACCTTCAAAGGAGCTCAGGTAATTATACAGTGATGGCATTCATTATTCTGATCACAAATAATTGACAACATAAATTGCCATGCTGAACTTTTGGAACTATTTTTCCTTTTTCAGCTCGTGGTGATGGCATTTGTCACAATGACTGTTTTCCTTAGAACAAAATTGCACAAGGACTCACAAACAGATGGAGTGATTTTTATGGGGGCACTCTTCTTTGCTATCATGGTTACGATGTTTCATGCATTCGCAGAGCTTTCCATGACCATTTTGAAGCTTCCTGTTTTCTTCAAACAAAGGGATCTTCTCTTTTATCCTGCATGGGCCTATGGATTGCCAACCTGGATCCTGAAAATTCCCATTTCTGCTGGGGAATTTGCTATCTGGGTCTTCGTAAGTTACTATGTCATAGGCTTCGATCCCAATGTAGGAAGGTGAGAGTGGTTCTTTTTTACTCCTGACATTGATTGATACTGCTCTGAAGATCTTCACAAGTACCTAGCATCACCATTTTATTTCTTATATATCTTTCATTTAATTCGGTTCTGTTTTTTATTTGTGACCATAGGATGTTCAAGCAGTATCTAGTACTTGTTGGTGTCAGCCAGATGGCATCTGGCCTATTCCGGTTCATGGCTGGATTAGGAAGGGATATGATTGTGGCAAATACATTTGGATCTTTTGCATTGCTTATAATTCTGGCGCTGGGGGGATTCCTCTTAGCAAGAGGTTCATTCTCATAACTTCCTCTTTTATGCTTTCTGCCCACTTCCTTGCGCTTATCTGCAACAGCTCAGAAAATGAATTTTGTCAATTAATTTATATTCTATTAATAGTTCATCAACTGATTTAGCACAATATTCTTTTTGTAGTATCTGTGAAGCATTGGTGGATCTGGGGCTACTGGATATCACCGTTGATGTACGCACAGAATGCTATCTCCGTAAACGAATTTCTTGGGCACTCTTGGAACAATGTAAGAGATATCTTCTTGTGTTGGAAAGCAAGAATGTCTTGATTTGAATGAGAAACAGCAGCTAACATATAGAGGTATTTGGATTCCAGATTATTGATCCTCGGACTTCGAATAAGACACTAGGGGTGCAGATCTTGGAGTCTCGTGGGGTCTTTGCTGAAGCAAAATGGTACTGGATTGGACTCGGAGCTTTGGTGGGATATGTCTTTCTATTCAATATCCTCTTTATACTGTCTCTCACCTATCTCGGTCGTAAGTAATCTGTGCCGCAATGGTTTCTGGAAATGTGTGTTAATTCTCAGATAGAGTAACCAGTCTTCTGATCAATGTTTGCTGATTGCCCTGCAGCCGTTGGAGGATCTCAGGCCAGTCTTTCTGAAGAGCAATTAAAAGAAAAGAAAGCAAATTTAACTGGAGAAGGAGCTGCATTAGAAGCACAGCCATTGGCATCTCGAAGTATGTTTCCTGTTTCCACCAACGCAATGAATGATTTAGTATGGTTTCAAAGATCTTTCCAGCTAGTCACCCGTTTAATTTGTAATCCTCGCAATTGCAGACGATGACACTGAAATGAGGAGGACGAAGAGCAGATCAGGTTCCGTTCGTGCTGTTGATCCTAATCAGAGGGGAATGGTCCTTCCATTTACACCCCTTTCCATCATATACGACAACTTACGATACTCCGTACAGATGCCACAGGTAACTAACTACTCAAATTAACAAGTGATCTATTTGTGCCACATAAAACAAAATAGATTCGCATGCATCAGTTGATAATTAATCTGGATGAACTTGTAGGAAATGAAAGCCCAAGGAGAAACAGATGACAGATTGATGCTTCTGAAAGGAGTGAATGGTTCTTTTAGGCCAGGAGTACTTACAGCTCTAATGGGTGTCAGTGGAGCTGGCAAGACTACATTGATGGATGTCTTGGCGGGGAGGAAAACAGGTGGATGTATTGAGGGAGACATCAGCGTATCTGGATATCCAAAGAAGCAAGAAACTTTTGCTCGTGTATCTGGATATTGTGAACAAAATGACATCCATTCTCCATACGTCACGGTTCTTGAGTCTCTACAGTACTCCGCGTGGCTTAGGCTGCCTGCAGAAGTTGATTCTGCAACAAAGGAGGTAAGATGAATGAATGATTCAGTCTCATCTATTATATATTTGGCCCTTTTTTTAACTCAACTGATACATGAACCTATGCTACTGATTTTGCAGATGTTTGTCACAGAAGTCATGGAACTTGTAGAGCTCACGTCGCTAAGGGACTCGCTTGTTGGGTTGCCTGGTGTGAGTGGGTTATCAACTGAGCAGCGCAAGAGACTTACTATTGCTGTAGAACTTGTTGCCAACCCCTCCATAATATTCATGGATGAACCAACCTCTGGTCTTGATGCAAGGGCTGCCGCAATTGTCATGAGAACAGTAAGGAACACTGTCGACACTGGAAGGACGGTTGTCTGCACTATTCACCAGCCTAGCATTGACATATTTGAAGCCTTTGATGAGGTAATTAGTGCCTTCTTTTCCCTGGAGTCATTCAAGAGTTCTTCAGTTGTGTGTCTACATAATCAAATATGCTAATTTATGCAAAATTGACGTATTCTTTGGCATACAGCTTTTCCTTATGAAACGAGGAGGAGAAGAGATATATGTAGGTCCCTTAGGGCTCCACTCTTGCGACCTGATTGCATACTTTGAGGTGAGCCAAAAGGAAGCATGAAGCCCACCTACTCTCTTTTTTGTATGTCTCTCTCTTATATGTACGACTAACGATTGGGTTCGTTCAACTATATAGGGAGTCAATGGAGTCAGTAAAATAAAGGACAGCTATAATCCAGCAACATGGATGTTAGAAGTGACTTCACTAGCACAAGAAGGAATCCTGGAAGTGAGTTTTGCTGAATATTACAAGAACTCTGACCTGTACCAGTGAGTAACCTACTTTACTTGCTACATGTATCAATGCATGGTTACCTTCCTCTGAGTGGAAATTTTTCTCCATTTCTAATTACTAATCACTCATTGATTACAGGAGGAACAAAGCTATGATAAAAGAACTGAGCACACCTCCTCCTGGTTCAAGCGATCTATACTATCCTACTGAGTACTCGCAAAGTTTCGCCATTCAGTGCATGGCTTGCTTATGGAAGATGCATTTGTCATACTGGAGGAATCCTCCATACACTGCAGTGAGGTTCTTCTTCACGGCTATCATAGCACTGTTGTTTGGGACGATGTTTTGGGATCTCGGCACTAAAAGGTATAACATGAGCAACGACCACAAGCACTGGCTTTGTGCTACTTACCATTGGCTCTGGATTCAAATGAACTGTTTATTTTTGGTTGCAGATCAAGACAACAGGATTTGTTCAATGCAATGGGTTCCATGTATGCTGCTGTTCTGTTCATCGGGATACAGAATTCTTCATCTGTTCAACCAGTTGTGGCTGTTGAAAGAACAGTCTTCTATAGGGAAAGAGCAGCCGGAATGTATTCAGCATTGCCATACGCATTTGGACAAGTAATTTCCTATGCTCTCACTAATTTTTATCTCTCCCTCCAGTTCCTAAGCTTTCTTGATGGAATCAATTACTTAATTTACCATACGGCTTGGCATAACATATTACCTTGATGCATTAGCAGGTCACAATTGAGCTACCGTATGTATTTGTTCAGTGTATTCTATATTGTGTTATTGTCTATGCCATGATTGGATTTGAATGGACGGCCGCAAAGTTCTTTTGGTACTTGTTCTTCATGTACTTCACACTGCTATACTTCACATATTACGGAATGATGGCGGTGGGCTTGACTCCAAATCAGAGCATCTCCTCTATCGTCTCCTCAGCATTCTATTCAGTATGGAACCTATTCTCTGGGTTTCTCATCCCCAGACCGGTACGTTTTTCATTACTATCAACTTATCGGCGCATGCTAGTTTCCTGAACAATAACATGTTCTTTTTCCATACATATATATATAACATGAATCTGTGTAATCACAGAGGATTCCCGTCTGGTGGAGATGGTATTATTGGGCATCCCCAGTTGCATGGACCTTGTATGGATTGATTACCTCGCAATTTGGAGATGTTCAAGAGATGATGGTGGATGAGAAGAAGCCCGTAGCTCAATTTGTGAGGGAATATTTCGGATTCAAGCACAGCTTTTTGGGAGTGGTTGCTGTGATGATTGTGGCATTCCCTGCGCTCTTTGCCTTCTTATTCGCCTTCTCAATTAAAATGCTCAACTTCCAAAGACGATGATGAAAGGTTTCACATGGCGGGTCGTACTAGCACAGCTGATTTGCAAGCATGGGGGTTCCTATATCACATACTTCCTGCCTAGCCAAGTTCCATCAGCCACATTTTCCCCTTTTGTATAAAAGTGAGTAGAACAGTAAATATTGCTTGTATTCTTATTATATTCTAGGATTTTGATTGAGGTACATGCCACGTAAACACATGTCTACATGGCCACCCACTTTTATAGTAAAATAATGATATATTATATTATGGGTATTGGGTTAACGGGTTAGCGGTACCAGCAATCCTCCCTCGCCGCCCACCTCTCCGACCAACCCTTCTTCCTTCGCCGCGACGGCCGTGACCACTTCCTCACCATCGGCCGCACCACATGGGACTTCATGCACAACGACGCCAACCCCGACTTCTGCGCCAACCGCCTCCTCCTCCCGGAGCTCGCTAACATGCCCGTGCTCACCGTCGAGCGCCACCCCTGGCAAGGCCGCGCGCGCCACCAGTTTGGCATTCCCTACCCCTCCTACTTCCACCCCATCTCCGCCGCCAAGTTCGCCGCATGGCAAGATATGGCTTGTCGTTCGAAGCGGACCACCGACACTGGAGAAGGCGGCGGTGCTCGCGGCGATCCTCTGCCAGTGCGGCTCATTGAGTCGGTGCCTCCGGGCTCAGTGCGCGCCGGGCTCCAAGGACTGCCACGAGCCGGACCGGGTCCTCAGGGTCATGCTCGCCGCCAAATTCTGCATGCAGCCGTCGGGTGACTCGTTCCTGGTCGGCTACGTGTCAGTGTTCTTCTCGGAACACATGGGCGCTCGAAGCGGACCCACCTCTTCGCCTTCGTCGATGGGCCCCATCCACCGACGTTGGAGAAGGCGGCAGTGCGCGCGGAGATCCTCCGCCAGTGCGGCTCATCAAGCAGGTGCCTCCGGGCCCAGTGCACGCCGGGGCCCGAGCTCCAAGGACTGCCACCAGCCGGACTGGGTCCTCAGGGTCATGCTCGCTGTCGAGTTCTACATGCAGCGGCCAGACGAGTCGTTCACCCGGCATTCCACCTTCGACTCGGTCTTGGTCGGCCGCGTGCCGATGTTCTTCTCGGACGACTCCTTCACCCGGCGGGAGGGGAGGTATATGCATTTAAAGCATGACGTCAGCATGTTTTGTGTACATGACCGTGGGGCCATGTACACAAAACATTATCCTATATTATATTCAAATTATCATGTCACGCGACAGAAATAAAGGAAGAAATTGTACGTTTTTTCCCCCGATTTGTATGTACAGTTTGTTGTGTTCTGATTTAGGGCGTGTTTGGTTGCTCAAGACTGGGTGGAGTGGAGTCACTTTCTGGAGTGTAGACTTTTGCAAAGTGAAGTCCTGTGAAGTGGCTTATCAGTTTTTGCTGTTTGGTTGGTGCTGAAGTGGAGACTGGGTTGTCTGACTTCTGCACTTTATGTCGTTTGGTTGGTGCTGGAGTGGAGGCTGAGTTAACAGACTTTTTGAGTTTTTAATGTTTGGTTGGTGCTGAGAGTGAGGATATGGTCACCCTCAACTAGGGGAGGTGAGTTTAAACTTAAAAAAAAATGAATCTTAAGTACATTCTAAAATATTGAATGTGTTTTTATAATAAGAAAAAAAAATTTAGTGAGAGGAAATCATTAATTTCTTCCCCTTAACTATTTTAACCAAATATGTTAATTTATCATATCTTGTTGTACTTTTTTTGATGACATAGACAACGGTAAATTATCGGAGGGATTGGAAAAAAACTCAAATACAATATCATCGATGCTTCAAATACTCTGGCCAGTTGTCATAAACTCCTGGTCGTCTTCCTTTGTAGACGACATAAAATTTCATCGTCACAAAAAACACACCCGCAATGATGGTTTTCACCATATAATCATAACAAAGGTGAACAAAAACAAAATGAGCTCCGATAGAGCATTAATTGTTGTGTAAACCACACTATGAACGCAACCAATTGAAGAGGAAATGAAAAAATAACCAACAAGCAATCACACGACACAAAGATATACGAGGTTCCCCCAAGATTGAGGTACATCCACGGGCGAGGGGAGAGAGAGTTCACTAACAATGGTGAAGAAGAGATACAAAGAGCCGGCTATGATCCGTAACTCTAGAGAGACCGAATATCCTTGGGGCTGCACACGCCTCCCTTAACCCTAGAATATCCTTGGGTTTTCTATTTATATTATACTCTATGCAATCCTAAATAGGAATATATTTAGGATAGAGTAAACACATAAGTCCGGCTTTGCCCCTTAGCCAAATTCAAGGCATTCTCAACAATTCTCCACCTTGACTTGAATTCACCAGGCTCAAACCACTGATTATAGCAACCCTCTTCTGCCTCTACCTCGCCGAAATGCCCCCGAGGGGCGATCAACTGCAAATGCTGAGCAAGTCCAAGCAATGCTATAACTTGGCAACCGGAACCGGTTTAGTCATCATGTCCGCCGGGTTATCCGTCGTTCCCACTTTCTTTACCTCAACCTGCTTCTGTGAGACAATATCCCGCATGAAGTGATATCTGACATCAATATGCTTGGTCCGCTCATGATACATCAGATTTTTAGTCAGATGTATAGCACTCTGCGAGTCACAAAAGACTGAAGTAACTCTTTGTGCAATACCAAGTTCACAAAGTATTCCTCTCATCCACAATGCTTCCTTCACAGCTTCGGCAATGGCCATAGACTCAGCTTCTGTTGTAGACAGCGCGACCGTAGCCTGCAAAGTAGCTTTCCAACTAATGGCACTTCTAGATAGAGTAAACACATAACCTGTCAGAGACCTCCACTTATTGTGGTCACCAACAAAATCCGAATCTAGATATCCAATGGCTTGATTACCCGGATTAGAAACCCCAAACAAAAGACCCAAATCTGCAGTTCCTCTCAAATACCGAAGTATCCACTTCACAGCCTCCCAATGTGCCTTTCCCGGTCGCCCCATATAACGACTAACAACACTAACTGCATGTGAAATGTCGGGACGAGTACATACCATAGCATACATAAGGCTTCCAACAACGCTCGAATACAGAACCCGCGCCATAAGCTTTTCTTCTCCCTTAGATTTTGGTGACTGCTTAGCTGAAAGTCGAAAATGTGTTGCAAAGGGGGTACTGACTGGCTTCGAGTTCAGCATGGCAAAGCGCTCAAGCACTTTGAGAATATATGACTTCTGATTCAAGAACAGCTTGCCATCTCCTCGATTCCTGCTAATCTCCATACCCAAAATTCGTTTTGCTGCACCCAAATCATTCATCTCAAATTCACCACCTAACTGTTGCTTTAACCTGCTGATTTCTGATACACTCTTGGCAGCAATTAGCATATCATCAACATACAACAGTAAGTGAATAAACGAACCATCTGAGAGTTTCTGAAAATACACACAACTATCATATTCACTCCTGGAATATGATTGGCTTATCATGAATGCATCAAACCGCTTATACCACTGCCTAGGAGATTGTTTTAGGCCATATAGCGACTTACGAAGTAAGCACACGTGATCTTCTTTACCAGAGACAACAAATCCCTCAGGTTGACGCATATAAATCTGTTCCTCAAGCTCCCCATGCAAAAAAGCAGTTTTGACATCAAGTTGCTCCAACTCAAGATCATAACATGCAACAATAGCAAGTAAAGTGTGAATGGAACTGTGTTTAACAACTGGTGAAAATACCTCATTGTAGTCAACACCTTCCTTTTGACTGAATCCTTTCGCCACGAGCCGAGCTTTGAACCGTGCCTCTTCAACCCCTGGAGTACCTGGTTTGCGCTTGAAAACCCACTTGCACCCAACAATTCTCCTGTTCATCAATGGTTCTACCAACTCCAAAGTCTGGTTTTTCTGAAGAGACTCAATCTCCTCATTCATAGCAACACACCACTGTGCAGTCTCATTGCTCGAAACAGCTTCCGCATAGGTCAAAGGCTCATCATACTCTACTGTTTCAGCAACCGATAAAGCATAGGCCACCATCTCAGAATAGGCCGCATATCTATAAGGAGGTCGAATCTCCCTCCTTGGCCTATCTTTAGCGATAGTGTGTGGTTGCTCTGCTGATACATCATCATCTGTGTCTGAACTCCTGAACTCCTCTTCAATTGGCTGATCACTGTCATTCTTCCCTGAGCCGGAAGATTCACACAAAAGCTCCACCTGCTTTGGAACCCTCGGGTTCTCAACTGCATTTTCAACCTCCTTAGACCCCTTAATCATAAAGTTTTCATCAAAAGTAACATCTCTACTGATCAAAAGCTTTGAGGTTTCCGGATACCATAATTTGTACCCTTTCACACCTGCCTGATAACCCAAGAAAATACACTTCCTGGCCCGTGGCTCCAATTTTCCCTCATTTACATGAGCATAAGCTGGACACCCAAACACACGCAGTACATAATAATCAGCCTTATGACCCGACCATACCTCAAACGGAGTCTTACACTCAATAACAGTCGACGGAGACCTGTTCACCAAATAGCATACTGTGGAAACGGCTTCAGCCCAGAAGTCTTTGCCCAACCCAGCATTGGACAACATACAACGTGCCTTCTCCAAGAGAGTCCTGTTCATTCGTTCAGCAACACCGTTCTACTTAGGGGTCTTCCTCACTGTATGATGCCTCACAATGCCCTCATTACTGCAAAACTCATCAAATTCTCGAAGACAAAACTCCATACCATTGTCAGTTCTCAAACGTTTTATTTTCTTACCCGTCCGATTCTCTATCAAAATTTTAAACTGTTTGAATGTACTGAAAGCATCACTTTTATGTTTTAGCATATACACTCAAACCTTACGCGAGAAATCATCGATAATACTCATAAAATATCAAAAACCACCTTTAGAGGTTACCTCAGCGGGACCCCAAAGATCCGAGTGAAAGTAATCAACCGTTCCTTTGGTGCGATGAACAGCTGTGCTGAATTTCACCCTGCACTGCTTGCCATAGACACAATGCTCGCAAAAATCCAGCTTCTCAGTTTTCTGCCCACAAAGTAGACCCTGATTGCTCAAAACTGTCATCCCTCTCTCGCTCATATGCCACAACCGAGTCAAATCTGAACCCGAAACCTTAGAAGAAGTGATCGCTGCTGCAGAACCCATACCTATACTGCCCAAGAGAGAATAGAGATTATTACGCTTCTGACCCTTCATCAGCACCAAAGCACCCCTAGAGACTTTCAAAACTCCACCTTCACCACTGAAAGCACAACCAATAGAATCTAGAGCACCCAAAGAGATAAGATTTTTCTTCAATTCCGGAACATGTCAAACATGCGATAAAATCCTCACAATATCGTCGTGTATCTTGAGTTGGATTGTTCCATAACCAACAGTTTTATAGGCCATGTTATTGCCCACTAAAACTGTACCACCATTGACTGCTTCATAAGTAGCGAACCACTCCTTATGCGGACACATGTGATATGAACACCCAGAATCCAAAATCCACTCGGTATCACAGTGACAATCTCCCACTGTAACTGATAAAACAGTATCAAACTCATCTGAAATTTCGGCAACCCCAGCAATATTATTACCTCTTTTCTAGTCCTCCTTTTCCTTGTTTTTAAGCTTTAAACAGTCTCTTGCCCAGTGCCCCGGTTTCTTGCAGTAATTGCACTTTCCCTTTTTCTTATTCTTCGTTGCTGATTTGGATCGTTCCCTATTACTCGTACCATCCTTCTCTGTCGTTTTTCCCCTAACAAATAATCCCTCTGCATGATCATTAACCTCTCCTGACACCTTTTTCCTCAACTCTTTCGAATGAAGATTGGCCTTAACATCTTCCATGGATATAGTGTCCTGCCCATACAGTAAGGTTGTAACAAAATGCTCATACGAGGGCGGTAAAGAACATAACAAAATTAGAGCTTGGTCCTCTTCCTCGATTTTACAATCAATATTTTTCAGGTCAATAAAAATATGATTAAACTCGTCTAAATGGTCTTTAATAGGCGTACCTTCATGCATATGAAAAGTATACAATCGTTGTTTCAGATATAACCTGTTCGTAAGCTACTTCGTCATATATATGCCTTCCAACTTTAGCCAAATACCTGCGGCTGAATCTTCTTCTTCCACCTTGCGAAGAACATCGTCTGCTAGACTCAACTGAATCGAACTCAGAGCTTTAGCATCCATGTCTTCCCAATTTTCCGTGTTGATGCCGAATATTTCCTGCCCCTGCAAAGTCTTGTGTAATCCCTGTTGAGTTAGCAAAGCCTTCATCTTAACCCTCCAAAGACTAAAGCTACTGCTCTGCCCATCAAACTTCGCAATCTCAAACTTAGCCGCCATAGCCACACCCGGAAAAAAACGAAACCCTAGGTTTTCAACCTAAACCTAAAGCTCTGATACCAGTTTGTTGTGTAAACCACGCTATGAACGCAACCAATTGAAGAGTAAACGAAAAAACAACCAACAAGCAATCACACGACACAAAGATATACGTGGTTCCCCCAAGATTGAGGTACATCCACGGGCGAGGAGAGGGAGAGTTCACTAACAATGGTGAAGAAGAGATACAAAGAGCCGGCTATGATCCGTAACTCTAGAGAGACCGAATATCCTTGGGGCTGCACACGCCTCTGATGGAACGTGAAAAGTGTCACGGCTTAACGCGCCCGATCAAAATTACAAATTTATAATCAAACTCTCAACTATCTACCTTTTGGAGTAGTTAGTGGTGAGTCCGAGTCGATCCGCAGGGAAGAAACTAGGATTGGTGCAGAGTACTTAGCATGATCATCTACCAAGAAGTTGGAGGAAAAGATTTAGATTTGGATTTTTAACTAGACTAGACCAAAATTAATGCAAAAAGGTACTAAGATATAAAGAGAGGCTGAGTGATCCTTAATCAATAACAAGGGTTCCAATAGGTCTTCCTAAGATAAGGGCATGTCTCCTCAAATTGAATGGTTAAATCCAAATTGTCGATAGGCGAATGGCCAGTTCCACCTATCGCTCGACGAAGATCGGGTTAAGAACCCTCGTCGGCGAGAGCAATCGTCTAAAGATCGGCGATCGAAGGATGAGTTGCGATCGCCGCTAACAAATCCTCTAATTAAGACGGATTCGTCGTGAGAGAGCTAATGTGGTATGGATCTAGGTGTGATAGCGATGTGGTTCTAGCACCTCGCTAGCCAAAAATCACAATGATATGATGGGTGGAGGGTTAGGAATAGATTGGTGGTGGTTCTAGCACCACAATCAAGTCCAATATTGAATTAGAATCCTTCGTCATGAGAGAATCCATGATTTTAGCATGAATCCCTCTCACGAGAGGTTCCATCCAAGCCCTAGCATGCAAGAGACCTAGATCTAGGGCACAATAGGGCAATCCAAGCATTCATCAATGAAAATAACACCAAATTCATATAGAAATTAACTCCAATCCATACAACCATTCAATAGAGTAGCAAAAGCCCTAAATCCTAATAATCCCTAATAGAAACCCTTATTACATCATAAGAATCCCTAAGCTAAGAGTTAGTGACTCATCTTGGGGGTTTGATCCATAGATGGAGGTTGATGAAGCTCTCCTCCCATGGATCTCCTCCATAAAGTCCTCTTCTAAATTGGGTAAGAGGAATCTAAAAGAAGAAAAGCTGGAAAAAAAAAGTCTAAGAGAAGATCCCCAAAATTCCCCCAAAGGGGTCTATTTATAGTAAACAAGCCTCCCAAACTCGGATTAGATCTGGGCCATTGATTCTGCTCGGCTGGCACATAAAGATCGATCTTTATAGGGTATAAGATCGATCTTTCTTTTCCGTGTGCTCGCTGCGCCCGTGGAAGATCGATCTTCCTATAAATGAAGATCGATCTTTGTTCTTGAATTGTGGCTGCGTCTCGATGAAGATCGAAGATCGATCATCTGAATTGTTGCACTCTGTCATCTCTTTTGCACGTGAAAGATCGATCATAACCTAGATGAAGATCGATCTTCCAAAACTTGCTCTCTGTCCCTGAAAAATGCACATAAAGGATCGATCTTCTCATGATGAAAAGATCGATCTTTTGTGTTCGGCCTGGATTTTGTCTTGATTTCTTTAAAGGATCGATCTTCTTAAGTAGAAGATCGATCTTCTTTATACTGAACTTGCCTGATGAGCAACTCTTTTCAGTTGCACGGCTGCCCTGGTATGCGCACATTGTTAATTACTTAGCGATAGGTGAGATCCCTTCCTTTTGGAGTGCGCAGGATAAGCGTAGGTTCTTTGTTGAGGTAAAGAAATTTTATTGGGATGATCCTTGTCTGTTTAAGTATTGTCCTGACCAGATTATGCGCTGGCGTGTCCCTGATTATGAAATCGAAAGCATCATTACATTCTGTCACTCTCATGCATGTGGAGGCCATTTTTCGATGAAAAAGACTGCTGCTAAAATTCTTCAATGTGGTTTTTACTGGCCTACTATGTTTCGTGATGTTAACATTTTCTGCAAATATTGTGATAGATGTCTAACGCTAGGAGCTCTATCTAGAAGACATATGATGCCTTTGAACCCCATTCAAGCTGTAGAGATTTTTGATTGTTGGGGTATAGATTTTATGGGACCCTTTCCTTCTTCTTTTGGCTATTTATATATATTGTTGGCTATGGAATATGTTTCTAAGTGGGTGGAGGCTATTGCATGTAGGAATAATGATCATTCCACTGTCATCAAGTTTCTTAAAGAGCATGTTTTGTCTAGATTTGGTACTCCTAGGGTCATTTTTAGTGACCAAGGATCCCATTTTTGTAACCGCTCTTTTGAGGCTTTGATGCGCACGTATGGAGTTACACATAAGATTTCCACTGCTTATCATTCACAGACGAATGACCAAGCTTTATTAGCCAATAGAGAGATAAAGCAAATTCTGGAGAAGACAGTGAGCCCCAACTGAAAGGACTGGTCCTTGAGGCTATCAGACACGTTGTGGGAATATCGCACTGCCTACAAGACTACCCTGGGGATGTCGCCGTTTCGCCTTGTCTTTGGGAAACCATGTCATCTTCCAGTAGAATTAGAACATAAGGCATACTGGGCTATTAAGTCACTAAATTTTACTTTGGATACTGCAGGTCAGGAACGGAAACTCCAGCTGTCTGAGCTGGAGGAACTCAGGAATGATGCTTATGAGAGTTCTCGGATCTTCAAGGCAAAAACAAAGGCATATCACGACAAGCGGATCCTGAGGAAAACATTTCAAGAAGGGCAGCAAGTCTACCTGTATGATGCACGACTGCACCTCCATCCTGGGAAGTTACGATCACGATGGACCGGCCCTTTTATGGTTACTAGAGTATTTGAGAATGGGGCTGTAGAGGTTCAAGACCCGAAGGATGGGAGGTTATTCAAGGCCAATGGACAGCGGTTGAAGCCTATTCCAGAGAAGGCGACCACTGATGAGCATCACCTTCCTCTCGTAGACCCTGTCTACGAGGGATGACCTTTCTACTATCTATCATTTATCTTTTTGATTAGGTTAGTTTGTTTTAGTTTGTTTGCTTTTGTTTTCATTTGTTTTTGTTTGCTCTCTTATTTCTTAGGATGTTGGACCACCGTTTGCCTTGCTTGAGAAATTCGATCACTATTCTGGAGATGAGAAATTCAGCCACCATGAGGAGCCTTGAGGAGATATTCGCTTATTCAACCAGGTGGCCTCAGTCTTATTTCGACCTCCTATTCTTATTTATGCTATATATGAAAATTCAGCCAACACCCTTATGCTTATTTACATGATTAGCACACATTGAGGACAATGTGAATTTCAGGTTGGGGGGTGTAGGCATGTATGACCTTATGCATGCTACCTTATTGAGTTTAATAGTGTTGAATTGATTATGTTACTAGAAATTGTACATGAGCTGAAATTTTTATGCTTATTATGCATGTTGCTTTCATATGGATTGACCAATACATTGATTGCATACGTGATAACCTGAAAATATAACATCATGTGATCCACACACGAACACTTTATGTGCAGTGGTAATTATACTTACTAGAGGAATGAGCATGCTATTGTCAATCGAGACCATGATTTCAACATTAGCTAGTGTTGAGGATTGCATGCAGAAAAAAAAAAGAGAAAAAGTTCTGGAGCTTGATCAAGCTGTACCTAAACAACTATTAAGTGATCTACTGAGTAACCGGGTGTTCTTGCCTCAGGAAGCAGGGAGCTCGCGTAAAAAGGTAGAACCACTTATAGTTAAAAAAAAGAAAAAAAAAGAAAAAAAAAGAAAAAAAAAGAAAACAAAAGAAAAAAAACTATTAAGTGTTTTGCTAAGTAACCGGGTCTCTGCGCCTCAAGAAGCGGAGAGTGCTCGCGTAAAAAGGCAAAGTGTCTGATAGTTGAAAAGAAAAAGAGAAAGAAAGAGCATGCTGTACTTAAAGTGCGAGGGTTGGATGATTGGTCATGAAGATAGTAGTGTGTTTGGACTAACGGTGAGTAGAAGCTGCTTCTGTACGTACCATTTATTTGTCATGTCACATGTGTTCTTCTGGATGGTGATTAGCATGTTTGATGTGTAGAAGTTGATTTCATATGTTGGTGTATGTGTATGAGTATAAGAAGTTTTCGTGCTCTGTACTGTATAAAACACTATTGACTTGATAAGGCAGAATTTTTCTCATGCATGTCTACATCCTTGAACCGTTAGTGTGCTTAATTATATTTTATGCGCTTTGAATTGCTAGAGGATAGCAATAAGCTGGTTGGAGGGTGTGATGAGTGCATGAAAGTGCACTCTGAACAACCTTAAAACCATCTCAATCGCTATATCTTCACCCTTAATCAACTTCTTTAGCACTACTTTTATACTTTCATGTGTTTCACATAGTTGTTTGGAAAATGCAGGAAATTGGAGCTAAAAGAAGCTGATAAGATTACATGGGTCAATTTGAAAGATTTAATTATACCTGCTCATGAAGAACCAAATAATGTGCCATATATAGTTGGAAAGCTCTTGAAGTGTAGATTCTGGAGAATTTTACGGTTCATGATTCTGAGTTTTCTAGAGGAAGTTACAACATTTTTCGTACCAGTGCGCAGTGTTGAGTGAATAGTGACGGTCAACCGTCAAATCCTCACGATCGACCGTCGCGCCCGAAAATCCTCTCGGTCGACCGTCAAATCCTCTCGATCGACGGTCAAATCCTCACGGTCGACCGTGGAGCTCAAAAATCCTCACGATCGACCGTAAAATGCCACGGTCGACCGTAGCATCGACCTTGGCATCGACCGTCCGCCTCTGTCAAGAAAAACGCTTCTGACGGTCGATGTGAAGATCGACGGCAGCTTGTCAAAATAAATTGTGCACCTCACGGTCGACCGTCAAGGTCTCACGGTCGACCGCCAGATCAGCCAGGAGCGTATAACGGGTTTAAACTTAACCCGAGTTTGCTAATCTTTGGACCCTATAAATAGGAAAGTTAGGGTAAGCAAAGGGAGACTTCTTGGACGTTTTTGGAGGCTCTTTCTGGACGTTTTCTAATGGAAGAAGATGAAGATATCTCCAGCGATGGCCGAGTAATCCGCGGGCATGGCGGACGGATGACCTAGCGAGGATTAGGGTTTCTTCTCCAACAATGGTTCATAGTTTTTAATCTTCATTGTTAAACTCTTTTCTATGTATTGGATCTTCAAATATTATTTTCAGATTATAGATTTCTATGTGGATGATTAATATTATGAATCCAGTCATGCTTCTTTCATGATCTTATAATCCCATAGTCTTCTCTTTTGATTCTCCTACCGAGTCTTGCGAGACCTTTGCTATGTATTGCCCGTAGTGACAATTGGTATTGTGTATTCTTAGGGATCTGGTAAGACAACGTTGGGGCTCTATCCCGAGGAATCTTTGCTATGCATTGCTGATTGTGAGAGTTGGTATTGTGTATTCTTAGAGATCCGGTTAGATAGAGTTAGGGTTTTCTCCCGATGAACTTTTGCTGCGCGTTACCTGTTGTGAAGGCCGGTATCGTGTATTCTTAGGTTTGGTTGGATGAAGTTAGAAGTATAATAAGGAAGAATCAATCATAGGAAGAGACATTTATATTTTATCAGATTCATAATTCTATATCTTCCGGTTAAGGCGATTGGGATGTGAATCCCTTAACTGAGTATTATATGAACCATTGAGAAGAGAAGAACCTAAATCCGAGTGAAGTGATTCCTAAAGCCTAGCCTCATTCAAATCTTGATTTCTTTCGTTAACTTTATCTTATCATTACATCTTCGATCTATTTTCTTAACTTTTATCGCTCTTGATTGTTTTCAATTCATTGTTATCTGTATTTCTGGATCTTTCCTGCTTGTCTTTCTGTGGGATTCGACCTCTCTTATGCTGTACTATACCGCGACCGCTGTGCGTGATACATTTGAGCGACATCACCCCCACAGCGAAAAATCATGTATATATATCCACTATCAAATATGTTAATCATATATAAAAGTGGAGTAATTGAGTACAAAAAATTACCCACCCTCCAAACACAAAAAGAAAACACTCCAACTATCCACAAAATACAGAATCGACCCCTAGATACAGTCTATCATGAAGAACAAGCCCCAAGTACTACATGCCTCTAGATGCAAGAAACCTAAAAAGTAAACATGCAACCAAGCAAGCATCTAGACGACATGCAAACCGCTAAGCAAGAAGAGATGTTTCATCCCTGAGGTCTCGGCTCTGGAAAGGTAAGAGGTCGGTATGGAACGATAGCGGTGACCGGCGGAGGAGGAGGGTGGAGGTCATCGAGACGCGCGAGGATACGCGAGGCAACCTGGTGAAGTGCGGAGACGTCCTGGCGATGGCCGGATATGTCCTCTCGAAAGGCGGCGTCGCGCGCGTCTACCGCGTCCAGACGACGGAGCACGGCGTCCTGAAACGCCCGGTGCTCACGATAAATCTCTCCCGGGGTAGGGTGCTCCACAGGTCCGAACTCTAGTGTGGGACGCACAGGTGACGGTTGTCGGACAAGCGCGCCGGCCTTCCGCATGTGGCAAGGACCTTGCCCTAGGTGGCAACACCGAAGCGGCCAAGCCTGAGGGCATCGTTCGAGACAGTCTGCTCGCCCTCATGGACTAGGTCCTGGCTAGCGAGAAAAGCCGAAATAAGGCATAGGTGCGGGACGGCTTTGTTGTCATAGCTCGGTTTCCGATCCCGGACCGCCCCGCGGTAAAACTGCGCCATGTCCTCCAAAATCTGCTGAGGTATGTTGACTGATAAGTCACAAAATATGCATAATTCACCCATTCAACTGGGCTTTGTTAGCTCTCAAGCAATGCATTTTTAATATCTTTTCATATGGTTTCAGGTACAAGAGCTTACAAAGAGAGTTGCATCGATTTCGAGCTAAAAGACATCAATTATACAGATTCAGGCTTATTTGGATCGATCCAGAACATTTGGATCGATC
Source organism: Narthecium ossifragum (assembly GCA_963920575.1). Classification (NCBI taxonomy): domain Eukaryota; kingdom Viridiplantae; phylum Streptophyta; class Magnoliopsida; order Dioscoreales; family Nartheciaceae; genus Narthecium; species Narthecium ossifragum. The sequence goes on from OY986967.1 coordinate 21,915,121, forward strand.
CAGGAATATTTTGGATCGATCCCAAAGCAGTTTGGATCGATCCAAAACCCTTTTCCAAAGAGCCAAACTCTCTGTCATACATTGGATCGATCCAAACCCTTAATGGATCGATCCAAAATCTCTCTCCAGAGAGCCATGATTCTCTGTTACATATTGGATAGATCCGGATCTGTAATGGATTGATCCATAATCCTTTTCCAGAGAGTCATGATTCTCTGTTACACATTGGATCGATCCATATCTTTAATATATCGATCCAGAAGCCCTTTCCAAAGAACCATGATTTTCTTCTACATCTTGGATCGATCCAGACCCATATTGGATCGATCCAAGCCGTTAGAAACCCAGATTTTGACATCTTGGATCGATCCAAACATATTTTGGATCGATCCAAGATCGGCGGACGGGTAAAAACAGACGGCTCTGATCTGATCCGCGGGTCCACGACTTGGGGCCTATAAATAGAGGTTTTGGTTCTTATTTTGGGATCTTTTCTCCACTCTTTTTCCCTCCTTTCTCCAGCCTTCTTCCCCCTTAGAGTGAGAGAGAGATTTAGGGCATCAAGGGTTAGATTTTGATGGTGAAGATGGGTAAAACCTCCTCCTCCATGGATCTCCTACCGAAGATGAGTAACTAAATCCCTTCTCCTTGGGAATTTCATGATGTCTTAGGGTTTTCTCTTAGATTTCTCTTTTGATTCTTGATGTAATGACTCTTGTGAGATGGTTTTTGTATAAATTCTCATGTAATTCTATATTTCTTCAATGAATTCCTTTATTGAATAGTTGAATCCCTCGTTTTACATGGAAGTGCTTGAGAATAAGATGATGCTTACTAGATGTTTGATTTAATTCCTCAAAGAAGAGGCTATGCTAGAACCATAGCCAACTCTAGGGGATGAATCCTTGATCTAGGGATAGGATCTTGAGGTGCTAGAACCACCCCAAGCCAAAGCTATCCTACCCACTATTCTTGACTTAGATGAGGGATGGGATTGAGGTATTAAACCCATCTCAATCCAATACCTTTATCCATACAAAGCCTTAATCCTTTGCCAACGATATGACCTTAGTCCGGCAATCGTTGAGCTATGATCGAATTAGAACCTTGATCATGGATCTTTACCTTGTTATGCACACGATGAGATGATCCTAACCCGACATCTTATTAGCGGCGAGCGATGTTAATCCTACGCTCGTCGATATCAAATTTAGACGATCTCTTGAGTGTCATGCATCTTGATTCATAGAGATAATACTTAGACCCTAATTCGGATTAGAATTCCCCAGGAATTATTCCTTGATAAATTTCCTCTTTAGTTCTTTTAGAATACTTTCGTTAGAAAACTCAAATCATCAATCTAATTGTTTCCACCTATCGTAGAGATTATATCACGTTTACTAATTCGACCATCCAATTCCTTGCGGATTCGACCCATACTCTCATTAACTACGTTGTAGTTAATTAGTAGTCCGGTAATTTGTTTTGTCCGCCTTTGATTTAATTAACGATACATTTCAAGGCGCATCAATGACCGCCCACTCCTTGGCCAACAACCACAATGTGCAAAGCCAACAACCAGTCTGATACTGGTCATGGCCATTCTGAAAGACGTTGCGGCGCAAAATATCATCGATCAACCAAAGTGAAGGCGGCAGCTCCGCCCACGTAAATTTTCCCTTGCCCGTGCGATCCGGGTGGAGGATGAGATGAGCAACGGAGTCCTGACTGTACAACTCCGTGGGCCGGAGCTTGTGAAGACCGGGGCAGCGCGACGGAACTATCAAAACCTCGCAGATAGCCTTGGCCGTCAAGGTAACCTCGACCCCATCAATTATGAACACGAAGCTATGGGAGAGGTGTGATCCCTCGACAGCGTCGTCCCGATCATCCCCGTAGGCAATGGCTGTCATGTTCTGGTAGAACATGCAAACCAGCCTAGGGTAGATCGTGGTCTCATGTGTGTACAAAGGCAGGAGACCACGGTTCTCAAGGATCACCATTGACTCCTGGGCATGCTCGACAGTCCGAAAATAGGCAACATCAAATGTGTATTCAAGGTTTACGTCCCGCTGCCAATTTGGATGGAGACCTCGGACGACCGTGGGCGCAGTGGAAGGCCGGGCACTCTTCTTCAGCTTCTTGGATTTGCAAAGGTTGGATGAAGAAGGTGCAATTGGAGCCTTCCTCTTAGATGTTGCCGGAGCCGTGGAAGATGAAGCCGGAGCTCGGGTGGATGATGTGGACGGTGCTCTCGTAGTCCTGACTGGTCGGGTCGAAGAAGCTGGAGGGACACAAGCTTGTGGGGGAGGTGGCGTAGACGAGGCTTGCCTGGTCGGATGTCCTGGAGGCCGTGCGGGAGGATCGGAGGAAGGCACAACCTGTGGCGTGGAAGAGGAAGCGGCCTTGCCCTTCTCGGCGGCCGCTTTGGTGGTTGCGGTCGGCTTGCGGCCCATCTAGGCGGACTAAATTGGACGAGGTGAAGAGGGAGGAAGAATGTGGCCGGAGGGGATTAGCTCGTTAGAAGAGAGAGCGCAGCCGGTGGGAGGAGAGGAGGAAATGTGGACGGCTCCGGGGTCGATTGAGGGAAGGGGAGTGATGGGGAGGGGTCGTGGACGAGCTGGGAGGTGGGAGGCGGCTTGATATGGTCGGAGAAACGGCAGCTCGATGGTCAGAGATGGAGACGAAGAGCGGCGGCGGCGGGGTCGACTGAGGGAAGAAGGGAGGGGGGGGATCGATCTTAGGGCTTGTGGCACATCCTTAGCAAGTAAGGCACAAAGAGGCTGGGAGATTTTGCTAAAATCCTTTATGAATCGTCTATAGAACCCAGCATGGCCCAAGAACGATCGGATTTGACGAACCGAAGAGGGAGGAGGAAGTTTGAAAATGAGTTCAAGCTTGGCTCTATCGACTTCCATCCCTCTACTAGAAATCACATGGCCAAGGACGATCCCCTAGCAAGAATGACTTTTCTCCCAAATCAAAACAATGTTAGTCTCTTCACACCTAGCAAGAACTTTAGTCAAATTTGCAATGCATGATTCAAACGTTTGGCCAAACACGGAGAAATCATCCATGAAAATCTCTAGGATTTGCTCAATCATGTCCCCGAAGATAGAAAGCATGCAACGTTGGAAAGTGGTCGGGGCATTGCAAAGGCCAAAAGGCATGCGTCGATATTTGAAAGTGCCATAGGGACATGTGAAGGTAGTCTTTTCTTGATCATTGGGATCTATGGCTACTTGATTGTATCCGGAGTAGCCGTCAAGAAAGCAATAATAAGATTTGCCCGCGAGTCTTTCCAAGATTTGATCAATGAATAGCAAGGGAAAATGGTCCTTCCTAGTCAAGGCGTTCAAATGCCTATAATCAATGCAAACCCTCCACCCCGTGGTTTGGCGAGTTGGGATATTCTCCCCCTTATCATTTTTAATCACCGAGATCCCTGATTTCTTAGGGACGACTTGGGTTGGGCTAATCCATTTAGAATCCGAGATGGGATATATGATACCCGCATCCAAAAGTTTGACCACCTCTTGGGGTTTCATCACACCCCCCAACTTACACTTTGCTCGTCCTCGAGCAAAGCCAAAAAGAAAGAAACACACAAACAAATAAACAATCAAAACCACTAATTTGTCAAAATACAATGCATTGATTCATATGCAAGCAATTCTCAACTCCGATACTCAAAGTAGATTTCCATACACGAATTTTATCTCTCAAGTCATGGCCAAGTAAAAAGCAAATGAATAAGAATATAAATGATATAGTTCCAAGACTTCAAAGCACTTGACACAATTAAGATCTAATTGAACAATCCCGTGTCGTGAAAGGAGCAACCAAGTAATCGGGGTCTTGTAATCATCTAAGTAGGGAGCCAATCAAGATCAATCATCCTTAGCAATTCAAATCAATTGAACATGTGACATGTTTTATTCAACACTAATCATAATTGTTTCTTTTCTTTCTCTCTTTCTCTTTTTTTCCGAGAAATAGAGCATGTGGTTGTGCAATGTCATGATCCCTTAGGCTTTCTACTAGGTCCATGTAACAGGATTTAGGCCAGTGACTCCCAAACCAACCATATGGTTTGGGGCACTAAGTGTAAAGCCACCCATTAGGCTTAATCTCCCGAACCTAGAAGGCCACGAATCACAACTAATAACCATTATGCTTTTATTCAACTAATATGACCGTGCAGTGTCTTCATCCATTAAGCTTTCTACTAGGTCCATGTAGCGAGTGTTGGGTCAATGACTCCCAAGCCATGTGGCTTTAGGCCATTAGGTGTAAAACACCCCACAGACTTAATTACCCGAACCTAGAAGGCTACGAATCAAGGCTAGTCAACAAAAATTTTCTAACACAGCTATAAGTCACATCAATCGATCATGAATATGCTTCAGAATCTCAATCTATCAAGGTCCCTACTCAAAATCACTTAACCCTTCATACAAGTGCGAGTGCGCAGATGATTGGGACCACTCAATTAGCCTTATAATGTGCCAAGCCGAATTGAAGTAAAAGAAAAATGTCATTTATCCAATGATTCACAACTTTTTATAATACATGAAAATCAAGAAAATCCGTGCAATGGTTCTCTAAGACAAGCATCAAAGACAAAAATAATTTCACATAGTCATCAATGCAAGTAAATTGACAAATTAAGTGAAGGTACACAGGTTATCGAACATGCAAATGTACTCCCCAACTTAAATGTGGTTGTCCTCAAGCACATATGAAGGGTAAAAGGGAAGAGATAACCTGATCTGCTTCAAAGCATCCATGTGAAGGTATCCTTGGCCAAATGCAAATAAGATATGAAATATAACCAAGGGTTAGTCCAATAAAAGCAAGAGTACAAACATCATCGTCTTGGCCTAACATCGTACAAAAATCGAAACATACCAAGGCCAAAACTTGTGTACCGGATGTATGGAAACACTCATTGGAACCAAGCAAACAAGCCGAAAATAAAAACAAAACAATCAAGCATGCAAGAAAGCAAGTAAACAATCAAAAAAGCATGGAAGTGTTGGGTTGCCTCCCAACAAGCGCTCATTTTACCGTCATCCGCCCGACGTTATGCTATGTACAACACAATTGAATTTGGGTGGACGATGGTTCCACGTAAAGAAATACATGGATTGAAGAATGGAAAAGACATCCACACATGATTTATCAAAGAAGAATGAAGCATCATTGGCAATGAAATCATGCAAAGCATCAGTCATTGGCCAATTACCACCCTTCAAGCCATGTATTGCAATAAATGGGACCATCTTAAAATCGGCTTTTGGTGGCCGATGATTCAAGGTAAAGAAATACATGGTCAGAAGAAAGTTGAACTCATGCAAACAAGTTTCATCAAAGAAGTAGGGATTGTCCTTAGCGAACAAAGTACTTGAAGGGTGAGGAGTCTCAATGAGGTCCTTGATGAAATAACGTGGACAATTGGCATGGTCTTCAATTGAAACAAGGTCCGACCCCCTCAAAATGTTCAACTAGTGTGGATGATATGGAAGGTAGAGGCTCAATTTGAGGCTTCCTATAAAAGCTCTCGTAAATTGATAACGCGTGAAAAGTGCACAAATCACCCTTTTAACTAGGTCCTGTTAGTCTCCGAGCAATGCTATTTTGATTTTATTTTTCCCATTTCAGGCTTAAGGACCCTCAGCGAAGATTAGATCAAGTTTGGTGCTAAAACGAACAAATAAAGAACCTGCGAAGTCAAAGGAGCAAAGGTGGGCCATCTTTGAAGATTAAACTGTACCTGTTTAGGAAGAACCAGATGATGTACTATATATGGTTGGAAAGCTCTTGAAGTCTAAATTTTAGAACTTTTTACGGTTCGTGATTTGGAGTTTCGTAGAGGAAGATATGCTATTTTTAGTACAGAGGTGCAGAAGAAGCAGTTACGAAAAATAAAGGGCTGAGATCTAATCCGAGTTAGGGTTTGATTAAGGCCTATAAATAGACCTTGTGAGAGGATTTTTGGCAGCCACCCATAGGCGAATTTTCCTCTCCTCCTGGGTATTTCCTTGTTCTTCTTCCTCCATAAACATTAGGGTTAGGTCTTGAAGATAGATCCATGGCGGGAGCGCGTCATCAACCTTCCCCGATGGATCGTTTCTTCAAGATGAGTAGCTAAATCTTTGTTCTAGGAAATTCTATGATGTAATAGGGAGTTTATTTCGGTTTTCCTATGGATCTGAGCATGTAATTTATGATGGTTTAATGGATTAAATTCGGATTTTATATATCTATTGGTAATAGTTCTTATGGTGAATGTTTTGTTTGCTCTTTGTGCCCTAATTTCGGTCTGTCTTATCTCGGTTTTTCCGTAGGTATACAGCTGGATTTTGTGAAAACTCAAAACATAAAAGTTGTAGATCTCTGTCTTAGCTTTCCAACGAATCTTGAATCGCCTCGTTTCGAGTTCTAATGTGAAAGTTACGCTGAGATTACGCTCGCTGGTTTTGAGCATTGCATGTTAGAGGCTAGGATTAGGACTTGTTCAAGTTGCTTTCATGCTAGAACCATGTTAGATCTTTGGATTGGATTCTAAACCCTAGCTTATGATTGTAGGAGTGCTAGAACCACTACCTTAATGCTAGAACCATTAAGACCTATGATTGTAACCTACAATGCATTCTTTATCTTTGTTGATTAGGCGATCTCAAAGTGCTAGAACCACTTTGATTATTTTCCTACCAATCATCCGCTGAATTGATCTTCATGCCGACGTAGGCTTCTAATGAATCTATGTTGAGTGATAGTGGACCTAGCCGATCTTCTATCAACCTTAGAAAATCATCTTGAACTTATTGAATTGCTCTTGTCCTAGGAATGCCTAGATAGCTCTCGATTACGGATTAGAACTTCCTAGCTTTTTCTCTATTGTTATTCTCCCAATTTAGTTTAAAAGACCAACTATCATCTATCTTCCTTAACTTTTGATTTAGAACTATGCACGGTAATTAGGCTTAATCCTGTTTTCCCTGTGGACCGACTCGGACTTGCTACTATCTACCCATAAAGTAGTTAGTTAATAGTTTGATCATTATAAATTTGTAATTTTGGCGTTCTTGCTAAGGTAACGACACTTTTCAAGGCGTGTCATAAATATCATTAGAGTCCTCATGATCATTTAAACAAGGCAGAACATCATTCTCATCCGACACGTCAAAAATCGGCAATGTATCATTGCAAACACCATCATCCCCATAATCATCGAAAATTAGTAAGTTATCATTGTCATCCAATGCATCAAGAATAGGTAAGCCCTCATAAAAAGCTTCGTGAACCGGTACATCAATATCATAAGAATCATCATTCTCCAAATCAGATTTATACTCATGAAAACCTTCATAAACCGGCAACACAATATCGCATGAATCATTATTAAAATCAAGCATATCCTCATGAAAAGCTTCATAAACCAGCACATTAATATCAAATGATTCATCCTCAATCTTAGGTGTGTCCTTGAGGAAGGCTTCATAAACCGGCATCGTGATATCCCATGAAACCTCAATATGATTGGAAATCATATCATTAAGAACATTATCATGACACATGGGAGGTACCAAATCATGCATGCATTCATCTATACCATTATCATCAAGAAACACCGGAGGGACCGATTCATTCACATCACAAGGCAAAATATTATCCACATCGGAATCTTCAATTTCTGGCTACGCCCGAGTCCGATCGATCCCACTATGGGTGTCGGATCGATCGTACTCAGTAGGATGGATAGATGGATCGATCTAACTGTGTATAGCTGAAAAGTATGCCTTCTGTCAGGTTTCTGCATAGACGGATCAATCCCACTAGGGAGACGGATCGATCGGACTTTTCAGAGTATTTACTGTTCTGCCATCCAGACTGCGCCATCGGTACTAAAATTGCTGTAACTTCCTCTAGGAAACTCGGAATCATGAACCGTAAAATTCTCCAGATACTAGACTTCAAGAGATTTCCAACCATATATGACACATCATCTGGTTCTTCATGAGCAGGTACAGTTTAATCTTTAAAGTTGATCTATATACTCTTTTCAGCTTCTTCTCGAACTTAAGGACTTCAATTGCATCCTAAATCAAAATATAAGAATAATGAGTGTATTTAGGTATCAAATAAGCACAGGAGACTAAGTATTAAGGGATAAAAATATAACATTATGCATCATCATCACATAGTTCCCCGGAAGATGAGGGCAACGAAGGATTAGAGGAAGCCACTTGATTTATGTTTTGGGTAAGGACTTGGTCAAGCTTCCTACTCAAAGCGTCGACTTGTTGGGCAAGCCGGGTTGACTCATTAAGCTCAAGAATTCCCCTAGGAGTAGGTTGACTCAAAGACCCTCGGTTGTTTCTAGAGGAAGAGGAATGGTGTTGGGAGTTCTCGGCAAGTTTCTCGAAAAGCTTCCAAGAATCATCAAGAGGGTTCGTGATAAAGACTCCCCCACACGCGGCATCAATAGTCAATTGGTACCTCTCCTTAAGACCTTTGTAGAAATTTTTCACTATAGCCCATTGCGGAAATTGATGATGCGGACACTTCCTAAGAAGTTCTCTATAGCGATCCCAAGCTTCATGGAACGCTTTATCACCATATTGTCTAAAAGATGCAATCTCTTGGCGAAGATCACTAGTTTTAGTGATTGGAAAGAATTTAGCAAGAAATTGGGCTTGTAGTTGAGGCCAAGTTGAGATAGATCGAGGTTCCAAAGAGGTAAGCCAATATTTGGCTTTACCATTGAGAGTGAAGGGAAACAATTTAAGTCTCCACGCCTCTTCGGTGAAATTGTTGACCCTTACCGTAGAACTTATTAAAATAAATTCTTCGATATGATTGTAAGGGTCCTCGTGGGATAATCCATGAAAGGCCGGCAAGGATTGTAGAAATTGAGGTTTAATCTCATAATGGGCCGCCTCAATCACTGGGGGGGTAGATGTAAGAATTTGAGGTGAAAGAATTAGGGATATAAAAGTCCTTCATGGCCGTACGACCTTGGTTTTCGGGTTGGTGAAGATTGGCCCTAGGGTCGGGAAGATCATGAGGATCGGGATTATCCATGGATGAATGAGAATGAGCTAATGGTTTATGCGATGCAACACGAGAATCCAAAAATGCTTGCAATGTAATATCCAAATCGGAATCCTCATGCACACTCATTCACACATCACGAAGAGCATACAAGGTTGAGAAATACAAACAGTGCACTCTCGGTGACGTGTTGTCGACTATCGCTCCTCCACCACTCGGAAGGATGCTCCGTCGTTCCCCTTTTGATCACAAAAAGATATGGCAATATTAGCACAATTCTATTTTTGGTCTTTTATATAGTAGGCAAAAGAAAACAACTAGTTGGAAAGAAAACTACACTAAGTAAGCTACTCAAAACTAGTTAGCACTCCCCGGCAACGGCGCCAAAATTCTGATGGAACATGAAAAGTGTTGTGGCATAACGCGTCCGATCAAAATTACAAATTTATAATCAAACTCTCAACTATCTACCTTTTGGGGTAGTTAGTGGTGAGTCGGAGTCGATCCGCAGGGAAGAAACTAGGATTGATGCAGAGTACTTAGCATGATCATCTACCAAGAAGTTGGACGAAAAGATTTAGATTTGAATTTTTAACTAGCCTAGACCAAAATTAATGCAAAAAGGTACTAAGATATAAAGAGAGGCCGAGGAATCCTTAATCAATAACAAGGGTTCTAATAGGTCTTCCTAAGACAAGGGCATGTCTCCTCAAATTGAATGGTTAAATCCAAATTGTCGATAGGCGAATGGCGAGTTCCACCTATCGCTCGACGAAGATCGGGTTAAGAACCCTCATCGGCGAAAGCAATCGTCTAAAGATCGGCGATCGAAGGATGAGTTGCGATCGCCGCTAACAAATCCTCTAATTAAGACGGATTCGTCGCGAGAGAGCTAATGTGGTATGGATCTAGGTGTGATAGCGAGGTGGTTCTAGCACCTCGCTAGCCAAAAATCACAATGATATGATCGGTGGAGGGTTAGGAATAGATTGGTGGTGGTTTTAGCACCACAATTGATAAGTCACAAAATATACATAATTCACCCATTCAACTGAGCTTTGTTAGCTCTCAAGCAATGTATTTTTTAATATCTTTTCATATGGTTTCAGGTACAAGAGCTTTCGAAAAGAGTTGCATGGATTTCGAACCAAAAGACATCAGTAAAACAGATACAGACAATTTGGATAGATCCAAGGTCATTTTGGATCGATCCAATTCATTTTGGATCGATCCCGATCCTTTTCCAGAAGGCCATAGTTTTTATTCAAAGTTGGATCGATCCGGATTCTTAATGGATCGATCCAAATATCTCTTCCTAGAGAGATCGGTACAAAATGGATCGATCCAAACCGTCATGGGATCGATCCATATTTCCTTTACCAAGAGTACTTATTCTTGGGTACAAAATGGATCGATCCAAAACGTCATGGGATCGATCCATATTTCTTTTTCCAGGAACACTTATTCTTGGGTACAAAATGGATCGATCCAAATTTGACTGGGATCGATCCATATTTCCTTTCACAGAAAGGTATGATCTTTTGCTCATATTGGATCGATCCAATATTACTGTGGATCGATCCAAGATCGCTGACGGTTATAAATGGACGGCTCAGATCTAATCCGGGGGTCTACGACTTGGGGCCTATAAATAGGGGTTTTGGCTCTAATTTGGGGATCTTCTTTTCTCTCTGGTTCCCTCTCTTGACAGCCTTCTTCCCTCCTCTATATTCTTGAGTTTTCTCATCCAATTCCCAAGGATTTAGGGCTCGAAAGGTGGAGATCAATGAAGAAGATGGATGAAACCTCTCTTCCTATGAATCATCCAACCAAGATGAGTAACTAAAATCCTCATCCTTGGAAATTCTATGATGTCTTAGGTGTTATTTTTAGATTTCTCTTGTAATCTTTGATGTAATAACGTTTGTGAGATGGAATCTTTGTATGAATTCGGATTTAATTCCTTATTTCTTCAATAAAGTCTACTCTTGAATGGTTTGAGTATCTATATTTGCATTTAATTGCTCGAGTATTAGATGCATGCTAGGTGTTTGATGGAATCCCTCAAAGAGTAGGTCATGTTAGAACCATGGCTAACTCTTGACCTTAGGATAGGATGTTGAGGTGCTAGAACCACTTCAAGCTAAAGCTATCCTACTTACCATTCTTGACTTAGATGGAGGATTGGATTGAGGTATTAAATCCACCTCAATCTAAGACCTTAGTCATACAAAGCCTTGATTCCTTGCCAACAATAGGACCTTAAGACGGCATTTGTTGAGCTATGATCGGATTAAATCCTCGATCATGGATTTTCACCTTATAATTCACACGATGAGATGATTCTAACCCGACGTCTCATTAGCAACGAGTGATACTAATCCTACGCTCGTTGATCCCTAATTTCGACTATCTCATTTAAATGTTATTCATCTTGATTCATAGAGAAAATATTTAGACCTAATTCGGATTAGAATTCCCTAGGACTTCTTCCTTGATAAATCTCTTAGCGTTAAAGTGCTTCTAGAATACTTTAGTTTAAACAACTTTAAATCAATCAAATTGTTTCCAACTATTGTAGAGATTATATTGAATCCATTAATTTGACCATCTAATTCTCCGAGGACTCGACCCGTACTCCCACTAACTACATTGTAGTTAGCTATTAGTCCGGTAAATAGTTTTGTCCGTCTTTGATATACTTAACGACATATTTCAAGGCGAGTCAACAATCTAGTCCAATCTTGGATTAGAATCCTTCGTCATGAGAGAATCCATGATTTTAGCATGAATCCCTCTCACGAGAGGTTCCATCCAAGCCCTAGCATGCAAGAGACCTAGATCTAGGGCACAATAGGGCAATCCAAGCATTCATCAATGAAAATAACACCAAATTCATATAGAAATTAACTCCAATCCATACAACCATTCAATAGAGTAGCAAAAGCCCTAAATCCTAATAATCCCTAATAGAAACCCTTATTACATCATAAGAATCCCTAAGCTAAGAGTTAGTGACTCATTTTGGGGGTTTGATCCATAGATGGATGTTGATGAAGCTCTCCTCCCATGGATCTCCTTCATAAAGTCCTCTTCTAAATTGGGTAAGAGGAATCTAAAAGAAGAAAAGCTGGAAAAAAAAAGTCTAAGAGAAGATCCCCAAAATTCCCCAAAAAGGGTCTATTTATAGTAAACAAGCCTCCCAAACTCGGATTAGATCTGGGCCATTGATTCTGCTCGGCTGGCACATAAAGATCGATCTTTATAGGGTATAAGATCGATCTTTCTTTTCCGTGTGCTCGTTGCGCCCATGGAAGATCGATCTTCCTATAGATGAAGATTGATCTTTGTTCTTGAATTGTGGATGCGTCCCGATGAAGATTGATCTTCCAACGGAAGAAGATCGATCATCTGAATTGTTGCGCTCTGTCATCTCTTTTGCATGTGAAAGATCGATCATGACTTAGATGAATATCGATCTTCCAAAACTTGCTCTCTGTCCCTGAAAAATGCACATAAAGGATCGATCTTCTCATGACGAAAAGATTGATCTTTTGTGTTCGGCCTGGATTTTGTCTGGATTTCTTTAAAGGATCAATCTTCTACTTGAGAAGACCGATCTTCTTTATATTGAACTTGCCCGAATGAGTTCGTTTTAGCTCCAAACTTGATCTAATCCTCGTTGAGGGCTCTTGTACCTGTAATGGGGTAATAGTCGTCAGTAGGGCCTTGCTCGGAGACTAACAAGGCCAAGTTGAAGGGGTGATTTGTGCACTTTTCACGTCTTATCAGCCTCCCTTAACCCTAGAATATCCTAGGATTTTCTATTTATATTATATTCTATGCAATCCTAAATAGGAATATATTTAGGATAGAGTCACAGTCACCATGGTTGCTAGCGGGAACGGAGCTGGAGGTGAAGAGGGGAGTAAAGGAGTAGTTTCCGGGATCAGGCCTCTCTTGGGGCATTATGCCGAACACCTGCCGACCCTAGAGGATGGCCTAACCGGAATAAGGGAGGGACAGGCACGATGCTGCACGGCGACAGAAATCCGACAGCAGAGAGATAGTTGAGGCCATGGGGAATAGGAGAGAGGGAAAGGATTGCTGGAAACTGGGCCGGGCATGGCTTGGCGTCGCACTAAAGATGGGGCAAGACAACGCCGAAAAAGCCAAGGAAAACAAAGCACGAACGGATCGCATCGCCGGAAAAACAGAGTAGGAACAAACCGGAAAATAGAGCAAAGCCTGCAGGAAAACAAAACAGAGCCGGAAACAAAGCACCCTGTGGAAATCCAATCAAACATCGCCAGAAAACCAAGGGGAAAACGGCACATATCTTCACCGGAAAAACAGGGCAAACATAGCATAGATGCATCAAAGGAATCTAAGTTATCAAACATTCAAATCATCCCTATACTAATCTAGTAGAGTCCTAAACCAGGTTTAGGGGAGTAACCCTACCTTTGGATCGTCAACGCCGTCGTCTCCTCTGATCGCGGCAAGCTTCTCTCTCCCTTCTGATCGCTAGCACCGTCGCCAAGCTCTCTCCTCTGGTCGCCGTCGTCGTGGTCATCGAAGGCCTCCACCGTCGAAGAGGGAAACCCACTCGTCGCTGCCGTCCTCTCCTCCGGTCGCGACCGCCGACCTTTCTTCTCTCCTCCGCCGCTCTCTCCTCTATCGATCAAACTCATGCCCTAACGAGAGATGGTATAAACGGTGGCTTAAGTACTAATGGCTTAAGATTAGATCCTGGCCATCCGATCGGCCAGATCTGATCCCATAAGCTCAGACCTTGATCTAATCAAGATCCTCTGATCTAGGATTCCCCTAATGATCTAATCAAGCACATACATCACCACATGGCCGTGTGTGCACAACGCGTGTGTGAAACTAGCTCCGCCAAAGGTAATTTACCAGATTACCCTCAGAGCCGCAACGATCAACGAAGATCGCGAAGAAAGGCCAACCAAGCCCAAAACCAATAGAACCAGACCCTCGACCCAAGCGGTCAGACCGGGTTGGAGGTATAAGTCCTCACATGATGTTCCATATATCATTGGAAAGCTCTTGAAGTCTACTTTCTGGTGAATTTTACGGTTCATGATTCCGAGTTACGTAGAGGAAGTTACAATATTTTTAGTACCAGTGCGCAGTGCTAAGTGAATAGTGACGGTCGACCGTCGCGCTCAAAAATCCTCACGGTCAACCGTCAAATCCTCACGGTCGACCGTCAAATCCTCACGGTCAACCGTCAAATCCTCACGGTCGACCGTCGAGCTCAAAAATCCTCACGATCAACCGTAAGATGCTCACGGTCGACCGTGGCATCGACCGTCAGCCTCTGTCAAGGAAAATACTTCGCAGGGTCGATGCGAAAATCGACCGCAGCTTGTCAAAATAAATTGTGCACCTCACTGTCGACCGTCAGGGTCTCACGGTCGACCAGCAGATCAGCCAGGGGCGTATAACGGGTTTAAACTTAACCCGAGTTTGCTAATTTTTGGACCCTATAAATAGGAAAGTTAGGGTAAGTCAAGGGGAACTTCTTCGACGTTTTTGAAGGCTCTTTCGGGACGTTTCTGAAAGGTAGAAGATGAAGACATCTCCATCCATGGCCGAGTAATCCGCGGGCATGGCGGACGGATGATCTAGCGAGGATTAGGGTTTCTTCTTCATCATGGTTCATAGTTTTAACCTTTATTGTTAAACTCTTTTCTATGTATTGGATCTTCAAAGATTATTTTAAGATTATAGATTTCTATGTGAATGATTGATATTATGAATCTAGTCATGCTTCTTTCATGATCTTATAATCCCATAGTTTTATCTATTGTTTACCTACTTTATCTCGTGAAATCTTTCATATGGATTGCCGATTGTGAGAGTTGGTATTGTGTATTCTTAGATATCCGGTTAAATAGAGTTAGGGCTTTGTCCCTATGAACTTTTGTTGCGCGTTGCCTGTAGTGACAGCCGATATCGTGTATTCTTAGGTTTGGGTTGGATGAAGTTAGAACTATAATAAGGAAGAATCAATTGTAGGGAGAGACATTTATATATTTTGTTAGGTTTATAGTTCCATTTCTTCCGGTTAAGGTGATTGGGATGTGAATCCCTTAACTGATTATATGAACCATTGAGAAGAGAAGAACCTAAATCCGAGTGAAGTGATTCCTGAAGCCTAGCCTTATCAAAATCCTGATTTCTTTCGTTAACTTTATCTTATCATTACATCTTTGATCTACTTTCTTAACTTTTACGTTCTTGATTGTTTTCGATACATTGTTATCTGTGTTTATGAATTTTTCCTGCTTGTTTCTCTGTGGGTTCGACTTCTCTTATGTTGTACTGCACCGCGACCGCTGTGTATGACACATTTGAGCGACATCAATTATACCCTATAAACTGCATAAAAATTGACTACAAGGTAAGTAGTATGAGATATTCACTAGATCATGAAATAGAAACATGGCAAGCATTAATCACTCATGAAACAGATACTTAGGTGTCATGCCTTACATTAATGAAGATTCTCAATGCCTGTATACAACAACATTCATTTGTTTCATATGCATTTCGGCTTCAGCATCTAGAACTCTAGACAGCTCAAATGATGATGAGATCATGTGCTTGTGAGAAGATACAAAATTAATCGAAATATGGTACTTTGATTGTTTCTGTGTAGTAGAATAGCTTAACCACAAAACATCTACTTCCATTCATATTTCAAACCCATCATAAAGTCAGAAGCATTCAAGCTGTGAACAGAAAAGAAATCAGTTAATCAGATTAGCACAGTATGGGCCAATTTAACAAATAGCTTAACCACAAAATTGATAAGGTCTAAAACTGCAGTTATACAGCCGAGATCCAAAACCATGTGGATCTTTACATCATCAATTTGGCCAAAAAAGTAGCTTTAAAGACATAGCTTGCTACATCAGGGTGCAAAATTGCTACATAATTCCTGTATTCTAATCTTTCCACTATCTTAATATACACTTTTATCAAAGTTGCCAAAAGCACTATACAATAAGCAAACATCTAAGAATTCACTACAATAAACCTCATTATTCATCTGAATCTGCCATTTGTATTGTGTCAACTTATCTCTATATACCAGTGATGTATTGTTTATTCCGATGCATCTTTTGAAAGCAATTCGCTGTCAAGATTCCAATTAAACAGCAAGTGTACATCCAATTTTGCATGCAACACTTGGAGCAGCACATAAATTGCTTTGCATGCAATCAAGCAGCATTCATGAAATTGCAATTAAACATCATTCATTAACAACTGTTGCATGCAATTAAATAGGATTCATTAAATTGTTGCGTGAATGCAAAATTGGAATGCAAGCAAAATTGGAATGCATGCAATTAAACAGGATTCATTAAATTACATCCCTTTGAACAAGTGATGGCTTACAACACAGCTAGGAGATGCACATTATATCCGTACCAAGACAACATACATTCAAAGGGATACAAAATGAAAGAGAGCAAATCCATCACTTGGAGATGCACATCCCTTCGAACATGACCAAAATATCCTACTTAAAAGAGTAGCAAGACAGCCTAAAGTAAGTTCATACATAGTAGATATTGATAGTTGAATAGCAGGCTTCCATCACGTTGAACTTTCATAATGAAAGAAGCGCTTCAACCATGCCCTACGCATGTTCATAAAAGCACGACATTCGACTTCCTGATGTGCTAGATACTCCAAAGCACCATCAAGATCTTTAGGTCTCTCACTTCCAGACCTTTGAGGCATCCGCATAGAGCTCTCAACACCAACATTAGTGCTCATAGGGGTGGATGGAGGGGCTTGATCAACCAGCTCCTCAGTAGTATTCGGCGGATATGAAGCTTCATCATCAAGGTTGACAGTTTCAGTCTCCTCCACATGCTCATCATAGACAGACCTAGAATGTTGGCTAGTGACTCTTTCCTCCCCACAGCAAGCCGTTAGCAGTTCAAGATTATGGATAGGCTTGTTCAGTAGACACTTAGCCTTTGGATGTGCCTACATACATAAAACACGTCTCTATCATACAATATTTGTTATAGACATAAAATTAATTGACGGATTGGTCTATGAAAACACACCGCAATATATGCCTCCGCCACAACCGGGGGCAATGTTAACCGCTTCGTTGGCTCATCCCACCCAGCTCCACTCAAATCAAGCAATTTCTTGATTAGTTCGTACTTGGTTTGCAGCCATCCCATGTGATGACTTACATTGCTGCCACGAAAATCAGTGCCACACTTCTTATTGACTACATGAGCTGCAGCTGTGAAATGGCTTCCCTTAAACCATTTATCCCCTTTCGGCTTATTTCTCGCCACTTCAACTAGATATTCAAGCAGGACAGCCTCGGAATCAACGTTCCATCTTTTATTGGGGGTACCCTTCTTCATGGATGACCCACCCCCACCTCCATCCTCATTATCATTTTCAACCATATTCTAGAAAAATATTCATAATAAAAGGCATACCAACTTTAAGAAGCAAATACCAACAAAGTGTATTACATAGTAGAGTTGAAAATACAACAAAGTTTAATATTAAAAGCTAACACAAATTCTTCATGGATTAAAGTCTCTCCACATATGATCAACAATTCTCTCACATAAATCTAGCCAGACATTTTGCTCTTCTCGCTGCTCTCTCACGGTGCGTGGTTGTGTAATTGCTGGTTCATCATCCGGTGGGACGTCCGGCTAAACCTCAACAGCCATTAATGGATCACTTGGAGACTCTTTTAACATAAAGTTGTGTAAAATACAACATGCGAGTGGAATATCAACTTGTGTTTTGAAGGAAAGAAAGGATGAGACGCTAGAATCTTGAAACAATTCTTCAGCAGTCCGAAGGCTCGTTCAATCTTCAACCTAAGTGATGAATGCCTTAGGTTGAAGAGCTCGTACTTATCGCAAGGTCTATTGCCACTGTGTTCTTTCAAATGATACTTTACACCCCTGTAAGGCGCAATGAAGCTGGGCACGGTTGTGTATCCGGCATCAACTAGGTAGTATTTGCCTACAATTAATACCAGTGGACACATCACTTTAAGGATTTTAAAGCACTCATGACAAAGACTATAATAAAACTAGTGAGGTCAGATATTATGTTTATACCTTCGATGGTTTTTAAACCACCAGGAGGGGGTCTCGATAGTCATATTATGTTTATACCTTCGATGGTCAATTTTTTTGACATCCAGTGTAAAACAAGCCAAAAATGATATCCATGATTGTTGTATGTCGTGGCTTAAATGTACAGACAGCTATGTTTCTCATCAGAAAGTTCATCTACCTGTGACTGATGATTGAATGTTGTTATGACCAAAACTTTGTTGCTGGTGTCTGACAAATCAATAATAAAGTGTATCATAATCTATATATGACAAATCAATAATTTTGTTGTTAGCAAAACTCTATTTATTTTTGTGAACTTTGCAGAGAGCCATGGCCTTATATAAGAAGCAAATTGGAGGAAAGAAAGTCGAGATCCCTGCATCACCTCCCATCTGTGTGGAAGATGTAAAAGATCTTAGTGAAGCTTCTGATGCTGATGCAGTGAAGGCTGGCAATAACCACATGTCTAAGACGTAACTCCAATTTACATTTTTATAATGGAGGCGTAACTTGGACTTACGCCTTTGACCTTTTGACCATTCCCCCACCGCAGGGAGGCTAAGGGCGGATAGGAGAGTGGTCTTTATAAGACGTAGGTTGGAGTTACGTCTATATTAATAAAGACGTAAGTTGCTTACGTCTATAGTCGTCATCTACTCCCAACCACGGGCCCTCCTCCTTCCCCACCCGGGCCCTCCTCCTTCCTCCTTCTCCTCTTTTCGACGCTCTCCGGTGCATCTCCTCCGACACACGGCCCCGCTGCCCGCGGGTCCCCTCCTCCTTCCCCGTCCATCCACTCCTTCAAGAGTAGTTATATATATCTTGAAATTTTTTTAGATATCTTCTGTCCAAATCCTCCAAGATCCTTTGGCCATTCTTCATCTTACCTTCCAGTGAGTTTTTATCTTGAAATTTTAGTTATATGCTTGTTGTGTGAGATTTAGGGTTTATATAGTCAAATTAGGGTTTTTATAGGAATTGAGATGCCCATTTTTTTATTAGAAAATTCTTTTTTTAATCAATCTGATATGGTAATTTGGGTAGTGGCATTGTTGATCAATTTCATAAATTTCTAATATTAATTCAATTAGATTATATGAAACATGTTTTCCATAGGAATTCTTACTATTAACTTGTAATTTCTTTCTAATCAACTCATAATTGTCATCATATTTGTGTTATTTATAGTGATGGATAGTGGAATTGTTCCACTATTGTGTTGGATGGACGGAAAGGTGGAATTAAAGGGTACTGCTGGTGATATTAAGTACATAAGTGGCCGAATCAAACCAAGTAGGACACGAAAAAAATACAAGTTATGCGGATTTAAAGGCTTTAATGTTTGATTTAACTGGATACAGTCCAAACTATTTCGACATTCGCATAACTTGTAGATATCCAATGGGAGAAAGCATGTATTGCGGTGTAGACATAAAGGATGATAGTGATACTGGTGGCATTCTTAGCCTCTATCCAGTCATTTCAAGTATACAATTATTCTTGGTGAAAATTGGTGTCGAAGTCAACAATAACCCTCCAAATAACACGACATTTAGTGAATTCACACGCCTACTACAACGAGAAGACAATTCAACGGATAACGTCTCTCTTGGGTCTTATGGCGCTCCCATCTTCGGATACCAGACATCATAGTAAGTAATTTATTGTCAAACATGTAATGTTACATCTTGGTTTGCCCATTGGTCATGAGTTTGCTTGTGTATGAACATGCAGGCCTTATCAGCAGGAGGATACATGGTTGACTCGTGAATACACGCAAACTACTCCGGGTAAAAACATGAGACACACACATCATACTTTTGATGTTGACCCATCGAGTTTGCGCGAATGCCACCAATATGATGACAATGTCAGTAGTGGTCATGGAGATGCTTTTATGCCTTCAACATCTCGAAACCCCTTGCTAGATGTTGAGGATCATCATGACGATCATGATGAAGGTTGGATCGAGAATAATGCATTGAGCAACGAGCCAGCACATCATGATGAAGGTATTGATGATCCAATGCCGCTTACTCCAACACAGTACGAAGAGGAGTTACCAGATGAATTCCAAAATGATGAGTGGGTCAACCAGATGACAATGAACAATAGCATCTAACAATTTATGTGTAATGTAGGTAGACAGCACCACACAGTGGTAGAGGGAATCCGCATGGTCGTTACTTAGCCTACTACCAAGAGCAGTTGGATAGGCAGTTGTCATCCCAAGTATTATTGCTCATGATCCAAGATTTTGTTACCTACTTTAATGTTGATGTGATCTAACCGAGTTTGTATTTTAAATTTGTAGATTATATGGTATCCATACACACCGCAATGTCTAGCACAATTACCGGTCCTTTGCACCGTGGGGTTTGCTGTCTGGAGGAGTCATTTGCCGCTCATATGCTTTGATGTTGTGGAGATGCACCATGCACTACGGGTGATGCGGCAGCTTGGCCTGTGACAAGAGATACCGCCCTCGGTGACAGAGAGACTATCGCGTGCAAGCCGTCAGGGTAATGTTACTGCGGACTGGAACACTACGCATCACTAGTATATCACCCAATGGGAGGAGCGGCACTAGAGGATCATTGACGTGCAGTGGACGATGGTGAGGATCCTGCATCATATTTGCAGTGGTACCAGGGGATCACCAGGCGGTATGTCAGTAGGCCTAGATTGGAAGACATGATGGCCTATCAGCCGAACATACACCTGCTATGGAAGCTGGTAAATATAATTTTTTCATTAGTAATTAATTCTTATATTGTGTTAATCTAACCAAACTTTCTTAACTCGTCATTAACAGTATGACACAGTCGAGGAGAATTACATGATGTGTCGCGACCATTCTGGAGAGGAGCTCGCCGATCATTTGACAACGGTATTCTACTCTATGATGGAGGATTTGCGGATTTGCGGTGAAGATCCTGTCAGTTCACAATAGTCACAACAGACTATTTTCTATGACATACCGATATCTCAATATATACCATCATCATATCCAGTCATGGATACGACAGAGGAGGATCCGGAGGGACATGTTGAGCATGATGTCGGTGTCGGTGCTACGATGGGGGGAGAGGGGGCTGAACCGTCGAGGAAGAAAAAGATGGCAGTGAAGAAGAAGCAAAAAACTTGGAGGTTGTGATAATCTTCTATTATAACTTTGGTTTTTTTTATTAATGGTTTGTGACCATTCAGAGATGTTAATGATGTTTGCTGTAAACGATTTTGATTTATATAAAGACTGTGTTTAGATGTGAATGAGGTGGGTGGGTGTTTAGATGTGAATGTGATGATTAATTTGTAAACATTGTGTTTCTGTTTGATTGAATGGTTGTACAGAGTGGGAAAAAAAACTAAGTCTGAGGTTGGTGTTGGTACCAAGTAAGACGTAAAAGTTACATCTTACCATGAACTCACAGAAAATGTTCCAGTGAAGACGTATTTTCCAGTTACTTCTTCACTGAAGACGTATTTTCCAAACTGAGAACCACGTCTTAATAGGGTCCCTTTTCTCCGCACACGGTCACGTGGGGTGGGATAGCGATCGAAGACATAACTCCAAGTTACGCCTCCATTATGAAAACGTAACTTTGAGTTACGTCTTCATTAGCAGTTTTAAAAAAATGAAAGGTCATACCAACGTGACGCTGACGTGGCCAAAACAGGCATATCCCCATCAATATTTTCTCCATAGGTATATTTTAATAATATTTTTTTAAAATAATATTATTTTAAAAAAATTTCCTTACAATATTTGTGCATGTGGATAATGAAGAGATGTAAAATATCCGTTCTCGATTTTTGTTTCTTTTCAGGAAGTACAATATTATTAGCTTTCATGTACGTTTGATCATATTGTTGTTGTCTGTTCTTTTGATTTCTCTAATCAGATAGAAGATTTGGTGGTTTGCATGATATGCAAGAAGAAGAAGCTGAAAGAGGTGAAGCACAATGACATGGCTGAGCTAGAGCTCGCTAATCTGCAAATAGGAGAGGAGCTCTCCTAGGGTTAGGTTTTCAAATTTGACATATTTTAGGAAGAAAAGTCCTTATTAGTTAGGAGTACTTTCCTATTTCAGTTTCCTGTAATATTGGTTGTCTTTGCTGTTATTAGGAAGTAATTAGTTTAGTAAGAGTCCTTGTTTAGCAACAGTCTAGCTTGACCGTCTTAATTAGAGCACAAGTCTTGATTGATGGTAGGAGTCAATAGCTTGAGTCAGTTATGTGAAGGGGTTGTAATTAATATAGCTGTTACAGAATTATTAACCAAGATTACAACTCAAGTTATATACTCAACCTTCTGTTAATGTCTTCTTCCTCTAGTAATCAACCTTCTTCCGCTGGCCAACGTGCTCCCCGGCCGGCCACGGTATTCATGAGCAGCTCCTATCACTATGTAATTGAAATTTCGGTGCTCCAAGCTGAGATTTTCGCAATTCTAGCATCAGTTCAGGAGGCTAGCAGGCGGGGGTTGATAAGCATTTTGGTTGAAAGTGACTCTAGATTTGCTGTGGATATGATTAATGGACGAATGCCTATCGATGACGATTGCCAGTGGGTGCTTTTGGACCTTTGGTGGCACTTGGAAAGTTTTGTTAATTTCTCTTTAGTTTACATACCGAGAGAGTGGAATGTAAGGGCAGACGAGCTTGCTCGAGCTGCCCGAGTGAGGGAGTCAAGTATCCTGTAAGCCTCTAAGGCTATAGCTCCGGCTCAATTTCTCAAAAAAAAAAAATTTGAAACTGAACAGCATGCTTGAGAAAAGTATTGACAAATAAAATCTCCCAACTCCAAATTTTCTATTTTCTTTCATAATTTAAGCATGTGCATTCTAGGATGTACCAAACTGAACATACATGCATAGGTGCTATATATACATGATCGCCTGCATTTTATTTCTTTGTCTAATACTAAGTTTGAAGGGAAATTGGCATATGCGAGTACGTATAGAAATTCTCAAAAACAGATAGGAAAACCATGGACATTGATCATAGACTCAATTTTGATAAAGTAGTGGACAGATGAGAGTCATGTCTACCACCAAAAGCAGTGTGTACATGCATCATGAACATCGACATGTTACGTGCCTTTCTTAGCCAGGGAGTAATAGTTGTGCAATCATCAAATAGTTCTGATTTGTGGACATGTTAACGTGGCATGCACATTATATATGTCCAAATCAGTAGTGGACTACCGATTATTTCATGTAGTTCATCAGTTTCGGTAGTGGACTACCGATTCTTTCATATAGTCCATCGGTTTCGGTAGTGGGCTACCGATTCTTTCATGTGGTCTACCATTACCGATAGACTAAATGAAAGAATCGTTAGTCCACTACAGATTGAATTATTTATATAATTCATCGGTAGTGAGATATCGATGGACTTTATCAACCAATCGGTACCTTACTACCAGTACAATTCAATCAGTAGTGATCTACCGATTCATTGATGTAGTCTATTGGTAGACCACTATCGATGAACTAGATGGAAGAATCGGTACTGGACTACCGATTCGGTGGCATGTGCATTACACATGTCATATGTCCATATACACAAAACATTATTCATCATCAAATGCAAATTGGGCTTGTGTTTTAAACCACATGCAATTCCTGCTGCAAGTTATCAAATGACCTCTAAGGGTTGGCATTAAATCCTCGGATTACCGTACCTTTTCCGGTGTCCATCAATTGCTGCAGGAGCAGAGATGATGATATGACGAGCACCAGGTTAACAGAAGGAAAGCACCAGGATTGATAAAATGGTTAATTGATAATAAAAAAAACCATATTGGAGAAAGGTTTTGGTAAAAACCCCATTTTATATTTTTTGAGATTATAACCTCATTTATTAATTCTTTTAGTTAGTTGTTAATATTAGATGACAAAAATACCCCTATGAATATATTAAAACACTGATTTGGGATGGAGAGAAGAAATGGTAGATCCGGCGGTTGAGATTTGCCGGAACCTGATTGCGAGGAGGGCTCTTTGGAGCATTGGACTGGTGCAGGAGAGATGGTGGAGGCCTTAGGAGGCGATTCACCGGGTTTGATTGTGAAATTGAGCACTAAGGTGGCTGGATCTGGATGCGACAGTGCGGTAGAGATCATCGCCGATGTTCGCCGGTGAAGGAGGCGTCGGCGAGGGCGGTGAAGGTTACTGGAGGGTTGGGGTGATGAGGGGGAGGTGATTGGTGGCCAGAATGATGAACGACGATTGTGGGAACGATGGACTCGTCGGTATCGATGGAGGTGGTGTGGAGGGTGGTGGATGTTGCAGAAGGGTCGGGGTGATGAGGGGAGGTGATTGGTGATGGTTTCGAGGTGTATGGTGCCCGGAGTGGCGAACGGTGACTGCGGCTCACGATCGAGCTGATGGCGAGTCGGGACGATAAAGTCTCGGTTTGCTTTTGGCTTGAGGGCGAGCTGGACCAAACCGGGGGTGGAGAGAGGAAGAGGAGAGAGAAAAGCCGAGAAAATAGGGGAAAATATGGGAAAAGATGGGAGAAAATTATAAAAGAAAAGTGGAGGTGATTGAAAAGACCATTGACGGAGAATCTCAGCCAATTGAATATTAAGTTGTGATTTGGGGAGTTAAAAAGATAAAAATGGAGTTAGAAAGATAAACGGAGTTAAAAGGATAAAATGTAGGGAAGATAAAAATAGAGCTAAAAAAAATAAAATTGCAGGAAAGATACAATTGCATTTAAAAAGATAAAAACGGAGTTAAAAAAGATAAAAATGGAGATAAAAAGATAAAAGTAGAGTTAAAAAGATGAAAATACTGAAAAGATAAAAATGCATTTAAAATGATAAAATAGGGTTTAAAAGATAAAATTGGAGTTAAAAAAGATAAAATAAAGATGAAATTTGAGTTAAAGGTGAATGGTGGTGGTTTCAAGGTGTGGGGTACGTGGCTGGAGTGGTGAACGGCGCCGGCGATGGCGGCTCGCGATTGAGCTGATGGCGAGCCGGGACTTGGCTTGCTTTTGGCTTGGGGCGAGCTGGACCAAACCGAGGGTGGAGAGAGGAAGAGGAGAGCGAAAAGTCAAGAAAAATAGGGAAAATAGGGGGAAATATGGGAAAAGATGGAGAGAATTATAGAAGAAAAGTAGAGGTGATTGAAGAGACCATTGACGGAGAATCTCAGCCAATTGAGTATTAAGTTGTGATTTGCGGAGTTAAAAAGATAAAAATGGAGTTAAAATGATAAAATGCAGGAAAGATAAAAATAGAGTTAAAAAAATAAAAATGCAGGAAAGATAAAGATGTATTTAAAAAGATAAAAACAGAGCTAAAAAGATAAAAAATATATGAAAGATAAAAATGGAGTTAAAAAGAAAAAAGTGGAGTTAAAAAAAATGAAAATACGAAAAAGATAAAAATGCTTTTAAAACGATAAAAATGGGGTTTAAAAGATAAAATTAGAGTTAAAAAAGATAAAATTAGAGTTAAAAAAAGATAAAATTGGAGTTAAAGGTGATTGGTGGTGGTTTCGAGGTGTGGGGTGGCCGGAGTGGCGAACAGTGACGGAGGCTCGCGATTGAGCCGATGGCGAGCCAGGATGATGAAGTCCCGGCTGGCTTTCGGCTTGGGGGCGAGCTGGACTAAACCAGGGGTGGAGAGAGGAAGATGAGAGAGAAAAGCTGAGAAAAATAGGAAAACACGGGAAAATATGGAAAAAGATGGAAAATTTTATAGAAAAAAAGTGGAGGTGATTGAAGAGACTATTGACCGAGAATCTCAACCAATTGAGTATTAAGTTGGCATCGCCGTTGGCTTGTTTAGGTAAGACCGACGACACCTTCAAAACCAGCCATTGCTGACTGTTGGTATGACGGAGGTTATATGATGTGCTTATGTAGAAATTTGCCCCAAAGAAAATGACATTAGGTCTACTTCTTAATGTGTAATTCTATAATAACGTCGACCTCAGGGATGGAAATGTTATTATAGATTATTACAGTTTACACCAAATCTAGTAAACTTTTTTACTGATACACCACCATAGAGTGTTTTAATGTATAAACACCATTTTAAAGCAGTTATGGACAGTAATAATTAATTATACATTTTTTATGACTTTTTTGACCTTATGATGAATCAAACCCCAATCTCTTCTCTTATTTCCGTCCTTATACCCTCGAGTTTTCTCCCCCTCATTCTCACTCTCATATCATCTCCCTCCCTCTCATATCACTCCCTCTCCCCAAGGCTCTCTCCCCTTCACCCTCCCTCTCATTTCCATCACTCTCCCCGAGGGTCTCTCCCCCTCCCCATCCCTCTCCCCGAGGTCCCTCTCCCCTAGGTTCTCTCCCCCTCCCCATCCCTCCCCCTCCCCATCCCTCTCCCCCAGGTCCCTCTCCCCCAGGTTCTCTCCCCTCTCCATCCCTCTCCCCGAGGTTCTCTCCCCTCATTCCCATCCTTGAAGAACTTGAGCGATTTGACCCTCCCAACCCGTCCAATCGCCCTTGGTCCAGCTCAGTGTTGGGTGGGAATCACGATCGATTAAGAGAGAGATCTATGGAGGGCCGAAAAATGGAGGAGAGCATCGAGGTTAGGGTGAAGCGGCTATTCGGATCGCGCCTCTTCGAGACGGTCCCTAACAACAGCTTCTCGACGACGTCTTGGTCGGTGGCCCCCGGTGAGGTCGAGCGCCACCAA
Organism: Narthecium ossifragum; assembly: GCA_963920575.1. Classification (NCBI taxonomy): domain Eukaryota; kingdom Viridiplantae; phylum Streptophyta; class Magnoliopsida; order Dioscoreales; family Nartheciaceae; genus Narthecium; species Narthecium ossifragum. The sequence continues at coordinate 21,942,012 of OY986967.1, forward strand.
TGGAGCCGCGAGAGGGGCGGGGAGGATGGTGATGCCGACCGGGAGGAGTTGCCGACCTCCGACGCCTTCGCCGAAGGGGGTTGCTTTGCGAAGAGGATGCGAAAGAATAGGTTTGGAGATCGCCGAGAGGATGATTTTGAGGCGGATCTTGATGACCTTGACGAGGAGGAGGAGGAGGAGGAGGAGAGAGGCGAAGGCGGAGTTGATGGAGAGGGGGAGGAGAGGGAGATACGGTCCGGTGTTGGGCTCGATCCCACCCACGATAAAGAGGTTTGCTTTCTTTTGGTTGTTCATTCCCTTCAAATTTGATTATTTGTTGGTATTTTTCATTCGAATTCTCTTTTCACAAAGAGAATACCGTCGAATTCTCTTTTCACAAAGAGAATACCACAGAATTCTCTTTTCTAATAGAGAATACTGAAATCTATTTGTCGTTTCTGACAACTATGCAGCTGCATCACGGGGGGGTCGTGCGTCCAGTCCGCCATGCTCCGTGATGGGTTCTCCAACGCCGGCAGTGCTAATAGCTCCATCGCCGACAAGCATGTCTTCATCGACATTGGCGGCAGATCCATGGATGACGACGAGCTCGTCTTGATCGGAATCGCCGACAGATCTATGGATGGCAGACCCATCTTGACAGGAATCATTGGCATCAGCAGCGTCGTCGTCGTCTCGTCCGCGTCCTTCCACACCACCTCCTCCTCATCGCCTCATCGACGTCGGCGACAGATCCATGTATGACGACGAGCTCGTCTTGTTCGGAATCGTCGGCATCAGCAGCGTCGTCATCGCAGTCGACGCCTCCGCGTCCTTCGACACCACCTCCTCCAACCTCAACACCTCCTCTCGATACCCAGGGGTGGATTCGCCACCGACATATTCCCGGCTCGACGGCGACGTCTCCGCCGCCGACCTTGACGGTGGTCTCCGATGAGCAGTTGTAGAATGGAGATTGCGGCGACAGTTGGTGACGGTGAGGAGGCGAGGAGAGTGGGGGGGCGAGAGCGGAGCTGCCGCCGGGTGACGGTAAGGAGGCGAGGAGAGAGGAGGAGCGTAGGTTCTTTGAGGTTTGTATAAGGGGTATAAGTGTATTTTGAGGTGTGAAATGGTGCTGCCTCCAAAATTCCCCATGTTATTATCTACCGTTGCTGTGATTAGTTTTTATTGGATTAGGTACACTTGGCCACAAAAAATCCAACGACTCTTACCGGCCCATGAAAAGCACCTAATTAATCTCGTGACGAATCATTGACGGGGAAATGCCCATATCTTATGGTAGTGTGTGAAGCAAAACATTATTCATAATTTATTCGATCATTGACTCTTGACTCTTGACTCTGAGACCCGTGTGATCCGGGGGTTAGACGGGGATACCTTTATCATTTATTTTATACACAAAAATCAAAATCTCTATTCCTCGCTTATTCGCAAGCAAACATTACTGATTTATCTCTACTTTTATATCATTACTCATTATCCTCACTTTTTATAACCCAAAATCCATTATTTCCACATATCCCCGTTATTTCTATTTATCCACAAAATCCCTTATTCTCACTTATCCTCACACTTTTTATCCCCAAATCAAACGAACCATAAAGAGGTGTGAGAAACAGAGCATGCACTTTTGAATTTTCTATGACATATATTGGTAGTTTAATTAATTTCATTTTTGAATTTTTTACGAAACATATTGGTAATTTAATTAATAATATGATAATGCATATAATATTCACCTTGGTTTTAATAAATTACTTAATAATATAATATATATATATATAATATGATAATGCATATGATATTATTACTAATATTTTCTCGTTTTATTAATATTATGATGCATATATTCACCTTAACTTTTGAATAACATATTCAACATGAATATATTCTAATAAAGTATAATATTACCACTCCACCCTTCCTATTTGACATCTCCACCGGCGAATTCCTCTCATATCAACACCTGCTTATTTGCCATTTCCGGCGGATGCCCGCTCCTTTGGCATTATCGGCATCGATGTCCGTCCGTGCTCCACCGGGTCGTATGGCTCGGCGGTGTTGAGGGCGTTCTTACCGGCGCCGTGGCCGCCGGCGACGTATACGTGGCCTCCAAGTGCGGCGACGCAAAAAAGGATCACATCACCCCATGGCATAGCATGGTGACGTAGCATGGTCATACACATCAATGCATTCTCATGCGGACCCATTATATGAATAAAATAATATTTTATTTTAATATATATTATTAAAATAATAAAAAAATAAAAAATTCCACTTTGAAAAGGATAAAAATGGAGTTAAAAAGATAAATGGAGTTAAAAGGATAAAATGTAGGAAAGATAAAAATAGAGTTAAAAAAATAAAAATGCAGGAAAGATAAAAATGCATTTAAAAAGATAAAAATATAGGAAAGATAAAAATGGGGTTAGAAAGATAAAAGTGGAGTTAAAAAAATGAAAATACTGAAAAGATAAAAATGCATTTAAAACGCTAAAAATGGGGTTAAAAAGATAAAATTGGAGTTAAAAATATAAAAGTGGAGTTAAAAAGATGAAAATGCCGGAAATATAAAAATACATTTAAAAAGATAAAAGTAGAGTTAAAAATATAAAAGTGTAGTTAAAAAGATAAACATGGAGTCAAAAAGAAGGAAAGGTAAAAATGGAGTTAAAAAGATAAAATGGAGGAAAGATGAAAATGCATGAAAGATAAAAATGGAATAACGGTAAAATGGGCTCAATTTTAGGTCATCAAAATTTCAAATTTTATGTATAATTTTTTAATTTTGGAAAGTCAAAATTTCAAATTTTATGTTTAATTTTGGATCATCAATTTTTTCAAATTTGATGTACAGTTTTCATGCGTAAATTGTATTTTGATCAAAAAATTTCGCGGCTCTAGGTCTCGGCTCAGATCTGGGTTCATCAGCTTAATCAGATCTGATTTGGATTCATGCTGGATGAAGGTGTCTGGATCAGATTCGATTTGATCGGACCAGACTGCTTGGCCTAGTGGAACCAATTCAAACCCAATCTAGTCAGACCCAACCAGCTCAAGGAGAGCCGCTCGCGGGGGACAATGACCGCAAGCAAGGGCGGATGGCGTAACAACGGATCACGCGTGGGAATGGTGCACAATGGACCGTGAGGTGACAAGACCACCGGATATGGGGTTGGACGGCTATGGAAGGGCGTTGGGTGGTAGGTTTAGGTGGAGGCGTTGCCGGATCAGAGAGAGAGGAGAAACTCGGGTGAGGCTTCCGGCGAGGAGGCGATCAGACGACGTCGGGCGTCATCGGGGAAGGCAGAGACGATGAAAGGTTGCTGGTTCTGGAGGAGATGGAGGGACGAGTGACGGCGGCTGAGCTCGGGGTTGATGCCGCAGGGAACTGGGAGGTCGTCGCTAGTGTAGAGGACCTCGGGGAGGTTTAGACGGTGGCGTTGGAAGGTGGCGGTCCCAACGAGATCGTCGGAGTTAATGGATGGGACGGGGTTGCTGGTCGTGGTGGAATAAAGGTGGTGGTGGGAAGAGGCGGAGCTCGGATTGGGTTTGGATGGAGGAGTTGGTCGGAGGTGGGAAAGGGGAAGGAGGTGGAGGGGTTCGCGGGGATTCTGAGGGGTGGTGGCAGCGATTGTAGGTGGAGCAATGGCGGAGACAAGGTGTGCCGGGGAAGATAAGTCGTGAGCCAACTGGCTGGAGGAGAGAGGTGAGTGAAAAGGGTGAGGAAAAGAAAGAAAAAAAAATAGAAAGGGTATTTTGGTCTATTTTGATCTAATTTGGGCTTATTAATCTAAAAAAATTGAGTATGGGATTTTTGACCAAGAGCATGGGGTTTTGGACAAAAATGAGGGCAAGATTTGGGGTTTTGGATCATGGCCATTGATAAAAAGCCTTTCTATACCTACACTCATCAATGGTAAACTTCAACAAAATTGTAGTATGCCTCAACATTCATCAAATCCATCAACAAGATCATATTGAATGATAAATTTCAGTCCAAAACCACAAAAAGTAGTTAGACTGCATCTCAAACTTAGGTTTAATAAACTTGAGCATTTGAAAGATTTTATTAACCCGGTTATGTCCTTAACCTTGGTCAAGTTAGGTTAGCTGACGGAAATAGACGGAATGCATTTGTTGATGGATTTGAGAGAATGTGCTTATGTTTCAAGTGATCGAGAGAGATCATGGTCGACTTTTCAATGTCCAAAAGATTAAACAAAGATCGGTAATTGCTGGAAATTTCCGGGCCTCTTCTCAAGGATAACCTCCACTCCCAAATGGAAATGGGGTGCTTATGTTTCAAAGTGATGATCATTCTCTCTATTTAAAGGAGAGGGGAAGCACGCAGATCCAGTCGACACAATTAATGGAGCGAGAGCAAGAGCAGAGTCTTATCCTGGTCCAAACACCACCCCAAGCCCCCCCACCCTCCGCTCATCCATCCGCCACCCTGACCTCTCTTACCAACTCTGGTGGTTGCCCACTACAACAAAAGTGATCTATGGCAACAGTCACTAGGCAACAAGGTTAAAACTGTTGCAAATAATAGTCATATGCAACGGTTAATAGCAGTTGCTTATAGGGTTAGTGCAACAATATGACAACCGTTGTCTTTTATTATATTAGACAACGGTTAACGAAACCGTTGTCTAATACTTTCAGCTTTAGCAACAATTTTTTTCTTGTGTCGCCTAAACTCACATTTTTAGTCAACGGTTAATATAGCCGTTGCCTAATAGTGTCCACTTAGGCAACAGTTTTTATTCTGTCGCCTTAACCCACACTTTTAGACGACGTTTCTTGGAGTTGTTGCCTAATACTGTCATCTTAGACAACAGTGTTTTCATCTGTCACATAAAATCACAGTTTTAGACAACAGTTTTTTCTTTTGTTGCCTACATTCATATTATATGCAATGGTTTTCCTGGTGTTACATTCTCTATCTTTGTAGGTAGCAGTTTTTTTTTATAATTTTCAAGCTCATCTTTTCTAGCAATAGTTTTAAATTTTATTTCCAAAAATTATTTTCAATTATTTGAAGTTTCATTTCCTGATCTTTTTCATAGGAATTGTTATTAATTAATTGGTAGTCTTTGTTTGAGAAAATCATGAAGTTGTTTTCTTTGTGAATTCTAGCGGTTGGATGTAAATACTCATGATGATAGTTGACATTGTGCATAAGGTGCCCCAGATTTTGTATATCAGAGGCGGGATCATATTGCACTAGCATTTTAGCTAGCCAGGGAAAGGGGTTAGGGGGTTGAGTTGATTTGATCCATTTTGTCTATGTATTTGCCATGGTTATTTACATGTCCTTGTGATGGGTTTAAATAGGATTTCATTCGAGTGGATTGAGCTAAGTGGAACTCTAGGTTGTTCGAACTGATCAGCTCCGATTATATATGTATTAGGTCGAGTTCGAGCTTCATTACTCATCTTGGAACTCTAGGTTTCTTTTTCTATGTACTGCTTTCTTAGCCTCTGGCTTAATTTATAAAATAAAAAAAAAACTTGAGTAAGGTTCATGAAGTTCGAGTTCCAGTATAGGTTCGTGAAGCTTGAGCTTGACTTGTATTATTAAAGACTGTCTGGCCGAACTGTCATCGAGCTATATATATATTAGAATTAAATATACCTGTTATACATATACAAAAAAATTAGTATATATAATTGAGCCAGCTCATGAGCTCAGAAACCAAATAATTAAAGTCCACCTTTGCCAGAATACTCGAATAATAGACACAGAGTATTCGTCTCATCAAGAACCAGCCACTTGAGATAGCTAGATTCAAGAACCAAAAATTTCATGCATAATTGAAAAGTGTCAATCATTATTTTAAAAAAGTGTCAATCAAAGGGAAATATAAAAAAAATAATGGCACCTCTATTTATCACCCCTCTTTATCAAGCTCCACCTCTTTATGGAAACTCTAATAACAAATCTCAATCACTGGATCTTGAATCAACAGCTGAGATCAAGAGAAATTAAAATTTTAATTAGAAAAGCTGGGAAGCCAAAATCTTCAATCAACAGCAAAGATCAACAGACATGGCCAAAACTTCGATCAGAAAAGCCGGGAAGCCAAAATTTATGCCCGCGGGGAACTGAGAAGCCCAGCTCATACGCCATAACATATGCATCCTAAATCCCTGTTCCTCTTTCTTCTCTTCGATCCCTAACCCCCTTCTCTCCCAGCTGGCATCTCTCTAGCTGTGGTGAGATCGCGATCAGCGGATTCCGGCGACGAGACCGACATCGCTGGGTAAGACTCTCCCCCCACTGTTTGTTAATTTACTGTTGGAAATTTTTATCCATTGAAGAATACTATTTACCTATGTTTAACACAGCTTGTTACTGTAGCTGTTTATTGCTTTCAATCAGTGAATGCTGCTTTAGATTATCAACTAGATTAGTGAATGTTGGATTGAAATAGCTGTACACTGTTAGATCTAGAGATCAGTTTGATTGGCCACGGAATAAGTATTGCATTTGTGTTTAGGCACTATTCCAGTTTTCTTTTATTGTTGTAAGCTTATGCTAATTCTGTCAGCTTTGGTTGCTACCTATTAACGCAGAAAATCAGTGAAAAAAATATAGAAAATAGGTCTAAGGCAGAGTGCATGCACCGAGCAGGTCCTCGAAGCTTTGCAAGGATACGTGAAGGACTAGTAAGCGATTTCTTTTGCATTGCCTTTCTTTTGCTTTATTTAGTATTCTTTTATTGACTTTTGGCTATTAAAATATGATGAATTTAACAACAGCGGTCAAAAAAAGAAAATGGTGCTGAGCCAACACAAGCTGAAATCTTCATAGAAACCCATAAGAGTAGAAAAAGAAAGCAGCTAGATTCAGAAACTCTAAGAAAAATTGTAAGTTTTATTATGTGATAAGTCTACTTTCAAAAACAGAGAAGTTTTAAGTTTTTATGGTAATTTTAGTTCAGTGATTGTAGTTTTTTTTTTCCTTAGACTCAACTAGAGGAGTCAATTCATAATTCTGAAGATGGTGGCATTGATGTATTCAACAAGTTTTTTGGAAAAGAAAAGGCTGGACGTGTCCGTTGTTATGGGAGGAATGTAACGCCAACATCTTTGAAAAGAAAAGTGGATTTTGAGGCCATGAAGAAGGCACATGAAGAAGAGATAAGTTCTCTCAAAACTAATTTGGAAAATGATGTGCAAAAAAAGATGGATGCTTATAAGATGGATGTAGCAAATGGAATGCATGTCGTTCTCCTTGCTCTACAACAAAGCAATCCTAGTTTAGTCATTCCAACCAATCTCTTTGCTCCATTATTGGGCTCAAATCATGGTACTGAACCTTGTGGACGAGATGAGACACCACAAACACTTGTAGGGTCATCCGCATCAACACATAATCTACCATTGCAGCAGGTACTCTTTCATTCATAATTCTCTTGTTTCGTTCATCTTAGACTACTTTTATATCTGTTGGTTTTGAGTTTTTAAGACCAAGCTATGTTTGTGGGGCTTTTTATGCTTATAAGTTTTGCCTATGAAATGCAAGGCCCCTTAGAAGATGGCATAAGATTCCATTTGAAATCTTGCCAGAAGTTGGGAAATTAGTGCTATTTATCATTTTGCATAATGAAATTGTATAGCTGCTTCTCAAAGACAAAGATGACATGGTTATGTAGCTAATACTTTGTCTTTCCCTTGCGTTGAAACCCAGGGACATGGATTTGATCCACCCCCTATCGATCAGAGAACTTAATATACATGCATGTATATATAACAATTAATGTGTCCCACATGATGCTAATTAAATATATTCTTTGAACCTCTAGAGACGCATTTATGATGTTGATCTACAAAGAATAGTGCTGAGAGATAGACAAGCTATAATGGACGGAAACAGTGCACAGAGAAGGGTTCCCACAGCATGCAGGACTGTTCACATACACGATGTAACATTAAGCATCTACTGTTCATGATTTTGAGATAGTTCCACATATATAGCTACATACGTAAATCATATCTCTTTCTTTGTTTGTTATTCTGCTTGTAATACACTCTTACTCTTATAGATACAGACGTTTTAGAGCTTAATCAAAGTTTCCATCTCTAATTTAAGTTTGCTTTGATCCATGTAGCTGGGTCCATGAATACAAGTATTAGTATTTGCACTAGCAGTGATAAGTGATATATAGCTACATTCCCAACTTCCAATTGCAGCATCTTGTTAGTATTTGTAATACACTTTATGAGTAAGTGCTTAAGCTTAGTGTGCTACTGCTACTTAGAGGGACATCTTGTTAGTATTCCAAACTATGTTTGTGGGGCTTTCAAGAATACTATTCCGCAAACAGCTCCATGACCTTCGAGGAGGACTGAAAACAATAGTCTCAATTAGATCCGTGGATACCATGTTCTTGTGAAGAAGTATTAATATATATATGCTTTTTAATTTGATGATTTTTCTATGTAAGAATTGCATGCTAAAGTGGCGTGCACTTAATTTTCTTTTTCTTGTCACAGATTGTCAGGAATCAGCTTCAGCAAGGGGAAGAAAGTTTATCAGCTACTAATGAAGAACATATTGATGTTGGTAATATGGGAGATGAAGATCTTGATGATGTGCTTGGAGATGATGTTTAGTGCCTTGTGGTTTTAGTGCCAGTCAAAGAAGATGAAGAATTTTTGTGTTAATTAATGTAGTCAAATACTTATTTTTGACTTAAACTAGAATGGTCATGAGAGTGATTGATATATTAGTCTTTTTCTATCACAGTTTATTATCTAAACATTGGTATGTTTTAAGATTTTCCATATTGTACCTTGACCATCAGTTTAATGGATTTATTTGTTTAAATTATTTCACATGAGTTTCTTTTACTTCTTTAGTACAAGTAATAAGAGCAGAATTACTGCTTATGAAAAAAACTATTTTGTTATATAAAATTTATAAACTTGTTGCTTATATAATTAGAAACCATTGTACAAAACTTATAAATTCGTTGCCTATAAGAATTACAATCTATTGCGTAAACATTGGAAACCTGTTGTATATGAACAATCAGGAACCGCTGCATAAAAAATAGAAATCCGTTGCATATAAAAAATTAAAAAACGTTGTCTAAATTTACAAAACCGTTGCATATAAAAACTAGAAACTGTTGTTTAAAATCTGCAAACCCGTTGTTTATAAAAACTATAACCGTTGCATAAAAAATAGGAACCCGTTGCTTATAAAAATTAAAAACCGTTGTGCAAACCTTATGAACGCGTTGCCTATAAAAACTATAAACCGTTACATAAAATTGCAACTCCGCTGCCTATAAAACTAATAACCGTTGCGTATAAAAATCGAAAAATGTTGCGTAAAATTGTTATAAACCGTTGCCAAAGTCATATGCAAACTGTTATGTTAGGATTGGTAATAACCGTTGCATATTGTGAATATCCTGCAACGCTTCATTTGTTGTTGCCTATTATTTATGAAAATCTGTTGCCTATCTGAATAGGCAACAAAGGAGAATGCAACGGGTCAAATAACCGTTGCCGTGCATTTTAGCAACGGTTTTATCTACTGTAGCAACGGTTTTTGACGGTTGTTGCATACGCAAAATGTTGTAGTGTTGCAAGGTATGTCTTGTTTTTGTTTTTTTTTCCCTTTTCAAAAATGGATTAGTGGACTATAAATGCTAATCCTATTGTTTTAGTTTTTCTGCTAAAAAGGTTTGGAAGGAAGACTTTTCTTGCACTTTGAATTTCTATAACCTCCAGATCTTGAATGTTTTGCATGCACTTTTCTTCTCCGAACCGTGCTTACCGACGGTTCACACAACCGAAGCCCATGGCGATCGACCTTGCATATATGTTTTATTGTACAGTAGTTCTTATGCACACCTCCAAAGATTGAAGGGCTTTGATTGGGGTACATGCAAGAGCGGAGCCAGAAAATTTTTCTGCCCTGGGCTTACTAAAGCTAAAGGGAAAAAAAATCACCAATTTATCTATTTAATTTGGTAACTGTGATTACACAAATGCATGTAGAAGGTTTAGAAAATATATCAAAAAAAAATGAATACTATTTCTTTTTAGAATATATGATACTCAAGACATTTAATTGAATATAATAGGGCTCTTATGGGTTAAGCTTGAACTTAACCTGGGCTGGGGTTCAATTCAAGCTGGACTGGGCCTAAATATTACTTAATATATACCTAATAATTGCTAAATTTTTAATTATGCTACCTGGGCTGGAGCCCACCTTAGTCTTTAAGGTGGCTCCGCCCTTGGTTTATACCCCAGTAGGTGGCATTCAGGGGGGCTATGCCACCTTTGCCATCTCCCTCTCATTCTCTCTCACTCTTCTCCACTCTCTCTTTTTCATTCTCTCTATCTCTCTCCTCTCATGTGTGTGTACATGACCCCACAGCCATGTACACAAGACATTTCTCAAGATTGAAAGACTCTGAATTAGCTTGTCTTATTATGCAAGTATATATCATCTATGGTCGTTATTTGTTGATTAACAGATTACTCCAACATCGAGTACGGTATGCATAAATGTGGAAAATGACTTGCATGAGGCTGCACGATGCAATGATGCAAATATGGCGAGAGACGCATTGCTACTGGGAGATCGCCTATTGATCTGTGCACCAAGCAAAGCTGGTGAATCTCCACTCTACTTGGCTATTGTTGCAGGGTCCTATCGTGTGGTGGACGTGCTGCTGAACTATTTGGTTGAACAACAAATGCATTCCAATACTTTTGGAGCAGCCTATGCAGGTCCTGGAGGGAAGACAGCCTTGCATGCCGCCGTCCTCGATAAAAAAAGTATATGTCATGCACTTTGGTATTGTTTTTGTCTTTATGATATGCTTTTCAAAGACTTACTCGATGGTGTGAATCTTGTCTTTAGTTTTTAGTTTTTCTTCATGTCTTAGGCTCTTAGCCTTTGCTTGCTTAACTCATCGGAAAGAGAAAAGAAAAGACAATGAATGATATGCCAATTTATAATCATGATTCTACTATTTACAAATCTCATTTTTCAAGGAGTACGTGTATAAACTATATTTTACTAGTGATTTAGTATGGTATCCGGGTGTTGAGTTTTCCAAGGAGTGTATAAAAACAATTCCTATTACTTTTCTGTTTCTATAGTTAATTAGTTCAGCCTTTTTATTTTGGCTTAAGGGGCAACTGTCCTACATTTCCAATAAAAACCTATTCTTGAAAGAGAAAGGTTTTGCTTGACATGTTCCTCCTCTGGATAAGGATAATGTGGTCAAACGCTGCAAAATCTAAAATACAACACAAACCATATATAAAAGGGGAAACAAATGATAATCATGGATATAGGTGGTTCGGTTTATATTGCTATTTTTAGAAGCAAGCATAAATCTCTATGACAACGTACGTAGTATCGTGCTGTCAGATATCACCCAACGGTTATTGCAGTCAGAGAAAAGTCTCGCAAGAAGGGCAGATGACTCCGGAGACCTTCCCATCCATTATGCAGCATCTTACGGTGATTTAGATATGGTGAAGCTGCTCCTGAATCATGACCAAGATACAGCGTCTATAAGAGATGGAAAGGGCTCTACGATATTACATATTGCAGCCGGCATGGGCTTTCCTAAAGTCATTAAGGAGGTCATACGAACTCGTCCTGAAATTACCGAAGATGTTGACTACCATGGGAAGAATTTTCTTCATGTTGCAGCCGAGAGTGGCAAGAATAATGTTCTCCAACTTGCCTGGGGAGTTCGGGTTTTCCATCTTCACTTCAAAGTTCCGAGGCTCAAAACACTTGTAAATAGGCAGGATTACGATGGGAATACACCATTGCATCTCGCCATTAAAGAAGGATACTATAGTTGTATTATGTATCTCGTGCACAGGAAAGGAATACAGCTCAACATCACCAACAATGCTGGTCTTAAACCTCTTGATCTTTTACGGAAGAGCATGAGATCCGATCCAATGTGGTGGGTATGTAACACAACTTTACTCTCTCTTTCTTTGAAACAGAGCATGCGACATGAGGGGAGTTTTCTTTCCCTCGTACCATTACTTCACTCATATTATCATACCAACGATTCATATTCGTTTGAATCTCATCCAACAGTTCAGTCCATCAACAAAATGCTGACTTGAATTCAGATGTTAAAGATCCGAGTCATTGGATGAGATTTAGACATGTCTGAGCCGTTGCATGAAGTGCATTTAGCGGTTGTACTTAACACTTCACTCATGCTAACTGAAATTACTGATCAGTTACTCTAATGTCTAATCAATTTCGCGTGGACAATTAATTAATACAGGTAGTTGCCGCGGAATCCATGGCTTCTGCTGGAGCAATGTTCAGTCCCCAGAGGGGAGATCTTCCAGGAATGATGGAGGATGTAGATCCTGCCATTGCGGAGAACAGCAAGAAAATGTCGGATAATCTTCTACTGGTCTCAATGCTAATAGCCACCATCACCTTCGCCGCCGGTTTCAGAGTACCGGGAGGGTTCGGTTCCGATACTAGCAAGAGTCCAGGCGTGGCTGTTCTAGCGGATTCCCCTTATTTCTTTTTATTCCTAGTCACTGACACCTTCGCCGTGGTAGTCTCTATCTATGCATCCTTTCTGTTCATTATGGGCCAGCGAAATGAACGGATTAGGAGAGGCATCAACCTTTTGGTGACGTATCTCGTCCAGGTCACTATGCTTGCATGCATGTTTGCTTTCATTCTGGGAGTTACTGCATTCCTACCAGCAGATAGTTTCGCTATTCGGCACACCCCACTGATCTCAACGGTCGCAGCCCTACTCTTCCTGCATTCATACGGGATGAATCGTGCCGTTAACGTAGTGGATGAGTTGAAAGCAACAAAAGTATTGATCGTAGCAGGATGTAAACGTTTGTTGAAGGCAGAGAGAGCACAAACGACGCAAGGCCTCAATCAGGCGTACCTTTATCACACTGGCTTGAGACGGGATGTCCTTGTCTATGCTCAAGCATTTAGTTCTGTTGTGATTTTATTTATATGCATCGTACTTTATTACGCAGCTGGCGCGCATCTAATTTTCTTTTAGAAGAAACACAATAGGATTCAAAGGAGATCCCTCTTCCTCTTGGCCTTCTCCTTCTCCTTCTCCTACACCGTGGTGATGGAGCCAAGAAGACAACTACCTGGTACATGGTGTCGCCTGTAGCTTGGACATCACAAGTCGCAGCCTAGTTGCAACAAGTTATGCAGGGGAATTATATATATTGTGTCATATAATTTATGATGTTGAAAAGTAAGACCAGTCATGAGTACATCTATTGTCACATTCTCTACATTCCTCTTTGCATAACTTTTTTTTTTTTTTTAAATTGAATTTTTAATCCTGGTTTATTTTAACCCTGGTTTATTGCGGGCGATGATACCCTTACAAACTTCCAACCCCATCAGAAAGCCCAGCAAAAGGATTTGAACCCAAGACCACCTTACAAATATAGGTATGTTCTTAGCTGAAGATGTGCAAAGCATCCAGAAAACAGAACCAGGGAAACACTCTGCAGAGTTTGAAAGATTATGTCTATGAATCGAAGATGGATTAACAGTCATTACTGCGCTGATCGATAGGGTCCATACCAATTTCTTGCCAGTAATTTACGGACAAGATTCAAACACTCTTAACAAATGATACATATTACATGCCGAGTATGTTCATCTTAATCTACATATTCTGCAGCTAAAAGGAAGAAACAAATACAATAAAGCGCAAATATGTACTAATAAATATGCCAGACGATTCTGCTGAATGCAGACAGATCCAATATGCATCTACTCTTAGCTGGGTATGTAATTAACCAACATGAAAGTTGGACACATCAGCTTAGTTGAATCCAAAACGACCATTTGGACCTGAATTAGCTAGGTTGCTATGGACCATCTTCAATTAATAGGCTGGGTGATCCAAGTCCAAGGCACATAACAATTGATCAGTAATTGGATGCGAACCCAGTAAGTCCTGATCAGAAGTTTGAATCCTTTTATTAGATATGATTCCATACAGGGTTAATTCAGCCATATATGACTGTTATGCTACTCTCCCTCGGCGAGATTACTATTTTCCCAATCTAATATTCCTCATGCATATAATGAAGGTTTGATTCTTTCATGCATGAGTCCTCCCTGTTTCCTATTTCTACTCCCATCTATACAAAACAAACCATCCCTACGTACTTCAAATGGAGAGATGAGAGAATTTGGACGATAATTTTCCACCCTTAGTTTTCCACCTAACGATAGGGAGCTGTGTGACGACTTTCTCTTCCTCCACCACCAACACCACCACCTCCTCCTCTTCTTCCTCTTCTTGTTCTTCTTTTTCTATCACGTCTCCCTCTTCTTCCTTTTCGTCTTCTTCCTCTTCCTCTTCTTGTTCGTTTCTTATTCCTCCTCTTGTTCTTCTTAAGAAAGAAAAGAGAACAAGAGGAAGAGCAATAAGTAATCTAAAATTATGTTTTGATTGTTGGTATCTTTATTTCGAGTTGGAGGTATATTTATACTATTCATGCTTTAATTTGAAACTTTTTTTATTAAAAAAAATGAGCCCGAAGGTTGGGTACATCTAGGGATGGCAACGGGGCGGGATGGGGCGGGGTCCCCCTTCCCCCGACCCCGACCCCGCAACCCAACCCCAAACCCCATCCCGCCCCGCCCCGATAGTGACTACACCCCGACCCCGACCCCGCCCCGCACAACCCCGCCCCGCCCCGTCCCGTTCAAATTTTTTTTGACACATTGAATATATTATATTTAATAATACATTAAAGATTTATCATTTTAAAAAACAATCCAAACAAAACTTTTCTCTATAAAATGATACGAACGTAAATTGTATCAATAATAACTCAAAAATATTATCCATACATGATTAAGTTAATACTTTTTAGGAAAATGAATTATTGTGAGGTAATATATCACTATATTAATTATTATAAATATCTAATCGGGGCGGGGCGGGACGGGGGTGTCCTACCCCGACCCCGCCCCGACCCCGACCCCGATCGGGGTTTTACAAATTTCCCCCAACCCCGATTCCGACCCCGTTTAGGGCCCCCCGACCCCGCCCCATTAGGGACGGGGCGGGGCGGGACCCCGTCGGGGCGGGGCAAATTGCCATCCCTAGGTACATCAACTAGCTGGCAGGCTCCCCCTAATCAGGGTCACCAATCCTAGGAACTAAATCCCTGGTTTGAACACTCTCAGCCAATAATACAATTATTTCCCTTACTTGGCGAGCCACCTAGTCCGCACGTGCATTGTCCTCCCGTGGGATATGAAGCATCCAGAAGCCACGTAGAGCACCGATGCTCCACCATATCTCCTGCAACAACTGAATAAGGTGATACGACGCAACATACGACCCTCCACCAGGGCCACAACTACCAATGAGTCCGACTGGACCACCATATCCGCAATACCTCGTCATCTTCCTTCCAAGAGAGCCAACTGTATGGCCGCCAACACACCAATATGAACACCATCCGGGGACGCCAGTAGGACTTTTGATGTCGTCCAAGCCACCGTATTTGCATCCTCAAGACAGACCATGCCAAGAGCAATGTTAGCGCAGAAGCAACGGATCTCGATCACAAATTGATGTTTGCAAACCTTTTAATGATGCACAAAACTACGGAGAAAGAAAAAACACAAGACAAACAAATCACAAGAAAACATGGGACATCGGGATTTACGTGGTTCGGAGACAAACCTCCTACATCCACGAGAAGAGCATGCCAAAGAGATCCACTATGATGTGAAAGATTACGAACTAGCTAGCTTGGAGGAACACCAAGCTTAATCTCCCACACCCTTCTCTCTATCTCTCAGTTCTCTCTTTTTTCTTCTCTGCCGCAGCAGCCCACACAAGGACGCCTCAATGTTTAACCCCCGTACCTACCCTCTTTTGATGTTAGGCCAAAAATACCTAAACCCAATGGATCCCACCTAACCTATTTAAGATAGGCATCAATAGTATAAGAGAGAGTAATGAGTCCATATGTGACTCATACTCTATACAAAAATAATAGCTAGAGACTTAATAAGAGAATTGGGTTGCACCGAATTTTCAGTCAACATCAACAGAGCAATGCCGAAATTATCCGTCCACTGAAGCGTCGACTTCAATAGTGACTCCACCCCATTGAGGGCGCCTTCCTTGCTACTGCTTCTTTTGATAAGGAAGCATAGGGTACTCTCTTGCTAGCCATTTAAATCTCCTTGCAATGAGACGGTGGTCAAAAGCCAACTCTTGATACACAACATCACACTGGCCTTTCCAAATCACCCACAAGCTATATGCCACCGCCGTGCGCAAGAGGACACGCCGCTCTTCCTTAGAGGCTTTTGATAAGATCAAGGCCGCAGCAGACGTCTGCAGCACAAGATCGTTCCTCTATTAATGGTGGAGGCACACCCTTGATCCAATTAATGGCTGGAAACCCCTGTCTTTTCTATTATGAAGAAGATGATGAATTACATGACTTCAACTTTTAAATACCCAAACCCTAATGACTCAATGAACTAGACATCCTCCTAAATCACAGCCGTCCAATAGTCCGGCTGATCACTCCTAAGCCGTACGCCACAAGCAGCTGATAAGAAGTGAAAAGTGCATAAATCACCCTTTCAACTTAGCCTTGTTAGTCTCCGAGCAAGGCCTTACTGACGATTACTACCCTATGACAGGTACAAGAGCCCTCAATGAGGATTGGATCAAGTTCCGAGCTTAAACGAAGTCATTCGGGCCAGTTTTTATGAAGAAGATCGATCCTTTATTGAAGAAGGATCGATCCTTTGAAGTACATTAAGAAGAATCCAATCGGGACAACAAGGATCGATTCTCCATAAAGAGAAGATCGATCCCTTATGCGCATTTTTCAGCGACAGAGCGCAAGTTCTGAAGGATCGATCTCTTATGTGCATTTTCCAGTGACAGAGCGCAACATTCTCTAGGATCGATCTCCATCCACTATAGGATAGATCTTCATCGGGGCGCAGCCAGAACTCAAGAGCAAAGATCGATCCTTTCCTATAGGAGGATCGATCCTCCACGGGACCAGCGATCACACGGAAGAGGAAGATCGATCCTCTCCCTTACGAGGATCGATCCTTTTGTGCCAGCCGAGCAAAATCAATGGTCCAGATCTAATCCGAGGGGGGAGGCTTGTTTACTATAAATAGACCCCTTATGGGGGATTTTAGGGATCTTCTCTTAGTCCTTTCTCCAGCCTTTCTAGTTTCCTTACCCAATTGAGAGGAGGACTTCTTGGAGGAAATCCATGGGAGGAGAGCTTCATCAACCTCCATCCATGGATCGATCCAAGATGAGTAGCTAACTTTCTTTCTCTTGGGATTTCCATGTAGTTGTAGGATTCTTTTGTAGTTTTCTTAGGGTTTTTGAGGTGTAATCTTTAGGGATGATCTATTGTATGGATTTGAGCATGATTTCTTTATCTTTGTACATGGATCTTTTATGTTGAATGGATGAATGCCCTTCTTTGGTATGAGCTAGAACTTGTGCATGATGGGTGTTTGTTGTTATGCCCCAATGAGTTGGATGTACTAGAAACACATCCAATTCCATTGGGAGGATAAATCGCCCTAGATTAGAGATTAGGGATGCTAGAACCATCCCTATCTCTAAATTAGAGGATCCATTCTATCTTTATCTTGCATTGGATTCGAGGTGCTAGAACCATCTCGATCCAATGCCCGACCCCATACAATACCTTTTCCTTGCGACGAATCGATCTTAATCGAAGGTTCGTCAGCGACGATAGAAGCTAATCACTCATTCGTCGACTTTGTGAATGTGATTCTGTCCAATGGATGATTCTAACCCGACTTCCGTTGAGCGATAAGTGAGACTAACCACCCGCTTGTCGACTTCTTAATTTCGATCGTCCCAATTAGATTACACACATCAATTCCTTAGGATGCTACACTAGAACCTACAATGAAATGGAAGTCCCAAGGCCTCTCTATATTAGTTTTATTTCTCTATACTTAGTTAATTACTTCAATCATCATTAATCCAAAACCCAAATTATTTTAGCTAATTGTTTGGAGTTATCTATCGAGTACGGTAGTCAATTCTCATTTCCCTGTGGATCGACCCGGACTCCCGCTAACTACGTAGTAGTTAGTTAGGATTCGGTATAAATTGTAATCTCGACGCCCTAGTCACTTTTAACGACGAGTGGTTTCGGCGCGTCAAGATTTTGGCGCCGTTGCCGGGGACTTGTTGATTTGAATTTCTTACTTGATAAATTCCTTCTTTCAATTAGGTTGATTTACTTCCTTTTATTACAAAATACCAAAAATAGAACGTTGCTTATATTGTATATCTTTTTGTGTTTGTAGGTGAAGCTTCCGAGCGGCGAAGCGACTCATCTACGGGCGAAGATACAAAGTTCTTGGACCAGCCCACTGTAATGTATCTTTTACCTTGTATGGTCCAAGTTCTCATATGTGTGAATGAGTATGCATGAGGATTCAGATCTAGATATCACATTGCAAGAATTCTTAGATTCTAGGACATCTTCAAGCATACCCTTGCATAAGGACCTCCCGCTTCCTCAAGTCATGGATGAGCCCAACCCGGACCCCAATCCTAATGTCAATCCTATCCCGGACCGTAGGAGTATGAAGGATTACTATGTCCCTTCTACATTTGCACCCACTTCGGGTATACAACAACCCATTGTTCAAGCCGCACACTACGAGTTTAAGCCTCAATTCCTTCAATTCCTTCCAAACTTTCACGGCTTGAGTAATGAGGACCCTTACTACCATCTAGAAGATTTTCTTGAAAAGAGTTCCACGGTCAAAATTCCAAATTTTAGTGAGGATGCAATGAGATTGAAATTGTTTCCATTCACCTTGAAGGGCAAAGCCAAGCATTGGTTAGGTTCCCTTGAGCCCCAAACGATCACCACATGGGACCAATTACAAAGTGCTTTTCTTGAAAAGTTCTACCCTATAGCAAAGACTCATGAAATGAGGACCCAAATAGCAACCTTTCGTCAAGAAGATGACGAACCTTTTCATGATGTTTGGGATAGGTTTAAGGAACTTATTAGGAAATGCCCACACCATAAATTTCCTAAGTGGTCCCTCGTTGATTATTTCTACAATGGTCTTAGAATACGTCATCAACAAGACGTAGACACCGCTTGTGGTGGGGTGTTCATGACCAATCCATACGATGACTCATGGGTTTTATTTGGAAAGCTTGCCATTAATTCCCAAAACCATGCCTTCACTTCAAGAAATGTTAGGGATACTTCAAGCCCTAAGGGACAATCCAACTCTAGAGGAGTGTTAGAGTTATCCGAAGCCACCCGTGTTGCACAACAAATTGATACTCTAAGTAGAAAATTTGATCAAGTGCTTGCTCATTCTTTGAATCAAATTCCTACTCCTTCTTCATCGAGTTACCCACCTAATTCTCCATCATTGGGAGAACTTTGCTTCTTATGTTCGACTCCCGGTCACCTAGTTACCGAATGCCATTTGGCATGTGATTATCCGGAGCTCGTGCAAGAGCACATTAATGCGGTCTTTAATCAATCAAAGCCTACCTATGACCCTTACTCGAATACATACAATCCCGGTCTTAGAGATCATCCAAATTTCTCATGGAAAAATCCCGGCCAACAACCTCCAAATTCATACAATTCTAGGCCTCCGATTGCGGGCAATCAAGCCCCAAGCTACCCTCCTAAGTACCAAGCGCCATATCATTCTAACCAACCTCCACAAAATCAAACCACCTACCGGCCACCTCAAGCCCCTCATGCATATCCATCTCAAGTGCCAAGTTATCCTCAATCATCTCATCTTCCAAATTGGAATCAAAGGCCACCTGGGCCTTCCTCATACCAAGCTCCCTATCAAGCCCATCAAGCCCCTCAAGCTCCGAAACGTGATCCTTGTATTGAGGAAAGGCTTCTCAAGGCTTTGGATTCTTTTGAGTCAAGTACCCAACTTTTGCATTCTCATTCCCAATCCATTGCAAAGTTGGAAGTGCAAATAGGCCAATTGGCCAATACTATGGCAAGAAGGGAGGAGGGTAGACTTCCTAGTCAACCCATAGCAAACCCTAAAGGCCAACATTTTGTCGATTCCACTCACGAGGAAGTGCAAGCGGTCACTACCCTCCGAAGTAGAAAGATTTTTCCTAATGTTGAGATGGCCAAAGACACCACATTAGGGCAAGGGCATGACCATCATTTGTCTACTTCAATGAATGACTCTCAAGCATCACCTCATCATGCCCCTCATGATTCTTCGAATCCATTACCACCTCTCAATGAAACTGAACCTATCTCACTCGATCCATTACCAACCAAAGCATACATTCCTAAGGCTCCATACCCTCAAGCACTAGTTGATCCTCAAGTCACATCCAACCTTGGAAGAGTGGCAAGTATGAGGAGATGCTAGAACTATTCAAGAAGGTCCACATCAACCTTCCCTTGTTGGACGCGATTAAGCAAGTGCCTTCTTACGCCAAATTTTTGAAGGACTTGTGTACTCATAAGAGGCAATCCAAATCTCATGTCTCTAAAAAGCTCTTCCTAACTGAACAAGTTAGCTCTATTCTTCAACTCGATCTACCTCCAAAATTAAGAGACCCCGGCACTCCTACTATTTCTTGCATCATAGGAGATCAATTGATTGAGGGGGCTCTTCTTGATTTAGGAGCTAGTGTGAATCTTATGCCATACTCCTTATTTTGTAAGTTTGGCTTAGGAGAGCTCAAGCCGACCTCGATGACGTTGCAATTGGCCGATAGATCTATCAAGACACCACGGGGTGTTCTTGAAGATATATTAGTCAATGTCGATAGATGTGTTTTCCCGGTCGATTTCGTTGTACTTGACATGGAACCGGGTGTTAGACATAAGAAATCCATTCCCATCATACTTGGCCGACCTTTCTTGGCTACGGCCAATGCATGCATCAATTGTAGAAGTGGCATCATGACCGTTACCTTCGGGAATATGGAGTTGAAATTAAATATTTTTGATGCTACTAAACAATCTATGCATGGGAGTGAATGTTTTATGATCGATTCTTTGGTGGATGATGATATTGTTGATGAATGTGCAAATGATGTGATGGTTGTGAATTTTGATATGGATGATGCTTGTGAATCATTTGTTGATGCTTGTGATGACTCTTTATCGAGTAGGGATGAGGTTTTGAATTTTGATGAGTTGCCGATTTGTGAAGAGGATTTTCCGGGTTTACGTGATGAAGTGTTGACTTTCAATGATTTTTCGATGGTTTTTAATGCGTTGCAAGATGCGGACTTACCCACTTCGGATTTACTCGATGAATTTGAACATGCTTGTGCCATGGCCTTTCGAAAAACTTCTTTTGAGCCATTGCCACCTATATCCTCCACACCGGCACCCCCATCTTTGATTAAGCCTCCAACCTTAGAGTTGAAACCCTTGCCATCCAATTTGAAATATGAATATCTTGGGCCAAATTGCTCCCTCCCGGTAATTATCTCTTCATCCTTGACTCTTGCACAAGAGGGAAAACTCATTAAGGTGCTCACCAAGCACAAGAGGGTCATTGGGTGGTCCATTGCCGACCTCAAGAGAATAGACCCATCTATATGCATGCATCGCATACATTTAGAAGATGAGTCTAAGAGTGTCATAGAGTTTCAACGTCGATTGAACCCAAACATGAGGGAAGTTGTGTTGAAGGAGGTTTTTAAACTCCTTGAGGCGGGCGTCATTTTCCCTATCTCGGACTCCAAATGGGTGAGTCCAACCCAAGTAGTGCCCAAGAAATCGGGCATTACCGTGATTAAGAATGAGAGGAGAGAAAGCATTGCTACTCGCCAAACTACGGGATTGCGAGTATGTATTGATTACCGGAAGTTGAATTCATTCACTAGAAAAGACCATTTTCCACTTCCTTTCATCGACCAAATTTTGGAGAGACTTGTCGGGCAAAGTTTCTATTGTTTCCTTGATGGCTACTCCGGATATAACCAAGTGGCAATTGATCCTAAGGACCAAGAGAAAACGACATTTACTTGTCCTTTTGGTACTTTCGCCTACCGTCGTATGCCCTTTGGTCTTTGTAATGCACCGGCAACGTTTCAACGTTGCATGTTAGCCATCTTTGGAGACATGATCGAACACTTTCTAGAGATCTTCGTGGATGATTTTTCAGTCTTTGGCCAATCTTTTGACTCTTGCCTTGAGAATCTTACTAAAGTCTTAGCTAGGTGTGAGGAAACAAACCTAGTCTTGAGTTGGGAGAAGAGTCATTTTATGGTAAATGAGGGGATTGTATTGGGCCATGTTGTTTCAAGTAGGGGGATCGAAGTTGATAAGGCCAAACTTGAGCTCATCTCTAAACTTCCTCCTCCATCATCGGTTCGACAAATCCGATCTTTTCTTGGGCATGCGGGTTTCTATCGTCGCTTCATCAAGGATTTTAGCAAAATTTCTCGTCCCCTTTGTGCCTTACTTGCTAAAGATGTTTCTTTCAACTTTGATGACCTTACATGCATGCCTATACTACTCTTCGCGAGGCCTTGTCTTCCGCACCCATTGTGCACGCACCCGACTATTCACTTCCGTTTGAAATCATGTGTGACGCCTCGGATTATGCCGTGGGCGCCGTTTTCGGTCAACGGATGGACAAACTCCCTCACGTCATATGCTACGCTAGCAAAACCTTAAATGATGCTCAAGTCAACTACACGACTACTGAGAAAGAGTTGCTAGCGGTAGTCTTTTCCTTGGAGAAATTTCGATCCTACCTCCTTGGTTCCAAAATCATTATCTTTACCGATCATGCCACTTTGCGGTATTTGTTTTCCAAGAAGGATGCCAAGCCACGCTTACTCCGATGGATCTTGCTTCTCCAAGAGTTCAATCTTGAATTTAAGGATAAAAAGGGCTCCTCTAATGTTGTAGCAGATCATCTCTCTAGGCTATCGTCCGAGCACATCTTAGACTCTATTCCAATCAATGAGTTGTTCCCAGATGAGCATCTTTTGGCCATCGATCAATTTCCCAAGCCGTGGTTTGCTCATATTGTCAATTATCTCACCACCGGGCAAATTCCACTCTTTTGGTCCAAAAATGATCAAAACAAATTCTTCTCACATATCAAGAACTATTTTTGGCATGATCCATACTTGCTCAAACGATGCCCGGACCAATTGTTGAGAAGATGTGTTCCCGAATCGGAAGTTACGTCCATCATCACTCATTGTGATTCTCATCCTTGTGGTGGACATTTCTCCGGTAGGAAGACCACCGCAAAGATCTTTGAATGCGGCTTCTATTGGCCCACCATATTCTGTGATTCGCATAATTTTGTCAAAGCTTGCCTCCGGTGTCAACAAGTTGGCACAATTTCTAGACGAAATGAAATGCCCCAAACTCCCATTCTTGTTTGTGAAGTTTTCGATGTGTGGGGTATTGATTTTATGGGGCCATTCTCTCAATCAAATGGCTACTTATACATTTTGGTAGGGGTGGATTATGTTTCCAAATGGGTGAAGGCAATTTCCACAAAAACAAATGATCATAAAGCCGTGTTGAAATTCTTGCATGCTAATATTTTCACTCGTTTCGGTTTCCCGAGGACCATCATAAGCGATGGTGGCCCTCACTTCACCAACCGGCATTTTAAATCTATGTGAAAAATATGAAATTACCCATAAGGTAGCCACGCCTTACCACCCTCAAACTAGTGACCAAGTTGAGGTGTCCAATCGTGAGATCAAGCGGATCTTAGAAAAAGTTGTGAGAATTGACCGGAGGGATTGGGCATTTAAGCTCAATGATGCCTTGTGGGCCTATCGAACGGCCTACAAGACACCAATCGGGATGTCGCCATTTCGATTGGTCTTCGGAAAACCTTGCCATCTTCCTGTAGAGATTCAACATAGAGCGTTTTGGGCAATTCAAGCTCTCAATTGGGACGCTAATGATATTTCAAGCAATATGAAACTCCAACTTCATGAGCTTGAAGAAATTCGAAATGAGGCTTACGAGAATACCAAAATCTACAAGGCCCGGACTAAAGTTTTTCATGATAAACTCATAGTTCGGAAAACCTTTGATGTTGGGGATAAGGTTTGGCTCTACAATTCACGTCTTCGGCTTTTCTCGGGAAAACTTAAGACTAAGTGGGATGGTCCATTTGATGTCACTAAGGTTTTCACCCATGGAGTTGTTGAGGTGCAAAATCCTTTCTCAGGTGCTACATTCACTGTCAATGGCCAACGTTTGAAACCTTATATTCATAGTTTCCCTCTTGACATCACTCTTGAGCCAACTGTTATGTTGGCGGAACCATACGATACTTGAGCTTTATTGCGTCTAGCTATAGACGGTAAATTTACAGCTTGATGGGAGGCAACCCATCCTTTCTTCGTATTTTTCTGAATTTGTTTGTTATTTCTTCTTTGCATGATTGATTGTTTTTCCCATTATTTGCATGTTTGATTTTGGTGTGTTTTTGAGTTGATCTTTGTTTGAATAAGTGTGATGTCGAGATGGTATGTTGAATTCGTGGGATGATTGATGAGTTGTCTGAGTTGAAGGGTTTGTATTGTGGTATTTTAATGCCTAAGGAGCCTAGTATTCATGCTTGAGGTGTGTGGGGCGAATTCTCAAGTTTTCAGCCCAGTTTTGCAGTTTGGTATATAAAAGATCGATCTTCCAAGCGGAGAGGATCGATCCTTTATGTCCGATTGAATATAAGCTGGAACCTGGGGACGAAGGATCGATCCTTATCTACCTCAAGATCGATCTCTTTTGCGAATTTATTCGTGACAGGAGGATGGTTTTGAGGTGATCGATCCTTCTCTACCTCAAGATCGATCTCTTTTGCGAATTTATTCGTGACAGGGGGATGGTTTTGAGGTGATCGATCCTTCCCTACCTAAAGATCGATCTCTTTTGCGAATTTATTCGTGACAGGGGGATGGTTTTGAGGTAATCGATCCTTCTCTACCTCAAGATCGATCTCTTTTGCGAATTTATTCGTGACAGGGGGATGGTTTTGAGGTGATCGATCCTTCACTACCTAAAGATCGATCTTACTCACTTGGACACGTTGGCACGACTTAAGTTTGAACCGTTATGATGCCGCCACGTGGCCAAAGATCGATCTTCCTCTTGAGGAAGATCGATCCTTGGCTGGGTTTTGAAAAAAAAATATAACCCTAGCTGGATCGACTTAGGGCTCTCAAGCCCTAAGATCGATCCCCCTTTCCCCCTTTCTTCCCTCACGCAAGCCACCTCGCCGTTCTTCGTCTCCGCCTCCGATGCAAATCGCCGCCGCCGACCATCGAGCTGCCACCCTTCATCTCCCAGTGCCTCCCCGACCCCTCCCCTTCACTCCTCTTCCCTCAATCGACCCCGCCGCCGTCTACATTTCTTGCTCACCTCCGCTCGAGCCACCGGTGTCGCCGCATCCTCCAAGCTCCTCGTCGCCGGCCACCTTCGTTGTTCCACTTCACCCCAAGGCGACTTCATCCTCTCCACTCACCTCCGATGGTTCTCAAGCACAACGCCGCCACCAAGAAGGCCGCCGCTTCATCTTCCACACCACCGGCACGACCTCCCTCCACACCTTCGGCTAGACCTCCGGCTTCACCATCACCTCCACGAGCTTCCACCCCTCCGGCTTCACCATCTTCCCCACAAGCCTCCCCCACTCGAGCTTCCATCCCTCCATCCTCGTCGACCCGGCCAGCAAGGACTCCGAGGGCGGCTTCCACATCCTCCACGCGTGCTCTGCCTGCATCACCCACGGCTCCGGCAACCTCCAAGAGGAAGAAGGCAGCTTCAACCAACCCTCGCCAGTCCAAGAAGATCAAGAAGCAAACCCGGCCGTCCACTGCGCCCACACTCGTCCGAGGTCTCCGTCCAGAATGGCAGCGAGAGGTAAACCTCAAATTTACATTCGATATTGAGTTCTTTCGTACTGTCGAGCATGCCCAGGAGTCCATTGAGATGATGGAAAACCGTGGTCTGCTGCCTCTTTGTACACCGGAGACCACGGTGTACCCTAGGCTTGTCTGCATGTTCTACCAGAACATGACAGCCATCGCCTACGGGGATGAGCGGGACGGCACTGTCGATGGATACTTCCCCTGCCTTGGCTTCACATCCACAATTGATGGAGTTGATGTTACCTTGACGGACCAGGCCATCTTCGAGGTTTTGGCAATTCCGTCACGTTGCCCCGGTCTTCATAAGCTGCAGCCCGAGGAGTTGTTCCGTCATGACTTCGAGGCTCATCTCATCCTCAACCCGGATCGCATAAGCCGGGGCAAATTTACACGGGCAGAGCTGTCGCCTCAATTTTGGCTGTTCGACGATATTTTGCGTCGTAATATCTTCCAGAATGGCCATGACCAGTATCAAACTGGTAATTGGCTATGCATATTGTGGTTGTTGGCCAAGGATTGGGCGGTCAACATTCCTCAGTAGATTTTACAGGACATGTTGCAGTTTTACTGCGGGGCAGTCAGGGACAAGACGACAAGCTTTGCCAAGAAAGCCGTCCCGCACCCGTGCCTCATTTCGGCTTTTCTGGCGAGCCAGGACCTAGTCCCTGAGGGCGAGCCGACGGTCTCAGAGGAGGCCCTCAGGTTTGCACGCTTCAGTGGCCCCACCTGGGGCAAGGTCCTCGGCCATATGAGGAAGGCCGGTGCGCCAGTCCGGCAGCCGCGTCCTCGGCACCCCCCACCAGAGTTCGGACCCGTGGAGCACCCTACCATGGGTGAGATCTATCAGGAGCACCGGGCGTTTCAGGACGCGAACCTGCAGCGGTTGGACGAGGTAGACGCGCGCGACGCCGCCCTTCGCCAGGACATCACCGCACTTCACCAGGTCGCCTCGAGTATCCTCGCGCGTCTCGATGCCATCCACCCACCACCTCCGCCGGTCACTGCTATTGTTCCTTTCCGACCTCTTACCTTTCCAGAGCAGAGACCTCAGGGATGATAGACTGTATCTAGGGATATTCTGTATTTTCTGGATGGTTGGAGTGTATCTCTTTTTGTGATTGGAGGGTGAGTAACTTTTTGTATTCCATTGCCCTACTTTTGTATATGGTTGGCATCGTTGGTAGTGGTTATATATATATATACATGATTTTTGGTATGGGGGTGTGCCCCGGGTGTGGATGTATGTATATGAATGTGGATGTATGTTTGTAAATGAAGAGTGGTGTGGATGCATTTCTGTATTTCAATTTGAATGAATGTAAAAATGTTGGATGCAAATGGCATCTTTGTACAGCCCTTGGGCTTATTGAATAAATAGAGGGAATGCTGCCCAATTTTTCTCAAAAATTTTCATCTCTATTCTTTGCTTTCCATAATGCTATGATGGGTATTTCCTCTATGTTTTTACAGGACATACGAGCTATGGATAGCAACGCAAAATACGACATTTTGACATCACAACATTACTTTTTTTCAAGACTAACCTTGACCCTAACTCCTTTCATACCTTTCGTCAAGGTTACATTTTCGTCCATATCGTCACAAGGTTATCTCTACACTTTACCCTTCTTCCGTGCTTGAGGACAAACCCGCTTAAGTTAGGGGGTATGATTGCATCATGTTTATAGATAACTTGTGATCGATCTACAGTTAGTCACACGTTTATTTGATTGGTAAATATGCGAAAAAATTTCAATTCTTATGCTAGCATGGATGACTATTGCATAATTCATCTTGATTCTCATGCTTTGTAACATGAGTAGTGTTCTTCTTCTACTTTAATTCTTCTTGCCATGCATTAAGGACATTTAAGTGATCCAATCCACTTGTGCACTTACACTTGTATGAGGGGGCAAGTAGTGTTTGATTGGGGGACCTTGATAGATTGGGGGTCCAAGGCTATTTACACTCTATTGAGATGACTTGTAGTAGGGTTCGAAGCCAAGTTAGAGGCCAAGAACCAGGTTAATAAAAATGACTAGCTTGATTCGTAGCCTTCTAGGCTCGAGTAGTTAGATCCGAGGGGTGCTTCAACACCTAATGCCCCAAAGCCATCTGGCTTGGGAGTCATTGATCTAACACTCGTTAAATGGGCCTAGTAGAAAGCTTAAGGGATCAAGGCATTGCACGGTCACGCTAGTATCAAATAAAAGATTGTTGGTCAGCTGTGATTCGTGGCCTGCTAGGTTCGAGAAATTAAGCCCGAGGGGTGTCTCAACACCTAGTGCATTTAGGTCATCTGACCGAGGAGCCACTGGCCCAAATCTCGTTACATGGGCCTAGCAGAAAGCCTAAGGGATCATGGCATTGCACGACCACAAGTTTTATTCATAAAAAAATAATAATAATAATAATAAATGTTTTAAATAACACTTGTCATTTGTTCAACCGGTGTAAGGTGCTAAGGATGTCTAATTGTGATTGGAACCCCACTTAAATGACTATGAGACCCCAAGTACTTGAGTAGTAACTTTCACTACACGGATTGCTTAGATGAGCTTTAATCTTGTTCAACTGCTTTGAAGTGTTTGAATGATGCTATTGATGGAATTATTCGCTTGCATTTTACTTTGTACTATGGCACTACAAGAAAAAATGATGAAGATCACACTAAAGAAATCACAAAGATGTCAGTTTTAGAAAAAACCGACATAAAGAAAATGAGTAAAGAACTATTTTCACGGTTGGCTCTTTTTAATCACAGTTATTAACAACTGTCATGAATCATGTAAGGCTAATCTCAGTTTTTAACTGTGATTGAAACTATGTATACTTTATAATTAGAACACAGGTTTTGTCTGTGATTGAAACTAAAAAATATTAATTTTTATTTTAAACAACTACAGTATATAATTAAATATTATATAACCCCAGCCGGCCCTTAATTTAACCTTCCCTTTCTAATTTCCTTTTCTTCCCCCTCTCACCCGATCTCTCCCTCGCCACGGCCAAGCTGCGACCCAACCCCTCTAACCTCCGATCTCAATCACAGCCAACCACCTTGCCGGCTCGTTCGTCATCCCCGGCTACGCCACCGTCCAAGCGCCAGAGGCCACCACTGCTCGTACTCTCCTCCCCCGGCGCCGTTCTTCATCGCCCACACCTCCACCGCCCTCAAATCCGGCCGACATCGACATTGCTGCAAAGCACACCGGCAGATACCGTCCTCGCCGCCACTCCTGCCATCCTCGCCGATTGAAGCCACCAAGCTCGGTTGCACTGAAACCCTGATCTCCACCCTCACCGGCGGACTCCGGTGAGCCAGATGCGGCGATCCCGTGCAGGCCGAGGTGACCTCTCTCTCTCTCTCCCTCCTCTATCTCTATCTCCACTACTCATAACCTCTCCCTCCCTAGCCCTAGCTTGTTTGTTGCCGACCCTCCTCCCCGTCACACGCTCTATCTCGTGTTGCTCTGTTTGAAATGTAAGAAGGGTTTGTCCTCCCTTCGTAGCCCTAGCTTGTTCGTTGCTGACCCTCCTCCCCGTCACACGCTCTATCTCTTGTGTTGTTGTGTTTGAAATGTAAGAAAGTTTGAGTTTGATCTTGTCTAATGCGATTGTTGAGCAAATCAAAGATCGTGTGTTTTTTCCCTGCAAGCTAGGGCTTCCAATATCAGTGACCAAGTCCTTGTGTGAGGAGACCATTTGCTTAACTTGTAGTGCCTGTTCTCTTGCATGTTTCTTCTGTATTTTTCAAGAATGCTAACTGAGTTCCTATACAATCCTCTCTACCTTGGTGGTGATTCATATGCAGGAAAGGTTGTTCCAATTGTTGCCTATGAGATAGCACAAGGTGATATTTTCTCTATACTTTTTCCCAAATTTAATTTGGACCAAAGCTATAAATTGAAGCTTGTGGATTTGTATCGCAGCTTGACTAATTATTGGCTTGACATGGGTAGTTATTGGCATTTGTTGTTATGTTGGACATGACTCATCAGCTGGAGCTCATAATTTGAATATATAATTAATTAAATGCATGCAGTTCTCTAGATGAACTTCTATATAAAATCATTTATTTAATTGGGTTGAATTAGTTGTATTCTGATGCTTGCTTGAGATCTTTAATGGCATGTCATGGGTTGTTTTGCAGGTATTGAAGCTGGGGAAGAGCCGCTTCTAAATCTAAAGGTACTCTGTCTGTCTTGACTTTGAGAAGCTGGTAGTTATTTCTACTTCTCTAATTAATGGATTGAGATATTAAATTAATCCATGGACCAGATCAACCATTTATTTGCTACATTCAGGTCCTGCTGGTAAAATATTCTAATCGATCAGGGAGGATGAGATGAATTTGTTTTAAGAAAAGTTCACCTGTACTTGTTACAATTAATCCTGTAGTGTTAACGTACGACAACTCAAACTCAAAAAGTATTATAGCATGATGTAAGTCCTAATCAATCTAGCACGAACTAACAGAGAAGCAGATCATGAATATGTAAAACTTTAATCTTCAAGTGAGAACACTGCCTTGTCAACCTCTGAACTCTATTATCTTTAATTTATATATATATATATATATATATATATATATATATGTTGAACTGGTTTTCAGGGTTACCTACTTGGCAATGGTTTTACGGGTGAGAAAATTGACCTGGCATCTCTCCCATATGCTTATGGAGCTGGGATCATTTCACATGAACTATATAGGGTAAGTTGATCTGTAATTTTTCAATCCCTGATGTATGTAGATTGTTCTCATCTTCATGAACATACACTAGTCTTATCCGGGCCTTCTTTCCTTCCTTCCTTCCTAGCTTCCTGGTTAATACCTATTAAGTTCTCGTCTGTAGATGTGACATTCTAACAATTAAATCATGTCTCTTTCTTTGTGATCAGGAAACAGTAAGACATTGCAAAGGAGAAGATTATTCGGATCCTAGCAATCCACTATGTGCCAAAAATCTCAATGCTGTAAACAAGGTATGCAATCTATTGGAACCTTGCCCCGGTTGGCAAGGATGAAGTTGATTACATCCTGCTCTTGTAGTTACTTTCAGATATCAACGTAGGAGATCTTCAGCGTGCCATGTGCCCCACGGATGAGGTTTTACATAGTAGAAGGTCTCTCATGCAGAAGAAGATTACAGAGGTCATTAATCCACCTCCTCTTCCTGCAGGCCTATATTGCAGAGTAAGTCACCTTCTAATTTCCTGCTTCTAATATATCTACCTCATCTGTAATGCTTTTGGTTGTGCAGACTTATAAGTGAAACAGCTTAAGGATACAATTATAAACGCCTATGTTGTTTCTCTAATCAATCATATTTTCCTTGCAGTCGTATGCTTATTTTCAGCTGTATTATTGGGCAAACAACGAATCAACTCGGGATGCTATGCACATCAAGAAGGTATGCATGATACTTAATGAGATTAAAAGTATTCATAAGCAAACACGTTTAAATAAAAGGAAACAAAAGTACGTCAGTGGTAATAAATGGCAGATAGTCTAGCGGATCATTGATTCGTTGATTTGATAGCATATGCAAGAATAATTAACACTCGATATTTTTCAAGAATGCTAACACTCGATATTCAAGTTGGATGGTTTTGAAGATTCTGGTAATAAATTTGAGTAGATGCCTGCAGAGGATGTTGGTGTTCAAGCTGCTTCCATGCTACTTGGGGAGATAGAACGTGGAGGAGTTGTAGATTCAACACACCAGGTCTGTTCTGTTATACTCTGATCCCCTCAAGAGCTATTTTATACAATTTGACTGTTAGACTGGAAAAACTGGCATTAAAGTCGATGTCCTTAATGATTAATTTGCAGGGTTTGTTGTTTCTTCTCTGTGCTTTATGCCCACCAGACGTGTCCATGTCCAAGGATCGAGTTGCGATGCTCGCACCATATGCCATCGAAACATTGAGACAAATTAGAGATTTTCTTGGGGTCAGGTTTGTGATCAAGCCAGATCCATCTACAACCACTGTCATACTTAAATGTGTTGGATGCGGACTGAAAAACCTCTCGATGAAGATATCATGAAGAAATGATGTGGATTTTTTTGCTTTCGAAAGCATTTGAGTGTTCTCAGTATCGCAAAGGAAAACCGAGTCCTCTTTTCAAATTCATTCTTTGTATCATTCTCTTTGCGGATGTATATCTAGCAAATTTTGACAACAGTAGAGATTCGTCATTTATCGGTTTGGTAGTACTGTGACAACAATTTTAGTTTTGGTATATGAAAATATTGTGTTTTGGCTATGATTGAATAAGGAGACAATCACAGTTTTTTTTTCAAAAACTGAGATCTAAAATGGTTATAGATCACATCGCTATCAGGTTTCCATCTCAATTTTTGGTTGTGATTAAACATCATATTTGACCACGGTTTTCCTCTAAAACCGAGATCTAAATTCATTAATAACAAACAGTTAAATTGTTTCCATGTCAGTTTTTAAACCATTTAGTCACAAACATTAACCGTGATTGAAGCCTATAATACATCTCAATTTTAAAACGTGATTGAATTAAACTACTTTCAATCACACCCAAGTAGATCACGGTTTGGAAACCGTGATGGATGTGAATAGATGACATGGAAAAACCGTAATTGTTATAGTTTTTTCTAGTAGTGTGCGTTGATGGATGGAGCTATGCAATCGAATCTATGTGTGTATATGAATGAATCTTGATTGCATAGGAACCACAGCTATTTGAGAAGTGACTAATTGTAGATCGTGTGATTGCTCTTTAATAGTTTCTTATTTCTTCTCTTTCCCTTCAAGTTATTTTTCTTTTGCTTTGCTCGAGGACTAGCAAAGTTGAAGTTAGGGGGTGTGATAAGACGTGAAAAGTGCATAAATCACTCTTTCAACTTGGCCTTGTTAGTCTCCGAGATAGGTCTTACTGACGATTATTACCCTATGACAGGTACAAGAGCCCTCAATGAGGATTGGATCAAGTTCCGAGCTTAAACGAAGTCATTCGGGCCAGTTTTTATGAAGAAGATCGATCCTTTATTGAAGAAGGATCGATCCTTTGAAGTACATTAAGAAGAATCCAATCGGGACAACAAGGATCGATCCTTCATAAAGAGAAGATCGATCCCTTATGCGCATTTTTCAGCGACAGAGTGCAAGTTCTGAAGGATCGATCCTCACTATGGGAAGGATCGATCTCTTATGTGCATTTTCCAGTGACAAAGCGCAACATTCTCTAGGATCGATCTCCATCCACTATAGGATCGATCTTCATCGGGGCGCAGCCAGAACTCAAGAGCAAAGATCGATCCTTTTCTAAAGGAGGATCGATCCTCCACGGGACCAGCGATCACACGGAAGAGGAAGATCGATCCTCTCCCTTACGAGGATCGATCCTTTTGTGCCAGCCGAGCAAAATCAATGGTCCAGATCTAATCCGAGGGGGGAGGATTGTTTACTATAAATAGACCCCTTATGGGGGATTTTAGGGATCTTCTCTTAGTCCTTTCTCCAGCCTTTCTAGTTTCCTTACCCAATTGAGAGGAGGACTTCTTGGAGGAAATCCATGGGAGGAGAGCTTCATCAACCTCCATCCATGGATCGATCCAAGATGAGTAGCTAACTTTCTTTCTCTTGGGATTTCCATGTAGTTGTAGGATTCTTTTGTAATTTTCTTAGGGTTTTTGAGGTGTAATCTTTAGGGATGATCTATTGTATGGATTTGAGCATGATTTCTTTATCTTTGTACATGGATCTTTTATGTTGAATGGATGAATGCCCTTCTTTGGTATGAGCTAGAACTTGTGCATGATGGGTGTTTGTTGTTATGCCCCAATGAGTTGGATGTGCTAGAAACATATCCAATTCCATTGGGAGGATGAATCGCCCTAGATTAGAGATTAGGGATGTTAGAACCATCCCTATCTCTCTAATTAGAGGATCCATTCTATATTTATCTTGCATTGGATTCGAGGTGCTAGAACCATCTCGATCCAATGCCCGACCCCATACAATACCTTTTCCTTGCGACGAATCGATCTTAATCGAAGGTTCGTCAGCGACGATAGAAGCTAATCACTCATTCGTCGACTTTCAGAATGTGATTCTGCCCAACGAATGATTCTAACCCGACTTCCGTTGAGCGATAAGTGAGGCTAACCACCCGCTTGTCGACTTCTTGATTTCGATCGTCCCAATTAGATTACACACATTAATTCCTTAGGAGGCTACACTAGAACCTACAATGAAATGGAAGTCCCAAGGCCTCTCTATATTAGTTTTATTTCTCTATACTTAGTTAATTACTTCAATCATCATTAATCCAAAACCCAAATTATTTTAGCTAATTGTTTGGAGTTATCTATCGAGTACGGTAGTCAATTCTCATTTCCCTGTGGATCGACCCGGACTCCCGCTAACTACATATTAGTTAGTTAGGATTCGGTATAAATTGTAATCTCGACGCCCTAGTCACTTTTAACGATGAGTGGTTTGGGCGCGTCAGCAGCATAGGCCTTACCCAATCAAGATAACTACAACCTACTAATCCAGCCATTTTCTTACTACTAGCATTAATAATCAACTAGGACTCTTGACAACAAGCTAAAGATAACGTGGATTAGGCTTGCGCGACCAAACAGGTCGTGGCTGCCTATCATTCACCCCCCCTGGGAGACTGTCCTTGTCCTCAAGGACTAAAGTAGGAAATTGGCGTCGCAGTACCTCCACATCCTCCCAAGTAGCGTCTTCTGGTTCCAGGCTTGACCATTTGACGAGAGCTTCTGTTATATAGTGCCGCCCTTGCTTCACCCATCTATAGTCTTGAATGAACTCTGGTGCTAGGACTGGTACGCCATCCTCAATACACGGTGGTGCTTCAAAATTTATTGGTGCATCCCGTCCCATTCGACGCCTCAGCAGCGAAACATGGAACACCGGATGAATTTTTGTTGTTTCGGGCATGGCCAAACGGTATGCCACTGCTCCTACTCGGGCAACAATCTGATACGGTCCAAAGAATATGCTGGCCAACTTTTGGTGTGCTCTGCGAAAAACAGTACTCTGACGATAAGGTTGAAGCCGTAAGTACACCCAGTCGCCTACTTCGAAGACTTCCTCCCGCCGTTGCTCATCTGCTCGTTGCTTGGTACGATTGATTGATTTATGAAGGTTATCTTTGAGAAGCCGAATCACCTCATCACGCTCAACCAAAGCCCGATCCACTTCAGCGACCGGAGACACGCCGGCCAAGTAACTAGGAATTCCCGGTGGGGGTCGGCCATAAACTGCTTCGAAAGGTGTCATACCAGTCGAGCTATGGTATGTGGTGCTATACCAATATTCCGACCATGGTAAAAATTTCGTCCATCATCTCGACTGTTGGCTCGCGAAGCATCGGAGGTACTGTTCAAGGGACCTGTTAGTAACCTCTGTCTGGCCATCCGTCTGGGGTGATACGATGTACTCATCTTCAGGCTGGTTCCTTGTTGCTTGAAGAATTCTTTCCAAAAATGGCTCATGAACACCTTATCTCGATCACTAACAATGCTTCTAGGAACTCCATGTAGCTTGACAACATGCTGTATGAATGCCGTCGCCACCTTGTTTGCCGTATATGGATGGCCCATGGGAATGAAGTGAGCATACTTTGTTAGTCTGTCAACTTCCACCATCACTACGTCCACCCCTGCCGCCCTTGGCAATCCCTCAATGAAATCCATCGAAATTTCTTCCCAAACTTGAGCTGGCACCGGCAAGGGTTGCAGCATCCCTGCGGGACTCCTGGTGTCATGTTTATTCCTCTGGCACACCTCACAAGTAGACACATACTCCTTGACATCCCGACGCATTCGTTCCCAGAAAAACTGCTGCGCTAGCCTCCTGTAGGTTCTCAATACCCCAAAGTGTCCCCCAATAGTGGAATCGTGGTATTCCACTAATAATCGACGGCAAATCTCGGATCCCGGCGGTACCACCACTCTCCCTTGGTAACAGATGAATCCTCCTCTCACTGATAATTCTTCGTCAAGTATTGCGGGGCGTGCCCTTCCTGTATCTCAGTGTCCCGGGGCTATCTCTGCTGCTGTCATCCGTCGATGCAGGTCCAATAAATACTCATCTTCTTTGTTGGCGGTCTGCAGCTCTTCCCAGATTCCGGCCGTTGGGGCCGACATAGCCAGCGCCTCTGCTTCCCCTTCGCGGCGAGACAAAGCATCCGCCGCAGAGTTTTCCTTGCCCGGTTTATAACGGATCTCATACTCATACCCCAGGAGCTTGGACACCCACTTCTGTTGTTCCGGCGTCACCACCCGCTGCTCCAGGAAGTATTTTAGGCTTCGTTGATCCATTTGGATAATGAATCTTCGTCCCATCAGATATGGTCGCCACAGCCGGACCGCCTCCAAGACCGCTAGCATCTCCTTAGCATAAGCCGACCAAGTCTTCTTAGAAGCTACGATAGCCTTACTGAGGTACGCTATCGGCCACCCTTTTTGCATCAGGACCGCCCCAATGCCCATCCCGGATGCGTCTGTTTCCACCACAAAGGTATCTGAGAAGTCGGGCAGAGCTAGCACCGGTGTCGTCGACATCACTGTCTTCAAGGTTCCAAAAGCAACGGCAGCTTCGGGGTTCCAAGCAAACTGTCCTTTCTTCAGCAGTTTCATCAGGGGCGCAGCTATCATTCCATAGTTCCTGACAAATTTTCTGTAGGACCTGACGCGCCCAAACCACTCGTCGTTAAAAGTGACTAGGGCGTCAAAGATTACAATTTATACCGAATCCTAACTAACTACTACGTAGCTAGCGGGAGTCCGGGTCGATCCGCAGGGAAATGAGAATTGACTAACATACTCGATAGATAACTCCAAACAACTAGCTAAAATGATTTGGGTTTTGGATTAATGACTATTAAAGTAATTAACTAAGTGAAAAGAAATATAACTAATATAGAGAGGTCTTTGGATCTCCATTTCATTGTAGGTTCTAATGTAGCTTCCTAAGGAATTGAGGTGTGTAATCCAATTGGGACGATCGAAATCAAGAAGTCGACACGCGGGTGGTTAGCCTCACTTATCGCTCAACGGAAGTCGGTTTAGGATCATCCGCCGGAAAGAAGCTCATTCACAAAGTCGACGAATGAGTGATTAGCTTCTATCGTCGCTAACGAACCTTCGATTAAGATCGATTCGTCGCAAGAAAAAGATATTGCATGGAGTCGGGCATTGGATCGAGATGGTTCTAGCACCTCGAATCCAATGCAAGAGAAAGATAGAATGGATCCTTTGATTAGAGAGATAGGGATGGTTCTAGCATCCCTAATCTCTAATTTAGGGCTATTAATCCTCCCAATGTCATTGGATGTGTTCCTAGCACATCCAACTCATTGGGGCATAACAACAAACACCTATCATGCACAAGTCCTAACTCATACCAAAGAAAGGCATTCATCCATTCAACATATGAAATCCATGTACAAAGATAGAGAAATAATGCTCAAATCCAAACAATAGATCAATCCCAAAGATTACACATCAAAAACCCTAGGAAAACTACAAAAGAATCCAACAACTACATGGAAATCCCAAGATAAAGGAAGTTAGCTACTCATCTTGGTTGGATCCATGGATGGAGGTTGATGAAGCTCTCCTCCCATGGATTCCCTCCAAGAAGTCCTCCTCTCAATTGGGTAAGAAACCTAGAAGGGCTGGAGAAGACTAAGAGAAGCCTCCTAAAATCCCCCCTAAGGGATCTATTTATAGTAAACAAGTCTCCCCCACTCGGATTAGATCTGGGCCATTGATTTTGCTCGGCTGGCATCAAAGCATCGATCCTCATAGGGTGAAGGATCGATCATTCGCTTCGTGTGATCGCTGGTCCCGCGAAGGATCGATCCTCCCATAGGAAAGGATCGATCTTTTCTTCTTGAATTCTGGCTGCGCCCCGATGAAGATCGATCCTCCAGTGTGTGAAGATCGATCCTCTAGAATTTGCGTTCTGTCACTGGGAAAATGCGCAAAAATGATCGATCCTCTCATGCCATAGGATCGATCCTTGTTGTCCTGATTGGCTCCTTCTTAAAGCACTTCAAAGGATCGATCCTTCATCAATACAGGATCGATCTTCTTCATAAAAACTGACCCGAATGACATCGTTTAAGCTCGGAACTTGATCCAATCCTCGTTGAGGGCACTTGTACCTGTAATAGGGTAAAATCCATCAGTAAGGCCTTGCTCGGAGACTAACAAGGCCAAGTTAAAAGGGTGATTTATGCACTTTTCACGTCTTATCAGTACCCCGTCAAACCCAAGAATCCCCGCAGCTCCGTCAGCGTTTTGGGCGTCGGCCATTGTTGCATTGCTTCAATTTTCTTGGGGTCTACCTTCACACCTTCTTGTGAAATTAGATGGCCCAGATACTCCACTTCCTCCTTAGCAAATTCGCACTTGGAGTGTTTGATAAAGAATTTGTTAGTAGACAAGATGTCGAGGACTAACCTTAAATGTTCCAGGTGGGCGTCCCATTCCTTGCTGTAGACCAAGATGTCATCAAAGAACACACGGATGAAGCGCCGGAGATGGGCCCGGAATAAGGTGTTCATAGCCGCCTGGAATGTCGATGGAGCATTGCACAGTCCAAACGGCATAACTACATACTCGTAGTGTCCGCTATGTGTACGGAAAGCGGTCTTATGGATGTCCGCCTCAAGCACCCGTATCTGATGATACCCCGCCCGCAGATCCAACTTTGAAAAATACTTGGCACCGTGCAGTTCATCTATCATGTCATCCACTTCGAGATAGGAAACCGATCCTTCACGGTTACTGTATTGAGCCCCCTGTAATCCGTACAAAATCTCCAGGTGCCATCCTTCTTCCTGACTAGCAAAACCGGCGACGAGAATGGGCTTGAACTGGGTCGAATTAATATTAGCCACCACCCGCATGTCCTTGGCCCTGAATAACCAGTCAGTGCATGTAATGAGATAGTGGGCTTCTCCTCCCCCCTGGATTCCTCCATCGGACCTTCCTCATCTGTTCCCTAAGACTGCTCGACTCCATCCGGATCCTCTTCGGTTGTCACCGGTTCTTCTACCTCGACCCAAAAAGACTGCGGCCTCTGGCACCTGTGACCCGGCATAAACCTCTCATCACAGTTGAAACACAATCCCTTCTCCCTTCGCTGCCACATCTCTTCCACAGACAGCCTTCGAACTCCTGGTGGTGGCGCTCGGCTACTTGGAATGGGATTAGAGGGCGGTCGGTTCCGGCCAGGTGCCGGTAGTACCACCGCTGTGGGTCCTGGTCGGCTTGGAGGAAACGGACTAAATCCGCCCCTATTGGCCGGCCGACTTGCCTCGGATCGCCCCCGACGCCGCGACTTCTGTATCTTATCATCCAACAACTGTGCATAATCAATAGTTTCCCGCAGTGTCCGTGGCCTAAACACTCTTACTTCGTCAGCAACTTCCTCCTGTAACCCTCCTAGAAATGCCCCGATCAGTGCAGATTGCGGCCACCCCCTTACTCGCGTAGCGAGTATCTCAAACTCCTGTAGGTAGTCGCGCAGAAGACCCGTCTGTCTAATATGTTATAAAGCCTCATCCTGATTGATATAACGTACCGACCCAAAGCGCGCCGATATTTCTTTTTGAAATTCTTCCCAAGACATCTCTGATGGTTCCTCTTGATTACTGCTCTGGATCCATTGCCACCACTGATTGGCTTCACCCTCCAGGTGGAATGAAGCCCACTGAATCTTCTCATCCTCTGGTGTTCTATGCATCCGGAAGAATTGCTCCACCCGATTCATCCATATCAAAGAGATCCTCACCTGAGAACCGAGGAAACTCAAGTTTCACTGAAGGACCTCCCCGTCGTCCAGATCCTTCGCCCTCCTCTTCTTCATGGTAGGCGGATTTATACTTGAAATCTTTCTCTTTTTCCTCCTTTCCACGCTCTCCCTCCGCCGTAGGTTTCTTTCCTTGCATCTTCAGCAATTCACTCAGTAACCCATCCGTTTTCCTGTATCTGGCTTCTGCTTCCCGTCGTGCTGCTTGATTTTCCTCCTCCAGACGCTGCAAGACCCCATCTATTTTTTTGGATCTAACATCAGCCTCAAGCCGGGCTGCCTTGTTTTCCTCCTCCAGGCGCTGCAAAGCCTCTTGCATCACGCCAAACTCGTCCTGTACCCCTTGCATGTTCTGCTCCAACAAGTCAATGCAATCCTTGTTCGCTGGTGGCGCCATAGCTACAGGAACGAACTGCTCTGGTACCACTTGATAAGATCAAGGCCGCAACAGACGTCTGCAGCACAAGATCGTTCCTCTATTAATGGTGGAGGCACACCCTTGATCCAATTAATGGCTGGAAACCCCTGTCTTTTCTATTATGAAGAAGATGATGAATTACATGACTTCGACTCTTAAATATCCAAACCCTAATGACTCAATGAACTAGACATCCTCCTAAATCACAGCCGTCCAATAGTCCGACTGATCACTCCTAAGCCGTACGCCACAAGCAGCATAGGTCTTACCCAATCAAGATAACTACAACCTACTAATCCAGCCCTTTTCTTACTACTAGCATTAATAATCAACTAGGACTCTTGACAACAAGCTAAAGATAACGTGGATTAGGCTTGCGCGACCGAACAGGTCGTGGCTGCCTATCAGCTTTCCTTAGGATTCCCAAGTAGCTGTCAATATCCCATGTAAGGAGATCAACTCCAGCATCCTCAAGCACAATATTCCACACCCCTTGGGACAGCGGACACTCAAAGAATAAATGCGCCATGATCTCAACACCTCCTCGACAACGGGGGAACACATTATTCTCTTCCAACCCCACTGCTCCAAGTGCATCCATTGTCGCTAGCTTGCCCTGCATAAACTTCCATAAGAACAAGCGGACTCGCGGATTGGCAGGGACCTTCCAGATCAACCACCACCACTTATTCAAGCACTCTTCCTGCAACTCACTTCTCTTTAAAGCCTGTAGATAATCATAACATGATGAGGTTGTGATACTGCTAGATGCATTCCACATCCACCGCGTCTTATCCTCTCCTCCTCCATTGACTATAGGAACCTCCAAGATTTTCTCAATCAGCAAAGGATGGAACATGGCTTGGAGTTTTTTTTTTTGATGAATTGAGCCCATGGGCTAAGTGTTATTTACATCAACTGAGCTAGGGTCTCAGCCCCTTCCTCATGATGCCACTCAAAACTGGTGCATCCCAACCTGCACCTTTTGGTGATGCTATCCGTAACTACATTAGCAGTCCTAGGTATGAACAAGACCAAAACTGACTCCAGCCCTAACACAAGTTGCCACACTTTCTTAATCATCTTCTCTAAGCTAGGAGGCCACATCTTCCTCCCGTTAATCACATCAACCACCTCTTTGGCATCTGATTTTATAACAATCCTCACCCGTTGCCTAGTTTTAGCCCATTCCAACGCTTTTAAAACAGCAACTACTTCAGCCTCAAAGGCACTATCCGCCGAGATCCTTTCTCCTTTAACCCACAAGCATTCTCCATGCATATTTAGCTCCACAGCAGCCACAGCCGCAGCATCATTACCAATCTCTCTCGAGGCATCGACTTGATACACCCAACCATCCTGCCCAGTAACCCGGCTACGAGTTGCTCTGTTTTCTTTGTTGCGGAGGAACTCTTCTGTTAACCACTTTGCCCTCCGAGCAATCACCTCTGGCAACTCCCCAACTCCATCAAACACTCTGCTATTACAATCCTTCCATGATAGCCAAAGGCCATAACAAAGATAAGCTTTCAGCTTCAACACCCCGGGCTTAGAAGATGACCTTGCCATCATGTTTATCAAATGTCCTCTGTTCCAGTCACACTCCCTATTCCCAGCTCCAATAGCAACCAATCTATAACAGAGCGAACATAACAACACTCAAAACATGCATGCTCTAGAGTCTCAGGTTGGGATTCACACTTGGGACACATCCTGTCATGAGCAAAACAGTACCTCCACAGGTACTCTCGCACCGGCAATCTTCCTATCAAGGCTTTCCAAAGGAACTGTTTGATCCTTGGTCCAACTGGTAAACGTAACATGGCTTGGAGTTTAGAACAACACCAATCCCCATCATGCCCCAACATATCCCGAACCTAGAGTGTTATATGAATCTCCGACACCGCAGCCAAGGTCGGATGCCTATCGAGAGGCCCATCTCCAAGCCACCAATCTCCCAAATAAGACACCGTGCTCTCCCGACCTGGCTTCCAATGGATTCCACCCCACAACCTCTTCACAGCAGCACAAATGGATTGCCACAACCTGGAGCAGTGCCTCAGAGGAGTCGATGGAGGCAGACGACCGTCCCCGCCATATATTGCTCGCACCAATCTGGTCTAAACAGTAGACCGGCCTTTCAAGAGTAGAGCAGCCCACTTCATCCTCATAGCATCTGCCAACTTTCAGATCATTGAATCCAAGTTCTCCTTGTGATTTATGTTGACAAATAGTATCCCAGGATACTACTGCATCCCACCTCTCCTGCCATTCCAGAGAAATTGGTCCATTAGTAGTTCAATTTTCTTCAAGATTCCGACCGAAACTGGGTATGCCATCACGTGATCACGTGGAACACTGGGATGGTTTGAAGTACGCTCGCACAAGAACCACTCGTGCCGCAGCAGCAAGTTTCAACGCATTCCACGTTGAAAGCCGGGACTGAACTGATTCAATCATAAAATTAAAGTCAAGTCTGAGCAACTAACGAACATCTAGCAACCATGCGTGTCCAGCTAATCGTCGGCGTCGCCTCCGAGATGTTAACTTGGAGAACTTAATACTCGACTTATTAATATTCATTTCAAGCCCAGACATCAATTTGAACCTTTTCAGCACATTAAGCATTTTCATCACTTCCTCTGTCCTAGCTGGAGAGAAGAAAATGCAGTCATATGCATAAAGCAAATGACTAAGCCGGAGATCCAATCTCTCAGACCCAACTTTTTCAAGGGCAAACAACGGTAAGGAAAGAAGCCGAGATAGTAGGTCTCCTTGGCGTAGCCCACGGTGCTAGAGGAAGAGCCATAGACTCTACCATAAAGAATGAGAGAGAAGCGCGGAGTCGTCACACACTGCATGATCCAAGCAACCCAGTGATCAGGAAACCGCATTTTGCGCGGCACTCGCTCCAAAAAGTCCTAGCTAACGGAGTCGTACGTTGCCCTCATGTCCATCTTCACCGCAATAAGTGGATGAGTCTTTGGTGAAACCCTCAGAGTATGCATCGCCTCTTGCGCTGCTTCAAGATTATCAAAAATAACACGACCCAAGATGAACGCGGATTGCTCAAAGCTAATGAGACTATCAAGCAGCGGCTTAAGGCAATTCACCAAGTAGGTTGAGATCAGTTTGTAACTCACATTATATAGACTAATTGGCATGTAATCCTTGACCCTCCAGCATTCTTGATCATTCCAGTGTGGAGGTTGCATGTCGGAGGAAAAGAAGTCTTTCACCAACCTAGAAATAGACGGACCCACAATATCCCAGTACTAGCTGTAGAACTCCACTGGTAGTCCATCAAGACTAGCAGCTTTATAATGCCCCATTTGAGCTAGTGCAGACTAAATTTCAGCTTCCATTACCAGAACTTCCAGTGCCTTGGCATACGCACCCAAAATTGAAGGGGTGGCAGCGTAATAGCCCTGCGTTGTTGACGCCTCCTCTAAAGATCAGTGCAATGGCCAAGGAAAGCAGCCATGATTTCCTCCTGAGAGGAAACAAAGACTACAACTTGATTAATGATATCAAGAATATGGGATCTGTTACCTGTCACGCCAAATGCCTGATGAAACTCCTTGGAGTTACGTTCCCCATACTCTAGCCAAGATGATCGCCGATGCTGGGCTAGATAAAAATCATGATGTGCATCAAATCCACATGCTTGTTCTCTAAGCTTCGCATCCGAATCTCATCCTCTAGTCTTAGGCGCCCTTCTTCTTCCAACAAATAAAGATTATCTAGATGGTGCATGTTGCTTTGATGTGAGTTAAACAAATCAAAATCATCCTTCCGACTCCACCCTTTAACTGCCCGGAAGTGGGATCCAAAATTGTTGGAGACGAAACGGAGTTGACCCTATCAACACACATGTAGGCTCAAGCTCTAGCAATAGTGGCATGTGATCTGACCCGAGACGTCGAAGATGTTGAATCTGGGCATTGGGGAACCAAGTGTGCCAGTTGGGGGTGCACATACCTTGTCAAGCCTCTCCAAGATGCGTGACAGGCCTAACCTCCGATTGGACAAAGTATAAGAAGGTCTCCGAAACCCCAAATCAACCAAGTCATCAGCAGATATGAAAGAGAGAAAGTCCCCAACCGCGCGAGAGTAGGCAAAAGGAACCCCCCACCCACTCGTTTCTCTGACAGTGCGACTATGACGATATTAAAATCACCTAAC
The DNA here is from genome assembly GCA_963920575.1 of Narthecium ossifragum. Lineage (NCBI taxonomy): Eukaryota > Viridiplantae > Streptophyta > Magnoliopsida > Dioscoreales > Nartheciaceae > Narthecium > Narthecium ossifragum. The sequence continues at coordinate 21,986,430 of OY986967.1, forward strand.
ATCAAGTGGAGCATTAATCCTTTGCATATTCTGCCAAAGTGTCTAACGTCCCTTCCTAGTCCGTACAACATAGACCATAGATAGATACCATTGGCCAACATCCTTGAAGTCACAACACCGTGCAACGCATGGTCAGAAAAGTGCAGAAAAGAAAGATTCCCCACTTCCAACCTCCAAACAGCCAAAATACCACCCCGACGGCCTCTGGATGGCATCAAGAAAGTCTGTCAAGCCACCCCCAGTTGGTCTCGAATGTATTGCATATGCTCCTCAACAACTATAGTCTCCAACAAGAAAACCATATCAAGAGTATGATCTCTCAAGAGCCTCCTACTGGATCGAAGGACTCGCTTTGGGCCCAGCATGTTGCAGTTCCAGGCTAGGGCACGCATCAAAAACAGGTTACGAAGAAGAGGACCCCCCAATAGGGGCCCCCGAGCGGGGTCGCTTAGAACGCACCGCCTGCCCTTAACTAGATTCCACCACCATGAGGTCTTTGTTGTGCAGCCCACTAGGCCTATGCGCATGGGCGGAGCCACCTTGAAGGCTGAGGTGGGTTGTAGCCCAGGTCAAAATTAAACTAATTTTGGTCAAATAGCTTATAATATACTCCTTAGCCCACTGGCCACTGCCCAAACCCACCCAACTGGCCCACCGCCCACAGGCCCCACACACAACCCAGTCAACTGAGTCAAGTGAACCCACGTTACCCACTCACTTACAACTTAAATTAAAAAAACCACACACTCACCTCATGAACTCACCCTTGCCCTGGCTGAAGCTCTCGTGCCCACTACCCCCCAGCCGGCCCTAGCTCCCAAAATTCCCACTACCCAGCTCCCAAAATTCCCATTTCCCACCAGCCGGAGGCCCTGGCTCCCAAAATTCCCATTTTCCACTACCCAGCTCTAGCCTCTAGCCGACAGCATCACCAGCTAGCTCCCATAATTCCATTTTTCTAACCTCTATCTTTGGCTCTTTCTCTCTTGCTCTTTCTCTCAAGTCTCGGCAGTGGCCCGTGGGGAGTGGGGACCGTAGTCCGTATGGAGGGACGGAGACTCAGAGGGGTTGTCGGCTTGGTGGGGTGAGTGCATAACTTCTATTCCTCTTCCCATGATCCCATCCAAAGTTTGTTTTTTGCTATGCTTTCTATTTATTTTCCTCCACTGTTGTGAATCTTGTGATTTCAGCAATGTAACTAATGGTGGATTTTGCTGATTTCTATTCATCTCTTATTTCTTCTCCGAAATTTATATTGTAGTGAATCAGATTATTTAATTCAGATTGTGATGAGAGCAATACTTGGTCAGATTGTGATGAGAGCAATTCAGAAAAAATAATTTGCTATAAGATCATTAAATGTGATAGTGATGAGAGCAATTCAGATTGTGAGTAATCTAAATTAATGTGAGTTAAATGATCTGATTGTGATCTTATTGGTGTAGTACGAACTCAATCAATTAAGTTAAGTTTGATGTATTGTATTATTACATGTGTGCTAATGACTACACATATATCACTTGAATAGGTTATAAATCACTATGGAAACTCAAGGACAAATGAGAAAGAAAACTATTTTTTCGTTCTTTAAACCAAGAGAACATGCATCAACAAATGATGAGCATGCTCCATCAAATATTGACATATCAGATCCTAGTAGTGACCAACCTCCTTCCAAATGTCAAAGAGTTGAAATTGATATTACTTCTCTTGAACGGGATCCAGGTTTACGTATTCCAATATGAGAACATCCTGTAAATCAAAGAGATGAAATCCGGCGAGCTTATATCAAAATGGGGCCCTATCAACCTAGCATGCCTGAGTATCCGGCAACCATATCAGGACAACAGAATCATCGATTTCAAAGTTCTTGGTTTAAGCGATTTCCTTGGTTAGTGTACTCTCCTTCGAAGTATCCGGCAACCATATTAGTTATTTAGTTTCTCTGTAGCATATAGCTTTACTGTATTACATCCTATCCGTGCTTGCTGTACCACAATACAGCTGCTGATTTGAGTAACTCTATCATGTTTTCATCCTGAAAATGCAAGGAGTTTCCATTTGAGTGTTGAAAATAGTCATGTTTAGTTCCAATTTGGCCATTCTAAAGGATAATAATTCAGGATGAGGTTAAAATTGTACATAGTTAGGATAGAGAATGGATCCCGGGAAAGGAGTGTCCTTTCAAGGACAAGATTCAACCCTCTTTCTCACCACAGGCAGGCACATAGATGCTCTCATAGTTTACTCTATATGCATAAGTGCCAGCTGACATAGGGAAATTAGATGGGAAACCTTATGAGATCTTGTACTTATCCCCCAACCTTGTTCGGGTACTTGCAGTGACCATGTTGTGCTAGTTATATTATTTGTAAATGATACCAATTCATTGCTCCCGTGTTATAAATTAGTTGTGAAATCTGCTCGCATTGTCCTCTTGACTAGAAATGATCATTTGACTTGTATTGGTCATGCAAATTAGTTGATTCCGCATTCTGTCAACATGCCTTTATTGATGGATCACTTTGAACTATCAAAGGTCTTGGGTGAGAAAACTACTTCGTGTATGGTGATTTCTATCTCTAGAAAGGATTAAGATCTGAATATTCTGCAAAAATTAGTTAAGGGATATGCTGATGGCTCTTTTATAGGTTTTGCTGTTTGGAGTAGCAAGGTATAATGGAGATAAGGGCCTAATTCAAAATGTTGCTTTGCAACCAATTACATTTACAGTTTCATAAAAGAAAATTGTTAGACCTGCTATGTCATGAACGTGAATTTGCATGATTAGATCTCAATATGTTGGATAATGTGCACATAGCTTCATTTGATATCCCTTACGTGAATTTGCCACTATCGGTCCATGCATATGGGTCAATATTCATCTTTCCCTTGACTGAAACAATATTGGATGTTGACATGTTTAATTTTTCAATTTATTGATTTTTTTTGCCTTTAGCTTTAGTCAGCTCAGGGTAGATCAAAATCCTGGCTCCGCCCTTGCCTATGCGGCGTTAACCCCAATGACACTCCCTGCCATCATCCTCAACCTGCCCATTCGTAATCATGAGTGCTTTCGCATGCAAAGCACCATGCAATTTCTCGAGAGCCATCGTGTGATAATCTAGCATCACCAACTCATCCGATGGTTCATCAGAAGACGGATGTCGATAGGACTTATGAATCACCAACGGGCCCGGGCGTCTCGGATTCCCACTGTTCCAAACGATCTAAGCAGCTTCATGCTTCGAAAGTTCAGCAAGCTCATCATCCCAAAGTAGGGCCCATGCCCTTGTAATGGTGCAAACCGGTTCCCACCCTTCAAAAGAGGTTTTTGTTTACTGCCATACATACCAGGTTTGGTCTGTTTGGCATGCCCTGAATCTTGACGCCCACTGCCTGACCTGCTAGGTATTCGACTCGAATCCATAAAGGTACATTGCTGGACAAGGCCCTTGCCTTTGATCACTCCTTGAGTATCCATCAAGGCAATCTGATTGGAATTCAAATTTGGATAGCGCTCCTTCCGAAGATCTTGGCAGTGGTTTCGGGGCCGTATCCACTCACCACTACTATTGCTCTCCTCCTTCACGTCGCCGGTTGTCAGCTCAACTAGTCCGATCCCTGGCATGCATCCCCATCTCCTCGTCTGCACCGTCTTCCATTCCCCACTAGGTGCAACATTTTCCGTCTGTCACTAGAAACGGTTTTGACGTATGTCATAAGTAACGGTTCTGACGTCTGTCATAAGGAAGTCGATCGCCGCCGGAGGAAGTCCAGACCAACCCTCCCTCCAAAAAACCTTCCAAACAACACATGTTCCCATTTCTTTTGGCACCTTGCTACCACATCCGCCGGAATAATCGACGCCGGAGGAAGTCCAGACCAACCCTCCCTCCAAAAAACCTTCCAAACAATGCATGCAACTTAGTCTTGAATTGGATGTGTAGGATCCTATTTATAGGCTAGGATGGCTAATTGATCATCCACTAGTTGTAACAGCCCAGTTATGGGTGCTGCCACATCAATCTTCCACTCAACTATTTAAAAAAGAAAATGTTGTATATGCCATTAGGATAACAGTTGAAGAAAAAACATCATTAACAAGACCGCATGTTTGGTTAGAAATCTCTTGCGAGAGGTGGTCTCGACCAGGAGCATCTCCTTTGTAAGCGACACCCCGTCTCCACTTATTTTCCAATTGCTTGTCTCTCTCAAGTCATTGTTGTGATCTTCTTATTGATCTCGTTCATAACACACTTCTTCGCTACTCTCGCAAGGGTATGTTAGGCTATTTAAAATGTACAGACTCGCCTCAACTATAACTTGAGCTTTTGAATTGAGTGGCTAAAGCCAATATGGTATAGAGTACAGATCCTGGATTTGAATTTAGTGTCATAAAGATGAGACATTGGCTCATCGTGATATATTTCCGCCTCTTGGAGAATTTTGAGATGGAGAGGATTGAGTGGATGATAGATGAATATAAGGTAAATCTTTTATAGATAATTAGTGTTTACACAAAAACAAACAAACTTATTAACTAGTATACCATCGTCATTAGTTTTAATGTATAAACACCATTTTAGGGTAGTTATTGTAGGTTAAGTATTTTGGATAACACTTTTACCCCTATGCCGTCTATATTGTATATTTTAAATCCTTCCGTCCATTTTAAATCTCACTTCAATCCATCTTTCTAAGTTTCATTCTCCCTCGCCGCCACCGCTCTTCTCCTTTTAGCCCTCTTTTCTCCTCCTCTCGTCTCCTGTTCTCTTTGCAAGATGCGTGAGATCCTTCACATCCAGTGTGGCCAATGCAGCAACCAGATGGCGGCCAAGTCTATCCTTCGTAGCCGCTCGAGAGATGCATTGTTGGGCGGGATATAAAAGGCATCACTCTGTGAGCAGATCTCCTCTTTCTGATCTATCATTTCGTCGCTCTGCCGCCGATACCTTCCCGGTGACGCCTCCGTGGCCGGGATTGAGAGAGATGGGAGATGGCTACGGGGATCGAGAGGGGGAGAGAGGTAGTGGAGGAGTGATGGAGAGAGAGGGAGATTGTGTGGGGAGATGCCGATGAAGGAGGGAAAGATTGCAATATTCTCTTTATAAAAAGAGAATACCTACCAAGAAGGATTTAGTGCTATGCCTATTTCTTACAGTTCTATTTTCGCTTTTTTTAGTGTTCATGAATGGATGGCAATATTCTCTTTGAAAAAAGAGAATACCTCCCGGAGACGCCTCCGTGAGGGGCCTATGAGGTGATGGCGACCTCAATGATGGTCGGGGTGGATATGGGAGGTGGCTACGGGGATCGAGAGAGAGAGAGAGAGAGACGTGGTGGAGTAGTGATGGAGAGAGAGGGAGATTGTGTGGGGAGATGTCGGTGAAGGAGGGGGAGATTGCAGTATTCTCTTTGTAAAAAAAGAATACCTACCAAGAAGGATTTAGTGTTGTGCCTATTGTTTGCAGTTCTCTTTTCCCTTTTTTAGTAATGTTCATGAATGGATGATAATATTCTCTTTGGAAAAAGAGAATTCCTATGAAAGAGGATTTGGTGTTCATGAAAGGTCTTCGGTATTCTCTTTTCTCTTTTTCATTGATATATATGAATGGATTAGGATTTAGTGCTCATGCGATGTTTTCAGTTTGCTCTTCTCCCTTTTTGATTAATGTTCATGAATGGATGGCAGTATTCTCTTTGGAAAAAAAGAATACATATGAAAGAGGATTTGGTGTTCATGAAAGGTGTGTGGTATTATCTTTTCTCTTTTTCATTGATATACATGAATTGATTGCAATGTTTTCTTTGTAAAAAAAGAATACTTATCAAATAGAATTTAGTTGCAATGTTTGCAGTTTTCTCTTTTACTTATACGTTCATGCGTAGTTGCAATCTTAGGGGCAAGCATCGCCGAGCTGGGCAGAGGAGGTGACTCCGACCCCTCCTTGCTCCGATCTGACCCTTGTGGCGCCTGGATCTGGTGGTACGCGATTTGTGGGGCGAAGAACGGTGTGAACCCCGGAGGCGGCGGCTGAAGCGGGGCCGTACAGCTGCACGGTGCGGGGGTTGGCGATCGCAGCAGTGTCGAGCATCCGGTTGGACCGGAGCATCTCCACAACGTCGGCGGTGTCCTCGATGGCCTCGCCGTCGAGCCCAATCCTCTCCAACGCGCGGTCGCAGTAAGCCGGCGCGAGCGAGTGGCTGATGACCCTCTTGATCTCACCCTGGAGGATGCCGACGACGACGGCGACGGTGATGGATTGCGACGATGGCGACACGATCGTCGAAGAGGAGAATGGCGTCGGAGTGAAGGGATGGAGAGCGATATTGGTTGTGAAGGAGGCTTTAAGAGTCTTTTGAACTCTAAAATGGTGTTAAAGAATTAAATCTAATGGTTATTGTTTTATTACTATGCTAAGATCATATTATGGTGCTCCCTACTAAAACCCGAATCTTTTATGCATGTAGTTCACTTCTTTTTGTAATTTGGAAATAACTGGATAAATATGGTGGTTGTGATCGAGTCGTATTAGATTATATTAATATAAACTCGCCCTTGTATTGACTTAAGTTTTTGGTTTGAGTGCATAGAGTTTTTTTATGATATTAGAGTAGAGGTGAGGTTCTGAGTTCGAAATGAAAATGATGATGCTCATAATGAAGTTGTAGGTATAAAAGTATGCTTGCATATGCGTATATCTTTATTTCAAGTCTTAGCTATCCTTATACTGCTAATCTTGAATCTGAGACCATTTTTGCCATTGTGACCAGATTTTGTTAGACTATTAATATAAACTCATTCTTATCTATTTATTTAAGTTTTTGAGTTGAACGGTTAGAGTTTTTTCATAGTATCTCGCTAACCATTAGCCCTAAAAAATAAGGTGGTTTTTCTCTATTAGAGAAATTTGGAACTTGGCCACTGAATTATCTAACATAATCTTTTCCTCTTCATATATGAGAGAAATTTTAGCAAACTTTTTGCCTAGCTCCCTGCACGAAATCAGGCCAAGCTCAATCATCTTACATGTACGTATTCCACAACAATACCTGGATTTTTTTTTATACTGAACCTTTATCCCTCGCTTAGGGTGACAAACACCCTATAACAGCATACTGATTAACTACCCATAAACTTTTCTCGGAGGGATTCAAACCCAAAACTAAGACCTTATGTTGCATAAAAGGCTCCTTAAGAAGTTGGTGGTAAGTAGTAACCACCCTGACTTGCGCGCCATGTGCGTACCTGGACTGTTACACAACCAGGTCATGAGAAAGATCAGGGCTTATCCAATTTTTTATCAAAGTTCAACACCCCTCAAGTTTCTCATGCGAGGCTTATTCCTTTTAAAGTTCAAGACCTTCCTCCTGGTTGTAACCATGCCTCATGCGCTTAGGCCCAAGTAGTGACATACAACAGCCCAATGAAGCAGTGGTTAAGATTGTTCATTCCTCTTATCCGGGGCTTAATTTTGTTCTTTCAAAAGAAGAAAGCCAAAATAGTTTGGGTTAATTTCTAGAAGCCCAGGCCAGTGCTATATATACATGCTTTTCTAACGAGTTCAAAGGGCTGTCTCCTGAATTGATTCTGTGTACAATTTTTAAGGGGAAAAAAAGAAAGAAAAGCAATGTTGAAGAGATATATATACAGAACAAGACATCCTATAGAAACAATGAAGTCTATCCTACTACACTCCAGTGCAACAATATTGCATATTGCTGCTATTATGTCCAGATGTCAACTATTTTTTTCTTTTTCTTTCACAAACAGTAGTTCTGACATAGAGCTCCTTAACACAATGATACAATGTCGAGCACAAACTGATTCTTGATGGCAAGCGGGAAAGAGAGGAAAATGCCCCGTTACCTAATTCTCATGAATCCTTACCAGTAAAGTCAGAATCTAACTCCTTATGGGGGTCAGCTTAACTTCGAAATAGAACAATATTATCCAAGGAATTAGGACCATCATCCATTTAGGACAATAGGTAAACTGTTAACTATCTTCCAACATGTTTGAGAGATAGAACCACTGTGCACGAAAAGGGTAACTGTTTCAGGGCCTTACACTTCGGCCATTTGTATCACCACCATCTGAAAGCTGGCCCCAAACACTAACGCTCCTGCCACCGCTGCTGCATTCTTCTTCGCATCCGGCAATAATCTTCAGAAGTTCCGACTGCAAGGAGGGGCAGTTTTCCTTGAGAGACTCGAATCCATCTGAATCCATTACCGCTGCAGTAACATATGATATTAAGTCAGACTGTCAATCAGATGCCTACCAAACGAAAGAAAGTCCTATGGTGGAGTTAATCATTTGTATGCCCTTGTATAGAAAGAATTTATATTTTTGGACAAAAAATAGCAGAAAAAGGTGAACCTTCTTATGTCCCTAGACAGACTTTAATTGTCAACACTTAAGTTCTTCAAAATGCAATTGCATACTTCCAAAACCATGTGTTCTATAAAGCTAAAAAGGTCTGAGAATAAACTGAAGCCAAATACTCGCACAAAATCACACATTCACCAAACAAAATCCCAAATAGACAAATAAATAAACATAAATTATATCTGTTCATAAGAAACAAGCATAAGCCAAAAAATGAGGCAAAACATTTCTAGATGTGAAACATGTGTTTTCAGACATCAAGTATTTGAGGGACTGGAAACAATGCTTCATTTAGATATCATTAACGGCTCACATACAAAGATAGCTTTACTTTCCAGCATATAAAGATCTTACCAGAAAAACTAAGCAGATTCATGTCAAATGGATCTACGGTGATACAGCTGTTGTCAACACATCTCAATCAATCTGTTCATTTACAAAATTTTGCCTTGCACACCTCTCTCATAGATAGGCACCAAATGCAAATGTAGACAAGCACACATATCCCACGCCAAGCATGCTTTATTGTGGCCTTCTGTTAAAAGGTATAACTGAAAATGTCCTACAAGATCTCCAGGTTGGTTGGCATATGTGCCCCATTCTTATAATTCAGTTGATCATCTGGGGCCAGCTATTGTTACTCCAAATAAAACCTACACCTATGGACCAACATTCGATTGTTGTTGATGCGCAACTTAGTTCCAAGAACTTTCTAAAACCCCAAATTCTCTTCTCTTCTTAAAAGTTCCAGAAAACACCCTAACAACAGATTTGGCAGCACATTCCCGGGTGTTTAGACTGAAATCATGCATATCCAGAGCATGAATAGAGTCTCTCTTCATATGCGCATCTAAGTTAGTATTAAAGAACGTTATCCAAACTTTCAGTAGTAATATGTCATTAAGATTCCGAATATCTCACTATAAAACACAACATAGGCTCGAACAAAGCATATTACCTATAGCACCAGACCTATCTCAATAACTTCCAAATCCTATCCTCGAGAAAAATAATAGTCACCATGCCCTCTCATTGGCCATTCACCTTGATCAGAAAGATCAATGAAACATAATAACAGAGCTCAACAGACGCACGGGAAAAAAATTCAATCCAACAAACTAATGTGGTTCGATTTTTTTGATGATCATCCTGTATTATCAAAGGAGGAAGCAGTTTGTATCTGATACATGCAATTCGTGGACGCTTGTAGACATTTCCTTAAATATGCAAACATTAGCTTTCTAAATGCACATTTAGCTACTTCCAGAAGCCAACACTTTTCAACATTTTCATGCTCTCAAACTTGAATTAGGACCAAATGGTAACTCCCAATATGTAACCTATGAAATAAGTCATGCAAATTTGAGTTGGTTGCTAGTTTACTGAAATCTGTGGAAAGGGTGTTTAGAATATTTCCGACCTTACTTGACATAGATTTCATGTTAGTTACATTAAAATCCAACAGTCATAAAAGCTCCTAACAAGAGCTCTCTCATGCTCCTACTTAAACATCTTGTTATTTCTTTGTTAGGAAGGGGAAAAAAGCAACTCATAGGTTCCAGGTGGTTCAGTATGAGAACTACAGTTTTGCTCAAATAATGTATGTGGAGCAATAGCCATGCTTAAAAGAACAAAAACCTAATTGGTCCTTCAAGCACCTTAATTATTGTTCCATTTTATTCCATCCATTCTTAATTTCTCAACTAGTACTCATGTTACCTACTTGAACTTGAAGAATTAATTAGCTAATGAAATCCTTTCATCATGTTGGGATGCACATCAAGTCTAAACTTAGATTAGAAATCTAGAGTTCTTGCAGCATATCTAAATTACAAATAGATTTAGCCCCATCATAGATTGTAAACTATGATTTTGACCTATGACAACTTAGTAACAAGAAGTCTCAATCATGCTTTAGGCTGATTTCTTGGTCCAAAGTTTGGTGGATAGCCAATAACTGAGATGCTCCAACACAAACTTAACGCATCTTATATGCTAACGTGGCACATAAGTGCATAATGTAGTCATTAAGGCTTGTGTCTCCCATGCGAGATCCTGGGTTTCAATCCTCAGTGTCTTAAGTCATGGTAAAAGGCTTAATTTTCCAGGGAGAAAAATGAAAACGTTGCTTTCAAAATTTGCTGATAAAAACCAGAAATCAAAATCAAGTTGTTATGCTGATTTCTTGCCGAAACTCCAATTGTCTACATAAAAATTTCACCAAATTCTCTTTTTCAAATCACCAAGGGCAATTCAAGCCCAAATGGCATTTGTCACCAAACAAATTTCCTAAATAAACTAGTTGACGTACTTATATTCAGGACACGTCATGATGCAATAAAAAACCTCTTGCTGGAATCCACCTTTCAGAATAAAGAAACAAGAAGGTAAACTAAGAGACCCTTAATAGGTCAGAAAGTCGAATCAAATGATTCGCCTCAGCCTAAAGAAAGATTAAGATAGTGACTACTGTAAAGCATTCACACATAAAAGTCTCACAGTTGAAAGCCAGAAGGTCATAAGAAGTTACCTGCAAGGTTTTCAGCAGCAAATTTAAGGCATGCAGATTTGAGTTCCGTGGCATGATGACGATCAGCAAATGCAAGGACATTTGCAACAGTGTCCACAGATATATCCTTACAAAGGTAGGATTCACACATAAGCCGCATCCGTCCCAAGCCATACTTATCTGCTGCGGCTAATAATTTTGCAGCCAATGTGTCTGACATGGAAGACACGGATGAACTTGAAGACATTAACATATCCTCTTCAACAAGCATATCACAGTATATGAAGTGTAACAGTGCCTAGTGATCGACAAGGAGAAAGCAGTCTTTAAGAAAGGACAGAAAGGGTTTATGTACTTATCGCAGACCAAAGTGAGGAGAATATTCACCTTAAAAACCTTAGGTTCCATATCTGTGATAGAAACCTCGTTCTTGTCCCCCTCTAATGCATCGAAAAATTCAGATTGAAATACAGGGGATCGAGCACCCAAAACCAGCTTATGAGCATGAAATGTTTCTCCAGCAACATGGAAAACAATATCCGAGCCATCCTGGTTTTCCAAAAGTGTACCAAATTGCATCCCAATATCAGAGTTAGGTATCTGTATTGAGTGTAATCTGGGACAATCTGTAACTGAAATGACAACACCAACAGTGCAAGTGATTTTCAAGCAATCATCCTTGAGATAGTCGGAAGTCTCGAGTGCAGCTCGTCTAAAAAACCGCTTATAGCCCCTATAGGGAACACATATTAACAGAGTAAACTTATGCACCAGAAAAGAATGGCCGGGCAATGGAGAAAAAAATACACCAGCAAGCTGCTCATAGAAAATAGTGACAAAACACATAAGAGATGAACATGATAAACACACTCCGTCATACAAACCTGGAAAATTGTTATAGGAAATCACATCTCGGTACTAACTGAAGCCCATAGTAGAGATGCATTCCTGACTATGGAATTATTTCAGAAGAATAGTCGACTCATCTGTGCTCGTAGGAGGATATCAGGGCGTGGATGCCCAGGGCGTGATTTTTTTTTTTTAAAATTTTGATAGATACTAAAGCTAAGAGACTTATAGACCTACAAATTTATGACAACATTTTTAGAACTTCAGACTTCAGATACATTGCTATCATGATAAGAACATTGATAACGTCCCTTTTAGCACAGGATTAAAAAAATTATCAGAAGACAGAGACAATATGTTCCATTGCAAAAATAGATAATTTTCCGGCAGGGGCAGATTTAATTAATGCTTCAATGTTCATAATGAAAAATCTGACACAATAAGACAAAGAGTTCTGAATCAGAGGCTTCTGCCTAAAAAGAAACAAGCATTATCCCCTTCAACATCCATAAGCACAAACATTAAATATGCCAAATGAAAAGGGTTAGGAAAATTCTTGTACCATCAACAAAAATGACATTGATCTCCGAATAATTGCACAATCAGTTATGGGGGCAAAGTTCCTTTGTTTCTTGAATTGCAAACAATTCCTACCAATCTGATAAATCGGTAAATTAGGAATCAAGCTCAAATGGTAAGAAGCTAAGAGTGTTGGGGTCCTGAACATACCTAACAAACAACATATATCTCCCTACCACTTTCAAGAAAGTGGCATCTGAAACACCTGATATGTTCCACAAATGGCCAAAAAGGTTCACATTTTGAGAACAAGGACTTCCTATAAATAGCCAACAAGTCGAAGGATACCTTACACAAGAAAGTGGCACATCTCTAGTTCAGCAAATGCGAAAGGAACATGCAACTATAGACTATAGAAAGTAATGAACCAGAAACACCATACCTATTTTAAAATGAAAGCGAAACATCCAAGAATTTAAGACCAGGATTTTAATATCGACCCAAAACATCCAATCATTTTAGACTAACTCATGGACCAAGAGAAGGGGCTAATTGGGCTAGTTACCACATGCTGCCACGGTACTTTAAGGTATACGGCCCGCTCTCGAGGGAGCGATCGAAGTGGCTGTGGACCTTGTGCCTGCCCTTGCCGCTCTGGTCGAGGAGGGTGAGCTCGAACAGCGCGCGCACGTCGGTGCCGTCGCTGGCCAAGGTTATGAACGCCGACACGTACAAGGAGTGGTCCTCGGGGTTCTTGCCGTCGGGGTAGAAGTAGATGGCCCACTGGTATCCCCCCACGGTGAAGGTGTCGCTGGCGATGTGCTTCCCCACCCCCATGCCCTTAGCCAGAGAGTAGCCGGAGATGACGAACCGGTGCGAGCCATTCACCGTCTCCGTCACCGATAGCGAGCGACTGGGGGATCCGTTCGTCTCCGGCGACGGCAGCATCGCCTCCCGCGGTGGGGATGCCATCTTGGCTGGCGTTATGCCGGCGAATGGGTTTGTCGGATTTCCACGCTTACGCCGTTACGCGTGTTTGGGAATTAGGGGTAGGAGTGTAATAACCCATACGTATTAGCTCAAGTTCGGCTAATTTGAGCCGGCGTGGCTCCAAACGAATTGATTTATAATAGAGTCCGACGACTGCGGATTTAATATTCCGAGTCCAATCAGGTCTCCGCGATCTCGCTCGTTAACATTATGTAACGTGTCATGTGGCACTCTTTAGGAATCCATTAAAAGCAGAAGATATGTTCGATAGGCATAATGCCTGGCGAGAAATGTGGACAGATAGATAACCTTGAAATATATTCCCATGTAAAGTTAATAGGATGACCATAGAGATAATATTTTTCCGAAATTCAGTAATGAGTCAGTTATCTATCTCTAAGAACACTATCCTACAATCCAAAATTTACAGAGATCATCAGAACGAAGTAGTATAGATGTCCTTCAGAAGTGTATGCCAGTGAGAAACAGCCGCCCTATGAAGGTTATAAATTTATTATCTTTCCAGTGGTGCTGTGTGGGTTTATAAACAAAACCATCAACATTTTCCTTCCCATACATAGGTAGCCTCTGCTGCAGAGGTCCTTCATGCCAATGACTGGAAGACCATATAGAAGCAAACTGATACTAAACGGAGAAACCAATTCAAACTTCTATTCAAGAGGGCAGGTAAAACACACGAGCGAGCTTTGCTTTTCCTATCTGTCACAACCAAAAAAACTGAGCATCTGCCACTAGTTATAGAACAGGCAGATATAGAACACAGAAATTAACTTATCATCATCCAGATCGAAGTTGCAAATACAATAAGGTTATGATACTTCTTCTCTCAAAACTCAAGCTGGACGGTTTCTAGATTTCAATTATCCACATCAACCAATTAAGCGTATACAACTAGGAAAGAATTCATTCATGAAGATGTTACCTGTTGTTCGTATACAAATTACAAAGGTTTATTCACCACATTTTCACATCTTAGAAAGAACAGAAAAAATGCCTGACTCAGGCCAGATGCCAATGTAACTGAAGCTTTTCATTTATCATCAGGCATCAAACCTTAATGGGTTCATACTTCTCGCCCATAGTTCCACCTTTCTGCTTTTGGAACTGAATGTATCTTAGTGTGCTGGCAAAGAAAGCATTGGCAACTGGATCTGGCACCGTGTTATCACTTTGCATCTCAGTATTGATCAACTCTATAAGGTCTTGAATTACAGAACTTGTGATATGAGGATTCCCTTTCTCAAAGAAATATAGGTACCTGGAAAAGCAAAGAAGAAAGCTCCACATCATGATACATTTCACAGTAAGCGAATACAGTTATATAGCAATCAAGAATTTACTTGTTCAGTATTTCGACAAACAATGTCACAGGTCCACTGTTGCCTCTCGTAACATTGGCCATTTGTTGAGCAGCATTTGCAATCCTCAAGGCACGCTTTAAGCAAAGGAGGACCCTGGACACATGAAATTAGGAGAAGCTTTCAAGGTGGCTCTATCTCGATATGTCAAGCTGAGCATCCGATGTTTGGCATAACAAGAATATCAAACCATGAAACGTGAAGATGTTTATGACAGAAACTATATGATCATGCAATCGCATCACAGCTGGACTAGTAAAAAGTTTCATGCAAGTAGATGGCAAAAGAAAGGAAAGGATTAAGTAGATGCAAGGACGGTACTGGAGAATTACGCCAAGTGCACCGGTGCCTTGCAGAAAAGCAGATTGTTTGATGAAGCATACCTGGACAAACACCACTACACTACATTCACAAAGTTATCAACTATTGAGCTTACCTTTCCCCATCCTTGATGCCATCTTGATCATCAACCCAGAAAAGATGTGAGCATGCATAAACAGCTCTACATTGATCAGGCTTCTTTAAAAGTTTTGCAGAATACTGCGAAAAAGACATTTCTTAAAAGTGTGAAAAAAAAGATGGCAAAACTCAAGCACAACATGAAATGAATATCACAGTTGTTAACATGTAGACTTCAATACACACCCCAGTAGTCTTGTGTGTTAGCGTATCCCTGTTCTCAACCCCAAATATACTCATCCTCTGAAGAGTTCCTATAACTAAGTGAATTGCAGTAACCTGTGCTTTTGAATCCTGCTCAAAGGAATATCACCATTAATAACCATCTAACCAGAATCAAAACAATAATCTGAAAGAATTGCACAAAATTTAAAAGGTGGCAGAAGAGACTCTAGTCAGTTATACTATTGGTCTGTTATCTTGTTCGTGATATTGATCCACTCTATCTGAATAGTCAGTTATACTGAACATGAGAACTTTAGTTCATCACTTACCGCAACTTCCTCCTCGTATAACACAAACGCTTGAGTGAAAAATTCATAAGCAACAGGTTCCAGATCACAATCATTGGCAGCCTGAAACAGCAAAATCAGATGGTAGTTCAGGTACATGGTCAAAGGTAAAAAAGAACTGTGAATCTAGGAATAGACATACCTCTGCACATTGCAAGTATAATCTCAAGGCCAGCTCTGGTGAAGGAACAGATGACAAGGCCTCAATAGTCTGAAAAAGATTGTCAAAATGGAACAAGAAAAGCATATAAAAGCTAGTCTTCATAACAACAACTATTTGGTCTATATTGCACGAAACACTGTGAAGTGAAACAAGAAGAAAAAACAACTTGATTATCACAAAAACAGAAATATTCAACTCTAGACATACTAGAACCTCCAATTTGGAAGATCTGATAAGCATAAATCATTTGGACTGACAGAATGATACATGAAATCATAATCAGCAGTCTATGAATATCGATTATGAATAATAACCTGATGCAATATCTGAAATATCTTTTTCGGTGTTGCAGGTTCCTCCTCTCCAACTACATCCCCATCCTGACCATGTAAACGCCTGACCAGCTGCCAACCACAAAAAAGAAACAGCGAGTTACCTATCTAAAAACTATGGAGAGACACAAGAAGCAAAAAATCCAACTAGGTTGGATTCTACATTGGTTAGGATATGCAATTTAATCAAATCAACAAGTAGTTTAGAAGCAAACCTTGAGGGTGGAAAACACGAAGGGGGGCACAGTGAATGGAAGACGCTTTGGACCTCCAAAAAGAATATGCTTCCTCACAGTGCTTATAATCTGGAGAGCAATACAAAACGCAAATTGTCAATCTGGAATGAAGTACTAGCTTTTTAAAAGTAACAAGTCTTTCGAAAAATGTCTAATGAAGGAGTCAAATCTACTAACAACTCCTGAATACCATAATAGACTTTAAACTCGCATAATAACAAAAGATATTTTTTAAATAAGACACAAATGTTCAAATTGATGTCAAAGCCAAAAACAAGCAAGTTATTAAGCAAATCACGTCAGAAGTAAAGAGTAATAGAAAGGCAAAAAATGGAATAATAAGGCATTTGCAACATGAAGGAGACTTCTAAGATTTCTTCAACCCATGACCAAAAAGATCGTGAAAACATTAATTACACAAAGAATACAGAAATAAGCACCAAATGTTTAAATACTATAGCCATGGTGGAAAGAGAAATCCCGTTTACTAGGGACGACAACAGAGCGAACACACATGACATTCAGAAAGAATCTGACAAAATGCACTCTATAATTACACTACCCTGAAATAATGCACGATGGTGACTAGTGATATATCGTTATCTGTATTGATAGTCTAAATTTAACTGATAAAGGAGAACCACCATGTCCATATTGCAACCTGAATTAATTTTCCACATCATTTGATCATAAATATGCAAAATGTGGTCAAAAGTGGTCTGCTCTCAATGCAAAGACTACATTATTGGCGGGAAAGCAATACAGAAACACAGTATGATAGGACATATCACTGCTCCAAAAGGCACTTGGCAGACACAAAGCAGTTGTGAGGTTCTCAAGCCAGCCCTCTCAAGGCAGGCACCAAGAGGGCAGCCTCCTTGCTCCAAGGAGGAAGCCTTCTACATGCTGATATGTATAATTCAGTTATCACTTATCACAATACGCAAAAAGTCCTAAAAGATACTTTGATCTTTCTAGAAAACGTAATTAAGCATAAAACATCACTTCCCTCAATCCTCAAACACACAAACACAGCCTACCTGCAATTCAGCATGAGTGCATAAAACAAATAACATATGCACATCACACAAATTTCAATGCATTGGATCTCCATAAAATTTGCAAGAAAGCAGGTAAACTACCTTCAACATCTCCTCAGGGTCATCGTTATGCAACATGTGAATGAGACGAGCTACAGAATTCTGTTCCTCCTTGAAATCCTCTTCATCTAGCTAAACCACAAAAGGCAGCATAAAATCAATATATCAAACACTAGTGTATCAAGTTGCAAGAAGCGTTCTACTAAGTACTAACCATCAAATATGGACAAACAAACCAAATACAGAAGTTAAAGCACGAAGGAAGTTGTACCTCATCGTCTATTTGCCCGTCTATATCCTTTATGAGCCCTTTCATAAGTTCAAACAACGCTTCAACCTAAACTAAAAGCTGGATGCATTAGATCGAGAGGAAACTCCATGAAACAGATAAGAAACAGAGGAAAGACACCTACTTTATCAGCAGTCGAAATGTAGGTATTGTTCTTCATAATACTTTGAATAATAACCACAGCCATCACTTTATTTGTTGCATTATCAAGATGATCCATCACCCTGGGATAGTTAGGAAGCTTTAATGCGGTAACAATGTCATTATACTTCTCTAGAGGAGCACTCAAAAGTGCAACAATTTGTTTTGTCGCTTTGCTATCCTCAAGCTTTGCCTTCCCAGAAAGTTTTCCGACGCATAAGCCCTAATATCAAGAAAAAGCACCAGGTTTGAGTCTTGTCACAATCTTACACATAAAACTATTTGCTCCAAAACTAGACGACAACAAGAACTTTTCCACCACATCTCAGATGGCGCATAGAGATCTAGTAGATATTTCATATGCTTTATAGAGCTAATCGAAAGATTTCTGCAAGATAAAATATATCATCTGGTGGAGATATGCATGGCATGTTTACTACGTGATGGCCATCACAGTGAAAAAAAAAAGAGGAGATATCGCTAAGAACTTACCAATACTTGGTCGACATAATCAAGCCGATCAGGGTGTACCCGAAGAGTAAAGGTGAGAAGGGAGACGTACAATGCTATTGCTCCAACAGCAGGCATGTCAACTTGTGCTTCTATGACCTTTTAAGGAAAAATGAATCGCATCAGAACAACTACAATAAAGAAAAGAAACAAAGGACAGCATAACAAACAAGGAAGATGCATATATTAGCATCAGTTAATTGTGGCATACACAACAATCTTAAGAGGATAAAAATGGCCTATGAATTGACATCAGACAAATGAATTTCACTGAAAAAAGGAAAAATGAAAACCAATAGTGGACAAAGATGAACGAACAATGTCTAGAAATGCAAAGGTTAGGGTTCTTCTACCAAGGACAATCTATCACAAACCATCTGATCTCTACATGACAAAATATGAATGAAAAACTTGTGATTTTGCTTTTTCCAAGTAATGCCTCTAAACATATCCTCTATCATGCATTCTAGGACGTAAAAAATCGAAGTCAGGACATAAGTGACTTGGATTGAAGTATCTCACCATAAGCTACAACCAATTCAAAAGGTAGATTCAGAAACTAGCATTTCATCCACAACAGTCCAATTAAGGAAAGGATAGAATATAAAGAGATTATGCATGTCAAATGCTTATTGCACCAAAATGAAGTTCCACAAAAACTGACAAGGATTACGAACTAGAATTTAGAAGTAATGGATGGTTCACTGGATCCCTAAGAAAGCAAGAACTTGAGTTACAAGGCAAATTCAACAAACTAATATATCATGTACGACTCCAAACTTGCCCAAAGATAGAAAAGGAAGTAAAGCTCTTGAGAACTTCCAATGCAAGATGCAACAACGATAGGCAAAAATAAGACGATGAAAGAATTTCTGAAGAAATAATACCTATCAACAGTCAAACACAGGAATTGCATGCAAATGAAGTATACAATCATCAACTCAAAGACAAAGTGATGCATAAGCCACAACCACATGAACAAGACAAATTGATGCATACCCCTACCATGAGGCACCACATAAGTAGAAACATCATTGCAAGTTGCAAGAACCTCCTATCTCATGTTCCACTGGGCTCTGACAGCCCACGCTTCCAAGTCCACCTAACTATTTAATGATATAAGCATATACATATGTACAAATGTGGGTTTGTCTCTTCATTATTACTTTGCTTTATTCGTAATGGAAAATAAACTGGACTAGAAAATATGGGGGTATAGAATCTTTTAGCTATACTTGAGCAATAAGTCCTTATGCATTCAAGGCTTTTCTAATTACACTGTGCTCCCCTTGATTCCAAAATACAGCTAAAGTGAAATTTAAGCATAATCAAATTGGACAGGATTGCATTGCAACAATGACGATCCTTGTGATGATTATAGAGTGGAAAGACAAGTCAACTAGTCGTCTTCCTGAGAATCTAATTAGTGGTTACTAGATATCACATTGTCTAGTCATTTCCAACTCAGCCAAATCTCTAGAATCCAGGCTAATCTTGTTAACATGATGAGGTTACTTCTAGGCAGTAAATACGAACATGGGCCAGCAATAGTGTCAATTGCACGAGCGCACGCAGAAAGGTATACAGATATACACTCTACTCGGAATTCATGTTGACAGTAATCCAAAGGACTTAATCTCTAGAACTCAAATGCAGGCTTAACATAACACAATCGATATTTTGGGCTATATAAAAGAATGAAAGAACCTTATGTAAACCTAAATAGACCAAAAATGGAAGAACCATATATACAACTGAATACAGCAGAAATAGGAAAAGTTGTTATCGCAACTATTAATATAATATACAAGTATTCTCCGCCTAAAACATCAGCATGGTGAAACAGAAGCAAGGATTACCTTTCCAATAGCATTGCTCAGTTTAGCAAAAGCTTCTACTTGCAAGAATTCTGGCAATACCTGCACCATTCATGCATAAGTAGAATATCCAACATTATACAGAGATATGCAACATGTGAAATCTTACTTCTATACTCGAGGAAGCATAATTTGATAATCTCTCCATTAGTTGAGATAACACCGTCTTGATGTCCACAGTAGGCTGTAGATAGACATAGAAGAATCTTTAAGAAGCTCCAGAAAAAATCAAACAGCAACTCCTCGCCAAATTAAATGATGGGAAAAGCATAATTCTTCAACTTTGTCATCAATCCTATTTAAATCCCACAGAAAGAAAACAAGAAAAGAGCAAAGAAGATTAGGTATCTATCATCCATAGCTGTAAAATGATTTTATTAGAACAGATATCAACTTGATAAGCAACTTAGTGAGTTAATGAAGCTTCATAATGTCTCCTTTCAATTCCGGGTTAGAGTATGATTGGCTAGAATCTAAAGGTGATGCCCATGGTAATCCCCACATATGAACTCTTGCTCTTGTTGCCATTCTTGCTTCCTGCACCTAAGCACAATAAACTAAGGACACAAACCAACTCCCAAACAAAACCCACTAAAAACACAAATGAAATGAATTTGACTAGTAGAGTCCATGAGGCAATCACAACAACATGGACTCCACCACACTCCAACTACTCAGGCTTACTTGGCATAGATCGCATCACCAAGAACTTAAAGAGAAAAATTAGGTCATTGGGTGCGAACCTAGAACCTGGCCTGAGATCATCACAAGAAAACGACTCATAACAAATGAGAGGACTCAAAATATTTTATACCAAAAACTCCGACATGGAAATCTACCAATTTGGTTTTTTCCAATCTTCAAGGGTATGTAACCCCTGGGCCCCCTCTCACTAATCCACTTAATATAAAGCCCTCTTAATCTTGGTTGTCGAATTTGTGGTGACTGACCATGTTGATTAGTTCATATGTAATCCGCTGACTAAGAAAAGATACATCATCGCAACTTGAAATATTCGTCATTCAGTGTCGAAACATGATTAAAAATTAAGGGGTTTTTGCAAGTACCTCCTATCTTATAGCTATATTGTGAACACCAATATTCCATTAGAAACAATTACAAGACAAAATATCCATGTTGCATTCTTCCTCTCAAATCGAATTTAAATTTGACAAAACTAAATTAAAGGACTAATCAAGCGGTAATTGATCATTGTTCCTTGAGTTAGTTAGAATAAATTAATTTGATTTGTTGAATATAGTTTAACTACAATACTATATATATACTATCTTCTCAACAAAAAAAAATAAAAAATAAAAAATAAAAAATGTGACTAACAATAGGGGGCCTTTTGCAATGAAAAACAAAAAAAAGACCACAAAATTGCAAACTATTAATAAGATAGGGTTTTTTCGCAATATAGCTGTAAGATTGGCGTATTTGCCAACATGAAAATACTCATAATCCAACAATTCAAGTAGAAACATCATTGAAAATGAAAATATTTGCTAAAAACCTAAACAATAATTGTTAAAAATTCTCAAGGACAATATCTTTGAAGAACACTAAACACAAAGTATACTGATAATTAAAATCTCCAATCAAGATTGAGCCGATACTGGTTGACTTGGCCCCTACTTGTTATTAGCTCATTTTGGGATTCATGCTAAGAACCGAATCCAGCGCATCATCTGCATGTTATCATTTCAAGCGAGGTATAATTGAGCTTAGTTTCGAGCTGATAGTGAGATATTCTGAGATGCGACTTAAATTAAGAAGCCTAATCAAACAATAGTAATAGAATTTGTTTCTATTATTTTTACTTGACTGGCTGACAAGTTATGAAAAAGCTAAGCAAATGTCAAGGGTCCCTTGACGGCCTTATGGAAAGAATTATAGGAAGAAGAATATATATAGGCATTTTTTATCCCATGGGTCATAAATATGTGCAATATATTTTAACTTCTCTTTAGTTCTAGGTTATACTGACGATAAGATCTCAACTAGATACAATTGAAGCATACACGATGTGTAGACTAAAATGAGAATCTAGGAAAAAGAAGATTTTAAAACTTAATCAATTTGAATGCAATCAAGTATAGGGCCAATTATGGGCATCACAATGAATTCATCTATGACTTAAAGCAGGCTGTTAATTCCAGCAATCAGATTGTAAGTACTCATAACATGTAGATCACATACCTGGAGCTGGGGGCATGCACCTAATAAAGTTTCAAGAGTCTGCAGGTGATATTCATCCGGAAACACTTGGATTATGCAATCCATTAAGTAATACTGGGCTAACTCATCTTTACAATTGACAACCTAAGAATAGGATTACCATTATCGTGAAGATCATGTGCAATAAACTTCGAAGAGTTCTAGAGACGCATAAATTCCAAATAAAGTAGTAACTCCTAACCTGCTCTAATACCCTGGGAAGGACAGTTTCCTTGTACATGTCAAGGTCAACACCCTCTATCTGGCTGAGAACATGCAGATTTTTGCCCACCTAGAAAGAACATAAAGGCAGAAAGAACACATAAATGAAGAGAAGAAATGATACCATCATGCTGGAGAGGTGAAAATTAGGCCCAAGATATAACATTACAAGGTCACGAAGCTCGTTCCTTTCCTTTTCCCGTTTCTCTTTATCCCGAATAGGTCCCTGCAGACCAGAAAGCCCGATTCCGAGTCTCAACTCAGGATCACCTAACAGTTTCAATGGTTCACAATCACTACAGCATGCATGATCACTGCCATGATTTCGTTACAGAATCATTTTGCCATGAGGCCCATGACAACATTTTGGTGTCAATTAAATGCATGTACTTCCTGTATTGTGCATGCCAAACATGCATAGATGCTTTTATCACAAGGAGGGAGTTTTACTAACCTGATGCTGCATTCGAACCCAAAGTTTATTCATTTCTGTAAAATTTTGGAGTACAAATTCCACAGCATCAGTGACAGTGTCTGCATCCCTAAAGGAATCGACCAAACATTGAGTTAATGACAAGGTTAATTCTTATTTGTTAACATTTCTACAGTTGTCAACTGAAAAATAACTAGATCCGCTAAAAAACAAAACAATATGGTAAACTTTTTCAGAGCAACAGTGACAGAAAGAAGGGAAAACTGAACTCAAAGATATTCATTGCAGATGCTTCATGAATGAAATGACTATTTTGCTTCAGAAGTTATTTCGAAGTGAAAAGTGCAACATTACTTCATATTTCTTTAATCCAGGAAAATGGTGCAAATCAATGTTGGTAAACTCTCCAACAGATGACATAACGCTGCATCAATTTCACAAAATAAAAATGAGAAGCTTCAGAAGGCTGGTGCTTATACCCTTTGAACCACGAGATATTAATGCAAAACAGAACAGTTTGTCATACCCAGGTTGAAAATGAGAAGTTTAGCAATGTAGATTTCTTAACATCCAAGAGAAAAGTATAAGCAATGCCACACTAGTCATCAACAAAAGATCCCCTGCCAGTTTCTAAATCTTTATTTGAATTCTCTAATGAACTGATCATGATGATATATGCTGATACTTGCAAAAGAAACAAATGCTTGTTAACAGGTTTGAAGGTCATGAACATGTAAATTAGGCCAACTTGGAATCAGATTCTTGTGTTACCAAAATTATATTGGAACTAGCAACCAATAGTTTTAAATAAGTGCCCTGATAGGCCAATTTCAAATCTAAATCAAAACTAGAGTGCAATTATCACTCAGAAAACAATGAGATCTTCAAAGCAAATGGAGAATGCACAAAGAAACTATTGCTGATATCTAAACGTGAATTTTTATCGTGTGCATGAATCATGAGATCTCACCCTTCATACTCAGAACCAATGTCAGGCAACTTATCCCTGCTGATTTGAGAGAGGTAACTTCTTAAAAAAAGCCCACGAACAGGATTTTGAATGCCACGGCACATTTCTACAAGGTCTTTAAGAACATCTTTGGCAGGAGCCTCTTTGGATTTTATGTACACAGAACCTACCGTGCAAAGAAGATACCTGGAAATAGCATAATATCATCATCATTTGATTCAGTATATTAATTTGAAACAAAAGTCCTGCTTGTGAGCTATGATAAGATTAAAGCTGGCATAAGGAAACAATGCATTGCAAAGTGTTCTAAAAGGGTGGTGCTGTATATACGTAGACATGCATGACAAAAGAAATTAATAGAAACCTATGGAGATATGAAATAGTTAGCAAGAGGGGAAAAAATCTAATAATGAGAAAACAGTTCTGCGTCGCCTCTACGGCATATTATATGCGCCCACATCCAATGCACAGCAAGGGAGATCCCATATAAATGTGCAGGTGCATATACTGACCCATATAGAAATACCGAAATCAAACGTTTAAATAACAACAAATTCGGCCTTTAATTGTGTTGTTTAACCAAAGGAATTATAAATATAAAAAAATTTGACTTGCTAGGTTGTTTCCCAGGATTGGGTCTAATCAAACAGACATGCTCCCATTGCCAGGGACCTGGGACTCTAATAGGCATAAGAATAGAAGGAGCAGGGATGGCTTGCAGGACAGACTAAAACAATTTGTTTTGAATCAAATAACTCAGTACCATGCATTCATCATCCTCTTTTAAGGAATTAATGATAAGTATCATGATACTGCTAAAATTTTGAACAAATTGACAGATCTTGACTGATTCAACAAACCAAGGATTTCAAGCAAAATAGAAAAACTTGGTCACCTTCAAACTGTTTTTACTCCATCAGAATCAGCTTTGGCAACCTTGATATAAGTAACAAATCCAAAAACACCACAATTTTGACTCAAGAAGGGGCACTTCTCATATTTCGAAAGAGCTTTCTTGGCAAAGAACTCACATAATTTATCACACATGAAAGAGTTACTTATTCCCACTATTACAGGCCATTGGCACTCTCCATGCTGGTCACTAGCACGGCCTGTGCCAGTCAGCACAAGCTGTGCCGACACTGAAGTATCATGCCAATATCCTATTGGTACATGCCAGACCAGCACAGAAACCATGCTTATTGCATACGAAAAACATGCTCTTCCTTCTCTTGTTGTTGAATAAGATAGGGCCAAATTTTACCATCAAGTATTGTTTCCTAACAGTTGCCTCAATGATATAGCAGACAGAATAATAGTTCCATCCACTTTTAGAACGCGGACTTGAAAACCAATATGATTGAGTGATTGACTACACAAAGCTCAAGGGGTCAGTGCAAGACTGCTTTAAAAGCAAGAGACGGTCTTTGTCAGTACCTAGTTATGTTGTTTGGTATTTACAATGCACTCAATACTATCATACTCAGATGACCTCAGAATTTCACTAATCACTTTTAGTTCTATATTTTGAAAACACCATGATGTAAGACCCATCAGGAACATCTCTTTCATTTTTAAGAAGTTATGAGAGTTATTCCTTAAGAAAGCTCTACATACCTAAAGAAGCGCCCATTCATGAGTCCTTTTTCTTTATCAGTTGAGCCCAGAAGGGCTGGGTGAGACAAACAAACCCCTATTACAAAATCAACCCCAGAAACTATGGTGGGGCTCCAGGGTCCTTAGTCCAAAAAAAGGAACCCCAACTCCTCCCAAACTTGGGGAGGCGATGAGTCCTAATGTGTACTTTTGGGTTGTGCTTATTCCTCTCATGGTGTAGAAGCTGATTTACACCAACTATACAGGAGCAGCAAATCCTTCTACTTAGCATGAAATTCGTAGTTTTAACATAGTTGACAGTTGACACAATTAGGTGCTTTATTTGAATTCAGCATATCAAGACATTTACAGGAGGTGGTTTCCTTGAACTAGGTCAGGATCGGAAATTTTTAGTGAATAAAAAAAAGAGTAGCTGGAGCTCTAATTTTAGCAACTTTTGCAAAACTTTTGGCCTATGGATCACATAATGGAATTGAGAGTTGCTTAATAAAAAAGCCCATCTCATTGCTTATTTCAGCAAGAAGTTGAGTGAAAGAGAAACATATTTCCCCTGATAAAACTGCAATCTTTTGCATTTTCCCACTTATTATTCATATTTATATACTTCCCCCTCAACTCTTACACCTCTTACATTTTATCCTTGGATTGCTTCTTGGAGGAACATTCTGAGACTATTTTAGATAGAAACATTTGCTTGTAATGGTGGGTTGTGAGTTTACTTAACTAGCCTCCATCTTCTAACAAACCTTTCATCTGCAAGCAATATGACCATTGGCTTAGGTTTCAAAATTCTTAAGCAGCATGACCTTTTCCAACCGATCTACCTTAATCTCCATACTCAATTCCATATCAGACCATGTTCATCAATTTTGAGCAAGAGTCTATGGTTTCTCATATTAAAACTAAGTTATAGATGAGTGAGGGCATTTTTTTGTTCATGTCCGGGTTAACTTTGAACCCTGGTTAAATTAGGTAACCCAACATAGGGTAACAGAAGCTTAAACTTAAGTACAAGATTCCAGGGAAAATATGAAGATTGCAAAGAAATATGGAAAATATGAAGATTCCGGGGGAAACGTGTAATATAATGTACTTTATGAGTGGAAATATTTAATTGTCCAAAAAAAGGTGCTCAACTTATGACAAAATTCTATGATGTGATTCAAGCATTTCGTCATTGCCACCATTATTGCAATCTCACAAATATTGTGTTGTCCCTGAGCCACAGAGTAATCAAATACACCACTATCCAAAAGAAGCTACAAGCATCACTACGTAAATTGGGTCTTTTATTGTAAAAATACATGTTTCTTATAGAGATAACGCGTTAGTTTACCATGGAAAGTGGGTTTCTTTCCCACAAAAGTACTTTTTTGTAGCCGACATACGGCTAGCATTGACAACAAGAAAGCTGATACATTGAGTTCAGCGATACTTATCCTTTCTTTAAAGTCCACTCAACATTTGGGCCTTAATTTTCCAAAGATAAACTATGCTTGTTCTCTTATATTAGTGTTATAGTAGCTTATTTGATGGCTGGACAACATGCTGCCAATCCTGATTTCTGCTTTAAGTGATGACTATTTCTTCAAGGAAACTAACTTTTGCTTGCCTAACAAACTTCTAGGTGAACATTTAATTGGGGAACTGCATTCAATAGGAGCAGCGGATTGATGGATTGGTTAAGAATATCCCAATGGTTTGAAAATCGTCATTATTGGCTAAACTTGAAGCGGACAATAACAACAGTTGTCTCCCAATGTCGTACTTGCCAAGTAGCAAAGTGAAAAAAAAGCATATAGCTTTATAGATGTCAGTACCAATTCCTTATGAATCGCAGCAAAGCGAAGAATGGACTTATGTCCTGGGATGCCAAGAACCCTTTGACGTCATGGCTCTAACTAGGTGATGATCGATTTAGATCTAACGACACTTACTTTATTCCTTGTTCAAAAGATGTCCAGTGCTGTCCATATCGCCAAACTCACCGATAAATTGTTTGACTTCGTGGACAGATTAAAACCATTGTCTTGGACCTATAGTATACAAGTAATTGGCGTCCCTATGTTCCGAATAGTTCCCATACAAGGATCTGCATGAAGAACTCCAATTAAGATTCACCAGTGGTTATCATAGTCCAATTATGAAACTGATCAATCTTCCTAGTTCCTACTCTTCATATCAGATTTGCAAGGTCCAATACAGAGTTTAAACTTCAAACTAAGGTATGACAGAGCACATCATCATAGCATCTTCCCTACCCGCCCCATTTAATCCTACTTAACTGAATAAGCAAAAATCCAAGTAAATGGCTGATCATTCATGGTAAGTCATGAACAATACCACTCACAAATAAAACAAAAAAAATAAAATCCTGTAACCATCCCAAGTAAAACAGGCTGCCCAAGCAGTAAATCTATCAAGTGGACAGTAAAGGGAATTAGCAAGGCTCAAGTATCAAAAAGAAGATGACGCAAACCAATCACAAATTATCATCCCTTTTCAGAACAGAAAAAAACGAAAGATCGCAGCACAGCAGATGGTATTAGCAAACTTACAGTCTAGGCAAGATGTTGCCTGCATGCTGCACGAGCTCATACAGATCGATGACAGAGCAACCCCGCTTGGCCTCCTCTCTGAAGAAGAGCTCCAGCTTCCTCAACTCATCAAACGCCCGCATATCTTCCAAAAACCAACACAAAACCAAGAAGATTGAAACACAAAATACAGGAACAACGACAAGAGAAATGAGATGAGATAAGAATTCACATGACTCGTACATAGCTCATAGTACTTGTGAGGAGAGAGCCTGGATGTGCGCAGCTCCGAAAGCATCTGAGCGGAGTACTTGAGCGCATCCCTCATGTTGTTAGAATCCTTTCCATTTCATTAACATTGACAATAATCAGCATGAACATTTCCAAGAATCAAGAATCAAGAATCAGGAATCAAGAAGGGTTAATGTCGGGGTTAGGGCAAAATGTGGACAGACCACGGCGCGGTGCATGTAAAAGGCGTTGTGCTGAAGGCCGGCGATGCCCTCCGCCAGCCACTTCTCCTCGTCGTCCGCGCCCGCATCTGCCAGCATCCTGCTCGTCGTTCCTCTTCTGGCGGGACGGCGGCTACGCCCGCGATCTACTTGGCTGGAGAAACTGTCTTTCTCCTGTCGACCTCACCCGGCCCAGCGGAGCCTGGCCGATGTGCGATGGTTCTTGCCGGATGAATTTGTGCTGGATCGGAGAATGGACTCGGATCGGTATTCCGGCGAGGAGGAAAGGATGGAGAGAGAGAGGGGGGTCGATATGGTTCGAGCAAGCGGGCTCGCTGGTGTTGACCCGGTTTGTTACGGCGAGGCAACTTTGCTGAGAGATCTGACACGCGGGCCCCCACTCTGGTCTGCACGTGAGACGCAGGTGATGATTGCGTCCTTTTCTTTGCTCGGGCGTGGCCTGTTTTATATGACTGCGTGCGTCGGGTGCGGTGTAAAAACGACTCGAAACTGTTTGACACGTAATATTAATTTTTATAAAAAAAAGTGTTTATAAAGATTGTTATTTAGACGTGTGTTTAATCTCCATCAGGGGTAGTCAAAATAATAATTTTTTTTATTTAAAAATCAGTTAAGATTTTATTTTTATGATTTTTATGTCACAACAGAGATGTGGTCGAATAAAAACAGTTATAAACCGTTCACCATGGGGGTGTTTGGTTGCTTGTATTAGTCAATGCAATGCATTGCTAATGCAATGCATTGCTAATGCAATGCAATGCATTGCTAATGCAATGCAATGCATTGCTAATGCAATGCAATGCATTGCATTTGTTATTGCTAATGCAGCATTAGAGGCTCTTTTTGCATTAACTGATGCATGCATCAGTTAATGCAGTGGCCAACCAAACAACCTTTTGTATTAGCTAATGCAGTGCCCAACCAAACACTGGTATAGACCAAAATGCTGCATTAACTCATGCATGTATCAGCTAATACAAGCAACCAAACACCCCATGTGATTTGGACGTGGTCTCCATCAGTTGTGGTAATCGGTATAAAAAAAAATGAGTTTGAGCAATATAAATATACCCCAAACGGTCCCTCATGTCTTAATTCTTAGATATTTTTGTTGGTGGATCAAAGAGAATTTGGTGTTGTAAGTGAAGGTTATTTTGGTTGCACCGTTGAAATAGGAATAAATTAGTAATAACCGTTTGTGATAAGAAAATGATTGGATATATTGATAATTGATTAATGTTTTAAGAGTTTTTTTTTAACACTCGTGTGTCAAAATTCGTGCTTCAAGTGTTTAAATGCATATAGTCATCTCAACATCCAGATTACCTATTAATTGTGTTATTCTGTACACTTTCATCGAATAATATGTTACTCTCTGTTGTCTCGATATCTGCACCATAATATTTTTGAAGATATGCAGTATATTTGAAGCTACAAAATTAACAAAACTAAGACAAAATTACGAAATTATATATCCTTGATCGGTGTACGCTAGTTGAATCAACACCAACTAGATTAAGTTTAGGCTTAATCGGTGAATAGTCCAGTTTGGAGAACTTGTTTGCTCCATAGTTCACGTAAAAGATTTTAAGCCTTTTAGTCCCCTAATCCATAATTTCATAATGAAAATATCCTTATGCTTAATCTCCTCCATGGTGGGGGTGAGGGCTTCATTCTCCAGCAATATCTAATGGTAGTCGAAGGTGGTGACAGGAAGAACCACTTCCCTGCGACATCCATCCATGCAAGGAGGAGGAGGTCATCGGAGGTGGTGACGGGGATCGGGTGGGTGATGAGGAGGTCGGAAGGAGGAGATCGTCGAAAGGAGAGGAGGTCGGCATGGAAGGCGGAGGATATCGGAAGGAGGAGGAGGTCAGGGGCGTCGCGGAAGGAGGAGATCATGGCTACGGGGAAGGAGGAGATTGGGGCCGTCGGGGAAGGAGGAGGTCGGGGCCGTCGAGGAAGGAGGAGGTCGGGGCCGTCAGGGAAGGAGGAGGTTGGGGCCACCAGGGAAGGAGGAGGTCGGGGGCGCGAGGGAAGGAGAGATCGTGATCCCGTCGGAGATCTCCGTCGACGTCGGTGAAGGGGGGAGGGGGAAGGAGGAGATCGCGATCCCGTCGTCGCCGCGTTCCATACCGTTGGAGATTGCGATCTCGGAGATCTTCGCCGCCGTTGGTGAAGGGGAAGGGGGAAGGAGGAGGTCGCGATCTCATCAGAGAAGGGGAAGGGAGAAGGAGGATCGGACAAGGCTGTCGTGGGAAGAGGTGAGAGGAGAGAGAAAAGGTAGGGGAAAATAGGGAAAAGGTAGAAAAATCGAGGAAAATAAAAGAAAACGGGGAAAAATGTTGGAAAATAGAAAAATATGCTGAGAAAATAGGTGAAAAATACCAAAATTATTGTGGAAAATAACTACCAAAATGGTGGTGGAAAGTAAGCACCAGAACTGTTGAAGTAAATACCAAAATTGTGAAAAATAACTACCAAAATTGTGAAAAGTGACTAATAAAATTATGAAAAGTAACTACCATCAGCATTATGAAAAGCAACAACCACTTAAATCAGCCCTATTTTTTTTAAAAGTAACTACCGTGAAGAAGGGTCCCCCAATATTTTCTTCATTTATTCCATATTTTCCTTATTTTAGTTGATTTTTTCACATATTATTAGCGAAAAGTAACTACCGCGGAAAATAACTACGGTGGAAAGTAACTATGATGGAAACCAAAGTTATTTTTCATTTTAAAAAATACAAAGTGAAATTCCCCTACTAGTTTTGTTTATTTTCCCCATAGTTTCCTTATTTTAGCTAATTTTTACACTTATTATTTTCTGAAAAGTAACTACCGTGAAAAATAACTAATAAAATTATGAAAAGTAACTACCACCATCATTGTAGAAAGTAACTACCACTTAAGTCAACCATACTTTTTTGAAAAGTAACTACAGTGAAGAAGGGTCCCCCAATATTTTTCTTCATTTATTCCATATTTTCCTTATTTTAATTGATTTTTTCACATATTATTGATGAAAAGTAACTACCGTGGAAAGTAACTACCGCGGAAAGTAACTATGGTGGAAAGAAAAGTTATTTTTCATTTTAAAAAATACAAAGTGAAATTCCCTTACTATTTTTCTTTATTTTCCCCATAGTTTTCCTTATTTTAGATAATGTTTACACTTATTATTTTCTGAAAAGTAACTACCGTGAAAAATAACTAATAAAATTGTGGAAAGTAACTACCACTTAAGTTAGACATACTTTTTTTCAAAAGTAACTACCGTGGAGAAGGGTCCCCCAATATGTTTCAGCAATTATTTGTGGAAAGTAACTACCATACTTTTCACAATATTGAAAAGTAACTATAAATATTGAAAAGTAACTACCATCGTATAAGCTATTTTCCACCAAATTACTCTTCAACAAAAATTGAAAAAACTTGAAAAGCAACTACAAATATTAAAAAGTAACCAAAAATATTAGAAAGTGAATTTCCCCCACAAAAATTGAAAATATTGAAAAGTAACTACAAATATTGAAAAGTAACTACAAAAATTGAAAAAAAAAACAAATTTTTTCTATTTTCAATCATTTTTCCTACTATTTCAAACGTATGAAAATTTATTCATGTTTTGGTTATCTCGAACTACAAGTCTGGTTGATTAAAAAGGTACGAATAATTGGTGAATAATCTAGTTTGGAGAACTTGTTTGCTCTATTTTTCCTACTTTCAAAAATGGAAAGTGAAATTCCCCCACTATTTTTCTTGATTTTTCCCATATTTTCCTTATTCTAGCGAATTTTCACACATTATTTTTGAAAAGGAACTACCGCGGAAAGTAAGTACGGTGCAAACTAAACTATTTTTCATTCTCAAAAATGCAAAGTGTAATTTCCCCACTAATTTTCTTGATTTTTCCCATATTTTTCTTATTCTAACCGATTTTTCCACACATTATTTGCAAAAAAGTAACCATAGTGGTAAGTAACTTTCATATTTCATGAAAACTAACTACTATATTGTATGAAAAGTAAGTTCCATATTTTTCACAATTTTTTCCATTATTTATGCTATTTTTCTAACATTTTCCTATTTTTGAAAATGTGTTTTCTCTTTCCTATTTTTCTACCATTTTCCTTGATCGCGACTCCATCGCCACGTAGTGATACTCCTTCCCCGGTGCCACTCCATCGCCCCTGTCACGTTACTTTCCACAGTCGATGGATTTCCTCGATCCGCGACGGCGAGCTCTGGATCGGCGACGGACGGTGAGATCTGAATCGACGACGGTGACGGGATTTGGATCGGTGACGATGACGGAATCTGGATCGGAGATGTCAACGGATCGGTGAGGGGGTTGCGTGAGGAGGTCGCATGAGGAGGCCGGGATCTGGATCGGGATCGGCGACGATGACGGATCTGGATCATGATCGACGACGGTGACGGATCTGGATCGGCGACGGTGATGGTGACGGATCTGTGTGAGGAGGGCGCTTGAGGAGGATGGGATCTAGATTCGGATCGATGACAAGGAGCCGGGGAAGGAGGTGGCGGTGACCTCGATCTGACGAGATCGGCGATGAGGAGCCGGAGAAGTATGTGGCACCAGGATCCCAGAGGAGGAGATCGTCGACGGACGACGGATCTGGAGGTGTGGGGGGGGGGGGGGGGGGGATTTGGATCTATATAGATACATAATAGGAGTATTTTGGTCTAGTAGAGGTATGGGGATTAAATGACAAACTGGGGTGTCATAGAGGATTAAATGAGAAATCTCCCTTAAGTTTACAAGCCTTCAAGTTCAAAGTTACAAAATTACAAGCCTTGATTGGCAAACTAGGGAACAGGAATAGCTACGATCTTCTTAAAATACCCATTGTTAGGTCCGTTGGGCCATGCACACTGGCCTTCGGTGGTACTCGGCTATCAAATGGCAATCTAGTAGTTGCAAGAGGTTTGAATTAATCAATGATGTCATTGAGACAAAAGCAAGCAATGCAGCTCAAAACTGTTGTCAAAACCCGTCTAAAAATTCAGATCTAAGGAAGAAAGAACCTTCATGAGAAAAATCAAAAAGCTTTAACACTTAAAATATAATGAGTATAAATCTAGCATGGGAGGCGCGTATAGTAGAACGCTACTCAAAGAGTAGAAAACGCCCCCACGTGCGGAGTGAACCATCGTACTACTCCCAATATACAACTCTTGGTCTGTCCTCATCGTTGGCACAGCTCGACGAGAACCCACGGTGAATCAACACTCTCCTTGATCTTTTTGTAAAGAATAGTAGTGTTACTTTTCTAGAGAAGAAAAGGAAGATAACTTTTTTTGCTTAGAAGATAAAGGGAGAGAGAGAAAGAGAGTAAAATACTCTGGTCAAAGTTCTAAAAAACTGACAGAGAGAACGTCGTGAGACTAGAAACCGTTTGATAGATTCTGAGCATAAAAAAAGGACATGGTGTTACTCTCGTAACAAAACAGAAGGGACACATAAGACATAAAAATAAAACAATGGCTTTTAAGTCCTTTTCTAGTTAGATAAATCCAACGTTAATAACATTCCCTCACAAAAGGAATTAAAAGTCCGACAAACGAAACACGATCAAAATAAAAACAATAATCATATACATATATAAGATCAATTTTATTGTGCATCATGCTAGGTACCTTTCAGGTTTGAACATGCACTTAGTTATAATTGCTATTGCATTGGACCGAGGAACCATGGTGGACTAAGCCTTGAACCAGGGCCTTTAACTGATCTTCTGCAAATACACTCACAATAAGGAGAGTATTCGATTCTATTTTGAGGGTTAACGCTATTATGGCCATGTGCTTCCTTGATTCTCATGAGAGTTCTGGATATTAGCCATGATCCCACAATCGTGGCCTCACGATGATTCTCATTTAGCTGAGTCCTCCAAAGGTGTTCATGATGGCACATACCTTTCAGAAGAATTTCTGCATTGGACCCATTAAGAGATATACTCAACTTGACCATCATGTGAAGCACCTATCACCATAGAGATGGGGTGAAGTAACAACTCCCATATATATATATATATATATATATATATATATATATATATATCTATAGGGTTATTTGCATTCCGGTACCACATACTTTACCAGAAATGCACTTTGGTACCACCAAGTTTGGGATTTGCAATTTGATACCATCAAATTATAGACCAAATGACATTTAATGTCGACTCCCAACTCCGTTAGTATAAGTTGACGGGAAACCGCTCACGTGCGCGCACGTGAGCGGTTTTACACCCGTTTTTCGGGTTTTGGACCCGTTTCCCACCTTCTTCTCCCTCCTCCTCCTCTTCTCCTTCTCCTTCTCCTTCTCCTTCTCCTTCTCCTTCTCCTTCTTCTTCTTCGTCCTCCTCCTCCTCTTCTTCTTCATCTCCCTCCTTCTTCTTCTTCCTTCTCTTCTTCCTCCTCCTCTTCCTCCTCTTCCTCCTCTTCTTCTTTCTCTTCTTCTTCTTCTCCCTTCTTCTCCCTTCTTCTCCCTGCTTCTTCCTCTTCTTCCTCTTCCTCTGCTTCTTCTTTCCTCTTCTTCCTCTTCTTCCTCCTCTTCCTCTGCTTCTTCTTTTCTCTTCTTCCTCCTCCTCTTCCTCCTCTTCCTCTTCTTCCTCTTCCTCTCCTTCTTTCCTCAGCTTCCTCTTCCTCTTCTTCTTCTCCCTTCTTCTTCTTCCTTCATTCCTCTTCTCTTCTCTTCTCTTCCTTCCTCCTCCTCCTCCTCCTCTTCTTCTTCCTCCCCTTCTTCTTCTCCCTTCTTCTTCTTCTTCTCCTCCTCCTCTTCCTTCTCTTCTTCCTCCTCCTCCTCCTCCTCTTCTTCTTCCTCTGCATGCACGCTGACGTACGCTAACATCACTAGTTTGCCGTCAGGGGCCACATGACGCCGTTCGGAGGCTCGGATCACTTTGCTATGGTATTATAACTTAATAGTATCAAATTGCAAATCCCAAACTTGATGGTACCAAAGTGCATTTCTGGGAAAGTACGTGGTACCGGAATACAAAAATCCCATATATATAACACTGGGTGCTCCTCACATGCCACATCAACAGCTTCGTTTCTACCCTCTCTCATTCATAGATAAATCTATTATATAAGATCAAGTGCATTCTATCAAACAGATAGGGATGTCCGATCCAAATTAAGCACGAATATATCAGACGATCGAGAAGTAGCCACGTGGAATGGAGTAATTGAGGGTGATGGTTAGCGGGTGGTTAGGAGAGAGAGAAAGAGAGGAGTATAGGGGGTGGTAGTTATCTGTGCTAGGTGGCACGAGGCCCCCACTATAGGTGACTTCTTTGTGGGCTTTAGACTCATCCCCCGCAATGATTCTAATATTAAGGTCCTTGAAAGGCCTTTTGTCAATTGATCGGCAAGATTTCTCTCCGATCTCACAAAGTTCAATGCAATTACATTCCTAAGCATACTTTTGATTGATTTATATCTCATGAAAACATGCCTATCCATTTTCCTATTTGAGTTGACTTGATTCACCAGCTCAATAGTAGCTTGTGAGTCACAATGAATTGCTATTGCAGGAAATGGTTTATGAATGAATGGTAAATCAGCCAGTAGATCTCTAATCCACCTACCTTTAATGCATGCAGTGTCAAGTGCAATCAACTTTGATTCCATTGTGCTTCAAGCTATCACGGCTTGTTTTCTAGAACTCCAAGAAATGACGGCATCACCAAGAAGGAAAACATAACCTGAGATGGACTTCACATCTATAGAATCAGTAACCCAATTGGCATCACTGTATCCTTCTAGGACTTCTGGATACCCTGAATATACTAGACAAAGATCGATAGTGCCCTTAAGATATCGGAATATGCTAGTCAAGACATACCAATGCTCTTTACTATGATTTGCTTGTGTACCTACTTAGTCAGCCTACAACATAGGAAATATCAGGTTGAGCATGATCTGCAACATACCTGAGAGAACCTATATGTTGTGCATACTCATGTTGGAACACAGGATCTCCTAAGTTTTTGGTCAACTTGGAACTATAATCAAAAGGAGTAACTACATATTTAAGACCATAATACTTGAACTTATCAAGCATCTTTTGAATGAAATGGGAAAGGCTCAAAGCAATCGAATTGTTACTCCTTATCAGTCTTATTCCTAAGATTTCTTCTGCTTGACCCAAATCATTCATATCGAAGTTATTAGAGAGATAACTCTTAACTTCATTTATTAAATCCATTGAGGATCCAAAAATCAAAATATCATCAACATACAAGTATAAAAACAAAATGCCATTTGAAACAGGTTTAAAAAACAAGCATTTATCGAAATCATTATTCTGAAAGCCAAACGAAGAAATCACTTTGTTAAACTTCAAATGCCATTGTTTCGAGGCATGCTTTAATCCATCTAAAGATTTAACTATGCAAACCTTGTTTTCTTAGCCCTTAATCACAAACCCTTCATGTTGTTCAATGTAAACCTCTTCATCTAAATCACCATTCAAAAAAGCAGTTTTCACATCCATCTGATGAATGAAAAGTTTGTGAATCGAAGCTAAAGCAATCAAAATTCGCAATGTAGTAAAACTACTAGCACGGGCATAAGTATCAAAATAGTCAAAACCTTTCTTTTGAGAAAAACTTTTAGCTACTAATATAGCTTTAAATATATCAATAGAGCCATCAGGTTTAAACTTGCGTTTAATAATCCATTTACAACCAATCGCTTTAAAATAGGGGTGTAATTTTGTTAAAATCCAGGTCCGTCTAACCTTTCTAATCAAACACTAACACAAACAAGGTCAGTGTGTGCACCCGCGGGTGTGGAACTAACCAATAAGGAGTAATTTACCAAATTACCATTGCGGTCTATAACAAGCCATAGGAGTAGGGGGGCATGTCCTCACATCAGCGATTCAGGAAGTTGTATGGTTGAGGCGATTCTTGCAACACTTGACAGTTGTCAAATATGCCTCAGAGCCTGTCACAGTGTTTTGTGATAGTATATTTGCATTAGCTTATGCTAAGGATCCCAAGTACCATGGAAAGACCAAGCATATACAGCTGAAGTATCATTATGTTCGTGATATACTTGCACAAATAGAGCTAGTCTTGAATCACATTTCTACGGGTGATATGGTTGCTGATCCACTCACCAAGGCTATAGCCAGGGATTCTTTTAATGCAAATGTAAAATCCTTGGACTTACGTAGAATATATGCCACGCCCCGACCCAGAAAACCCATCCGGTCCGGAGCGTGAGGTTTCTAATACCTAAAATCAAACGGCGAGAGCCTCCTCTATAAATTTCACTTTAAATCGTGATGTAGAGTTACAATATTTACAATTGATTTGAATTATTCTATCAAGTAATAATACAATAACGAACTGAAAAAAAAAACTCAATTAGCACTTAGATAATACAATAATGATACCAGTTCTCTAAGTACAACAATCTCTATCAATTTACATCAATTTGGAGTACAAGTATATTTCTCCTCAAAGTTACAAATTATACATCCATTTAAAATACATGTACAATTTAAAGCTGTACATGAATTAAATTGAGATAAGCTTGATGCTTCGCCTAGCCCACGTGTTGTTTCGGCATATTGTTGCATGCTCCTATTTCTATATTCATGTGCCTGAGCACTGCATGCTAGGACGTGAGAGAATAGGGGTTTCGTCGATCCGAGGGCTCGGGCAGCTCGGATCTAGCCTTAGGACCGAGGCTGGGTAGCACAGTTTATGGCTCGATTACTATGTTAGATCTTTGAACTTCTCGAGAATAATATCTAGTTGTCTATAATTATATTGTTATTGAGATTTAGAGGTCATGTCGGTTCTCCAATGCCAAGTGCTAAAGATGGTTGTCGATGTTCCTGACGTGTGTCCCCGGGCAGTGGTTTCATATTGGGTAAGGGTGTTCCTACCTCAGTTCTGGTTTTGGTTTCTCCCAGCGTGATGGTGACAGTCCCCTCATCAGATAGTTACGGTGTCGGAGGTGGTTCTTCCCCTGGCGGTGCGCGAGGTTGAGGAATCGTCATCAGCTTCCAGACAAAGCACCCCTTGGCATCCTTTAGACTTAGGTGAAGAAATGACATGGTTGTTGTTTTCCTCCCTTTTAATGTGACGTATAGTAGAACCATACTGAGCTTTGCTGTTCACTCCTACCCGGGCTGCGTTTTGCAGGTGCAGGCACTAGCTCATCCTTTAAAGTTCCAGTTGGACTAGCTCTTGGCGGCGCGATGACTTCCGGAGGCACTTTAGGTTACTATGGGATACCAGCTGTACCTTTTGCATATTTTCTTATATATAGACATCCTTCGAGGATTTGTTAAATGTATAATTTTTCTCTTTGAAGAATTTTCGAATAGATCCGTACATGATGTCCAAACTATACAACTCTGATGTTAAATCAATAGAATCATATTTCTTCTATCCTTAAGTTTAAATTGCTAGCAGTTTGTTAGAATTACAGTTTTGTCATTGGAAGTCAATTGTTTAAATTAACTCTGAATTCCGCAATGTATCGCGCCAGATTGGATGTGAATAGTAGTAGGTCCCCTCACGCCCCGGTCTGGATGAGTTTTCTGTATCGGGGTGTGACAATATGATTTTGTTTGTTGATAGACCATTATGTTTTTGAACTCATTGTACTTTGCCTTCTATTAATTTGATTATCTGGTTGATCATCTAATTATGGCATTATTGTTTATGAGTTATAGCTAGTACAATATTAAAGCATGTCGATAGGCAACAGTTTGGCTCACTCACATGAGCAATCGCCTTTGGCGCAGTGAGTGCAAGCAGAGATGAGATAATTTTTGAACCTTGATGCTAGAACAGCGTCCTGAGCACTATATAGCATGCATAGTTTGAATTAAGATCGCCTTAGTTGAAGCTAAGATGAGATTCTTTTATTAAAGAATCGACATGGAAAGATCCCTACCTTTCTTGAGCCTATTAGTTAAATCCAAGTGTAAAATCTTAATCTGGCGCTGATGTGAGAGCGAGCGGATAGAGGTTTTAAGTTTGACGCTTGAGAGAGATTGGCGACAAGACTAAGACTTGTATGGTGTTCTTTAGAGAGTAGACATGCGTTCTTGACTCAGATGAGCAAGACTTACTCCACCATAGCATGCACTTCATGCTGCATGTGCTAAGAGACCATTAAGAAGTAAAGAATGGATCCCTTCTTCTTTACTATGTGAGTCTTAAAGAACCTCATAAATGTTCTCTCCAATTATACCTTTTGTGACTTTTTGACTATGTCATGAAGTGATGAGTCGGTGATCGCTACTTTGGTGTATTACCTATGGGCATGATAGATTCGTTCTAATGGGACATTACTGGGAAAGCGAATTGACTCTGATCTAAATGATATGAGGGCGAAAGAAAAGGTAGTTTGTGGAATACACTAGTTATTTGTGTTTATTGGCCGAACAATTGTGTCGTTTTGGACATAATTTTGAACACATATATTTGAAATGGATGATAAGCATGGTACACGGTGACGGATTGAGTAATGCTTGTTCTTTGCATCCAAAACAGTGCTTTGGGTGTAATATAGTACATTTTTTTTACATGGATGGTAAACTATTCCATTGTGGCCTTAATCGATTTCTACTTTGGTGATACCAATCGCATGGCTCATCTACCCGTATGAACTTCTAATGGAACTGTTATCTGAGCTAGGCTCAGTCTCTTTCAAGTCCAGTCCATCATATGCGAGTGGGAGTATCTTGTAATCAGTCTCTGGCTCATCTCTTAAAAAAAACTATAAAAAAAAACGAAAAGAAAGAGCTCATTTAGTGTTACTCAATTATTCATACATGAATGAACATGTTTGTTTGATGTTTGTGAATATGCTTGTAGATTATAATTAATCATACTCGTCTATATGTACGCTTTCGTAGATCTTTAATAGAAAATATGTTTTACAAAATTTAATTTGTTCTTTTCAAAGTTACTTTTTCAACCTTTTGTGTTGTAACTACATTCACTTAAAAACTTGTTTATTTTGCAATTAATTTTTTCCCTCAACAATTTGTTCATTAAATTTGTGTTCGTGAATGAGCATGTTAATATATAGTTTGGGAGCATGCATGCAGCATGCTCGTTAAGCACTCGCTAACAAACTTGAAAAATACTTGACAGAATCTTAAGCTAGACTGGACTGGCTCCATTCTTTGTGATAGAAATAGCCTGCAGCAAAGAAAGTACTTTAGTTTTTTTTTCTAGCTATTCTTAATTGAGACCTTTGTTGAACTAATAACTCCTCGCCCGTGGCCTTTAATTGCAAAGGCATATCCAACCATCAGAAGAAAACCCTCTTAATACTGGTTAACAAGCTCGGTTAATGTTGTTAAGAGTATTTTGTAATTAGAAGTTTTGTATACCACCCCAGCCTTTTGACTTAACTGAACAAAAACATAATAGTACTTGCAAACTTAATGATTATTGTATTTATTGAATAATTATTGCATTTAGTATGACTTCTTTTCTACATATGATGTCAGAAGGTATTTGATACTAAGTAATAATCCACAGGATCATTAAAGGAAAGCTAGGTGATAAGCTTTAAGTTATCACGAGGAGAACTGGCTAACCAAGTTCTTGTTTCTGTAATTTAACAACTATGAGTGAAACTTAACATTTCACTTAGAAGGTTCCCACAGTGCGTAGTGACTATAATATAGTAATGGTTATTCTCAACCATTGGGGTATGGACTCTACACTAGCAAGTGGGTATGCATGTTGGCACATTGAAGGTTGAATTGAGAACCCAAACTCAGAAACATTCACCGCATTAAGATGTGGTTCTCTTGCACGTAACCGCATTAGTCCCTTGACCAGAGAGGTCTGTTTTCTTTAGTTGGAGGATCGATCATTTTGATGGCATGTCTAATCTTAGAATCTTCAAAGGAGGTTTATTGGATGATCATGATTACTTCTGAAAGTAAGTCAGATACTCAATAGAGGGATCCACTACCCTCTTGGGTTAGCATCTTGTTGAGTCGAATAATTGTTCAAGCCAATTTAATTTAGCCCAGGCCCGACAGTTTTAACAAGTGATTTTGATTTGATCAAAGTAACTATTTCTCAGGAAAATGTTTTTTATTAGCTTGATAAGATTTAATACTCAAGGAGTGGTTCCGATGACGGGTTAAGCGGTGTTGATTTATTACATCCTGGTTAACTTGGAACCCAATGTTTAAGTGGGGTATAAATTCGCATCTTTTATTTCGTGCTTCGGGAATTATATTTATTGCTCTTGATTAGGAACTGAATTTATCAAATAATTTCCCATAATTATTTAATTTGGAATTCCGTTCCTCCTATTATATTAATTGTGATTAATTTAATGGGGATCAATAACCCTGACATTAACCTACTGAGGCATTGTGAACCGTCAGATCAAGAGAGTACTATTTGTAGGGACATGGTTGGATGGGACAATCATATACCTAAGATTGGATCTACGTAATATTAGTGGGGTTAACCTTAACCATGATTTTTGAGGAGAGATTTGATTTGGTTTTGAAAGGATATTGTTTCAATCCTTTAGATACGGTTGTTGTATTAATCCAGTTAATTTGAGAGTATAGAATTGCATTATCTCATTGGTTTAGATATCATTGCTTTTCTTATCCTTCGTGGGTGGTTGAGATTTTTTTTAACCATCCTAGCTAGGATATGTAGCAACGTGTATCAGATTTGGCTGTTGTAACTTCAAAACCACTCTCATGTATATCCATTAGATGGTTGTCTATATATATAGATAGAGGATTGATGGATGTACGGTTCTTTTTTTTGCTGAAAATAGTGAGTACTAATATATGACAACATGAGAGCCTATCATATACTCTCCGATATCCAACTCCACTAATATTTAGCCTGCGAAGTTAGTAGTACGTAGATTGTGCACATCCGACGGTTCATGTCGACGTAGTGCGAGTTGGAGACCGTGGCTAGATCAGATCGGGTTGTGAGGATCGCTTGTGACGGATTACGACAGCGGACTCCTGAGGTGAGTCTTTATATTGAAATTTCTTCCTACTGCTTATTAAATTATATCTATTATATGCATGCGTACCGATCCACCATGTATGACATTGGAGAATACATTTTCTATTATTTTTCTATATCAGAAAAATAAATTTTTGAAATCTTCCGCTGCACTATTCTCCTGTGAATATGCCAACAGTGGCATCAGAGCCAGGTCACAATCCATGCACGTATGATATGGAACAAAAGTAGATGGTATCTACACATTAGTGTGTTTGACACATTAGTGTGTTTGATCCTTATCCATGCTTGCATGGGATTTGTACCATGCATATGATAAATATTATTTAATAGGCTAATTATCATTATGGGCTCTTTAATATACATGCTTTATGGTTGTTTGCATCCGATGCAATTTATTTTACTGTTGCATGATTTGAGATGAATGGATGTTATTTACTACACCATTTGATTTAGATCCATTGTATTAGGAACAAAGCCATGTAATATTTAAAGCGTTTGAGTTTGGGGCCACTTGTAGGGGCGGATGCTAGGTATGACTAGTATCCAGTTTCCCCAAGGCAATTTCTTTGTCTTTTATTAGTAAATGTCATAATGATTCAGAGCAAGAGGAGCACTAGAATACAACGTGGAGGATTGGGATTGCTCCAGTTGTTCGCCATGAAGAAATTGTTTTTCCTAGATGACTTGCATTAGGAAATAACTTATTTATGATAAGTTTGTGATTGTGATTTGATCACCATCATAAAATTGTCTCAGCCCATAATGATACTGTCAATTGATATTTGATATCTTTATTACAGTAATGTGATTGTTGTGGTGTTTAAATGTTGCTCAATAATTGTTTTTGATATGTGAAATCTATGATTATGTGATTGTTGTGGTGTTTAAATGCTGCTCAATAATTGTTTTTGATATGTGATATCTATGATCATGGAGTGATTCCTCAACATTAAAATCAAGTTAATGGGGCACGATAGATATCTATAGTGACTCGGTGACCTTCCACCATCCATATTTTGGGGTATTAGTTAAGTGGTGAGTAAGTGCATGCTAAAGCTGAGCCCAATCCCACTTGACTAATAAGCCTAATTATATGTATGATTAGTGAATTGAAGACTATCAAGTTGAAGCAATATAACCAAAGGATGAGCTCCGACTAGATGTGTTCT
Organism: Narthecium ossifragum; assembly: GCA_963920575.1. Taxonomy (NCBI): domain Eukaryota; kingdom Viridiplantae; phylum Streptophyta; class Magnoliopsida; order Dioscoreales; family Nartheciaceae; genus Narthecium; species Narthecium ossifragum. The sequence goes on from OY986967.1 coordinate 22,030,369, forward strand.
CAAATTCATGATGGTGCCTATGCTTGACTAGAATTTTGTGTCACATGCTAAAGCAGAAGCACACATAATTCTAGAGGTCAAGAAAGAAGTAAGGATTCCAACTTAAATAAGTATGATTAAATGTTAATGCATACTTATAAATGAGTGAAGGGTAGATGTTACCCATCTAGTTAAGGTGGTGCAGAATATAGTGAAACACGAGTTTTAAATTCACAAGGGCTAGATTCCTGAAGCTATTTTTCATTCATTTTGGATTTGAGGAATATCTAATTTGATTAGAAGAATAGCAATCCATTGGTAAATTGCAAAGAAGCCCAATTTTTAATGGTTTTATGCATATATTGATTAATGTCTTTTCATTGTAGTTTTTTCAAAAAATGACTTTCAACCCTCTAACTGAGATTATAAAAGAGGAGAAACTGCAAGGATCAAATTTTTTTGATTGAAAACGTAAATTGGATATTGTCCTAATTGCTTATAAGTTTGATGCTTGCTTGAACGTCCCTAGACCTGCTAATGCTAGGGAAGCTGCTGCATGGGATAAGGCCAATGATTTGGCCAGATACTATATCTTAGCATCGATGAGCAATGTGCCCCAGCAACAGCACCATAAGATGAGTATTGCTGTTGAGATCATTGAAAATCTCCAAAAGGTGTTTTGAGAATAGTCTAAGGCCTCCAAGCAGAAGGCACTTAGAGGGATTGCTCAACACCAAGATGCAGGAATGAACTCCTGTTATGGAGCAAGTCATTAAGATGATTGGCTACATTAATGAGATGGATGCAGTTGGTAAGACGATGGGGCCGGCTATGCACGTTGAGACCATACTTCAATCCCTACCCAGTTCCTTCAATATGTTTCTTCTGAATTATCAGATGAATAATATACAGTCATCATTACCTGAGATGATGAATCAACTGCAAGCAGCAAAGGATCTTCTTAATAAGAATAAGCAAAATATTCATCTGACTGAAGGCACTTCTAAGGGTGCAAACTCAAAGAAGGGGAAGAAAATCCAGAAGAGAAGGAATAAGAATATTCAAAAGAAAATGAACAAGAAACCAGCCAAGGCACCAACCCAAAAACAAGCTCCTAAAGATAAGGGAAATTGTTTCCATTGTGGCGAGCATGGCTACTGGAGAAGGAATTGCAAAGCTTACCTAGCCTCCCTTAAGAAGGATAAAGGCTTCTCAAAGTAATCACCTCTCATATGTTTGTGAAACATATTTAACTACTGATCCTCCTAACTTTTGGTGTATTGACACTGGTAGTATGGTACATGTTTGTAATTTGTTACAGGCATTCAAGGTAACCCGACCAGTACTTGATGGAGAGATGGTTTTGCATGTACGAACAGGTGCAACTGTTGCAGCTGAAGCAGTTGGTTCGATTGATCTAGACCTAGGAGGTGGAAATAAACTTTCGCTCCATGACTGCTACTACGTGCCAAGAATAACCAGAAATTTGATTTCTGTATCTAGACTAGTAAATTTTGGATATTCTGTTTGCTTTGAACATCAAGTTACTATTTATTTCCATGGATCAATAGTTGGTTATGGAAATTTAATAAATGGTCTTTATTTATTATTCCCTTGTAATGCTTTGATGCTTCTAATTGTAATGCTTTGGAGTCCATGAACCATACACACTTGTGGCATCTTCGCCTTGGTCATATTGGAGCTAATAAGATCAGCCGATTGGTTAAAGATGGACCTTTAAAGTCCATTGCACTTGAACCTTTACCAACTTGTGAACCTTGTTTACAAGGAAAAATGACCAAGAAACCTTTTGTCGGAAGGAAGGAAAGAGCCACAGAGCTGTTACATCTCATTCATTATGATATGTGTGGACCTATGAACGTGGCGGCTAGAGGAGGTTATGAGTATTTTGTAACTTTCACAAATGACTACTCAAGATATGGGTTTATTTATCTCATGCGTCAAAAATTTTAAACCTTTGAAATGTTCAAAGAATTCAGAGCTGAAGTTGAGAAATAAATTAGAAAACCCATTAAGATTCTTCATTCCGATAGAGGTGGAGAATACCTCTCTAGTGAGTTCATAGCATATCTGAAAGAACATGGTATAGTTTCAGAGTGGACGGCTCGAGCACCACAACAAAATGGTGTGTCTGAAAGGAGGAACCATACATTGATGGACATGGTTCGTTCCATGATGAGTCATGCTGAGCTTGCACCTTCTTTTTAGAGTTATGCATTAGAAATTGCTATTTACATTTTAAATCGGATTCCCTCTAAGGCTGTAAGCGTTACACCTTATGAGCTTTGGACTGGGCGTAAGCCTAGTTTACAACATATGAAGGTATGGGATTGTGTTGCGCATGTTTGTAAAGAAAAACCAGACAAATTGGAACCCCGATCTGAAAAATGTAATTTTTTGGGTTACCCTAAACAAAGCTTTGGCTACTACTTCTACTCTCAGGATGATCAAAAGGTTATAGTCAGAAGAAATGCCCACTTTGTTAAAGAGGATATGATCCTCAACAATTCAGAGAAAAGCAAAATGGTTTTGCATGAGGCAATTGATGAAACCATCACTCCTGAGAATGTACCCACTAGTTATATTGCTCTCACACCGAGACGCAGTGGGAGGGTCATTCGTCCTCCAAGCCATTTCAAAACCTTTAGCTTTTTTAATGAGGCATATGTAGCTACTTCTGATACTTGAACATTGGATCCTTCCTCATATCATGATGCTAAGTTAGATGTTGATGCTTCTAAGTGTGAGCAGGCTATGCAGTCGAATATTGAGTCTATGTATACCAACAAAGTCTGGACTTTGGTAGATCCACCTCAGGGTATAAAACCCATTGCGTGTAACTGAATCTATAAAAGGAAGAGAGACTCTGAAGGTAATGTAGGGACTTTCAAAGTCCGACTCGTTGCGAAAGGTTATACTCAAGTTCAAGCTGTTGACTATGAGGAAACTTTCTCGCCAGTTGTTATGATGAAATCCATCATGATTCTTCTTGCAATAGCAACATCTATGGACTATGAGATCTGGAAAATGGATATAAAGACAACATTCCTTAATGGGACATTGGATGAAGACATCTATATGCAACAACCAGAGGGCATCTCAGTCCCTGGACATGAGCAAAAGGTTTGCAAATTAAATAAGTCCATATATGGCCAAAAACAAGCCTCTTGGAGTTGGATCATCCAGGCACTACTCAATGAACAAAACTGCCACACAAGATAGAAAATGTGCGTTCCTTTAAATGTCTATGGCTCCCTCGACCTTTACAAGTTTTTATATGCTCATTTTGCATGAGCTCTCGTTTTGGTTCGGGGATAGAAAAAATGAAGATAAGAGATTTTAGAGATAAATAGAAAAAATAGGGATAAGGGGTTTTCGGGTTAGAAAAAATGAGGATAATAATTAAAAAATAGGGATAGGATAAATCATTGATGATTGCTTGAGAATAAGTGGGATTAATGGACTTTGGGGTTAAAAAAAGTTTTGATAATGAGTATGGATAAAGCTATTGTTTGAAAAATGGTGATAAATAAATAATGATTGCTTGAGATAAGGAATGGTGTTTGGGAATAAAGTAGAGGATAAAGGGGGTTATCCCACCTATCCCCAAACCAAACGGGCTAAAAGAGTTTAGCGGAAGATGAAAGATACATAGCTATAGTTCAAACATGAGCCATCTTTTTCCCTGTGACAATCCTTTGTTTTCTAGCTAGGAATCCTAAATGAATCGTGGATTCTGAACTATCCAACTAAATCTGCGCGCATATAACTAATTGATGTTGTTCATTGAAGAAAAACATTCCGACAACCAATAAATTACCTACAAGTTTACTGTAAGCAACCTTTGTATCAAAACTTCTCTATAATAGGGTGGCATCCCAGTTCTCCTCCCTTTCTTTTGTTCATATTTCGCGCGAGTTGAACTCCGTCGCGGACGTTTTGATGACTGCTGCTTGGGGAAACCATGCGGTGACTCAAATGTGAAGTGGTTGGATTTTGGTTTTCGTTCTTCTCCTTTGTTTTCGTTCGCTCTTTTAGCCCTCGGGCTCAACTAATCAAAAAAAAAAAACTTCTCTATACTCAGGTGTATGACCGAATAAGACTAATGCATAAGAATCGGAGTGGAATACTGGCCTGAACTTTATGCATGCATACTGCACCTGTATATCGTGATCAGTAGAGTTCTCCAGAAACATAGATTTTCACAGACAAAACAGAAACATTTAACAGAAACATTTATATGATAAACATGCATGCAATATTTAACGGATGCAAATATATATATGCCTGGACAAAGTTCCAAAAGCAAGCTTTGCTAAAAGAAAAGATTTTAAAGCTGACTACCATGCATGAATGATACTTACTTAATTCAGATAGTACTGTACCAGTTAACATATCATGACTGTCAAGTTTTTTGAATCATATCTTTCTTTTCCAGTACACCATGACAGAAAGAAAATAACATCACACCATATATATGTACCAAGTGTTCTCTTTGGTACAGTTAGAAGTAGAAGCGGCTGCATCATCAAGACAAGCCATGATATGATATGATATCCAATATAGACGCGGGGGTGATATTATAAGTTTTTAACATGCATGTTCATGATGATCAGTGCTGGATTTAAGTAGACACAGACCAGCAAAACTAACTGAACCCGTACGCAATCACAATAAAAACCATTACTAATCAGGATAAAACGATCGATCATTGGAAAGATACAGCAATCAACTTAGGATATATATATATAAGCAGATCTCCACTTGCAGCAAAAAGAATCTAGCAATTCTCTTATTTTTTTGGGTAAAGAGCAACGCAAAATGCCTCTAGTGTATTCGTTGAACAATCGAGATCCGCCTAACCAGTAAATGCCCTAAAATTGACATGTAATCAAGCTTTCTTCCAAAACTACCTCTCTTATTTATTCATCATTAGCTAGAAGAATAAAAGAGTTGCATATATATAGAACATATAATTCTGGATCTAAGGAATTAAAGTCATCCCAAACAAAACATGAAAATAAATTTGATAAACACATGCACATAGCCACATACAATGGGATATATGCATGCATGAAGTATAAGTATATGCTTTGCTAGATGATCCTCTCCAATGGGGGATATAAGTTCCTACCATCTTCATGATCACCATGAACCTCCGCCAATCCCTAAACTTCTTGAAATTAAACCACTATAGGGAATAATTAGAAAGATAAACCAATCAGACTGTAGGGTATAGATATATAAACAGATCGATCTAGCTCGACTCGCAAATCAATCTATCTCTCTAGCTATCCATCTCGAGATTTACATGCAATGAATTAAAGATAATGGCTACATATAACCCAACCCTAGGGCTAGGGCTCAACTTATCAAACAAAAAACCGAAAATTAAAGATACCATATATATATATATATATATATATATATAATTAAGCCAGACGACCCATGTCCACAATCACCAAAAACTTACAACCAAAATCCAAGAACTCACAAGGATCTACATATGCCGATATAGAAGAAGATAGAGAAAGATACAAACCATATATAGATGGATAGATGCAAACTAGAAAAAAGATTGATAGACCCTTCTGAGATGCCTATCTATTTTTTCCTTTTCTCAAGAGAAAAAGGATCAGATCGGACCAAGATGCTTGATTCCCCCAAAAGCACACACACAGTAGTGATGCTTTCTTTGACTCTTGCAACAGGCAGTAGTACTCACGGGTTAATTCCACTCGGAGCCATCTTTTCTTCTCCTCTTTGGTGTCTTCCTCGCTACTCCTCTCCCTTTCCTTTGTCCCCTTCTTCTTCCCCTGGAGCAGTCATGAGAATTAGCAAGGTGGTGCAATGATGAGCTGCACCAAGGGAAAGCATGAGAGAAGTGTGATGATGGCGTGCCTTGGGAAGGGCAGGGTGAGGGTGCCATGATTGATGTTTTGGGGGTGGGGAGTTATGGCTTTGAGAAGAAGGAGAGAAGAGGATATATGGTGGCTAGCTAGCTAAGCTAGAGATCCAACACGCCAGGTTACACTACTACAGTACTACTTCTCTCTGGGCCAATTCACATGGAGAATGATCATGAAACCCATCTCTTCTAAAGAAAGTAGTCTAGTATTATATTATATATTACTACTACTACTTTAAACTCATCATCATGAATTGCGAAGACCACATACCTTGGGATTAGCTAAAACAAGATGGAGGGGGGTTTAAGCAGGTTGTTTCTCTAGGGTTGTGGCTTTTGGTTTAGCTATGCGTGAGTTGTGCAGTGTGTAAAACCTCATCCAGCCATCCTCATGGAATCCATGCGTATAGTAGAGACTACGTGTCCGATGAATACTATACATGCAGAACTGCATGCATTCAGAGGTGTCATGCATGCGAGTAACTCGTGGGGTATTTTTGTTATATATATGGTAAAAAGTAGAAAAAGAGACAGGCCGACATCGGCTTCTCCGGAGTATATATATACTAGATGGTGGGTCCGTGCCACCTGGCACGGCTAACTGCCCGCCCCCACTATCTCTATAATAACTTACGCCACATCAACCCATTATCTCTATAATAACTTATGTCACGTGTATGTCACGTGTGTATAATGTTATGATTCAGATGATGAGTCATAAAAATATAAAACTAACTTTGGGAAAATGAATATGTTATAAGGTAAATTAGGGAATATGTATATGTAAATCTAGGAATATATATAAAACTAACTTAGGGAAAATAAACATGTAAACAAACTAATAAGGGAAACGGTTATAACCGTTTTTACTCTTTATAAGGTTGATATATTTTTTTTAAAAAAAAATTATGTACATAAATATGTGATATGTGTAATGCACATGTCACCTATAATAATCCACTACCAATCTTTGTTCTAAAACAGAAATTGATATAGTAGTCACTAGAACAGAAATCGATAATGGGCTACCGAGGGGTGACATGCATATGCTATCTGTTAATGTACATATATCAGTACTCATTCCAAATGGGTGCATTCGACTCAAAATATAGACAAACATGAGGTCTCTAGTAAGTCCTGGTTTGCCAGGGCACCGGGCATTTCTTGTTCCGCTTCCTCCCCTCAGTTCTCCATTCTTATAGACATTTGGCTTTTAGTTGCTCCATAATAAAAGTAAAAAAATAGCGTCACTAATTGACTGAATAGGACATCAACAAACGGCAGGTACCAATTTGCAAATAAAGTTGAAAATGTAGGTACAGCCCGGCCCAATCAATTTTGGGTCTCAGACGAATAAATCAAATGAGGCCATGAGTATTTACTAATCATAATTAAAATCAATTAAATATGATAAGCTTATTAAAAATCATCATTCTAGGTTTTTAGGTTGCAATTAAATTTTTATATTCAAATTTAGCTAATATATCTTTTTCAATAGATAACATTGCTAATTCATTTAATCTTTCTTGTGACATGGTTGATCGCGAGTAAAATTTTATTAGCTTCAATTTTGAAAAGATTCAACCTGTATAAGCAACCATTACAGTTATTGTCAACAATATTCTATATGCAATAGAGGTATTCTGAAAACAATCTAATCTTTTGAAATAATTCAAGATTTGAATTTGATTGTTATTTTCTAATAGTAAAACTTCTTTCAAAAGCTTTAATTCACGATATAAATCTAATCCATCAATATAGGAAGATTGGTAATGTCTTAAAAAGTTATCAAGATTAAAACAATACTTCTTCAAATCTTCATCATTTGTAATTTTTCCGTACCTGACTTTTCCAAGTGGGGTAGTTAAGGGGTTTTGTAATGGGAGCCTAACAACTATTTTTACATTAATTGAAATATTCATTTTTTTTATTTTTGGAGGCCAAACAGTTAAGTTAGAGGTCTAATAAAGTACGAACATAAGTTGGCTTTTCTAATACATATATATAGACCCTAACTTTTTAATTAATATATAATTTAAGGGGCTCTCTTTTAAGTGGGGCCCTAGACAGCCGCCTAAGCTGCCTAGGGATTTGGGCAGCCCTGTGTAGGTACCAAGATGCAACATTCGATAATGAGGTAGTTTTTGCAATGAAAAAAGATTTGTCTACATGGACATGTGACATGTATAATGCACATGTCATCTATCGGTAGTCCACTATCGATAGGTGCCTATCGGTAGTGAATCACTAATTGATTGATCTAATCTATCAGTAGTTCGGTAGTGGGATATCGATAGCGGGTTAGATCAAGCCATCGGTATCCCATTATCGGTAGGTGTCGCATTACAGATTTTCATGTACACAAAATAGCGCTCTATTATGATATCTATTTGCAAAAGAACAAATATAGACGAGAATGGATGCAGGCCAACCTCGCCCTGCCGTGGCCCAGCCAGCCCATGAACAGCCTTTTCATCACCGTGATCCAAACCGAAGCCCAGCCAAAACCAGCGCAGCTCCGTTGTCGCTGTCGTGTGAGACACGTCGGAGCCACGATTTTATCGTATATTAGCACCAATGTGGACACCCTTCTTCTTTGATTTCCATCCATTATTTATCTACGCATAAAATTCCCTTATTTCTAACTTTGTGGCGCGCAACGAAGAATACTGGACAGGAGTGGAGAAGAGAACCATTGGGTAGGTGATCCGCGATGAGCATCCAAACCGGTTTCTACGGCAGAGTCGCCGCCGTCCCGAGATCGGTGGCGCCGCAGCCTTCGTCCGGCCGTGCGCGTAGCCATGTCGTTCGAGCGAAAGGCAAGATCTCTTATTCTCTCTCTTTATATATAATAGTTGCCAGTTGTTTGCTTTTATTTCAGACTGAATTGTGACGGTAGCGAAGAGGATGAACATTTGTTTGCGCTTATATTCCGACCATTAGATGCTTTGATGACTGCTTTATTTAGTAGCGGAGTTGGATAATTCGAGGTTGAAGGTGTAGTTGGTGGCTGTAAAGCCAATAGGTTTGATAGTATGACCGAAGTGGTCTGGAATTGTTGAAGACACGGTAGTAAACATGTGTACAAAAGAAGGATGGAATAACATGTGAGACCCTTAATTGTTCTCGGGGGAGGATGACAAACATCTCTATTGAGAGGATGATATGAGGCAAATTGGGGAGCAAGATTTGGTGGAAAGGGGTTTGGAATTTGGTTTTAAGACTTTAGTCCCTGAAAAAAAGTTGAAAATAGCATTGTTTTTCCACCAAGAGGGATTTTAAAGGGTGCTGAACAGGACTAGGAATCATTAAGTGAAAGCATCTTTCAAATCAAATGAGCATTTTGTTAAATGTCTACCACTTTAGGAGCCTTTCCAGAACACTATGCTAGATTACATCAGCATACCAAGGATCAGTTTTGGGTCATCATGGAGTTCAGCCCTCATGAAGATCAAGATGGAGGTCTTTCATGGGTGACGGCTGCAGGAGACAAAGTGGGAGGAGACACATAGATGATGCAAGCAACAGTTAGGAGCTTGGCAGGTATAGCGATGCAAAAAAACAGCTGCAGACATCTTGGTGTTGGGGAGTGATCGAAATGGTCAGGAGCAGCAGTCTAGATAAGGCTTGTCGACTGAGGGAGATTTATAGATGTTCAATAACGCAGTGCTGAAGGGCGCAACAGGTGTGCTGGTGGCCCAGGCAGTAGAGGTAGTGTCACTGGTTGACCCTTATAACATATCTGGGACAGACAGCAGAGGTGTCGTCCTATTCGACCGGTATCACACACGTTGTTAAAGTGAACATGAAGTTTCATCAGTCAAACATCAGGGCTATTGGTATAAGACTGGCTTCTTGAAATGATCAACCACTGTCATGGCATGCCTGGAGTCATGCTTGGTTCTGGTTGGATACTTTGGGAAGGGTTTTTCATTGTAAAGAATCATAATTCGGGGTCCATAAAAATGAACATGGGCTGGCTATTAGAGAGTGACTGGGGATTGACTGTCAAGAAGTTGCTATCCTGGGAAGTGAAAGGGTACCCTCTTCTAGTGGTAGAAATATGAGGTTTAGAGAATTGAGCATCCCTTGTTGGGAAGATGAGGTGACAGCCATTCTTCTTATTGCGAGATGATGAGTGCAGCTGTTTTTGTTGAAGGGAGATGAAGAAAATCCTAAAGGAACGGAGACTTTTGAGACGATGATTGTAATTCTACTTTTGTCGTGGCAGAAGATTTTGTCGAGGTTGATGCCCTTGTGGGTTTTCCCTTGTTGGAAGGTTTTCCACGTTAAATCTGTCGTGCCCTCTTCTCTTCATCTTTTAGTTTGTTTCCATTGTTTTCTTGCTTGGTGCTGCTCCAGCTGTTCTAGCTTTTGTTGACCCCATGATCCGCAACCGATTGCTGGTGCTTCCACACACATACTCAGATCTGTGGTGATGTATGACATTTGTCTGACCATCACTGCTATAGTTTGAAAAGCTTTGCAGTGAGTTTAAGTTTGAGTTTGTCCAATTTAAGATGTTTATAACCTCTGTTCTAGACTCACATATGCGTTTTGAACAGAACATAGAATGAAGAAAATGGAGGAAATAAACTGTGAACTGTATGGTTTGTAACTCTAGTCATTTATGGTTGAATGTTTTTACACTATATAAAGTATAATATCGTGAAAGCAGATATTGAGATATTGTTTCTGTGGTAAACTTTCTTATGACTTATATGCGAAACTTCTTGGTTATGATGACAACCTTCCGGTGTACCGACCTCTGTTATATCTGCAGTAGAGCCTTCTGAGAAGTCTGTTGAGGTAATGAGAAAGTTCTCAGAGCAATACGCCCGTCGCTCTGGAACATACTTTTGTGTTGATAAAGGAGTCACCTCTGTCGTTATTAAGGTATTCTTTTAACAAATTGTAAGGTACTTTACTATTGCTGGTTACAATTCAGAGACAAGTTAATCTTTTAATATTCTTGTGTTGTAATAGTTTTATCACTCTTCTGCATAGTGGGTTTCAAATTCGAAGACAAGTTATACTGTTAATATTCTTATGTTATAATATTTTTATTACTAAGTGCTTAGTGCTTAGAGATTATGTATGTTCTAAATGATGCAAAGATCTTGTTTATCACTTGCGCATTTCTGGTAATATTTGAGTAGTTGTAGAGAAGCCTTTTTTGACTGTCATCCTGATCTTTTATAAAGAGAATTGAGGAAGTGTTATATTTCGTGCTTCCACCTGAAACTACTTGAAGCTGGTACAAAGAGAACAGACAGCAGTTCATATGGCTCCTAAAACCTATTTCCTGTTTCCACTAAGTCATTAATCAAATCCTGTTTTCACTTCTATTTCGAAAGCTTTCTTCATATTCAATCTAAAAGACAGTTTTTATTGTGTGAATATCAAAGAGAAAAGTTTATGTAGTAGATTCTTCTCTGTAACTTTTTACACGTAAGATCAGTTTAGCTATTACATTTAGGGGTTGCTTCCTCCAGCTCAGAGGAATTAGTGTTCTTGAACTATGGTGCTTGCTTAGGCTTCATATTGAATTTGATCGACAAAAAATGCATACCTTTTTCTATTTTTCTCTTATTTATCTCTGCATCTGAAGCACTAACTCTGCTCTGACCTTGTAGAATATCGTGGATAAAATCCTTCCAAGAATGAATATATCTCTGAGTGTAGCTGGGAGACTAAACTAGATTACGAGCAATTATCTTTTGACAAATGCGATTAAGAGTAAAACAGGATGCAGAAGATTTGTAGATTTTCTATGCCATGAGAGTAATTATGCCTTTAAGCCTAAACTGAACTACAACAATCTGCACATATCCTCTGAAATCAAGATCTGGATTTGGATTTGTCTTACCATTGATATCTAAAGGTTGAGGTTCCTTAAGTCTTCCTGGAAGTCAGGTGATTGAGGAAAACGAGGGCTAACTAGATGACTCGATTGGGAGATTGGTGGCCAAAAGTATTGGTTCATTGAATATAGCTTGATTTACACATAGCTCATTGCCAGGATTACTATGCTGGCCCGCAAAATTACATCTACTCGATGGGAAATTGTGAGATCAAGAATTTCCGTGCCGATACTTGTCATGTTCTCGCCACAGGCATGGAGGTGGTGATGATGGGAGAGAGAGGAGGGAGAGGGAGGCCGTTGATGTTAGCCTGTTAGCATCTGGTAGGAGAGGAGAATCGGTTTCAACGTCAGGATGGTGGAAGGGGAGGAGGGTGGGAGGGTGTTGATGTTGGGGAGGAGAGGAGGATCGGCTTTAGCTTCGGAGAGGAGAGGTGGATTGGCACCAGCATCAGTGTTGGTGTCAGGAGGAGAGCAGAGCTTGAGAGGAGTTGGGATGACCTTTGGTTTTGGTCTTTCAAAGTGAAGTATAAAGTCGGTGTATAATGCTGACTTGTACCGTGTTCACTAAAATGTAAGATAATGAAAGGTAGTTTAATAGGTTCCAAGTGATTTGGATCCAAATTGCCCGGAGCCATGAAATTTAAGCTTTATCACGATACTTGACATATACCTCATCGGGCTGCACAGCAGTGTGATCCTTGTGTGGTCATTGGTCTCGAAACTCATAGCATAGTGATGCATCAAGAAATGCTCTCGTCAGTTAAGACCTAGCACCTAGTTGACAGATATTTTGGTGGCTCAAATTTCCACATCATGGAATCCCTCTCTGCATAGGGTTGCTATTTTCTTGATAAACTCTGGTTAACTAGTATCTTTATCTGCAGAATGGAAATCTATTCCATGTGCTAGAATGCAAGTAGCTAGATTATTTCTCTGAGCACCCATGTACCATTGTGTTTGGCTATAATACCTGTGTCTTTCGTTCAATATCTGATATTGTGAGTATTTGTAAATCAAAACAGGGGTTGGCTGATCACAAAGATTCACTTGGGGCCCCTCTATGTCCTTGTAGGTAAATAGTTTTCTCAGAGGAGTCTATTATCTTGTCTGCATTGTTTTCCTATGAGACAATCTTTGCATGACTTTGCAACTAATGAAACCAACACCAATGGCTCCTTGCTGTATTAATATCTCAGGCATTATGATGACAAAGCAGCAGAAGCAGGGCAGGGATTTTGGAACTGCCCATGTGTACCTATGAGGGAAAGGTAATTATACCAGCTTAATATGGTATTCGATTCCCATGCCAGCATCATTTTAATACTTGCAATGCTCGAATACACGTATACCATATTAAATGCATACAATGTCAAGCTTTGGCATGTCGTATCTATAAGTTCGTTTGGTTACTAATGTGATCTGCTCACAGGGCATAATATAAGACCATATGCCGGTCCTAGACTTGCTTCTCTAGTGAGCAGTGACCAATACATGAATAAAGGGCATTAAGGCAGATAGACTAGTTTTCTTGAGGAACTTTGTACATGATTTGATTGTCAAAACACTTCATCTTTATAGACATCTGAGTCTTGATTAAAGTAGGAGTCTTTCCTCATGTAGACCCACTGAAACCTTAATTAGCAGCTAGTTTCTGGCTGAAAACACATCAAATCAACTAAAATCCAAGCCCAAACGATGAAGTGTCAAAAATACCATGACGAATGATGCTGATTAACTCAAACTGCTAACTAGATATGACTCAAATGCCTTGTTTGCTTGATATGCATCCAGTGACATGTGATCTTCCATCGATTTCATTTTTTTAGATATTTGTCTTTGTGTACTGCATCATAATGGGAAAGGACACTGAACTCCCTCTCCAATGCATGCGCTTTTCATTTCATGCCATTGTCTAACTTGTTTTGGCTGATAGGTTTGATTTTTATTCATTGGTAGCTCTTGAGTACCTGGTCAACAGAATAGTTTGTTACATTTCACTTTATACTCAGGAGATTTCTGAGTAACATGTCATATATTTCTGGCAGGAAGGAGTGTCACTGCATGCTTTTCCTCACACCTGAAAATGATTTTGCTGGAAATGAACAGGTATGTGACTCCTGTTGTATATCTAGAGAATCTTATCCAAATAGGATGTAAATAGATTCTTCTTGCACAAGATATGTGCGCGCGAGCGAGCGCGTGTGTGTGTTTATAAGAGATGAGCTGAAAAAGGCTAAACATTTAGAAAGTCAGGTCAAAACTACTCGGCCCCAGGGGGATCACAAGATTCCTAAAGCTCTATTTCATCATTTGCTTCTTAGACCTGAAAGGCTGTTGTTTACCATGGGTTAAGATATGTTAAGAACAATATGTATTTGAAACTTATCCATTTGGTACATGCTTCCTGCTTGGTCGCTGTTTCACCCTCTTCAAATTCTTCAAGCTCAGCCATTAAGAAAATAATTGGTATGCTATTGATATACTGCGGATTTTTTCTTTTTTGACAAAATGAGCATAAGTTAGGTATTGATATCTTGTATTGATGGTGGGAAAGGTAAGTTTCATGTTTGGCAGGTAATTTTAGGTGAATCTTCCTTCGCTTTTATTCTCCATGAATGATACGATTTCCTCAGTTCACTTTATACCAGAATGTAAAGCAGCAAGTTCCTCGATTCTCTTGGATAGTAATTTTTGAGATGCAAAGCTGAACAAATTACGTAAATTGCATTTATATTGAGACAGGATTTTTTGTTTATAGGCCTGTGGTTTATTTTCTTGCAGAGTATCAGCTTGGAAGAGATCAAGGAGTCAACAGCAAATCTCTAACCTGTAACACGTAGTCTCAAAAATGCTATTCTCTGTAGTATTTCCATGTTTTGTATAACTATTTCTTATCCTTGCTATAAGTGTAGTGGCATATGACTACTTCAAGCACTTAATATCAAAGCTATACAGGTCCAAGAGACAACAGTGTCACAGTAACCTTCAGGAAATCAGGAGAGTTCCTGGCTCTTGGTCCACAAGAGCCTTCCAAAGATGAGCCACCAAGCTTTTCTATTTCTCAACAATTCGAGCACTCTGTGTATCTTGCGTGTGTTTTATTCCTTTTTTTTTCTCACAAAAACAATTTAAGAGAACAGAGGGAATTCAAGGAATTTATTATTGCTATAACATCATGGAGGAGAAGATTTCTTCTACTCAGTGGACTCATATTGCAATTGGGCCTGTTGAAGCAGGTCCCTGTTCACCAGATCATCTAGCCAACACTGGTGACTCTTTAGTCGATGGTGCATTTGCATCCTTAACCCTGTGTAATTGACTCCATTACTTACAAACATTACACGGTTTAGGCTAAACTCTCTCTGCCGATCTGAACTCAACATGGTTAAGTAGGTGTTGGGCAAATGATCCTTTATGGGTGATTCTCTTTTTCTTAAGGCCAAGTTACTCTCTCTACCGATCTGCAACGTTTTATTACACTAAATTTTAAAATTTACAATACAGTATCCTTAACATTTAAAGCATTCTTAAGTTTTCGTGAGCGCAGCTAGCAGCTAACGCCATCGTATGATGGTGTGGATTAAAGTGCTAGGTTTTGAAAGTTAATGGTACATATACATTATTATAATTTTTAAAGTTTAGGGTATTATAATGTAATTTGATCTTTTTCTTAATATTAATGATGAGGGATGAGGGGAATCTATTGTTCATTCAATAGTATATTATACGATTGTCATGCCAACATGTTCTATACTAACATGTTTGATAGTGTGTGACACATATACTAACATGTTTGATAGTGTGTAACACAAATCTCACTCTTTGGTAATGTACTACAGAATTTGTCAGTATATCAATCGGTAGTGTAATATTGAATGAACAGTAATATACCCCTTTGTGGTGTATTTAAAATTACTCTCCGACGAGTCTACGTATATCATGAGAAAGACGTAGAAGTGTCTTGGAAGGATCAAAACCCAATCGGGGGAGATGCTGGTAAAAACTGTTAGTAGTAGTAGTAGTAGTAGTAGTTTTACAACTAAAATGCTGGACGTCGTCACTTAAAACAAATCGAGTGGTTAAAAGAGTTGTGATATCAGATTACAAGTTCCGCATTTGAACGCGTAAATTAGACCAACCCGAGTTGAGTTTTAGGGCTAGGTCACAAGGCAGACTCGAGCCAGACCAGTCATCACAATTGCTGACCCAAATTAACTAGACCACCACTACCTTTTTATGGAAAGAAAGATCGATCGAAATAGAGAGAAAGCAAGATCAGGGCTTTGTTTCTAAAGCAATTTCCTTGCAGCAATCAACTTGTTAGTTGTTGCATTCCTCCTCTGAATTCACTCCACTCCGCCCTTGCTATAGCTATTTGGCTATTTATTATTGGAAGATTGGAAGCGAAGCGGCGTCTCTGCCGCCACCGTAGGGTCGCCAATGAGGTGAATCCGCCTCGCCTCCTTCCCCGAATCATCCCTCCGACCTCTCTCGTCCCCGCACTCGCTCCCGCTTTGCTTGCTCCCTGTAGGGTGTCGCTAGCGTTAGCGTCGGAACTCTCGCTCGCCCTCGCCCCTTTTCCCTTCTTTTGTAGGTTTCCGGAGCTCGTTTTCTCTGTCTGATCCTACTGTTGGGAACAAGATTCGGAGAGAAATGTCTGCGCGACCACAGGTCACCATCACGCTCGGCCGCAGCGGTCAGGTATGGGCATCCTTCATCTCGTGCTTGCTGTTCGATCCAGCCGCTTTTTTCTTATGCTTCGGCCTTTGTTTATGCCGGTTATTTGAGGCGAAAGTTGCTTTCGACCCTAATTATGGTTTCATCCTGGTTTGGTGCGGATCCTAATGTTCTATTTTGCTGTTGGTGGGTGGCACATTTGGAGTCTTCTCTCGCCATTTTGTGTAGCTTGGGGTATGTGGTACATGCATTGCTTGCCGTTGGAATAGGTTAGAAGTGGTTCAAGAAAGAAATGTAACTAGTTTTAGAGTTATTTATATAGTGAGTGAGCAAGCAAGAACTAGAAGTCATGGTTTCTAATATTCTTGATGGGGCAGTTTATTGGAGAGGAAGCAAAAGTTTAGAAGGAAATGGATTGGACTGTGACCAGCTATGATGTGAAATGCACGATTGGATAATGGTTTAGGGTGAATTGCTTCAAATTTTGATGGGGGGAAAGTGAGTACTTGAGTGCTAGTTAAATAAAGTATGCTCCTTGGTATTTGAGTATTGAGGTCTCTTATTCGATGGGCTTAGACAGTACTTGTAGCCTTAGCATCGTCAAAATGAACTTATTGTCGTCATGTATTGCTTTAGGTAGCCAATTCCTTTACGCGAGGTTGACTTTTGACTCATCTAGACAAGCATTGGCAGAAGGAATAGATGCTGGCATGTCATAAGTTGGAGCATTAATAACTGATTTTCACGTGTATTTTGACAAATGAACTGTCCTGTTGTCAGCTGATATTGCATTTTATCGATAAGGTATGTAACAGTATTAATGTTGGAGTTCGGAGGGGGGATTATATGCTGCTGCATCCGAAAGAAATCAATGTCATCTAAGATGCTGCAACCGAAAGAAATCACATATTAAAGTTTGGAGGGGGCATCATATGACTCTTCTTTGATTTGCATTAAGCTCAAAAGGCATATAAAGCTTTAATATGTGAGGCCGTTTTGGTGCAATTGATTGTTGCCCCTTTTATCACAAGCTACATTCTTACTCTCTTTATAAATAAATTTTTAATCAAAGCATGCTGCTGTGGCTTGTTTTATGGTTCATGATACTAATGTTCTGACGATTGCTAAAATTTGTTTTATGATTGTGTAAGCTGTAATTGCTACTTCTCATGATGTACACCAAATTTGCTTATTCACTTGATCATATGAATGGGAGGCCAGTCATTTTTGTTCTGCAAGTTCAAAACATCGTATATTTTTAGAGCATCCGCCAGTTCTTTTACTCTTATAAGCTTGTGCAGGTTGTTAAGAGGTCGGGGCCTATTTCTGATTCTAAGCGCTCTGACTATGAGCCATCTTCAGGAACAAAGCGGCCAGTTAGAGAGAGATTGGGAAGCAATGTTGATGATGACTCATATGGTGGTCTTTCCAATAACAAACGGTACATGCCTTCCTTTTTTTTGTGCTTACAAGTTCTGAGGCATTCGTCGTTTCATAACTTCTTTCCTTCTCCCGCTCTTAGCTTGACTAGTACTTAGTTGTTTCCTCTTTCTACAGTAGGTAACCCCTCTCTCTCTCACACACATACACATATCGTAAAAGAGAACGTGTATGTCTGATTACTTACAGATGAAACTTTATGCTTCCAAAGTGTGGCCTCAACCATTTGACCACTTCATATTTTGTTGTTTGCTTCGTTTCACCAATGCTTAGTTGTATTCCCTCCAATATGATAGTCTAAGAGCAGCAGGTATATCTGTTTTGGATTATTTCTTATTGGCGGATGTGCGACCAAATTTTTGTCATCAAGCCCTTTTATAACCAGTTCTAGTTGTGATACTATTCTGTTAACATAGTCAGTACCAACTTTGTTCTCCTATTTGCACTGCTTAAGTGCTTGAATGGTACTTAGGTGCTTGGATAGGTATGTACTCATTGGTTAGGTGCTATTGCTCCAGTGTCCTTGTATATCTATGTCATTCCCTTTTCCTTTCTGTCAACGAGTTGAGACATATACAATTGGCACTCGACTTATTTTATTTATTTGTTTGAAGTAAGATACACTTTTTATCTATTGGTTTGAAGTAATGATCTCAAACCATGATAGATTTGAAACGATGTTTGTCGATGATATTTGGTGCTTAAGGATGATATTTGTGTAATTTTTCTTACCTTTATCCCAGATAAGGTTGCTTCCTTAACCTTCTCATGAATGTTTGATATATTATATTTGAAAGGAGGTTTGATGTTTCTGCTGGTTGTGGGTGATGACTTTTTTATTTATTCAAATGGAATCAGGGATGAATACCTTCTAGAGTTTTTTAGTGTAATTGAATAAATATTTTTTAAAGTACATATCTAAATATGGGATATTTGTTACCTTTTTATCAATTCCTTTTGGCATGACCGATCCAAAATTGATGTGCATCTTTGAGAATATAGAAAAACAATTTGGCTACTATACATCATTTTTCTATTTGCAGTCTGAAAATTCCTTTTTTACCAAGTATTTCTCCACCCTAAATTGCTGTAGTTTGTATGCCGATCTGGATCCATTTGAGTAAATTTACGACTGAGCATGTTAGATCAGCAACTAATAGGAACATAGAAATTTCTCGCACAATGGAGACCGAGGTTTTTGAATATAGACCTAGTAGAGATGACTCCATGGCGAAGGGAGGAGTTGGCAGTAAAATGAACAAGGAGAGGCGTAATGATCAGTGTCCTCACATTGAACGGAGCAGCAGACCTGGCCTCCTACACTGTACACTGTGGTTCTAGACCATTTGGATCTTAGCTTGCTATTGTTGCAACTTAACTATCATACGTTAGCTGATAAATTAATGATGACGATCCATTATTTATTGATACCAACCATCCGGAGGAAGGGCTGTATGTATGGTTCATATTGTATGATGAGGTAACTTTTAAAAGTGATGCACGCTGTGCCTATGACGTATGAAGTTAGACCCAGATTTCATGATTCAAGCTTCCTTAGAAACCTTGAGGTTTTGAAGCGTGCACCAAAAAGGCTGATGATTTCTGATTTGTCTCTAATAAAATGCTGATAGTTTAAATAGCATCTTTGTGTAACATCTGCAGGTCTGCTTCGAGAAATACTTATGAGATTTCTTTTGCAGGCAAAGAAAGGATGGTCACAACTTGAATGATGAAGAGCGATTCAAGTCCAGTATCCATCTCAAACTGTAAAATGTTAATTTTGTTTGTTGCTTTCACATTATTTGCATTCTGGTTAAATGCCTTAATAATGGTAAGAACGTCGAATTGGCCGAGACGATCTGAGATACAAACTTATGAACAAAGGTTTGTCGAGGAAAAGTATTACAGGTCGCAATGAAAAGGATCATATAGACCTTCGTGAAAAGCTATCTCGTAACACACAGATTCCATCAAGATATGCCACACAACATAGAACAGAGTCAAGGTCTTCTGGCTTTGTGAGGCCAATTGCACCCACAAGAAGTGCAGACGATTTGCTTCGCTTGGAATCTTCACAAAAGCCTTATTCCCCTTGGCCAATGGATGGAACAAGACATAGATCATCAGATAGACTTATAGGTGCTTCTCGGGGCATGTCTCCCTCAAGGAATTTTGATGACCTGCACCATGTCTCATCGGTAATGTCAATGGATTCATTGAGGCGTGCACCTTATGTGACAAAAAGTTCAATTGATGCTTCAAAGCCTACAGCTTTTATGAGCAAACCGCCAGTTGCTGCTGAAGCTGGAAAGTCCATGTTTCGGGTCCCTCCACCGGGTGCGATTGTGCAGAAAGCCGCTTACACGGTGGAATTTTAGTCCTGGATCATTATTTTCCTTTCCTGCTAAAACTGTTTATTTCTAGCATTTGCTTGCATAAACCCATGGATTTAATGCTTATTGTTTCATTAAGTGGTACATGACTGGAATCGGCATTTATTAGTTTTCTCCGACAACTTCTGAGAGCTGCTCAAAACGTTTTGTTTGGTCTTTTATTACACACTAGTTTGTATAGGTATCTCGTGTGGTTACTGACTATATAGAGCAGCACTCTTATTGTACATTTGATGTGCAATACAACAGCACAGAAAGACATACTTGTTGTAGTCTAGGTTTCGGTATATGAACATCACTACTTCCTATTTTCCTCGCACTCTTCTTGTTTATGCTATATGCAAGTCATAGAGACGCCTTATCACATGTGACAAAGTCTTAAATAATTGGTTCAAAGAATGTTGGAAGGTACACCTGCATCTTGTGTAGATATTATGATTCCTGTGCCAAGTGTGTTAGATGATATCATGATCAGTAGTTAAGGTGACCAATAGCTTTGATAGCTAGTTTTCTTCATTCACAATATGTAAGCTCATCTATATCTCCTTATAGCTATATGATATAAAGCTATGTGTTAGTTTAAACTAGAACTCATATAAACTCACTAGGTACTCAAGTTTGACCCATGCCTTTTGATCTTTGACTTCCTGCAGCCTGAGGAACCACTTACTGTTTCTGGTTTGCTGCACTCACTGGGTCTAGGAAAATATGCGATCCTATTTCAGGCAGAGGAGGTATTCTTTGTAGTTTTTATCTGTTTTTATGCTTGATTATTTGTTGTCTGCCAACATTCATATAGCACACCACCTTTTTTTCTGGATTGCAATTCTAGCCTCGCAGTATAGATCCAGACACCAACTTCCAGGTGATCAATGAATTGTTGTCGTTTCTCTGTTTTGATGGTATACTCTTGTGCTTAGTAGCACCTGAGGGTGGCAACGAGCCGATATTGCCTGAGCTAGGTTTGGCTCAGGCTCAGCTCGACAGCAAAGCCTAGAACCCTCAACTCGAAACAACTTTGAGCTAGCTCGATATCGTCTCAAGCTGGCTCGAATTTATTCAAGCTGGATCAAACTGAGCCAACTTGATTGGGTGGGGAAGGGGGAGAGAGAGCTCATGGGAGAGAGAGGGACTGCCGGGGGAAGGTAGGGGGGTTGGCATTGGGGCGACAGAGCGCCAGAGTTGTGGCCATAGAGAGAGAGCATGCCGGGAGAGAGTTACCGGAGGGGGGAGAGAGCTCATGGGAGAGAGAGGGACCGCCGGAGGAAGGGGAGAGAGAGCTCATGGGAGAGAGAGGGACTGCCGGGGGAAGGTAGGGGGCGGCATTGGGGCGACAGAGCGCCAGAGTTGTGGCCATAGAGAGAGAGCATGCCAGGAGAGAGTTCCCGGAGGGAGAGACCGCGTTGCGTTTCGAGGTATGGGCCGGGGGTGACAGATCTAGATTAAGAGAATAAAGAGAATGTTGGTTTGTCGAGTTGGTGAGATAAGGGTTAGGGTTTGCAATTGCAGATGCAGAGGTCACAGACATTATGAAACAAAACTTAATCTCCGATTAAAAAAGTGAAGAATAGTAGCTAGCTACTACCCTTGATATCATAACAACTGTAAATAGACCTTTATTCCCTTGAGGTTTTGTCTCTTCTTTTGAGCAATTCTATTCTAATGGACAGATTATGGAATTAAATTGTTGAATCTTGTTTCCATCTATCTGCATTTATGAAGTATGAAATTGTCATGCCACATTGTCTGAAGGTAGGTGTACATAACCAAAGTTTTCCATGCCAGGTGGCATTGTGCATGCCAGCCCGAAATTACTTCTATATGAGTCCTATTTGTGACACAAATTGTTTCGGGTTTGAAACTGTTTGTTTTGGGTTGGCTGCCTCTTAATAATATACATGGAACGATGTGTTTTTTTTTTCTGTTTTATTCATTAGATCTTTGTTTTATTCATTAGATCGGTGTTACACATCGACAGTTGCCTCAGTTACAAATAAAATTCCCTGTCCTCTCCTCTCTTTGTGGTGCCCCCCTTTCCCAAGCGGGGGCTCCCCGTCCGGTGAGCTTCTCTTCCGCCGACGCCGACACCTACCCTTCTTTGCCTCCTCAACGCCTGATCTACTACATCCTTTCCTCCCGACAGTCTCCACTGCTCCTCTCTTCCCAACGCAGCACCTCTACTCTAAGAGCAATAGACACATGTGGAGATAATGATGGTCTATCTTC